>CM053028.1:562455294-562721994 GCA_028564925.1 Lithobates sylvaticus | reverse complement strand
ATGAACTGTCACTGAAAGTTGCACAACGATGGAATGTTGATAATACGAGGACTTGATTTATTATTATTATTGTTTTTTGGTTGCGCTACACTATATTTTGTTTGCGTGTATTTCAATGATAGTCACATGTGGATTCACTCTAAGCCCCCGTACACACGGTCGGAAATTCCGACCACAAAATCCGTCTGATTTTTTTCAGATGGATTTTATCCGAAACTGGTGTTGCATACACACAGTCGGACAAAGTTGTTGGAAAATCCGATCATTACGAACGTGGTGACGTTCATTGCGTGCGTAACGGAACTACGTAGAGGCTAGTAGCCAATAACTTTGGTCTCATAGTTTGATCTGAGCATGCGTGGCACTTTGTCCATCGGAATTCTGTACACACGATCGGAAAAAGTCAGATCTGATTTTGTTGTCTGAAAATTTCTGACGGAAAAAGTCAGATGGAGCCCACACACGGCCGGATTTTCCGACAACATGGTCCGATCGGACATTTTCCATCGGAATTTCCGACCGTGTGTACGGGGCATAAGAGGTGTGGGCAGCAAAAGTAGGCTGATACATTGAATATTTCATTTTATTAAATTTACTCACATTATTTTTGTATTGTATATTGCACTGATTATATATTTTTTCACATTTATGATTTATACACAGCATGTTTATTACAATTAATGTTTTATTATATAATTCAGAGGAAACCTCGGGGATGATATTATTGTTGTTAAAGAAGAGTATAAAGAAGAGGATGAGGAGTATGGAGTGATGGAGGAGTTTTCAGAAGGACACAAGGGTATGATGGAGACACCAAATACCAGGATCCCGCCAGAGAGATGTACCCGTCCTCTGTATTCCTGGGATTCCACACAGGAAGATCCCACCATCCCTCACTGTTACAAGGTTGGTGGGATGGAGCATCTAGATTAGAACATTGACTCCTAGAGACAATGTGTAGATTTTTGTGTGATGTAACAATAACAAAGCTTAGATGATATTCTCTCTAATTTTCTTAATTTAGAGTGGAAATCCAATCGATATAGAATTTGAGGTTAAAGCAGAAGAAGAAGAGAGGTATGTGAGGGATGATCAGCAGTCTATGGAGGAGGATGGAATAACGCGAACATTTATAGAGGAGGATACTCCTACAGAGATCAACACAGGTGGGTCATTAACACTAAATACATTCCTCCACCCATACTGCTCATTGATTGGTCCAGAGTAGGACGAGGGCTGGGTGATATCAGCCTGTAATCCCCTGGTCACTTTCCTGAGCTGTGTTTCCCATCCTGTATTCCGGTATTTCTCTCGGATAATCTTCCTTCTCTGTGCTGCAGACACAATTTATGTATCTAGACTGGATTTATGGAGATTCTGGGGATCAGCTGGCAGCAAAAGGTTCATATTCACCATAGATGTTACTAGACCTAGGCACCTGGGGTGTGTGATTTGGGTCTTCTGCCACATACCTTGCTCTGTTGTCTGCTGGCTGTGCTGGGTGGAGGGATATGTCTGTAGAGTCTCAGACTCAATTCACTGAGTGCAGTCTCAGGAGATAGGAGGCAGTGATGTGGGACCTCTGCAACTTGTCTCATGTAAACATTTAATCTTCCATTGATTACTAAATACCAATATTATGAGTCCTGACCCTTACATTGTATAATTTATATTGTACATTACATACTCCTGACCCCTGCACTATATACTCTATAATGTACATTACATACTCCTGACCCCTGCACTATATACTCTATGTTGTACATATCTGTTATATCTTATACAATATGTATAAGATATTCTTCTGCTCTCTCAATTCTACCCACTGCTATTTATACACATAATATGTATTCTCTTTTGTTACACCCATTTTCTACCAGCTGGACATTTTATATCTGCTGATTTGATTGGAGCACAAACGTTTACATGTTGATAATAATGTGATAACATCCTTAAACTTTGGAACCTCAAGCAGAAAGTGATAATGAAGGAGGAATCAATAACCCAATGATGGTGGTCTTCAGGATCAGTCCAGTCTTCATCTTGGTTGTTCTCCCCCCATCCTCACTCTCTGACCTCTGGTGGGGCTCAGCCCCGCTGTTATTCATGACTAAATCATGGACTAAATAAGGAAGTGCAGAACTTCTTGTGATGGGAAGATGGCAATGAGTGATATAGGGGGTGGGGACCCTCGTCCTATAATCCCCTCATCACTGTCACTCCTATAAAAGACAGTTCTCGTTATTTCCTCACTCTCTGATTAAAGTCCATGAATAAAGAAATGAACTGGTAGGAGATTCAGAGATGTAAGGCTGAAACAACGAATTGATTTTAAAAATAGTTGTCAACTATTTTCACAATCAATTAGTTGGTAAGTCGATTAATTGGCCTGCATACAGAATGTATTATTTATTTACACATCAGAAAATACAGCTCAGTACACCATCCATACATGTCAGTAAATGCCTGAGAACTTGAATGTGTGAGGAGCAATGCCTCATGGGACATGTAGTCCTGGACAAGAGAAGGAGACAAGTGATTCTAAAGGCAGACCTTTAACTTCCTATAGGAGAACTCTATACTATACTTTGTACCTTCTTATAGGAGAACTCTATACTATACATTGTACCTTCCTATAGGGGAACTCTATACTATATTTTGTACCTTCCTATAGGGGAGCTCTATACTATACTTTGTACCTTCATATAGGAGAACTCTATACTATACTTTGTACCTTTCTATAGGGGAACTCTATATTATACTTTGTACCTTCCTATAGGGGAACTCTGAAGGCAGGAGGAGTCAGAAGTGGGGGAGGGGTCAGAAGAGGAGAATCAGGGCTGCTCTGTGCAAAACCATTACACAGAGCATGCAAGTATGACAAGTTTGTTTAAAAAAGAAATCCAACATTTACAATGACAGGTCTCTGTGCAGGGAAGATCAGCATCTGACCCCAGAGAAGGTGGAGGCTGATAGACTGGAGGTGATAGAAGGCATTACTATTACATAAAGTAAAAGTTTCCCAGTATTGTGCATTTATATGTACAATTATTATATCCATGAAAAAAGTCTCAGCTTTCAGTATTACTTTAAGATAAAAGTCCTCCCTCCCCCTCCATATATCTTAATGTGTGACTCCCAGGTAAAATCCCCATATAGCCTACTTCTGGGTATATTTATTATTATATATAAGACATATTACTTTCACTATTTCACAGTATAAATGAATCCCTTACAGTAGTGATTATCTACTGTTTTTGAAATATAAAGGAATATTTTTTTAACCCCATCATAACAGATGATTAAAAAAAATCATGCTGCTGCTACTAAATGTCCTATGCTGGCCATACACGGATCGATTTTTGGACGAGAATATTCACACAAATATTTGTATGAAAATTATTTGTCCATTCAATGAATGGACGAATGTATTTCAAAAATTCCACTTGCTTTTAACATTCAAGTTTTCTGTTCTGCTCCTTCGTATTTTCCCCGTCACTGTGGTGGAAAATGAATGCTGATTTGACCCCACTAATGGTTAGAAAATTGGATGATTGAAATAATCATTAGTTGCCGCCCTACAGAGGACCCATTTATTAGTTACTTTGAGGAGGGAATTGTAAGATCCTCAGAGACAAAGCTGCCTGATATGGACGGAGTCCTGGTTTAGGGGAACCAATCATCTCATGTCTAGTAATAATCTTTTTATTTCTATTTTAGTAGATGGACGGGAGATGAGGAAAACCTCAGAGGATTGTCTCACTTTGTCTCCAGACTGTAAAGTAGAAGATGAGGACATCACACAGTATAGTCCAGGAGAAAACCAGACTACCTCAAATGTCCATCCGGCACCACACAGTGTAGATGGACCATCGTATTCCTCTTATCCTGAGGAACCTCAGACTGTGAGGGACGGTGCCGTCCTTTCAACAGAGAAGAGCTTTTCCTGTACTCAGTGCGGGAAGTGTTTCCGTCATAAATCCCATCTTAATAGACATAAAAGATCTCATACAGGAGAGAAGCCCTATTCCTGTCCTGAGTGCGAGAAATGTTTTTCACATAAGTTCCATCTTTCCACACATCAGAGATCTCACACGGGGGAGAAGCCGTATTACTGTCCTAAGTGTGGGAAATGCTTTGTACTAAAAAGTCACAACTTTTCACACATCAGAGTTCTCATAATGGGAATAGTCCAGGAGAAAACCCGGCTACCTCAAATGTCCATCCGGCACCACACAGTGTAGATGGACTATCGTATTCCTCTTATCCTGAGGAACCTCAGACTGTGAGGGACGGTGCTGTCCTTCCAACAGAGAAGAGCTTTTCCTGTACTGAGTGCGGGAAGTGTTTCCCTTCTGAATCCAAACTTAATAGACATATAAGATCTCACACAGGGGAGAAGCCGTATTCCTGTCCTGAGTGCTGGAAATGTTTTTCAGATAAGTCCTATCTTTACACACATCAGAGATCTCACACGGGGAGAAGCCGTATTCCTGTCCTGAGTGCGGGAAATGTTTTTCAGTGAAGTCCCATCTTTCCAAACATCAGAGATCTCACACGGAGGAGAAGCCGTATTCCTGTCCTGAGTGCGGGAAATGTTTTACACAGAAGTCCCATCTTTCCACACATCAGAGATCTCACACGGGGGAGAAGCCGTATTCCTGTGCTGAGTGCGGGAAAGGTTTTTCAGACAATTCCAGTTTTAACAGACATCAGAGATCTCACACGAAGGAGAAGCCGTATTCCTGTCCTGAGTGCGGGAAATGTTTTTCAGTGAAGTCCAGTCTTTACACACATCAGATATCTCACACAGGGCAGAAGCCGTATTCCTGCCCTGAGTGCGGGAAATGTTTTTCAGTGAAGTCCAATCTTTACACACATCAGAGATCTCACACAGGGCAGAAGCCATATTCCTGCCCCGAGTGAGGGAAATGTTTTTCATTGAAGTCCCATCTTTCCTCACATCAGAGATCTCACACAGGGGAGAAGCCATATTCCTGTCCTGAGTGCGGGAAAGGTTTTTCAGAAAAGTCCATTCTTTACATACATCAGAGATCTCACACGGGGGAGAAGCCATATTCCTGTCCTGAGTGCGGGAAATGTTTTTCGGATAAGTCCAATCTTTACAGACATCAGAGATCTCACACAGGGGAGAAGCCGTATTCCTGTCCTGAGTGAGGGAATTGTTCCTCACTGAAGTCCTGTCTTCCTGTACATAACAAATCCCACACAACCCTCAAGGTGTATTAGTGCCTTGAGTGCGGGAAATGTCTTCTATATAAATGTTGCTGGACATCAGATCTCTCGTGTGGTAAAGAAGCACTCCCTGATATACACCTCAGATATACTCCATGGCTGATCTTCATCATGGAAGAAACAATTGATAAGGAGATCAGAGATCACCAAAGACATGGATGAAGTGTTATACCGTGTTGGCCATTGATAGCAGTGGAAAAATAAAAATGGACTCATTACCTCTCATTGGCTGAGTACATTTTGTGGTGTAGAGATTTCACAAACACTTAGAGGTCTATTTTAAAAAAAATTGTTGAAAGGTTATGACCGGCATTCGCCCAGCCATGATGAATATTGGCCGTATTTTATTTCATCCTCTGATTTCCTTGACTCCATCTAATGACCATAATGCAGTATTGCACTATTTGAGGTATTTCAGGAAAAATACCAGATTATGGCCACTAGATGGTGCTGATGATCATAGGAAATCACTGTGTTACATCACAGCCAGAAATTGTAACAGCTGGATGAATGATTGTCACATTAGTCCAATACATTTTTTGAAAAAATAGACCTTTTAGTCTGCTTCATCGGACATGTCTTCATACTAATACCTGAGATCATACTCATACACTTATCAGTACAGTACACACTGAAGGATAGAACTTAAACAAGCCAACACTATTAGACTAACCATTGAATTAAAATGAGAAATACTATGTATGGACTTTAGATGGCGCTAAGTATAATAGCAATTATCTCCAGCTAGTGGCAAATGTAGTATTTTCTATTTTAAATCAATAGAAATTATTCGACCACCAAATAGCCAAACTCCATTTTCCCCTCATTCACACAGAAGGAATGTACATGTATTTTCATTGGGTGAATTATTATGTAAATTATTTATGAATAAACCCCTAAATGTCAGGAGACATTTATATAAAGATGGGAATTATGTAGCAGATAAATGAATAGACATCCTAACAATGTTCTTACCAGGCTGCAGCTAGGGGGAGCTCTAATGCTTAGAGTGTGACCACAGCAGAGTGATCCCATCTAGCTCACATTAACCCTTTCACTGCCAGAGCTGGTTTTGTATTATTTTTGCACACATGGTAATATGGAGATTTTGGGCCTGAAGATTAGATAAAACCCCCAAACATACATTTTCTGAAAGCAGAGGCCCTGGAGAATAAAATGGTGGTAATTGTTAAGGTGTTCCTCGTACACAAATGTCACCTTCATATCCGGGTTTATTTTCTACTTTCCCCCCATTTTCTATGGTTTGATCTTTTCTACAATACTTTGTTATAATAATGTAACACATTGTGTATTGTATTGTACACAAATGAATAATGACTCCGCCTCCACATTCCAGACAAGTAATTTTCCTGACCAATTGGATTTCTTCCTTTATTATTTCCTGATTCTATGATGGTAATCTTGTTATAAGTAACATTATAATAAAAATATGTATTAAATTAAAAAATATATTCTGTGTGTCGGTGCAATGAGGAAAATCTTTGGTACCCAAAATTGCTCATAGATGAGACTTTAAATTCTTTACAGGTCATCAGTTTAGAGATAACCAGGAATAGTGGTCCAGAGTGCAGTGGTCAGGAACATGTCATATACAGTCCTGTGTATAGAGTGCGGTGGTCAGGAACATGTCATATACAGCCCTGTGGATAGAGTGCGTGGTCAGGAACATGTCATATACAGTCCTGTGTATAGAGTGCGGTGGTCAGGAACATGTCATATACAGTCCTGTGTATAGAGTGCGGTGGTCAGGAACATGTCATGAAATGGATGGGAACTACAATCTAGTTCATAGGTTATCTGCTGCTGTTTCTAATTAAAAAGTATAAATGTGCATGCACATTAGAAGTAAACACTCTCTGAGACAGCGTTCAGCTTGGTTACTTCTAATTTATTTCTGGGCGGTATCAATATTTATACAGAAAGATACGTCATTGCTATGTCAGTCTAAAGGCCCATACACACGATCAGACTTTTTGACAACCAACATGCAAATTAGCTGTTTTGGACCAACATCCGACAGTGTGTACGCTCCATCGGACCAACTTTTTCTAGGTTTCATCTGACTTTTGTTGGCTGTGCGAACGGACCAACTTTCTGCCAACAAAAGTCCGATGGACCAAAGTCCGACCATGTGTACACAAAACCAACGGACTTTTGTACAAACCAATGCAGAACCAATGCAAAAGATCAGACAACAATACAGAAGTTGACCAAAGTTGACCAAAGGTGGCGGTAAAGAGCAGAAAAACCAAGTGATTTGGTGAAAGTTGGCTGAAAAAGTCCTGCCGTGTGTATGCAATACCAACTTGGGGCCAACGCCCTTTGGACAAAAATCCACAGGAAAGTTGGTCCACGGTCCGATCGTGTGTATGAGGCTTAATAGGTACATCTCATTGGTTAAAATACAAGAGAAATGGAGAAACTTGATGCTTGAAGTTTGGTTGCAGCTCGTTATGTTGTGACGTTTTGCATTCCTCTAATGTGTGGGATATAGACGCCATCTTTAGTTTCAAACAGAAATCCAATCTGAATACTACATAATAAGTAAGGAGTTGCATAGAAACATGTATACACATAAGCAAATAGACATTTTCTGATTATCAGTATGTACATTACATTCCTTCACAGTCCACCCCTAAAATTAGAATTTTCTTCTGTCCCTCATCTAAAGGTCCGACTCACCTGGCCCTTTCTCCTCAGCAACTCTTTTAGGCTGTATATAGAGTTGGGTAGCAACTAGTTCACTACCCCCCTCGATACAGCTGGAGAAGTGCAATAAGGTGCTATCTATCCCTATAACCCTATAGGATTGTGAGATTCTGGACAGGGAGTGACTGTAGAGGAGTAAAGGGTTTGTCATCTTCCATCATAAGAGGGTCCTCTTCTTCTTGGTGGAGTAATGTAGGTGTGCATATGTCTACAGCCTTGCTCATTAACTTCTTTACGATAGATAGAATACAGCATACAATCAGGAAACCAGGATTATTAGTACCGTTACCCATATCTGGGCGAGCACCTTTTGCCACCCACTCATCCAGCTAAAATATTGATCCCATGGGTCTGTAATAACTGAGTTCTTCTTCAACTCCAATGACAGCTCTTCTAATTTTTTTTATAGCTAGAGTTACTTTACCATTTGGGCCAGTATTATCAGGAATGTAGGTGCAACAGGTTCTTGTTTTTTCTATCATTTTACAGACCCCTTCTTTCTTAGCTAACACCATGTCGAAGGCCATCCGGTTCTGGAATGTCATGTAGGAAGTGGGGGCTAACTGGTCAGCAATTCCCTGGAGGGCATCTTTAGTGTAATTCACAAATCTTTGTTGGTTGTAGTATATGTAATTGATCCAATCTACATTCATGTTGACAGTTATTATGGGGATCAAAGACTCAAAACCAGCTTTTACCTGATCCCTGGCTTTGAATTCATCAGGGACCCCTCTTGGAACTCCTATAGCATCTATGTACACATGAGGGTCAAAGCTTCCGGAGAGAACTGCTCGCTTCCTCCTCTGACTAGGTGCTGACTAGGTGCTGGGTCAGCGTATGTATCAGGAGTATCTTCTGATAGGATATGGAGGGGCATAATGACCTTTGCTAGGGCACATTCACCAGTCCAGATTCCCTCTAATCTGGTCCTATGTTTTCAACCCACTGTCCCTCCTAGGAACCACAATTCTGTTCCCAGTAACTGTCTGTAATGCACACATATATATCCTTACCATCAGGGATGTCACTGCACCAATGGCATTGCCAAGAAAGGGTCAAACGGACAAGGTCCTATGTCACAGTAATCAAAGGTAAAGGTGGTCACATGTGTACCTGAAGAGTTATACCAAAATGTAATTATGTTATTTTTTTTTTTGATGGCCACCTCCTGGGTCCCCCCCCTAGACCAAACAGAAAAAGGATATGTAGCATGGTCGGTATGAAGTGGGCGGAATCTTCTCCTCAGGGGTTGGAGCTTTCTTGCAGTGGGAAGCATGTATTCAGGTGTTCTTCCTGGCCAATTCGACTGAGGTGGCTGTGGTCAGCAAAACTTGGAATGTACCATCATATCTGGGTTCAAGAGAATGTTTTCTCACAAATTTCTTTACCAGCCCCCAATCTCCAGGCAGTAGTTGGTGTGTTCCTGTATCTAATTCAGGACCTGCAATGGAAGAAAACACCTGGACATGCATTTGGGTTAATTCTCGTGATAATGCAGTTATATAATTAGACAACACATCAGATTGCAACTGTAACTGTTGTGGAAAGTAACAGTCAAGTCTGGGGGCTGAACCAAAATTTCATAAGGGGATAGGGCATGTTTCCCCCAGGGAGTGCGTCTGAAACTGAACAGGGCAATGGGCAACTTTTCTGGCCAACTGAACCCCCAGTGCTGCCCAAATCTCTTTTGTAAGGGTTGCTGTGAAGGTTTGGCCCTGATCGCTCTCTATCACCTCTGGGACCTCAAAGCTACATACTATCTCACTCAGTATTTCTTAGCTGTGGTCCTGCCAGTCATGTCCACCTCCACTAGGGCGTATTCGAAACTGCCACTCCTTGGCATTTGGGAGTGATCAATTTGTATCCACTGGAAGGGGTATAGGGCTTTTGCCAAGTGCTTCTTCTGTGCCTTTTCTGTACGTTCTGGGTTACATTTGTTGCAGATAGTACATGATCTGCAGAAGTTGTTGGTCAATGGAGTAATTCCTGGCGCTACATAGTACTTGATAAGAGAATTCATAATAGTCTTTGTCAAGTGGGCAGCTCCATTTGCCCATTGCACCACAACTGGGTACATACTCCTGGGTAGACGAGGCTTCTTGTTGCACTCCAATAGTCCGTCTCTGAGAGTTGCTCCTCTCCATTTTCCAGCTTTCCTTCTCCCTGTAATTCTTTCAGATAAACTCTGTCCACTGGGAGAGTCTGTAGGGTAAGCACAGGGTGGTCTTCTTCTACCACCCTGCGGACCACTGGCTGTCTGTTTGGCAGCTGAATCGGCTAGATTGCCTCGAGCTTCCTTCGAGTTGACTTTGTCGTGTGCTTTACTTTTAGAATATTCACTTGGATTGGGAGAAGCAGGGCGTCCATCAAGTCCTTAATGGCTGAGCTGTGTTTCACAGGTGTTCCTGCAGCCGTCAGGAACCCTCTGTCCTTCCAGATAACACCAAAATCATGGGCAACGCTGAAAGCATATCTTGAGTCCGTATGAACGTTGGCTCTTTTTCCCTCTGCCAATTTACATGCTGTAGTAAGTGGTTGCAGCTCTGCCACCTGTTCAGACATCACCAGTGGTAAGGCTTTAGTTTGGAGAACCGAGTTTTCAGTGGTGACCTGGATCCTGCAGGGGTATTTCACTCACGGTGGGGAGGTGCGTGGTTTCCAGCCGCATTAGTTCGATGCAGTCATGGGGTGACAAGTCAATGGAGTAATGCTGTCCAGTAGAAGGAGGGAACACAGGAGTCTCAAGTGTCTGGCAGTGGACAGATGTTTTGGCTGGATCTTGGTTGAGTATGGGAGTAATGTCATGGGGAGCAAGCAGAACGAGGCAGTGTCCGAGGACCAAGTCCGAAGTTTTGTCAAACAAGGCTTGTACCGCAAAGACATCTCGCAGACACGATGGGCCTCCTCTTGCTATTGTATCCAGCCAACAGTAATAATATCCTATGGGGCGTAGGCAGATGCCATGTAACTGAGTGAGTACACTTGCAGCATGTCCCAGACATTCGGATACAAAGGGCTTGAATGTTTTGTCGTAGTCTGGGAGCCCTAGCGCCAGAGATGGTGCGCTTGAAGGTCTCAAAGTTGGATATTGCTTCAGGAGACATCTGGAAGGGGTCTGATTTCAGAGCATCATACAAAGGTTGCATCAGTAGGGAGGCTTCTGGCATTCATGCTCTGCAATAGGAAATTAGTCCAAGGAAGGCATGAGGGGGCCTCTGGCCTTGTGGCAGTGGGATGTCAGAGATTGCTTTCACCCTGTCTTCAGTGAGGTGTGTTGTCCCATGGGACAAGACAGTGGCCAAGGAAAATGACAGATGTTGAACACCACTGCAATTTGGGCTTTGAGGCTTTGCAACCCTGGTTGGCAAGATAGCACAACAGGCTTTCTGAGGTGACCTCAACAGTGGGTAAGTCAGCTGCACAGAGGAGAAGGTCATCAACATATTGGAGGAGAATCACTTCCGGGTGATCCTCTTGTCAAGGATGATAGCCATAGCTTTTGCAAACTGGCTTGGAGATTTCTGTGCCCCTTGTGGCATAACTGCCTAGGTATGGGTGGCAAAAGGTACCAGCAGAAGGGGTGAGGGTGGACATTGAAGAGAGCGTTTGCAAGGTCCACCACTGTGAGATACTTTGCAGTCAGGGACACCCCCGCAAGTAGCTGGTTCTCTTTTAGGGGTTCTCTTCTTCCTAGAGAACAGGTGTGTTGCATGGAGATGCACAGGGTATCAGGGCTCCATTTGACACGAGGGCCTTGACATGCTTCAAAATAGCTGCCGATTAGGCTAACTTTAGGGGGTATTGTGGTTTCCGGGGCAATGATGAGCCCTCTTTGAACTTGACTGAAACTGGTGGCACCTTTAAGTGACAGTTGTCTTCCGGTCCTGTGGATCATTGGCACGCAGGTATTCTGTCAAGTACTTCCTGCGGTATTGAACTTGGAGTTATTGCTTCATGAAGTGTCATCAGGAGAGGCAGAGAGCACAAAGCAGATGAGTCTTCTAAGGATAGGGGAGCAAGCCTTATCTGATATCCTCTTTGAGCCCTGAGACAAAAGCAGTTGATAACGTGTGTGTGCCTTTCCATAGTGGGAGAAGCCCAGATCATCAAAGGCCTGTATGAGTCTAGCATGATACTTCTCCACAGACTCCCCTTTATCTTGGGCAACATCTTGAATTGTGGTGGTCTGATCCACCAATTCCTATTTTGCCCAGTCACAGAGTTGTGCACAGAACTCCACGCCTGAGGTATAGGAAGTGGCACTTGTCAGGCAGGCATCATTGAAGGCCGTCTGCATGACCGGCCAAAAGACATGTCCTGCTTTAATTTGGCATAGGCTGAGTAAGTCTCTCCAGGTAGCTGAGTAAGTATCTGCACTATCCTGCGGTAGAAGGGCATTGGCTGTTTCTCCGGGTCAGGCAGACTTGTCACTAAGGTCGCTGTGTGTGATGGGGTAAAAGCGACATACATCACCGGTGCCCCTTCTGGTAACCGAGACTGGTGTTGGGGCAGGGTAGGGGCACTGTTCCTTACGGTTGTCAGCATGCGTTTGAGATCCTCTCGGAACTGTAAGTCCAGAGCCGGATTGGGGGTTAAATCAGCAGGTGGCCTTGCTGCCTGTTGTTGGTCTTCCCAATTGGACGCTTCTTCATCATTAACATATCCGGCCTGTGAAGGTAGTGCTTTCGTATTAGGGAAGACAGGTGTGTGGTAGGAACCATCCTGGTTTAAGACAGGAAGAACTGGGTATAGGCCGTGGTTGGGCCTACCGTGTGTACCAAGATGGCCACCGGGTGGAAGTGCACTGGGCTGGGCCGGAAGTGAGGGCCTGGGTGCACCAAGATGGCCACCATTGGGAGTTGTCACAGTGGGTTGTGGTGGTGAAAAGGGAGTGTACGTAAGGCGGATTGTAGGGTTGTCCCTCTCCTCCTTCGTTCCAGTTTTTTGTATATGGGGGCGGTACAGGCACATTATCAACTCTGTGATAGACATACATAGCGCAATTGGCATTTTTCTTGATTTCCTCTTCTATCCAACCCTCTTTGTGCAATGCCCTTGCCGCCCTGTACCAAGCTTCTGCCACCTCCAATAAGCCGTTATCACAGAGCGCCCCTTTGTTCTCTTATCAGTACACGCCATTCCTCAGCTTGTAGTCTAGCAACAAATGACAAACATTCGCTATTTTGGACAACCTTTTAACTGCTTCACTGCCCTCTCTCCTCTTCACAATATCACAAGCTAGCCTTCCTTTCTCCGGCTTAGTATTCTCCCACTCCTCTCTTTGGCCCTCCCAACACATAACCAAGGCAACCAACTCTGTCCTGCTCACCTACAGCAGTCTCGGCTGACGACTTGAGGGGGGAGTGAGGACAACTGGTAGCTTGATAACCCTCCTGCATGGCTCTCTGTTCTATCTCTTCAAGGGTCTGCCCAAACCCCCCCCTTTCTCCGGGTAATGTACATTTAATCTCAAAACTAGCACGTCAGGGGTGGTGGGGAGCAGCGGCTTATGGCCCAACTGATCCTTCGGGTAGCCACCTTCACCAATCCCCAACCCTCCTCATGTATGGCAAACAGTAATCCACAAATACACTCAGGACAGGACATTACACCTGCCACTCTTTGAACTGCAAAGCTACAGCAATGAGAAAACCCTTAGTGGCAGCTCATCTGAGAAAACCGTTTATAGACGTTTGCAAGACTGCCAAATTCCAGCAAGTCTTCATTCAGCCTGCCAATTTCCAGCAGCTGAGATTTTCCTCAGAGGTCCTACACTGTCAACCTCGAGTAACCCGTCTATAAACTTTTCCTGCAGTATTTTATCTCACCACTAGAGGCAGACAACTCATCTATAGGTGAGGATACACACACACACACCTGCAGCTGCACTTCAGTCTGCTGATTTGCAGTCCTTCAGAATGACAGACACTGAACAGATTATACAGTCAGCAGAAAACAATTGTCAGGTCCGTTAACACAGTCCCAGGCGAGAAATAAGTTACCTGCCTCTTTGAACAATCCAAAGGAGCCAACAAGACAAATCAACCAGCCCAATCAGAGAAGTAGTACAGTGGTAAGATTAAATATGCTTACCGTACCGTTTAGGGCTGCGCAGTTAACCCCCTTCTCTGATTCGGTCTGGAATGCGGTATCCTTTTGCCTGAAGGCTCCCACACTCGGGGCGCCAGTTGAAATGGATGGGAACTACAATCTAGTTCATAGGTTATCTGCTGTTGTTTCTAATTAAAAAGTATGACTGTGCATGCACATTTAAAGTAAACACTCTCTGAGACACGTTCAGCTTGTTTACTGCTAACTTCTAATTTATTTCTGGGCGGTATCAATATTTATACAGAAAGATACGTCATTGCTATGTCAGTCTAATAGGTACATCTCATTGGTTAAAATACAAGAGAAATGGAGAAACTTGATGCTTGAAGTTTGGTTGAAGCTCGTTATCTCGAGACGTCTTACATTCCTCTAATGTGTGGGATTGGGGGTATAGACGCCATCTTTAGTTCCAAACAGAGTCAATCTGTATACTACATAATAAGTAAGGAGTTGCATAGAAACATGTATACACATAAGCAAATAGACATTTTCTAATTATCAGTATGTACATTACATTCCTCCACACACTATACTAGTAATGTTGGTGATCAGGATCCTATAGCGTGAGTGCGATAGTGTGCGGGCAATCTAATGCTAGCTGACCCTGGTACTATCTGATGTAACAAGTGACTCTAATACAGCGATTGGTGAAAAATACTGGACACTGAGGCTGTACTAATGGCACTGGTTGGGTGACAGGGGTGATCAAAGGCTGAATGAGGGCAATCAATGGGGTTAAATGTGCCAATCTAAGGTGTGTGGGTGTAAAGTGTGGTGATTATACTCACAGTGTGGTGTTCTCTTCTCTTCCTGAACAGAAAAGGACTCGGGAAGAGAAGAAATCGCAAGATAGCTCCCCGTGTTTACAAAAAAAAACACAGGAGTGATTTGTCATTGGCTGCAGGTGATCAGCAGGGTATGGGGCAAAATCATTGGCTGGGACCTGCTGACAAACTTGTTCTACAGCCAATGACAGTGGAGGTTTCTGGGTGTGAGCATGCATGGGTGCGGACCTGGAAGAAAGCCATGACATAAAAGTACATCACCAGACCTGTATGAGCCGCCCATCCATTGTATTTTTACAACACTTCATCCATGTCTTTGGTGATCTCTGATCTCCTTATCAACTGTTTCTTACATGATGAAGATCAGCCATGGAGTATATCTGAGGTGTATATCAGGGTGTGCTTCTTCCCCACATGAGAGCTGTGATGTCCAGCAACATTCATATAGAAGACATTTCCCACACTCAAGTCACCAGTACACCTCAAGGGTTGTGTGGGATCCCTGATGTACAGGAAGACAGGACTTCAGTGAGGAACAATTCCCTCACTCAGGACAGGAATACGGCTTCTCCCTGTGTGAGATCTCTGATGTGTGTTAAGATCGGACTTCTGTGAAAAACATTTCCCGCACTCAGGACAGGAATACGGCTTCTCCCCCGTGTGAGATCTCTGATGAAAAACATTTCCCGCACTCAGGACAGGAATACGGCTTCTCCCCCGTGTGAGATCTCTGATGTGTGGAAAGATTGGACTTCTGTGAAAAACATTTCCCACACTCAGGACAGGAATACGGCTTCTCCCCTGTGTGAGATCTCTGATGTATGACAAGATGTGATTTTTGTACAAAACATTTCCCGCACTCAGGACAGGAATATGGCTTTTCCCCCATGTGAGATCTCTGATGTGTGGAAAGACTGGACGTCTGTGAAAAACATTTCCCACACTCAAGACAGGAATACGGCTTCTCCCCCGTGTGAGATCTCTGATGTGTGTAAAGACTGGACGTCTGTGAAAAACATTTCCCGCACTCAGGACAGGAATACGGCTTCTCCCCTGTGTGAGATCTCTGATGTGTGGAAAGATCGGACTTCACTGAAAAACATTTCTCGCACTCAGGACAGGAATACGGCTTCTCCCCCGTGTGAGATCTCTGATGTGTGTAGAGATTAGACTTCCGTGAAAAACATTTCCCGCACTCAGGACAGGAATACAGCTTCTCCCCGGTGTGAGATCTCTGATGGGTGGAAAGATGGGACTTCTGTAAAAAACATTTCCCACACTCAGGACAGGAATACGGCTTCTCCCCGGTGTGAGATCTCTGATGTGTGTAGAGATGAGACTTCCGTGAAAAACATTTCCCGCACTCAGGACAGGAATACAGCTTCTCCCCCGTGTGAGATCTCTGATGTCTGTAAAGACTGGACTTCTCTGAAAAACATTTCCCGCACTCAGGACAGGAATACGGCTTCTCCCCCGTGTGAGATCTCTGATGTGTAGAAAGATGGGACTTCTGCAAAAAACATTTCCCGCACTCAGGACAGGAATACGGCTTCTCTCCTGTGTGAGATCTTATATGCATAATAAGTTTGTATTTAGAACGGAAACATTTCCCGCACTCAGTACAGGAAAAGCTCTTCTCTGTTGGAAGGACGGCCCCGTCCCGCACAGTCTGAGGTTCCTCAGGATAAGAGGAATACGATGGTCCATCTACACTGTGTGGTGCCGGATGGACATTTGAGGTAGTCGGGTTTTCTCCTGGACTATACTGTGTGATGTCCTCATCTTCTACTTTACAGTCTGGAGACAAAGTGAGACAATCCTCTGAGGTTTTCCTCATCTCCCGTCCATCTACTAAAATAGAAATACAAAGATTATTACTAGACATGAGCAGATTGGTTCCCCTAAACCAGGACTCCGCCCACATCAGGCAGCTTTGTCTCTGAGGATCTTACAATTCCCCCCTCAAGGTAACTAGTAAATGGGTCCTCTGATCTCCTACCAGTTCATTTCTTTATTCATGGACCTTAGTCAGAGAGTGAGGAAACAACGAGAACTGTCTTTTATAGGAGTGACAGTGATGAGGAGATTATAGGACGAGTGTCCCCACCCCCTCTATCACTCATTGCCATCTTCCCAACACAAGAAGTCCTGCACTTCCTTATTTAGTCCATGATTTAGTCATGAATAACAGCGGGGCTGAGCCCCACCAGAGGTCAGAGAGTGAGGATGGGGGGAGAACAACCAAGATGAAGACTGGACTGATCCTGAAGACCTCCATCATTGGGTTATTGACTCCTCCCTCATTATCACTTTCTGTTTAAGGTTCCAAAGTTTGAGGATGTTATCACATTATATTACCATGTAAAAGTCTATGCTCCAATCAGATCATCAGATATAAAATGTCCAGCTGGTAGGAAATGGGTGTAACAAAAGAGAATACATATTATGTGTATATATAGCAGTGGGTAGAGGGGAGAGAGCAGAAGTCAGGACTATGTAATGTACCACATATTGTATAAGATACAACAGATAGGACTATATAGTATCAGAATGATGTAATGTACAACATAGAGTATATAGTGCAGGGGTCAGGAGTATGTAATGTACAATATAAATTATACAGTGTAAGGGGCAGGACTCATAATATTGGTATTCAGTAATCAGTGGAAGATTAAATGTTTACATGAGACAAGTTGCAGAGGTCCCACACCGCTGCCTCCCATCTCCTGAGACTGCACTCAGTGACTTGGGTCTGAGACTATACAGACATATCCCTCCACCCAGCACAGCCAGCAGACAACAGAACAAGTAATCCTGGGGGGATTGTTCTGTCAGAGATATTGCCATACCCGGTTTTGGGGCAAAAGACCCAAAGCACATACCCCAGGTGCCTAGATCTAGTAATGCTTATGGTGAAAATTTACATTTTGCTGCCAGCTGAACCCCAGAATCTCCATAAATCCAGTCTAGATACATAAATTGTGTCTGCAGCACAGAGAAGGAAGATTATCCGAGAGAAATACAGGAATACAGGACGGGGAACACAGCTCAGGAAAGTGACCAGGGGATTACAGGCTGATATCACCCAGTCCCCGCCCTACTCTGGACCAATCAGTGAGCAGTATGGGTGGAGGAATGTATTTGGTGTTAATGACCCACCTGTGCTGATCTCTGTAGGAGTGTCCTCCTCTATAAATGTCCCCGTTATTCCATCCTCCTCCATAGACTGCTGATCATCCCTCACATACCTCTCTTCTTCTTCTGCTTTAACCTCAAATTCTATATCGATTGGATCTCCACTCTAAATCAAGAAAATGAGAGAGAATATCATCTGTAAGATATAAGATTTATTATTGTGACATCACATAAAAAATCCACACATCATCTCTAGGAGTCCATGTTCTAGATGCTCCATCCCACCAACCTTGTAACAGTGGGGGATGGTGTGACCTTCCTGTGTGGAATCCCGGGAATACAGAGGATGGGGACATCTCTCTGGTGGGTTCCTGGTATTTGGTGGCTCCATCATATCCTTGTGTCCTTCTGAAAACTCCTCCATCACTCCATACTCCTCATCCTCCTCTTTATACTCTTCTTTAACATCAATATTATCATCCCCGTGGTTTCCACTCTGAATATATAATAAAACATTCATTGTAACAATCATGCTGTGTATAAATCAGAACTACCAATAATTGTCAATCATCTACCTGATGATGGTGGGGGATGGTGTGATCTTCCTGTGTGGAATCCCGGGAATACAGAGGACGGGGACATCTCTCTGGTGGGTTCCCATTACTGGATCCATCTGTAGGAAACACACACACTGACTGAATACATTGTTTCTATGTGTTTATCAGATGATGGGGGATCTAGGTGGAGCCTCCGTACTGCTCTCTCCTTTACAATAAAGTCTCCTCTTACCCGGTGATGTGAGGGGCGGCTGATTGTCCATCATGACGTCCTTGTAGAGATCCTTGTGTCCTTCTAAATACTCCCACTCCTCCATGGAGAAATAGACAGTGACATCCTGACACCTTATAGGAACCTGACACACACAATGATACAGTCACCATCCAGACACTTCCCTTGTCTGTTACTGGATAATGTCCCAGAATTCCCAGCACCGCTCACCTCTCCTCCATCATCTCTCTGGTGACTTCTAGAATCTTCTTTTATTTCTCTACTCTATCAGGGAGGGAGGTGGAGGCAATGTGATGGTCATATGATCTCCAGACTTCACAGGAGGAAAACTCTAGATCTAAACACAAATAGTAAAATCAAATGATATTCCCAGAATCCTCCTCACCTCTCCATTCAGGTCTCCATTTTATTAAAGCCCCACTTCAGACTGATGTATAATTTACCCACACAGGACCCCCACACTATGCAGGATAAAAGCTTGTAGCAGACATTCTGATGTCATTACATACAATGCAGGAGCAACAGTCCCACTTTGCTAGTGAGGATGCCAAGGATCCGCCCACATCCTAAGAGTATCAGAAAAAAAGTCAGATAGAGGGACATTGGGAGGAGGAGCTGTGAGGTCAGTGTGATGTCATAGGACATATAGACTCTGGATGGAGGGACATTTGGATGGGGAGATTTGAGGGGTCCTCTATATGAGGCTCCCGTACAAACCAAATCATTGTTCCTGGGTGTGTCCTTCCTCTCCTAAACTGAAGAGTGAACTTTGACCTTTACCATACAGAAATCTGTCAGGAATCTGTGAAAGTAAGCTCTCACGTGATCAAGTGACGTGCGGAGGAACGGAGTGTAAATAGCAGACAATTTTCTCCAGAGCTCCTAATGGTGAGGATGGATTTTGCTGAGTGCTGGTGCCAAGTTTCCACCCCCCAGCATCACTGCAGGTGTGGAGAAAAGCTGTGTAAGAGGATATGGAGGAGAGATGAGGAGGAGATCCAGGAATCAGGATAAAGGTCAGGACAAGCAACAGACGAGCGCATCCAAGAGATGAAGCCGGGGTCACTACACAGAAAATCAATCCAAGGAAACAACAGGCAGGACGAGGAATAGCAAGAAGGAGCTCAGAGACCAATGAGAATATTGCTCAGCCAATGGGAGATTATCTCAGCATGACTTACATAATGAAGGAGATGAGGGGGAGGGGAGGAAGTCACTTAAGGTGGGGCTTGACAAATTTGCTTTGAATCTAGGAGCCAGCTAAAAAAGTTAGGAGACAGTTTTTTTAGAGCAGTGTGGGTTGTCAGCGCCTGGGGCCGGGCAAGTAATGTGTGAGTAATCTGTGAGGTGCAGAACGTAGGACATGGCATACAGGGTGCATGAGATGGATGCATGACATGTGGTGCAGAACACAGGACATGGGGTGATGGATACCAGAGAAGACTGTAGGTCACTGAAGGACATGGGGTGCAGGTTGCAGAATGCAGGACATGGAGTACATGGCACCAGAGAAGGATGCAGGACATGGGGTACAGGGTGCACAATGCAGGACATGGGGTACAGGGTACAAGAGAAGGGTGCGGGATATGGGGTGCAGGGGAAGGGTACAGTGTGCAGAACGTGGGGTGCAGGGTGAAAAACACAGGACATGGGGTGCAGTGTGCAGAACATGGGGTGAAGGACATGGGATTCAGGGGTGCACAATATGGGGTGAAGAAAGCAGGACATGGGGTACAGGAGAAGGGTGGTGTTCACAGGACATGGGGTGCAGAACGCTGGACATGGGGTGCAGGGTAAGGGGTTAGAACACAAAACAGTAATCCAATCCCCCCTCCCCTGTGTCCTCCTGCATGTCCTGTACATCTCCCCCAGCAGTGTGTGAGAGCAGAGTGGATGGAGAGGACATCTTGTGTACATAAAGCAGCATGTCCCTCCCTGGCTGGTTTCTTAGCTGGCTGCTTTGCAGGCTTGTCCTGGTTACTCCTGTAAGGACTCTGTAGTCCTGTTTCTCAGCACCTTGTGGGGATCTTTGTGGCAGTGCCAAGGTGGCGCCATGTTGGAGATTCGGTCCCGCTCCTTCCTCTCTGTTCTGCTGGAGGGCTCTGCAGGGACACAGGCAGCTGTGGGTGGAAGCAGGAGCCGATGGTGACAGTAATGCGGCCGCAGAAAGGAGAAAGATCGGCAGCGGGAGCTCAGTGAGATGAGTCCTCTCATGCCGCTGTCCTGCCCAGTCCACCCCTGACTTCACAGGTCGGGTGCCATCATCTCCCACCTCCTCCCCTCACCCTCCCGCCTGGCCCCGCTCCGAGACACATTCCTGTCTGAATAATGTGTCCGGGTTTCAGGAAGAAACATTATTCAGACCAACAGTGAGAATGGGCTGACAAGAGCCCAGGGGCCAGGATGCCATTTCTAGTCACCATGGTGACCTGGGATTTGTTGAGCCCTGACTTATGGTGACCATAGAGACATGGAAATTCAGCTGGTTCAGCAGGGATCGGTCACATTTCCATCCATGTGTGGTCACTGCCGGATAAAAGTCACTCGATCATCGGCTGCAGCCAATAGCTTCATCACTGATCTGTGTATTCTGAGAGCGGAGGAGCGCCCCCCATTGTCAGATTACAATAGTGCAGCGGGGAGGATTCCCCCATCCCCCATTCCCCTCCAATGTGTGGATGGGGTAATCACTTAAGTTTTTTCCTCTCATCCCACTGGCCGAACAATAAAACTGAACCATGTATGGCCAGCTTTGGAAGGAAGATATATTAATCATCAACTGATCCCCCTGAATGGGTTAATCTACGTATTTCCACACTATATATGTGTGTATCATCATCTGCTGGAGATAAAAGACGTCACAGTGACTATGGAGGAAGAGGACAGACATGACGGGGGGTTACTGGGTGTAAATAGTAAATAAGATCTTATTACCTCCTCTGCTTCATCCAGTAATGTCTTCTATTTCCTGCCGCATGGAACTTCCTGTCTTTGTTCTATATCACTTCCTGTCTGTATCTGACATTACTTCCGGTCTGTATCTGACATCACTTCCTGTCTGTATTCCATAGAAACTTCCTGTCTGGATATGAGTGAGATCACCACCTTGTGGAGTTCAGAGGAACTGCAGCCCCAAGAAATGTCTCATAGTAACCATTTCTTTAAAATATCTTACAGGGGGGGCGCATGCGCGACTTCCACGGGACCGGCCGCATGACTGAGTAGCTCCGCACTACTCCGACTGAATAGCCTGATACCCGGGGGCATAAACACTTTATTTTCCCCATAACAGCTCCTATCACCCCCCGGACCGAGCTGTGCATGCCGCCGAAGCTCAAGAAGAGCAGAAAGACCGCGCAGAGGTCCCTTACTACATATCTGCTGAGGACCCAGGAACGCTGCAGCATGTCTCAAGATGGCGCCGACGGCCCTGCATCTCCTTTGCTGCAAGAATCACAGGACTCACAGGAAACCACTGCATCCGCACGGAACACCACACAAGACTGTGAGTACTTTCCTCCCCTGACTAAAGCAGATCTAGACAAAAGTCTAGAATCAATTTACAGCAAAATTGCCACCAAGTTCCAAACGGAACTGCACAAAAGCACCAATACCCTGACACAAGAAATCTCGGCCCTGGGTGCCCGTACTGACCGCTTGGAAACTAAGCACGACGAACTCAGTATTGCCCACAATGACCTCTCCAGGGAATTTGAATCCCTAAATGCGACTGTCACCCAGCTACAATCCCAGGTCGAAGACCTCGACAATCGTAATCGCAGGCATAATCTTAGGGTACGGGGAGTCCCTGAAACAACCTCTGACCTTATCCCGGCCATACACAAGCTATTTCAATCTCTGCTGCCTGACCATGCGGTGGAAGCATTTACATGCGACCGTATGCATAGGGCGCTTCGCCCCAAACCCCCTCCTGACAAACCTCCCAGGGACATTGTCCTCTGCCTAAAGGACTTTCTCATCAAGGAGGAGATCCTCAGAGCTGCTCGCAACTCCCACAACATCTCCCTGGACGGCTCTCCAATCCAAATATACCCAGACATCTCCCCTGCCACCCTGGACAGACGCCGCAAGATGAAGGAGGTCACCACGGTGCTAGCAAAAGCACATATTCGCTATAGATGGGGCTTCCCCTTCAAGCTCTCTATTCCTCATAATGGCACAACATATACTGCTACTACATTGTTAGAGGGCCAGGAAATTCTTGTCAAGTTGGGCCTCTTGGACGCTGAAGCCCTTCCTCGCCAGCCTTCTACGCCCCGACCGAGGCCCATATGGAACACTCCACCACCAAGACATGATCGCAGACGTCCCACACATGATCCTGGCCATAATGCCTTTCTGAACTGATCTTGGGCCTTTTTTTCTGTCATTTTTTGAATTTTTGTTTCCTCTGCTATTTTTGAGCTTCTGAACTTTATTTGAATTTCATGGTGTCTGAGCACCATCTACTGGCCCATTTTGGAACTACCGAATAACCAAAATCATCCTACATCTCTTCATCCTACCTTGAACATCAACCCAGCATGCTTGACCCTAAGTACCAGCACTCCTCACCAAACAGGGGTCTTGCATACTTCAAATTTTTTTTTTCAGCTGAGGAATCTGATGCATTAACCTTTTTTTTCTTTTTTTTTTTTTTATTTATTTATTTTTATTTTTTTTTTTTTCTTTTTTTTTTTACAGGATGTTGCTCTCGGGACTTCCTTACATGATTTTCTGTTGGTTCTTGGTTCTCAGATCGTTAGATGATTACATATTTTTCGATCTAATGATCTTTCGCATGCACATGCTTTAACATGTAATTTTATTTACATTTTTGACTTGCAGCAGGCTAGTTCGGTTGAGGTTGATGCCGTGCTGCCCCACCCCGCTCATATCCAGACCTCCATTTGATCTCTGGGTATGACCTGGGGAGTTAAGGGAGCTTTCGCCCCTTATCCAGTTTACTTCACTGTTTCAGGTTTTTGCTATATGCATCCTGACCCTTTGTTAGTCCAACTAGCATTTGCTCTGCTGGCACTATGTTTTGAGATATTTTCTTTTGTCCTTTTATGTGTTTTGTTTTTTTGTTCAGGTTGCTGAAGCACTCCAACTGTATATTCTACTATTGTACTTTTGATGCTGTCTATTGCTTGAGACTCCAGACTGCTGTTCCCCTTGTGGCGGAGAATTTCAGCACTACACTGCTAGGGTTCCCGGACCCTCCAGGTGAGCTTATGACGCCCTCACTTACATAAATGGTGATTACTTGTATTACACATAATGTGCAGGGTTTCAATTCTCCTCACAAGCGGAAGAAAGCATTCACATCCTATAAAAAACTGGGGGCCAAAATCCTGTTATTGCAAGAAACCCACTTCGCTGCTGACAAACACCCAACCTTCTTTCATAACTCATATAGGCAAGCCTTTTATACGGTATATAGCTCTAAATGCAAAGGGGTGGCAATCTTCCTTCACAATTCATTCCCCTTAGAGGTCAAACAGGTCTATAAGGATCCTGACAGTAGGTTCCTTATTGTCAAAGGTCTGATAGCTGGTCGAGAACTTACGATTGCTAATGTATATGCCCCTAATGCCGCACAGGCTACTTTTTTTTCTACTTTCTTTAGAACACTAGAGAAATATTCCTCAACACATATGTTCGTTGGGGGAGATTTCAACCTTGTAGCACACCCACAATTGGACAGAAGTAACGCCTCTCAATTGAACTCAGCATTCCCTAAATCATTGTCCAAGACCCTACAATCATTCCAACTATCCGATGCCTGGAGAGCGCATAATACCGGTGCAAAAGATTTTACCTTTTACTCTCACCCCCATAACTCTTTTGCCAGATTGGACTATATTTTTTGCACACCTATCATTCTCGCCAATTCCACACTTTCTGAAATCCACCTCTGCCCTTGGTCTGATCATAGTATGGTTGCCTTGTCCACCACCTTTATCGGACTAACTGACACTCCCTACACATGGAGACTAAATGACTCCCTTTTGACTGATCCTATAATACGCCAGGAAATTTCCACCGCCATTCAGGAATATTTCACTATCAACGCCACCCCAGACATATCCCCTGGCACTCTATGGATGGCCCATAAGGCAGTACTCCGTGGTCGCCTCATCAGTATTGCGTCCAGACAGAATAAAGAAAGGTGGCGAAACATTTTCACGTTAACCACTAAACTAGACACCCTCCACAAAGCCCAAATAGGTAACCCAACACAGGACAACGCACGTCTTGTGGCACAAAAAAGATTGGATTTGGACACCTTGTTGTCCGCCAAAACTGAAAAATCTTTAAGATGGTCCAAGGCCAACTTTCTTCTCCATAGCAACATGGCCTCCGCCATGTTTGCTCGCAAACTAAACCATACTCTGCGTCCCCCACATGTGTATAAACTCCGCAACTCCACTGGTAGGATGGTATCCCACCCCAAAGAGGTCCTCAATATTTTTGAAGACTTTTACTCTAATCTACTTTCTCATCCTCCTCCATATCCTGCCCAACCCTCCCGAGACTGGCTTGCCTCTCTACCCCTACCTACTTTGTCTAACTTACAGACTGAATCACTGAATGCCCCTTTTACAGAAGAGGAACTGCTGGGCGTTATCAAGTCCTTGAAACGTTCTGTAGCCCCAGGCCCAGATGGCTTTACAGCCAGTTACTATAAGCACTATGCCCCTATATTGCTACCACGCCTCACTAATATGTTTAACAAGATTCTCAAAGGTGAACAATTCCCTTCTGAGATGACCTTGGCCAATATGTCCCTCCTACCTAAACCGTTAAAAGATCACTCCCTCCCCCAAAATTATAGACCGATCTCGGTCATTAATAATGATCTTAAGATCTTTAGCCATGCCCTAGCTGACAGATTAGCTGCTATTATAGAAACTCTGACCTCCCCTTCCCAATCTGGTTTCATCCCTAATAGACTCATCACAGACAATATTTGTTTGACACTTAATGTCCTTCAAGATGCCAATATTCGCAAGCAACAGGTCCTTCTTTTGAGCTTAGATATCAACAAAGCCTTCGACAGCGTACTATGGCCTTATTTGATCGCAGTACTTCAACGACTTGGATTCAGGGATGAATTTTTGATGGGTGTACAAGCCCTATACCATCATCCACAAACAAGAATTAAAATTCCAGGTTGCAGCTCCGGCTCTTTCACACTGGGTAGGGGGTAGGATGTCCCCTATCTCCTCTATTATTCGCCCTTGCCCTAGAACCCCTTGCCATCGCTATTAAACAACATCCTGACATATCGGGTTACCCTATGGCTTCCTCCACATCTCATCTATGCATGTATGCAGACGATGTCATGCTCTTTCTAACTCACCCCCATATCTCCCTACCCAACCTATTTGACTTATTATCCCGATTCGCCTCCCTCTCTGGACTTACAGTAAATATGTCCAAATCTACTGTTCTTCCAGTTAACATTCCCCCTGCTCAGTGTGAAACACTCCGGAGCTCCTTCCCCTTGCAATAGTCCACCGACAAGATTCCTTATTTAGGCATCTACATCACCCCACATTGGTCCTCTATTTTTGCTGCAAATTACCCGGCATGTGTGTCCCGTCTCCACAATATGCTTAAACTGTGGAGCACCTACCATATCTCGTTTCTTGGGAGAGTCACGGCAATCAAAATGACCCTCTTACCCAAGCTTCTATTTCTCTTTAGGGCCCTTCCAATTCTTATCCCTAAATCCTTTATAGATAAACTTCAGCAGGATATTCACAGATTTATCTGGCAAAACAAGAGGCCTAGGTTCTCCAAACTGGTCCTTTACAACCCACAAACTAATGGTGGACTAGGGCTACCGAACCTTTGGCTCTATTTTTTAGCTGCACGTTTTTCTCAGATTGCTAAATGGAATATTCCTAACTCTAGAGTTCCCTGGGTAGATTTTGAATCACAGTCCATTGTACCATATAGACTTTCCACTATACTTTGGTCCCCCTCCAAATTGGTTCACAAGATTATCTCCCTTAATTCCCTAGTAGCCCACTCCCTCATCCTATGGGGCCGTTATAAACATAAACTACACCTAGTATCTCAAGCACCCCGTGGCTCCTCCTTTATAGGAGAACCTTTATTTAACTCAGCTTTCAATCACCCTGAGAGCTTCTCCTGGTGGATTTCCAACTCTATGGACACGTTAGCTAACCTGCAAATGGGTAACTCATTTGCCTCTTTTGATCTTTTACGTGCACAAAAACAAATCCCATTAAGGGAACACTTCCGCTACATGCAAATTAGACACTTTTACACGTCCCACTTTGCTCTCTCCCCATCATCCCCTTCTACTACGTTTGAACAGCTTTGCCGTGACTCCCCCAGAGGAAAGGGCCTTATCTCTACCCTTTACAGATCAGCCCTAACCGCAGTTTTTTCTGGAGCTATCCCATACAAACAAAAATGGGAATCCGATTGCAACGAAAGTTTCGACTCGGACGACTGGGACACAATGCTGACCAATTTGCGCAAAGCCTCTAAATCCTTGGCCGTCAGAGAAACGGCGTATAAAGTTTTAACTAGATGGTATTATACCCCATCCAAACTTCACTCCATCTTCCCTGGGACCTCTGAACTCTGCTTCAGAGGATGTCAACTTCCTGGTACATTTATGCATATATTTTGGGACTGTTCTAGGCTCTCCCCCATTTGGAATACAGTGATGGCTATAGCATCAGCAATTTCAGGGACCCCGGTACAACTTACACCCTCTATGGGCCTCCTTGGAGCACCTATCCCGGGTGTACTTCGATCTGAGGAATGCCTTATTCACACTGTCTGCTTGGCCACTCTGTGGGCCATTGCCCTTCACTGGAAGGCCCCTACGGTCCCTATCTCCTCCATCCTTAACAGAATGGATACCATTATGTTAATGGAAAGGATCATTAATACACTGAGTGATAGGATGCACTTATTTGACCAGAGGTGGACTCCCTGGAAATCTCACAGACAAACCCTGTTGCCATAATGTTAACCTCTATACGGGTAACTAAGCTGCTCTAGACCATGTTGCGCTGCTACATTCCCTTAATCCTACATTCTGGTATATGAAGTTGTGTCCCTCTTAGAAACCTCACTGTTGGCGGCTACCGCTTTTGGATGCTTCATTGTTTATTTTTGTATTTTTTTTATTTTTTTTATTATATTTTTCTTTTCTTTTATTATCACTGCCTTGACAGGTATGTACTTGTGTTTTATCACGAATGATTGTGCGCGATACCTACTGTCAATGTCTGTATTTCTTTGTTTTTTTTTTTTTAAAACAATAAAAACGTTTGTATTTTTTATTTCATACATTTGTTTGGAAGGATAGAAGAATCCTCAGAAGGGATCATGTAGGATGACAGGAAAGTCTCCTGACTGGTGAAATCATCCAAACATAATGATTACATCCATGAACTGGAGCTCGTTGGGGTGATAAAGCCAATCTGTAAACACTGTGTAGATGTTATCCAAGAACTCAGCACACTCCAGGTGTGGAGAAAGTCTCCAGGTGGATTTAGCCTGTCATTTATCATAGGTAGAAGTGTCCACACATTATATATAAAACTTGTACCGTGTCTCCAGGCCTCCAGGGGGATTTAGATTGGAATTAACTGCTTCCTGTCAGGCCTATAGCAGAATGATGGCCGAGTCTCCCATCCTCAGTGGACGTCATATGAAGTCCTCCAAGTCAAGTGGCCACGCTGCAGCTCCACTGAATGATAGATTATTGGAGTGGGCTGGCCCCAGTACCTTGTGATAGTTGTGACCAATCACAGCCATCACATGACAGTTGTACACAATGAATGGCTTTCATTCGTAGCCATTCATTGTGTACCGTTGTGATGATCTCTGTGACTGGTTACAGTGATCACATGGTACAGACAGGGCTTATCACATCTGTACCATGTGATAGCTGTGACCAATCACTGCTATCACAGTTGTACACCCAGTGTCATTCATAAAAACCATTGCTTATAACAGAGATCATCAAAAAAAAAAAATATTGACCACCTCCCCAGAGTAGTACAGGGTCAATATGTTAACACTGCATGTGTCACAATGTAAAAAAAAAAAAAAAGGGAAAAATAATTGTACAAAAATTGAAAATATATATAATTTTTATTTACATACTGCCACAAGTCAGTATTAGTATCACCACCACACAAGTATGATGATGTTTTACTGCTCTGTTGACAGTATGTAAAAAAGTTGTAAAAAATAAATATATATATTGTTTTCTTTTTGTCTTCTTTCATTTTTAATTGTGACAAAAAATTACAACTTCAGCAAAAATTAGGATGCCTTTTACTTATTACCTTGGACCGTCTACTTTACAAAAAAGGGGTCATTTGGGGGTATTTGTACTGCCCTGGCATTTTAACCACTTGACCACTTGGCAGTTAAACACCCTTCCTAACCAGACCAATTTTCAGCTTTCGGTGCTCTCACACTTTGAATGACAATTACTCCGTCATGCAACACTGTACCCAAATTAATTTTGTGTCCTTTTTTTCACACAAATACAGCTTTCTTTTGGTGGTATTTGATCACCGCTGGGTTTTTTTATTTTTTTGCGCTATAAATCAAAAAATACAGAAAATTTGTTAAAAAAAAAAAAAAAAATTCTTTGTTTCTATTAAAAATTATTGCAGAGTATTGGCGAGTATTGGCAGAGTATTAGTGTTGCACAGTATTGTTAGAGTATTGCACAGGGGTTGCAGAGCATTGCACAGTGGTTGCAGAGCATTGCACAGTGGTGGCGGAGCGTTGCACAGTGGTTGCAGAGCGTTGCACAGTGGGGGCAGAGCATTGCACAGTGGTTGCAGAGCGTTGCACAGTGGCGGCGGAGCGTTGCACAGTGGTGGCGGAGCGTTGCACAGTGGTGGCGGAGCGTTGCACAGTGGTTGCAGAGCGTTGCACAGTGGGGGCAGAGCATTGCACAGTGGTTGCAGAGCGTTGCACAGTGGTGGCAGAGCGTTGCACAGTGGTGGCAGAGCGTTGCACAGTGGTGGCAGAGTAGGCAGAGCATTGCACAGTGGTGGCAGAGCATTGCACAGTGGTGGCAGAGTAGGCAGAGTATTGCACAGCGGTGGCAGAGCATTGCACAGTGGTGGCAGAGTAGGCAGAGTATTGCACAGCGGTGGCAGTGTATTGACCAGCGCTGTGGGCACTACACATCCAGCCCACAGCGCTGGTCCCGTCTCCCCCCCCCTCTCCGCTTCTCCCTTCTCTGTACCGATCGGTACAGAGAGGGGAGGGAGGAACCGGCGTCATGACGTGACGCCGGTTTGTGTACATGTGATCGCTCCGTCATTTGACGGAGCGATCACGTGGTAAACGGCCGCTATCAGCGGCTGTTTACCGTGATCCGTGATGCGCCGGGTCCTCGGGACCCGGCGGTCACGGATGTTCCCGACTGCGCGCCCCAGGGGGCGCGTGGGAGCAAGTTTCTGAGAGGACGTCCGTAGGACGTCCACTCAGGGAAACCCGACCGCGCTGTAGACGTCTTTCGACTATAGCGCGGTCGGCATGTGGTTATGGGCCTCAATAAATGCGATTGGCCATCATGACATCAGGATTGTGTAAAATATATATATCATAGTTTGTAGACTCTATAACTTTTACACAGACTAAATATTAACTAAATACACAGATTTGGGTCATTTTTACCAAGGAAATGTTGCAGAAAACTTTGTGGCCTAAATTTATGAATAAATATTATTTATTTGCAACGTTTTATAACAGAAACTTAGAATTATTATTTGTATTTTTTCACTTATATAGCATAAAATAAAATCCCAGTGGTGATTAAATCCCACCAAAAGAAAGCTCTGTCTGTCTCAGAAAATGCTACAAATTGGGAACAGTGTTGGATGACTGAGTAATTGTCATTCAAATAGTGACAGCACTGAAATCTGAATTGGACTGGGCAGGAAGGGGGGTAAAAGTGTCCGGGATATAGAGATGGATTTCCACGAAGCCGGTCCTTATCTGACTCCCCCATATGGTTTTCGGAATGCTTCAGCAAAAAGATACATTTTGGTAATGCAAATTGTCTCTCAAGCAATGCAAACTGTCTCACTGCTTTTCTGACACTTCTATATCTGAGGTAATAAACCTGAGAGGTTTGTTTTTTACACTCGGCCATTTGTGGTGAATGATTCTCACCTCCTTTTGGGATCTAAAAGTAACTCATCATTTACCACTTTGGACTGTGTCTGTCTTTGACCGTTATTTTTCTCCTGCTATCAATGGCCAACACGGTACAACACTTCATCCATGTCTTTGGTGATGTCTGATCTCCTTATCAACTGTTTCTTACATGATGAAGATCAGCCATGGAGTATATCTGAGGTGTATATCAGGGTGTGCTTCTTCCCCACATGAGAGCTGTGATGTCCAGCAACATTCATATAGAAGACATTTCCCGCACTCAAGGCACTAATACACCTCGGGGGTTGTGTGGGATCCCTGATGTACAGGAAGACAGGACTTCAGTGAGGAACAATTCCCTCACTCAGGACAGGAATACGGCTTCTCCCTCGTGTGAGATCTCTGATGTCTGTAAAGATTGGACTTCCATGAAAAACATTTCCCGCACTCAGGACAGGAATACGGCTTTTCCCCCGTGTGAGATCTCTGATGTTTGGAAAGATGGGACTTCAGTGAAAAACATTTCCCGCACTCAGGACAGGAAAACGGCTTGTCTCCTGTGTGAGATCTCTGATGTGTGGAAAGGTCGGACTTCTGTGAAAAACATTTCCCGCACTCGGGACAGGAGTATGGCTTCTCCCCTGTGTGGGATCTCTGATGTGTTTGAAGATGGCACTTCAACGAAAAACATTTCCCACACTCAGGACAGGAAAACGGCTTCTCCCCAGTGTGAGATCTCTGATGTATGGAAAGATGGGACTTTCGTGAAAAACATTTCCCGCACTCAGGACAGGAAAACGGCTTGTCTCCTGTGTGAGATCTCTGATGTGTGGAAAGGTCGAACTTCTGTGAAAAACATTTCCCGCACTCAGGACAGGAATACGGCTTCTCCCCCGTGTGAGATCTCTGATGTGTGGAAAGGTCGGACTTCTTTGTAAAACATTTCCCACACTCAGGACAGGAAAACGGCTTCTCCCCCGTGTGAGATCTCTGATGTGTGGAAAGATTGGACTTCTGTGAAAAACATTTCCCACACTCAGGACAGGAATACGGCTTCTCCCCCGTGTGAGATCTTATATGCACATTAAGATCAGATTTAAAACGGAAACACTTCCCGCACTCAGTACAGGAAAGCCTCTTCTCTGTTGGAAGGACGGCCCCGTCCCTCACAGTCTGAGGTTCCTCAGGATAAGAGGAATACGATGGTCCATCTACACTGTGTGGTGCCGGATGGACATTTGAGGTAGTCGGGTTTTCTCCTGGACTATACTGTGTGATGTCCTCATCTTCTACTTTACAGTCTGGAGACAAAGTGAGACAATCCTCTGAGGTTTTCCTCATCTCCCGTCCATCTACTAAAATAGAAATACAAAGATTATTACTAGACATGAGCTGATTGGTTCCTGCTGTGCTCCAATCAGATCATCAGATATAAAATGTCCAGCTGGTAGGAAATGGGTGTAACAAAAGAGAATCCATATTATGTGTATATATAGCAGTGGGTAGAGGGGAGAGAGCAGAAGTCAGGACTATGTAATGTACAACATATTGTATAAGATACAACAGATAGGACTATATAGTATCAGAATGATGTAATGTACAACATAGAGTATATAGTGCAGGGGTCAGGAGTATGTAATGTACAATATAAATTATACAGTGTAAGGGTCAGGACTCATAATATTGGTATTCAGTAATCAGTGGAAGATGAAATGTTTACATGAGACAAGTTGCAGAGGTCCCACACCGCTGCCTCCCATCTCCTGAGACTGCACTCAGTGACTTGGGTCTGAGACTATAGAGACATATCCCTCCACCCGGCACAGCCAGCAAACAACAGAACAAGTAATCCCGGGGGGATTGTTACATAGTAGGGGAGGTCGAAAAGTCCATAAAGTCCAACCTATGTGTGTGATTATATGTCAGTATTACATTGTATATCCCTGTATGTTGCGGTCATTCAGGTGATTATCTAATAGTTTCTTGAAACGATCGATGCCCCCAGCTGAGACCACCGCCTGTGGAAGGGAATTCCACATCCTTGCCGCTCTTACAGTAAAGAATCCTCTATGTAGTTTAAGGTTAAACCTCTGTTTTTCTAATTTTAATGAGTGGCCACGAGTCTTATTAAACTCCCTTCCGCAAAAAAGTTTTGTCCCTATTGTGGGGTCACCAGTCCGGTATTTATACATTGAAATCATATCCCCTCTCAAGCGTCTCTTCCCCAGAGGGAATAAGTTCAGTGCTCACAACCTTTCCTCATAACTAATATCCTCCAGACCCTTTATTAGCTTTGTTGCTCTTCTTTGTACTCGCTCTATTTCCAGTACATCCTTCCTGAGGACTGGTGCCCAGAACTGGACAGCATACTCCAGGTGCTGCCGGACCAGAGTCTTGTAGAGCGGGAGAATTATCGTTTTATCTCTGGAGTTGATCCCCTTTTTAATGCCAATATTCTGTTTGCTTTCTTAGCAGCAGCTTGGCATTGCTGAGCCTATCATCTACTAGGACCCCCAGGTCCTTTTCCATCCTAGATCCCCCCAGAGGTTCTCCCCCCAGTCTATAGATTGTATTCATATTTGTGCCACCCAAATACATTATTTTACATTTTCATTTACATTGAACCTCATTTGCCATGTAGTTGCCCACCCCATTCATTGTTCTTTTAGAGATCATGCTAGACCTGGGCATGAGGTAAAAGAACCAAAGCACATGCCCAAGGTGTCTAGGTAGAGCAATATTTATGGTGAAAATCAACTCTTTGCTGCCAGCTGAACCCCAGAATTTCCATAAATGCAGTCTAGATCTATAAATTGTGTCTGCAGCACAGAGAAGGAAGATTATCACCCAGTCCCCGCCCTACTCTGGACCAATCAGTGAGCAGTATGGGTGGAGGAATGTATTTAGTGTTAATGACCCACCTGTACTGATCTCTGTAGGAGTGTCCTCCTCTATAAATGTCCCCGTTATTCCATCCTCCTCCATAGACTGCTGATCATCCCTCACATACCTCTCTTCTTCTTCTGATTTAACCTCAAATTCTATATCGATTGGATCTCCACTCTAAATCAAGAAAATGAGAGAGAATATCATCTGTAAGATATAAGATTTAATATTGTGAGATGACATAAAAAGTCCATGTTCTAGGTGCTCCATCCCACCAACCTTGTAAGAGTGGGGGATGGTGTGATCTTCCTGTGTGGAATCCCGGGAATACAGAGGATGGGGACATCTCTCTGGTGGGTTCCTGGTATTTGGTGGCTCCATTATATCCTTGTGTCCTTCTGAAAACTCCTCCATCTCTCCATACTCCTCATCCTCCTCTTTATACTCTTCTTTAACATCAATATTATCATCCCCGAGGTTTCCACTCTGAATATATAATAAAACATTCATTGTAACAATCATGCTGTGTATAAATCAGAACTACCAATAATTAACAATCACCTACCTGATGATGGTGAGGGATGGTGTGACCTTCCTGTGTGGAATCCCGGGAATACAGAGGACGGGGACATCTCTCTGGTGGGTTCCCATTACTGGATCCATCTGTAGGAAACACACACACTGACTGAATACATTGTTTCTATGTGTTTATCAGATGATGGGGGATCTAGGTGGAGCCTCCGTACTGCTCTCTCCTTTACAATAAAGTCTCCTCTTACCCGGTGATGTGAGGGGCGGCTGATTCTCCATCATGACGTCCTTGTAGAGATCCTTGTGTCCTTCTAAATACTCCCACTCCTCCATGGAGAAATAGACAGTGACATCCTGACACCTTATAGGAACCTGACACACACAATGATACAGTCACCATCCAGACACATCCCTTGTCTGTTACTGGATAATGTCCCAGAATTCCCAGCACCGCTCACCTCTCATCCATCATCTCTCTGGTGACTTCTAGAATCTTCTTTGTATTTCTCTATTCTATCAGGTAGGAAGGTGGAGGCAATGTGATGGTCATATGATCTCCAGACTTCACAGGAGGAAAACTCTAGATCTGAACACAAATGGTAAAATTAAATGATATTCCCAGAATCCTCCTCACCTCACCATTCAGGTCTCCATTTCATTAAAGCCCCACTTCAGGCTGAGGTATAAATTCACCACACAGGACCCCCACACTATGCAGGATAAAAGCTTGTAGCAGGTATTCTGACGTCATTACATACAATGCAGGACCAACAGTCCCACTTTGTAAGTGAAGATGCCAAGGGTCCGCCCACATCCTAAGAGCATCAGAAAAAAGCCAGATAGAGGGGCATTGGAAGGAGGAGCTGTGAGGTCAGTGTGATGTCATAAGACATATAGACTCTGGATGGAGGGACATTGAGAGGAGGAGCTGTGAGGTCAGTGTGATGTCATAGGACATATAGACTCTGGATGGAGGGACATTGGGAGGAGGAGCTGTGAGGTCAGTGTGATGTCATAGGACATATAGACTCTGGATGGAGGGACATTTGGATGGGGGGATTTGAGGGGTCCTCTATATGAGACGAGAGTGCCCCCCCTCCTGAAATGTACCAGGCCACATGCCCTCAACATTGGGAGGGTGCTTTGGACCCCCAAAGCACCTTGTCCCCATGTTGATGAGGACAAGGGCCTCATCCCCACAACCCTGGCCATTGGTTGTGGGGGTCTGCGGGCGGGGGGCTTATCAGAATCTGGAAGCCCCCTTTAACAAGGGGACTCCCTGATCCCGGCCACCCCCCCCCCCTACCATTTCACCAAAAAAGTGACAAAATGGTAAAAATGACAGGAGACAGTCTTTGACAATTCCTTTATTAAAATCTTCTTTCTTCTGGTCTTCCTTCTTCCTTTCTTCATCTTCTCCTTCCGGCATCTTCTTCCATTTTCTTCTTCCATCTTCTTCTTCCTCCGATCCGCTTCTTCTTGCTCTGGTCTTCTCGGCCGGCATCTTCTTCCATGGCGTCAGCGTCTCTTCTTGGGCCGCTCCTCGCAATGGAAGGCTCCCGCTGTGTGAGGCTTCGATGCGTCTGACAGGACTTTTATAACCCCATGACGTCCCAGTGCGTCAGAGGGGGGCAGGGTCACCAGGTGGCCCCGCCCTCCGTTATAAAAGACCTGTCAGATGCAGCGAACCCTTACACAGCGGAAGCCTCCCATTGCGAGGAGTGGTCCAAGAAGAGACGCCGACGCCATGGAAGAAGATTTCGGACGAGAAGACCAGAGCAAGAAGAAGCAGATCGGAGGAAGAAGAAGATGGAAGAAGATGCCAGAAGGAGAAGATGAAGAAACTGAAGGATGAAGAAAGGAAGAGGGAAGACCAGAAGATTTTAATAAAGGAATTGTCAAAGACCGTCTCCTGTAATTTTTACCATTTTTGTCACTTTTTTGATGAAATGGTAGGGGTACTTTTGTACCCCCTTACCATTTCACACAGGGGGGGGCGGGATCTGGGGATCCCCTTGTTAAAGGGGGCTTCCAGATTCCGATAAGCCCCCCACCCGCAGACCCCCACAACCAATGGCCAGGGTTGTGGGGATGAGGCCCTTGTCCTCATCAACATGGGGACAAGGTGCTTTGGGGGGGACCCCAAAGCACCCTCCCAATGTTGAGGGCATGTGGCCTGGTATGGTTCAGGAGGGGGGGGGCGCTCTTGTCCCCCCTCTTTTACTGCGGCCTGCCAGGTTGCGTGCTCGGATAAAGGGTCTGGTATGGATTTTGAGGGGGACCCCACTCCATTTTTTTTTTGGCCAGGGTTCCCCTTAAAATCCATCCCAGACCTGAAGGGTCTGGTTTGGATATTTAGGGGGGACCCCACCTCATTTTTTTTTTAAATTTGAAGTGGGGTTCCCCTTAATATCCATAGCAGACCTGAAGGGCCTGGTTATTGAATTTGGGGGGACCCCCACGCTTTTTTTTTTTTTGTTATGAATGACTTTCAATGAATGACTGTTCTCTGTGTTACGGAGCCGACAATTCATTAGCCGCGAGTGATTTTAAATAGCTTTTTTTCCTGCAAAAAATGACACTTTGTCATTCGAATCATTCGTTATATCCTCTATATGAATGAATGAATTACTTGTTTAGCGCTACCTATGCAAACTCAATCACCTCAGGGCGCTTTTGCCACTGGTGTTTATCTGTGGTATAGTGCAGTCCTTGCCCTGTGGGGTCCCGACACGCTTACAAACACATACACATACAACATACACATATTTGGCCAATTTTTATTGACAGGATCTAATTAACCTGCCAGCATGTCTATAATAATTTCTTTCGTATTAGTTGAAATTCGATATTTGGTAGTTGGATTCGAATAATTCGGAGCCGAAATTCGTAAACTGAATTTCGTATTCCGTACAGAATTCGTATTCGAAAAAATTCCTACTACGGATTCGTACGAATTTTGAAAAATTTCGTACGAATTTCGAATTCGTACGAAACTAATCGCACATGTCTAACATTTAACCAGGATAGTTGACTGGAACATCCATCAAGATGTTAAAGACTGGGTCACGCTAGAGCATTCTATCGCCTCGCAATCACTGAGATCCCTTCCATGGATACACCCACAACACATCCATACCCAAAACAAACAACACCCTTTAATTGGCCCCACACTGAAAATATTTCAAAACACATCCAAAGCCACAAACCCCAACCCGTGGCTGAGCCCTCTTACTCCACTACCTGGAAACCCCGAGTTCCCCCCCGGAACAAATGACAACTTCCTCATTCATACTTGGCCCCACAAAGACATACGAACACACCAATTTTTCAATAGAGGAGGAACTTTCTGGTCACTGGAAGATCTGAATGCTACTCTATCTCCCAATCACATTCCAAGATGGACATACATAGAACTGAAGCATTTCCTGGCCAGAAGGTCTACTACACATCATTGGACGAGAGACTTAACCACCCTAGAACTATGCTCCAAAAAAAAACCCAATGACATCTCATATCGACCCTCTATATATCCCTCTTTAAAGATGAATCAGCGTTCTCCAGCAAGGTGTTCTCTTCATGGGAGCAGATATCAAACGCACTGACTCTGAATGGGAAACTATATGTACATATATTCATAAGGGCTCCCTCAATGTAGCCACCCAAGAATGCGGATACAAGATACTCTCAAAATGGTATAGGACCCCATCGCTGCTCCACAAATTCTCGTGCTCTACCACAAATAGATGTTGGCGATGTGACACTGAAGAAGGTACCTTACTTCATATTTGGTGGTCGTGCCCTGTCATCCAGACTTTTTGGAGGACAGTTCATGACACCATTACCTTAATCACATCTCATATTAATGGCTTTTCCACTGCAACCTACCTTCTGCACCTCACCAAGACCCCCAAAAAACAATACCTCAAATCACTCAACATGTTTATGATAAACGCAGCGAGACAATGTATCCCATGCCATTGGCGTTCTCCAGCAGCTCAGACGAAAGAGGAGTGGTACCGTAGACTGAACAACATTGAAAAGATTGAAGAACTTATTAGCATCTCACACGAAACACTATCCAAATTCACAGCAACATGGTACAGTTGGCAGCATTTCTTTCTTTCTTTCTGACAAACACAAATCAGGTTCCTATTGAAATCCTTATAGGGAAACGGGACCTACAAACCCACATCACAAAGATATACCTCCCTGAATATAATAATCACTAACATCAATCCCAGACGAATAAAAAGGTAATCTGAGAAGCTCTTTTTATAAATTACTGTACTGAACACAGCATTAAGTAATCCGTATAAAACGCAATAGAATAGATATATAGAAATATTAGAAAATAAACTCAATTCATTATGATTTGTACCCCATCGATGAACAAAAGTTTTCATGTCTAAGTACCCTTGTTATGACAAATCCTTTCGACCACTGCGTCCGCCAAGTAAGCCACGGCTCTACCAATCACCTCCAAGGAGTCCAAGATCTGTTTGGACTTGGAAGTTCGCGACACATGGCCCATCAACTTTGTGACCCACATGTCTGTGTTCCTGGCCACACAAACCGATGCCAAGGCTGGACTCATGGCCGCAGCATTGGCCTCCCAGGCCCTGCGCAGAAGGGTCTCAGACCATCGGTCCATTTGGTCCCTAATATTGCCTGCATCCTCAAAGGAGAGGTCAGATTGTTTGGACACCTGTGCTAGGGAAGCATCTAGTCTGGGTGTCTTAAAAAATCTTTCCTCCTCTTCATCCTTGAAGGGGCACCTGCTTTTCCAGGTGTTACATTTTAAGAGCTTCCTCTAAGGCTCCATCCATTCTCTCAGAATGATGTCTTTGAGGGCCTGGTGGATTGGGAGAACCCTGGCCTCTATAAATCCTGTCCTGGGCAGAAAACTGAGCTCTTGGATCTCTTCTGACGCACACACTGCTCTAAGGAGACCCTCCATATAATCTGCGGAAAAGATGTGTCTCCCTGGTCTGGAGTCCTCTTCCTCTTCTTGGCTGTCCTCTATTTCCTCCCCCTCATCAGAAAAGCTCAGATTGGAGACCTCTGCCGCCTTCTCCTCAGAGTCCTGAGAGGGCAGTGACCGCGGGGGTTCAGGGCGCCTAAATCTGCCACATGGATCCAGAGTTTCTGCTCTATTAGTGGGGGGCCCTCCTGTGAGGATGAACCTTCCCCTGCCTGGGCCCTACTAGAGTGGGGCTCGGGTTCCCTGGGTTTCAGGATTGCCTGGAAAGCCTTGAGGGTCGTTAACATCTCCATCTGTACAGAGAGAAAATCCCTCATGATCTGAGAGGTCTCCTTACCAGCTAACTTGTGGATACACTTGTAGCAAAAGGGTTTCGTGTGGACAACTTGTCGTTACAGTATCCACACCTCTTGGAACGGGAAGGGGTCTTAGACACCAGAGAAGGGTGTAGGTCACCAGAGAAGGGTGCAGGTCACCAGAGCACATGGGATGCAGGAGAAGGGTGCAGAATGCAGGACATGGGGTGCAGGTCACCAGATAAGGGTGTAGGTCACCAGAGCACATGGGATGCAGGAGAAGGGTGCAGAATGCAAAACATGGGGTGCAGGGAAAGGGTACATTTTGTAGAATGCATGACATGGGGAGCAGGGTGCAGAATGTAGAACATTGGGGTGCAGGACATGTGGTGCTGGGTGCATAATGCAGGACATGGGGTGCAGGGGAAAGGTACAGTGTACAGAATGCAGGACATGGGGTACAGGATACCGGAAAAGGGTGTAGGTCACCGCAGAACATGGGATGCAGGAGAAGGGTGCAGAATGCAGGACATGGGGTGCAGAAGGGTGCAGGTCACCAGAGAAGGGTGTAGGTCACCAGAGCACATGGGATGCAGGAGAAGGGTGCAGAATGCAAAACATAGGGTGCAGGGAAAGGGTACATTTTGTAGAATGCAGGACATGGGGAGCAGGGTTGTAGAACATTGGGGTGCAGGACACGTGGTGCTGGGTGCATAACGCAGGACATGGGGTGCAGGGGAAAGGTACAGTGTACAGAATGCAGGACATGAGGTACAGGGTACCAGAAAAGGGTGTAGGTCACCGCAGGACATGGGATGCAGGAGAAGGGTGCAGAATGTAGGACATGGGGAGCAAGGTGCACAAGAAGGGTGAAGGACATGTGGTGCAGGATATGGGGTACAGGGTACCAGAAATGGGTGCAGGTCACTTCAAAACACAGGACATGGGGTTCAGAATTCAGCACAGTAATCCAATCCCCCCTCCCCCTGTGTCCTCCTGCATGTCCTGTACATCTCCCCCAGCAGTGTGTGAGAGCAGAGTGGATAGAGAGGACATCTTGTGTACATAAAGCAGCATGTCCCTCCCTGGCTGGCCTCTTAGCTGGCTGCTTTGCAGGCTTGTCCTGGTTACTCCTGTAAGGACTCTGTAGTCCTGTTTCTCAGCACCTTGTGGGGATCTTTGTGGCAGTGCGGAGGTGGTGCCATGTTGGAGATTCGGTCCCGCTCCTTCCTCTCTGTTCTGCCGGAGGGCTCTGCAGGGACACAGGCAGCTGTGGGTGGAAGCAGGAGCCGATGGTGACAGTAATGCGGCTGCGGAAAGGAGAAAGATCGGCAGCGGGAGCTCAGTGAGAGGAGTCCTCTGATGCCGCTGTCCTGTCCAGTCCACCCCTGACTTCACAGGTCGGGTGCCATCATCTCCTCCTCCTCCTCCCCTCACCCCCCCCCCCGGCTGGCCCCGCTCCGAGCCACATTCCTGTCTGAATAATGTGTCCGGGTTTCAGGAAGAAACATTATTCAGACCAACAGTGAGAATGGGCTGACAAGAGCCCAGGGGCCAGGACGCCATTTCTAGTCACCATGGTGATCTGGGATTTGTTGAGCCCTGACTTATGGTGACCATAGAGACATGGAAATTCAGCTGGTTCAGCAGGGATCGGTCACATTTCCATCCATGTGTGGTCACTGCCGGATAAAAGTCACTCGATCAGCGGCAGCAGCCAATAGCTTCATCACTGATCTGTGTATTCTGAGAGCGGAGGAGCGCCCCCCATTGTCAGAATACAATAGTGCAGCGGGGAGGATTCCCCCATCCCTCTCCAATGTGTGGATGGGGGAATCACTTCAGTTTTTTCCTCTCATCCCGCTGGCTGAACGATAAAACTGAACCATGTATGGCCAGCTTTGGAGGGAAGCTATATTAATCATCAACTGATCCCCCTGAAGGGGTTAATCTACATATATCCACACTATATATGTGTGTATCATCATCTGCTGGAGATAAAAGACATCACAGTGACTATGGAGGAAGAGGACGGACATGACGGGGGGTTACTGGGTGTAAATAGAAAATAATATCTTATTACCTCCTTTGCTGCGTCTTCCAGCAATGTCTTCTCTCTACTTCCTCCCGACTCACCTCTCACCCGGAACTTCCTGTCTGTACCTGACATCACTTCCTGTCTTCCATAGAGACTTCCTGTCTGGGTAGAGGTGAGATCACCATCTTGTGGAGATCAGAGGAACTGCAGCCCAAGAAAAATCTTGTTGTATGAACACGGCCTTGTCCTGTGTGTGTATGTACTGTATATCCTTATAGATGGGGTCATCTCCACTCCCACCAAGGGGGATAGAAATATATTACTGCTCGGGGGGGGGGGGGACATTTTGGCCCCTTTGATTTTGCAGTAAAATTGATGTCAGATTTAGTCATGTAGAACATCTGTTATATGGATACAAAGATCCCCAGCCGAGAGTAAAGGGTGGAAATGGCTCCTGATCCCCAGATTTGGGCAATTATGTCACCAATATAAATAGAATAAAACCTGCGCTATGTGTAACAACTCAAATACCTACAGAAATAACTTATACCGGACTGCTGCTGTAACAAAGGTAAGTATTCCCTTTATCACCTAGAAGAGCATTATGTGTCACAGCGCTGTCCTATTGTGTGTGCACATAAATCATCACAAATACACTAAAATATGTGGAGACATTCATATATAAAGTGCTAGGGGCTCAAATAATATTCTCTGCAGATCTACTGCTTCCACTTTACACCTACTTCACTGATCTTATTGTTTTTATCAATAAATGAAGTAAACTGATCCATGTGCAAATTCATATACAACATAAAGTGCTTTGTGCTCAAGATGATGTTCCCTGCAGATCCACTGCTCTCACTTTGCACCTACTTCTTTATTCTCATAATATTTTCTGCTATAATAAATAAACTAAAAATCTGTGTAAATTCATGTAATCATACAATATTTTGTGCTAAATATAGTGTTCTCTGCAGGTCCACTGCTTCCACTTTGCATCTACTTCAACAAACTTATTTTTCTAAAAATAAAATCCCCAAATCAATAAAGATCCCCAGTAAGGGGGCGCCCTCACCATCACGTGTGTAAGAGATGGAAGAAGGCGTGGCTACACTACAGCTGGCACAGTTTGGAGCACCGAGAACTTTACACCTTATCAACTTTTCATTGATTGGTGGATTATTTTTATTTCCTGATTCCGATACCCAAGATGGCGGCGGCAGCATCCGAGGACAGAGGGACGGTTCAGCCTCGGGTGCCGACATCGCTGGACCCTGTGACAGGTAAGTGTCCTTATTTTAAAAGTCAGCAGCTGCAGTATTTGTAGCTGCCGACTTTAAAAAAAAAAATTTCGCCGGACGCCCTCTTTAAGTTACTCATATGGTCCACCTAAAAATCTGTTTTTTGAAATAGATGCAAAGTGGAAGCAGTGGACTTGCAGAGAGCATATTGAGCACAAAATATTGTATGATTATGTAGCACCCTGGAGTTTAGTCAGGGAGCTCCTCACACATTTACTTGCCAGGAGTAGTTATCCTGGTTGATTGTTAGAGATCTATTGATTTATCCCTAAGTTTGGCCTTGTTGCACTTTTCTCTTCTACCACTAGGTGGCCGGGTACTTGGTGGTACTAGATATGAGAAGGACAACCCAAGGTCAGGTTATGGGTATATGGGGTATCTCAGCCAATGGTCAGGGGTTTTCTTGAATCCTTTGGCCTGCTTGGAGAGCCTATATATTCGGGTGGAGTCAGGTGATCAAGGTTCTGTGCCCCCTGGACGGCTGTCTGGGTGGACGTGTGTCGTGTTGCCCCGGGCTGCTAGACCGGAGATTGGGCCTATCCCGGGCACATCTGGCTGCTAGACTATCTGAGGTCCTATCCAGAAGTAAGAGAGCAGCGCAGGGTTGAGATTGCGGCTTGCAGTCATTGGACCCTACAAGCATCAACCAAATTAAGAATGAAATTGAGGAATTTGGATTTGGGCCTTCCTTTATAGGCTGGATAAAAATGCTTTATAATAACCTGAGGGCTAAAATTAGGATTAATAACGAATACTCTGAAAAAACACCATTAAAGAGAAGGACTAGACAGGGCTGCCCACTGTCTCCCATGATTTTTCCTCTTGCAATGGAACCATTGGTGATAGCAATAAGAGCAAACCCTGAGGTGAAAGGATTCTCGAGGAGGTCGGGGGAGGAAAAAATAGCATTGTATGTGGACGATGTTCTTCTTTTCTTGGGAGACACTGGGCAGGCCTTAAATAAAGCTCTGAGCATTGTGGAGGAATTTGGAATTTTCTCTGGATTGGTGATGAACTGGGAGAAGTCGGAGCTTCTGCCGGTGGACCCTATGAGTAGCTTAAATATCTCTGGAATGCCCCAATTAGTGGTGGATGACACACTGAAATATCTGGGGATTCTGCTGACGAGAGACCCTTAGCAGTATATTAGTAATAATAAAATACCATTATTGACTACATTTTACACAATAAAATAAAAATTTGGAAGCGGCTCCCCTTGTCAGTAGATGTAGTTTGATAAAAATGATATGGATGCCACAACGAATGTACGTGTTACATAACTCCCCAGTGTGGATATGTAAAAAATGGTTTAGAAAAATTGAGTCCCTTTTCAGAGAATTGATCTGGAAAGGAGGGGAAGCTCCAATCAGGTTGTGTACGCTGCAGCTCCCGACTGGGGAGGGGGGCTTGGCGATACCTCACCCTGAGAGCCACTACCTGGCGGCACAGCTACAACAGTTAATGGGAGGAGATAACATGGGAGGAGGAGGGATAAATGGGGGAATAATTCTATGAGGTGCATTGCATAACACCTCAGTGGAAGCGTTGGAGGCAGAATCCTTTTATTATAACAATCCGACAATAAAAATTATAATAAAAGTGTGGAAAACAACCAAGAAACTGATAGGATACTCAGGGATACTGGAATACACCCCCCTCTGGAACAATATGAATTTACAGGAGCTGCTGCCAATGGGAAAGGCTAAAGAGTGGGAAATGCAGGACATAAATAGACTGATTCAGTTATATGAAGGGAACGTTTTAAAAACTTTCTTGGAATTAAAAAGGGAATATAACATACCACATTATACATTCTATAGATACTTACAGATTAGGCACGCTTTAGAAGCCCAATTCAAGACCCAAGTATTAATATGGAGTAAAACCCTGTTTTTCAAAAAGTTATTTCAAACAGAGACAACCAAGGGGCTCATTTCCGAAATATATGGTCAGTTGCCTAAAGGAGATACGCCCAGGCTGGATCTCCGTGATAAAAATAGGGAGAGATGGGAAGTCTCCTCTCTGTGGGGGGGTGGGGGTACAGAGAGGAACTGATGTGGGGGGGGGGGTACAGAGAGGAATTGATGTGGGGGGGTATAGAGAGGAACTGATGTGGGGGGGGGGTACAGTGAGGGACTGATGTGGGGGGTACAGAGAGGAACTGATGTGGGGGGGTACATATAGGAACTGATGTGGGGGGGGGGTACAGATAGGAACTGATGTGTGGGGGGGGTACAGAGAGGAACTGATGTGGGGGGGCACAGAGAGGAACTGATGTGGGGGGGTACAGAGAGGAACTGATGTGGGGGGGGGGGGTACAGAGAGGAACTGATGTGTGGGGGGGGGTACAGAGAGAAACTGATGTGGTGGGGTACAGAGAGGAACTGATGTGGGGGGTACAGAGAGGAACTGATGTAGGGGGTACAGAGAGGAACTGATGTGGGGGTACAGATGTGCAGGGGGTCCTAGTCTGTCCAAATACCTGTGGATCACATCTGGCGTGAGGAAGTGATCGGATATCGCTTCAAGGGGTTTTACCGGGGTGATGCACGCAGCTGCAGGCACCCCCCCCAGTACTGTTCTTTAGATCGGACAAAATTAGGTTTCGCCTAGCATGTCAAAAATCTTTGCACCAGCCCCGCTCACCCCCACCGATTGAATGCACAGGGCTAACCTCAGTCAATTGCATGCACAGGGCTCACCCCCGCCGATTGCACGCACAGGGCTCACCCCGCCGATTGCACACACAGGGCTCACCCCCGCCGATTGCACACACAGGGCTCACCCCCGCCGATTGCACACACAGGGCTCACCCCCGCCGATTGCACACACAGGGCTCACCCCCGCCGATTGCACACACAGGGCTCACCCCCTCCGATGGCACACACAGAGCTCACCACCACTGATCACTTCCTGCAGCGCCCAGCGAGGCGCTTTATTCGCTGTGACCCCAAACATGGCACAATGCAGCTATTGAAGTTCCCAAGTGATGACAAAGGGTGGGATGAGGGCGCCTCTCCTAACCTGGTGACGTCCAACATGTTCCAATTGGAAAAGACCATCTTTCTTCATGAGGGCTATAGGTTTAGTGAAGAGGTCCTAAAAAGCTCTCCAACCCCACCCAGATTCCTACCCCACCTGCCAAGAAGTCGGTACTGCACTAATCATAGGCAGTAAAACATTGTAACGATGTGCGGCTGCAGAGATCGGGAAATGTCTCTCTGCCTGTGATTAGCGCAGCGCAGAACAGTTCTGATATCCTGGCGGGCTCTGCACGTGGGCTGAGCGAAGCCGGAGCTCATCATTAATCATCATATATATCACTAAATTCATACAAAACTTAATTTCTGATGATCAATAACTGTTAAAACGATATAAAATACAATAAAAAATGTATAAAACAGATGACTCAAAATCAAACAGCTCAATATTCAGTCCAGCCGGAGTAATTGTACTAAACTGAAAAATCCATTTACATCTGGACGTCTTTTTGATAAAATCGCCCCCTCCCCCACACTCCGGGTTCACCATATCATCCCCCCGAAATCCAGTCCCTTTCAGACTCCTATTGTGAGATTCATCATAGTGTCTCTGGAGGGATCGCTGATCATTCCCGTGTAAAATCTTACAGAAATCTTCCCTAATCCCGACCTTTAATTATCATTTCATTCCCCCCCCCCCATACAATGTCGGTAATCGGCATTTACTGACATCAATAACTCCCCTCGTGGTACAGACCATAAATTCCCTCATTGTAATATACGGGGTTATTCTACATTTCCACACTATATATGTGTGTATCATCATCTGCTGGAGATAAAAGACGTCACAGTGACTATGAAGGAAGAGGACAGACATGACGGGGGGTTACTGGGTGTAAATAGTAAATAAGATCTTATTACCTCCTCTGCTTCATCCAGTAATGTCTTCTATTTCCTGCCGCATGGAACTTCCTGTCTTTGTTCTATATCACTGCCTGTCTGTACCTGACATCACTTCCTGTCTGTATCTGACATTACTTCCGGTCTGTATCTGACATCACTTCCTGTCTGTATTCCATAGAAACTTCCTGTCTGGATATGAGTGAGATCACCACCTTGTGGAGTTCAGAGGAACTGCAGCCCCAAGAAATGTCTCATAGTAACCATTTCTTTTAAATATCTTACAGGGCGACCACAGAAGTTCAAATATAACACAAAAAAGTAAGAAAAAATTGATTCAGTTCTTATGCAACCAACTGTTTAACAAAGATATTTTTTATTACATATAGAAACGTCTTAAAATACACAGAACACAAGGTCACAACAAATGTATAGCTAATAAAACAGATACCTCCCAAACCAATCCTGTTGGTGAAGAAAATGCAAAAAAATACATCCAAATGCATAAATATATATATATATATATATATATATATATATATAAACACTCATAATGAAGATATTAAACATAAATTGCAAGGATGTAATGGTCACATAGGAATGGTGGTGGAGATCTCTCAAAGTAAGAACACTTCCTTGAATGCTTATATAAATAAAATAATTAATCCCGGAGTGAAAAAAGCTGTAAAACAATAAATAATATATAAACTGGGTCATCCACTTCATCCATAAAGACATTGTGATCCCAGATCTTCTAGATCACATAGAAGGAGGACTCATCGAGGATTTCATACATTTGTTTGGAAGGATAGAAGAATCCTCAGAAGGGATCATGTAGGATGACAGGAAAGTCTCCTGACTGGGGAGATCATCCAAACATAATGATTACATCCATGAACTGGAGCTCGTTGGGGTGATAAAGCCAATCTGTAAACACTGTGTAGACGTTATCCAAGAACTCAGCACACTCCAGGTGTGGAGAAAGTCTCCAGGTGGATTTAGCCTGTCATTTATCATAGGTAGAAATGTCTACACATTATATATAAAACTTGTACCGTGTCCCCAGGCCTCCAGGGGGATTTAGATTGGAATTAACTGCTTCCTGTCAGGCCTATAGCAGAATGATGGCCGAGTCTCCCATCCTCAGTGGACGTCATATGAAGTCCTCCAAGTCAAGTGGCCACCCTACAGCTCCACTGAATGATAGATTATTGGAGTGGGCTGGCCCCAGTACCTTGTGATAGTTGTGACCAATCACAGCCATCACATGACAGTTGTACACAATGAATGGCTTTCATTCGTAGCCATTCATTGTGTACTATTGTAATGATCTCTGTGACTGGTTACAGTGATCACATGGTACAGACAGGGCCTATCACATCTGTACCATGTGATAGCTGTGACCAATCACTGCTATCACAGTTGTACACCCAGTGTCATTCATAAAAACGATTGCTTATAACAGAGATCATCAAAAAAAAAAAATATTGACCACCTCCCCAGAGTAGTACAGGGTCAATATGATAACACTGCATGTGTCACAATGTAAAAAAAAAAAGGGAAAAATAATTGTACAAAAATTGAAAATATATATAATTTTTATTTACATACTGCTACAAGTCAATATTAGTATCACCACCACACAGGTTTTATGATGTTTTACTGCTCTGTTGACAGTATGTAAAAAAGTTGTAAAAAATAAATATATATATATTGTTTTCATTTTGTCTTCTTTCATTTTTAATTGTGACAAAAAATTACAACTTCAGCAAAAATTAGGATGCCTTTTACTTATTACCTTGGACCGTCTACTTTACAAAAAAGGGGTGATTTGGGGGTATTTGTACTGCCCTGGCATTTTAAGGGCCTCAATAAATGAGATTGTCCGTCATGACATCAGGATTGATCAAATGTAAAATATATATATCATAGTTTGTAGACTCTATAACTTTTACACAGACTAAATATTAACTAAATACACAGATTTGGGTCATTTTTACCAAGGAAATGTTGCAGAAAACTTTGTGGCCTAAATTTATGAATAAATATTATTTATTTGCAACGTTTTATAACAGAAACTTAGAAAACATTTTTTTGTATTTTTTCACTTATATAGCATAAAATAAAATCCCAGTGGTGATTAAATACCACCAAAAGAAAGCTCTGTCTGTCTCAGAAAATGCTACAAATTGGGTACAGTGTTGGATGACTGAGTAATTGTCATCCAAATAGTGACAGCACTGAAATCTGAATTGGACTGGGCAGGAAGGGGGGTAAAAGTGTCCGGTATATTGAGATGGATTTCCACGAAGCCGGTCCTTATCTGACTCCCCCATATGGTTTTCGGAATGCTTCAGCAAAAAGATACATTTTGGTAATGCAAATTGTCTCTCAAGCAATGCAAACTGTCTCACTGCTTTTCTGACACTTCTATATCTGAGGTAATAAACCTGAGAGGTTTGTTTTTTACACTCGGCCATTTGTGGTGAATGATTCTCACCTCCTTTTGGGATATAAAAGTAACTCATCATTTACCACTTTGGACTGTGTCTGTCTTTGACCGTTATTTTTCTCCTGCTATCAATGGCAACACGGTACAACACTTCATCCATGTCTTTGGTGATCTCTGATCTCCTTATCAACTGTTTCTTCCATGATGAAGATCAGCCATGGAGTATATCTGAGGTGTATATCAGGGTGTGCTTCTTCCCCACATGAGAGCTGTGATATCCAGCAACATTCATATAGAAGACATTTCCCGCACTCAAGGCACTAATACACCTCGAGGATTGTGTGGGATCCCTGATGTACAGGAAGACAGGACTTCAGTGAGGAACATTTCCCTCACTCAGGACAGGAATACGACTTCTCCCCCGTGTGAGATCTCTGATGTGTGGAAAGATTGGACTTCTGTGAAAAACATTTCCCGCACTCAGGACAGGAATACGGCTTCTCCCCCATGTGAGATCTCTGATGTGTGGAAAGATTGGACTTCACTGAAAAACATTTCCCACACTCAGGACAGGAATACGGCTTCTCTCCCGTGTGAGATCTCTGATGTGTGGAAAGATGGTACTTATTTGGAAAGCATTTCCCACACTCAGGGCAGGAATACGGCTTCTCTCCTGTGTGAGATCTCTGATGTGTGTAAAGATTGGACTTTACTGAAAAACATTTCCCGCACTCAGGACAAGAATATGGCTTCTCCCCTGTGTGAGATCTCTGATGTGTGTAAAGATTGGACTTTACTGAAAAACATTTCCCGCACTCAGGACAAGAATATGGCTTCTCCCCTGTGTGAGATCTCTGATGTGTGTAAAGACTGGACTTATCTAAAAAACATTTCCTGCACTCAGGACAAGAATACGGCTTCTCTCTTGTGTGAGATCTCTGATGTGTGGAAAGATTAGACTTCATTACAAAACATTTCCCGTACTCAGGACAGGAATACGGCTTCTCCCCCGTGTGAGATCTCTGATGTGTGTCTAGATCGGACTTCTGTGAAAAACATTTCCCGCACTCAGAACAGGAATGCGGCTTCTCCCCCGTGTGAGATTTCTGATGTGTGGAAAGACTGGACTTATCTGAAAAACATTTCCCACACTCAGGACAGGAATACGGCTTCTCCCCTGTATGAGATCTCTGATGTGTGTCTAGACCGGACTTCTGTGAAAAACATTTCCCGCACTCAGGACAGGAATACGGCTTCTCCCCCATGTGAGATCTCTGATGTGTGGAAAGATTGGACTTCACTGAAAAACATTTCCCACACTCAGGACAGGAATACGGCTTCTCTCCCGTGTGAGATCTCTGATGTGTGGAAAGATGGTACTTATTTGGAAAGCATTTCCCACACTCAGGGCAGGAATACGGCTTCTCTCCTGTGTGAGATCTCTGATGTGTGTAAAGATTGGACTTTACTGAAAAACATTTCCCGCACTCAGGACAAGAATATGGCTTCTCCCCTGTGTGAGATCTCTGATGTGTGTAAAGATTGGACTTTACTGAAAAACATTTCCCGCACTCAGGACAAGAATATGGCTTCTCCCCTGTGTGAGATCTCTGATGTGTGTAAAGACTGGACTTATCTAAAAAACATTTCCCGCACTCAGGACAAGAATACGGCTTCTCTCTTGTGTGAGATCTCTGATGTGTGGAAAGATTAGACTTCATTACAAAACATTTCCCGTACTCAGGACAGGAATACGGCTTCTCCCCCGTGTGAGATCTCTGATGTGTGTCTAGATCGGACTTCTGTGAAAAACATTTCCCGCACTCAGAACAGGAATGCGGCTTCTCCCCCGTGTGAGATTTCTGATGTGTGGAAAGACTGGACTTATCTGAAAAACATTTCCCACACTCAGGACAGGAATACATCTTCTCTCCTGTGTGAGATCTTATATGCTTATTAAGTTTGTATTTAGAAGGGAAACACTTCCCGCACTCACAACAGGACTACGGCTTCTCCGCAGTGTGAGATCTCTGATGTTTGTAAAGATTGGACTTTACTGAAAAACATTTCCCGCACTCAGGACAGGAATACGGCTTCTCCCCTGTATGAGATCTCTGATGTGTGTCTAGACCGGACTTCTGTGAAAAACATTTCCCGCACTCAGGACAGAAATGCGGCTTCTCCCCTGTGTGAGATCTCTGATGTGTGTAAAGACTGGACTTATCTGGAAAGCATTTCCCGCACTCAGTACAGGAATACGGCTTCTCTCCTGTGTGAGATCTTATATGCCTATTAAGTTTGTATTTAGAAGGGAAACACTTCCCGCACTCAGTACAGGAAAAGCTCTTCTCTGTTGGAAGGACGGCACCGTCCCTCACAGTCTGAGGTTCCTCAGGATAAGAGGAATACGATGGTCCATCTACACTGTGTGGTGCCGGATGGACATTTGAGGTAGTCGGGTTTTCTCCTGGACTATACTGTGTGATGTCCTCATCTTCTACTTTACAGTCTGGAGACAAAGTGAGACAATCCTCTGAGGTTTTCCTCATCTCCCGTCCATCTACTAAAATAGAAACACAAAGATTATTACTAGACATGAGCTGATTGGTTCCCCTAAACCAGGACTCCGCCCACATCAGGCAGCTTTGTCTCTGAGGATCTTACAATTCCCCCCTCAAGGTAACTAGTAAATGGGTCCTCTGATCTCCTACCAGTTCATTTCTTTATTCATGGACCTTAGTCAGAGAGGAAACAACGAGAACTGTCTTTTATAGGAGTGACAGTGATGAGGGGATTATAGGATGAGTGTCCCCACCCCCTCTATCACTCATTGCCATCTTCCCAACACAAGAAGTCCTGCACTTCCTTATTTAGTCCATGATTTAGTCATGAATAACAGCGGGGCTGAGCCTGACCAGAGGTCAGAGAGTGAGGATGGGGGAGAACAACCAAGATGAAGACTGGACTGATCCTGAAGACCACCATCATTGGGTTATTGACTCCTCCCTCATTATCACTTTCTGTTTAAGGGTCCAAAGTTTGAGGATGTTATCACATTATTATCAACATGTAAAAGTCTGTGCTCCAATCACATCATCAGATATAAAATCTCCAGCTGGTAGGAAATGAGTGCAAAAGAAGTCAGGACTATGTAATGTACAACTTATTATATAGGATACAACAGTTAGGATTTTATAGTATGATAATGATTTACTGTACACCATAGAGTATATAGTGCAGGGGTCAGGAGTATGTAATGTACATTATAAATTATATGGTGTAAGGGTCAGGACTCATAATATTGGTATTCAGTAATCAGTGGAAGATTAAATGTTTCCATGAGACAAGTTGCAGAGGTCCCACACCGCTGCCTCCCATCTCCTGAGACTGCACTCAGTGACTTGGGTCTGAGACTATACAGACATATCCCTCCACCCGGCACAGCCAGCAGACAACAGAGCAAGTAATCCTGGGGGGATTGTTCTGTCAGAGATCTTGCTAGACGTCTATTTTTAAAATGAACATTTTGCCACCAGCTGAACCCCAGAATCTCCATAAATCCAGTCTAGATACATAAATTGTGTCTGCAGCACAGAGAAGGAAGATTATCCGAGAGAAATACAGGAATACAGGACAGGGAACACAGCTCAGGAAAGTGACCAGGGGATTACAGGCTGATATCACCCAGTCCCCGCCCTACTCTGGACCAATCAGTGAGCAGTATGGGTGGAGGAATGTATTTAGTGTTAATGACCCACCTGTGCTGATCTCTGTAGGAGTGTCCTCTATAAATGTCCCCGTTATTCCATCCTCCTCCATAGACTGCTGATCATCCCTCACATACCTCTCTTCTACTTCTGCTTTAACCTCAAATTCTATATCGATTGGATCTCCACTCTAAACCAAGAAAATGAGAAAGAATATCATCTGTAAGATATAAGCTTTATTATTGTGACATCACATTGTCTCCACGAGTCTGTGCTTTATAAGCCCCACCCCACCAACCTTGAAACAGTGGGGGATGGTGTGATCTTCCTGTGTGGAATCTCGGGAATACAGAGGACAGGGACATCTCTCTGGTGGGTTCCTGTAGCTGGATGACTCCACCATGGTGTCCTGGTACAGATCTTTGTGTTCTTTTAGAGACTCTGACTCCTCCATCACCCCATCCTCATCATCCTCCTCTTTTATCTCTTCTTTAACTTCAACTTTAGAATCTCTCAGGTTTCCACTCTGAATATAGAATAAAAATGACATCAATGGTAACAATGCAGATAATGTACAGATCCTAATGATACTGTCGGTGATTGTTCCTCATCTACCTGATGATGGTGGGGGATGGTGTGACCTTCCTGTGTGGAATCCCAGGAATACAGAGGACAGGGACATCTCTCTGGTGGGTTCCCATTACTGGATCCATCTGTAGGAAACACACACACTGACTGAATACATTGTTTCTATGTGTTTATCAGATGATGGGGGTTCTAGGTGGAGCCTCTGTACTGCTCTCTCCTTTACAATAAAGTCTCCTCTTACCCGGTGATGTGAGGGGCGGCTGATTGTCCATCATGACGTCCTTGTAGAGATCCTTGTGTCCTTCTAAATACTCCCACTCCTCCATGGAGAAATAGACAGTGACATCCTGACACCTTATAGGAACCTGACACACACAATGATACAGTCACCATCCAGACACATCCCTTGTCTGTTACTGGATAATGTCCCAGAATTCCCAGCACCGCTCACCTCTCCTGTCAGCAGCTCCATCATCTTCTTGGTGACTTCTAGAATCTTCTGCATGTTGTGTCTCTCAGGTTTTAGGGAGTCACATGGAGGGAGTGTGACGGTCATATGATCACCTGACTTCATAAGAGGAAATCTCTGTATTAAGGAACCAATAGGAATATCATGTTAGAATCCCAGAATCCTCCTCACCTCTCCGGTCAGGTCTGTGTTTTATTAATAGAGATAAGAGTGATGTCATGTGACCTCCCAGAATCCTCCTCACCTCTCCGGTCAGGTCTGTGTTTTATTAATAGAGATAAGAGTGATGTCATGTGACCTCCCAGAATCCTCCTCACCTCTCCGGTCAGGTCTGTGTATTATTAATAGAGATAAGAGTGATGTCATGTGACCTCCCAGAATCCTCCTCACCTCTCCGGTCAGGTCTGTGTTTTATTAATAGAGATAAGATTGATGTCATGTGACCTCCCAGAATCCTCCTCACCTCTCCGGTCAGCAGGTAGATGATCTCCAGGGTGAGGTTTAGTATCTTCTCAGTCATGTGACTCCGGTCCTCCTCCATCCTCATCAGTGCCGTCATCTATGAAGGTTTCCCTGTAGACAGATAACATTGATAACAGAATTATCTGGATTGGTTGTACAATAATAGGATGAGGATATCAGGAGGTAATATGAAGGTCAGTATGTACTTAAGCACTATGATCCCCGGTGAGAAAATATTTGATCTGGACAGTTTAGTGTTCACTATGATTCTTGGAAATCAGGAGTCTTTTAAAATGTAACCTCATAACACAAATTCCATTCTCTATGTTGGGTGTGAGAGGAGGAGGAGATCCAGGAATCAGGATAAAGGTCAGGACAAGCAACAGACGAGCGCATCCAAGAGATGAAGCCGGGGTCACTAAACAGAAAATCAATCCAAGGAAACAACAGGCAGGACGAGGAATAGCAACAAGGAGCTCAGAGACAAATGAGAATATTGCTCAGCCAATGGGAGATGATCTCAGCATGACTTAAAGTGGTTCTAAAGGCTCCATGTTTCTTACCTTCATGTACTCTATGATGATACACACATATATAGTGTGGAAACAAGAATACAATAGTGCAGCCACGTAGGGTTGACTCCTCTTCCCATTAAAACCAAACACATATGAATTACACGGGTTCTGAGGATAATTGAATGCAGATAAGGGAATAAGTGAGTTCAGCCACAGAACCTGTGTAATCAATATGTGTTCAGTTTTTATGGGATGAGGTGGCAACCCTTGTGCTGATCCCCCCTGAAGGGGTTAATCTAGGTTTCCACACTATATATGTGTGTATCATCATCTGCTGGAGATAAAAGACATCACAGTGACTATGGAGGAAGAGGACGGACATGACAGGGGTGTGATGAACGAAAAGTGAAGAGAGAGAGCACACAGATGCAAATCACCAGGAACCCGACACGCGGGCATTTATTGGGGGACTCGGGGTACTGGCAGGAGGAGAATTAGTTCACAGAAGAAACAATAGACACAGCAATGAAGAGAGATCCTCAGGGTGGCAATATGGGACAGCAAAGGGGTGATAGTCCACAGGGCAGAGCAGTGTTTGGTAGCGCGGGGTTAAAGTCCTTGGCACATGGGCAGAGCAGTGTTGGCACATCAGGGTAGCAAGACACAGTAAAACAAAACATTCCTCCGGGTAGCAATGTAACACCACACAGATAATCCACATAGGATGGCCCCGCAGAAATGGGGAACCTGTACTCATGGGCAGAGATCCAGGCAGACAGGGCTAAGTCCAGAACAGGGCAGAAATCCAGGCAGGGCTAAGTCCAGAACAGGACAGAAATCCAGGCAGGGCTAAGTCCAGAACAGGACAGAGATCCAGACAGGGCTAAGTCCAGAACAGGGCAGAGATCCAGGCAGACATGGCTAAGTCCAGAACAGGGCAGAGATTCAGGCAGACATGGCTAAGTCCAGAACAGGGCAGAGATCCAGGCAGACATGGCTAAGTCCAGAACAGGGCAGAGATTCAGGCAGACATGGCTAAGTCCAGAACAGGGCAGAGATCCAGGCAGACAGGGCTAAGTCCAGAACAGGGCAGAGATCCAAAGTCCAGAACAGGGCAGAGATTTAGGCAGACAGGGCTAAGTCCAGAACAGGGCAGAGATTTAGGCAGACATGGCTAAGTCCAGAACAGGGCAGAGATTTAGGCAGACAGGGCTAAGTCCAGAACAGGGCAGAGATCCAGGCAGACAGGGCTAAGTCCAGAACAGGGCAGAGATTCAGGCAGACATGGCTAAGTCCAGAACAGGGCAGAGATCCAGGCAGACAGGGCTAAGTCCAGAACAGGGCAGAGATCCAGGCAGACAGGGCTAAGTCCAGTACAGGGCAGAGATTTAGGCAGACAGGGCTAAGTCCAGAACAGGGCAGAGATTTAGGCAGACATGGCTAAGTCCAGAACAGGGCAGAGATTTAGGCAGACAGGGCTAAGTCCAGAACAGGGCAGAGATTCAGGCAGACAGGGCTAAGTCCAGAACAGGGCAGAGATCCAGGCAGACATGGCTAAGTCCAGAACAGGGCAGAGAACCAGGTTGACAGGGCTAAGTCCAGAACAGGGCAGAGATTCAGGCAGACAGGGCTAAGCCCAGAACAGGGCAGAGATTCAGGCAGACAGGGCTAAGTCCAGAACAGGGCAGAGATCCAGGCAGACAGAGCTAAGTCCAGAACAGGGCAGAGATCCAGGCAGACAGGGCTAAGCCCAGAACAGGGCAGAGATCCAGGCAGACAGGGCTAAGTCCAGAACAGGGCAGAGATCCAGGCAGACAGGGCTAAGTCCAGAACAGGGCAGAGATCCAGGCAGACAGGGCTAAGTCCAGAACAGGGCAGAGATCCAGGCAGGGCTAAGTCCAGAACAGGGCAGAGATCCAGGCAGACAGGGCTAAGCCTAGAACAGGGCAGATATCCAGGCAGACAGGGCTAAGTCCAGAACAGGGCAGAGATCCAGGCAGACAGGGCTAAGTCCAGAACAGGGCAGAGATCCAGGCAGACAGGGCTAAGTCCAGAACAGGGCAGAGATCCAGGCAGACAGGGCTAAGTACAGAACAGGGCAGAGATCCAGGCAGACAGGGCTAAGTCCAGAACAGGGTATATATCCGGGCCGACAGGGGTAGGGGCTGGTAGCTGAAGCAGGGCAGGCAGGGTGAAGTCCATGAGCCCTTGGAGGGGGGGCTGGGAGGATTTGACCACAGCTCAGCAGCACAGACAATACAGAACTATATGTCCCGGGGTGCAGAGAGCAGCACCCAGTCCATACTGATCCATCAGACTCAGCAGTTCTAAGCACCTTCCAGTGAGGTCTGCAGCCATCAGCTCCTCTCTGTGTCCATCATGGAAGGCGACTCTCACCAGACTGACCCCCTTCTTTGTGTTGTGAATTCAGCCAGAGACCTCCCCTCAGATTCAGGTGGTGACGAGGTGTCTGGCTCTATCCTGACACAATATACAATCATTTATGTGCTTCTTACTGAGGGAGCCTCATGTCCTTCCCCTGTGGGGACCCCGGAACTCACACTCCAAATTATACAGATAAACTGACTGCGTTATACATTGTATCCAGATTACAGATTGTCCATTTTATAAAACTAAATACAAATATCTAATACTTCCGACCTTCACTAAAAGGGGGTTACTGGGTGTAAATAGAAAATAAGATCTTATTACCTCCTCTGCTACTTCTTCCAGCAACGTCTCCTCTCTACTTCCTCCCGACTCACCTCTCACCCGGAACTTCCTTTCTGCACCTGACATCACTTCCGGTCTTCCATAGTCTTCCTGTCTGGCTAGAGGTGAGATCACCACCTTGAGGAGATCAGAGGAACTGCAGAAACGCCTGGTAGTGTGAACCCGGCCTTGTGCTGTGTGTGTATGTACTGTATATCCTTATAGATGGGGTCATCTCCACTCCCACCAAGGGGGATAGAAATATATTACTGCTCGGGGGGAGACATTTTGGCCCCTTTGATTTTGCAGTAAAATTGATGTCAGATTTAGTCATGTAGAACATCTGTTATATGGATACAAAAACCCCAGCCGAGAGTAAAGGGTGGAAATGGCTCCTGATCCCCAGATTTGGACAATTATGTCACCAATATAAATAGAATAAAACCTGCGCTATGTGTAACAACTCAAATACCTACAGAAATAACTTATACCGGACTGCTGCTGTAACAAAGGTAAGTATTCCCTTTATCACCTAGAAGAGCATTATGTGTCACAGCGCTGTCCTATTGTGTGTGCACATAAATCATCACAAATACACTAAAATATGTGGAGACATTCATATATAAAGTGCTAGGGGCTCAAATACTATTCTCTGCAGATCTACTGCTTCCACTTTACACCTACATTGATCTTATGGTGTTTATCAATAAATGAAGTAAACTGATCCATGTGCAAATTCATATACAACATAAAGTGCTTTGTGCTCAAGATGCTGTTCCCTGCATATCCACTGTGTCCACTTTCCACCTACATCTTTAACCACTTACTGACCGCCCACCGTCGTTATACAGGTTATGGCAGTAGATATCTCAGTAGATAGCTACCATAACCCCGGTATATTCTTGAGCAGCAGGTGGTCGGTTTGAGGATAAAAGTTGTCTCAGCGGCGAATTTGCCGCAAGATCACTTTTATCGGGGGCGGGAGAGGCCCCCCCAATCCCGCCATGTTACGGTCCTCTCCACCGCTTACCGAAGCCATCGGTCGCGGTGGAGACAATCCGAAGCTGTCCCTTGAGAGGCTGGATGCTGAGTGAAGGGAAGATGGCCCCCACTCGGCTCCATACCATCGGATGGCGGAAGCGACTTCAAACATCACTTCCACCCCAATGGTCTTAAAGGGAAAATGTTTTTATTGCTAAAAATAAAGACTTTTTTATTGCATTTAAATGTAAATGTGAGATATAAGGTCTTTTTGACCCCCAGATCTCACATTAATCACTTGAGGACCTGGCTATTTTTCAGACTCAGTGTTTACAAGTTAAAAACATTTTTTTTTTTTCTAGAAAATTACTTAGAACCCCCAAACATTATATATATATTTTTTCAGACACCATAGAGAATAAAATGGCGGTCGTTGCAATACTTTCTGTTACACAGTATTTGCGCAGCGGTCTTACAAGCGTACTTTTTTTGGAAAAAATACACTTTTTTTTTAAAAAAAATCTACAGGTTTACAGTTTTGAGTTACCAAGGAGGACTAGGCCTGGAATTATTGCTCTACCAATCGCGGTGATACCACACATGTGAGGTATCGCCGCGATCGGTAGAGCAATAGCAATAATTATGGCACTAGACCTTCTCTGTAACTCGAAAATGGTAACCTGTAGAAATGGAGATTTTTAAGTGCCAAAGTTTGTCGCCATTCCACGAGCGGGTGCAATTTTGAAGCGTGACATGTTGGGTATCAATTTACTCTTCGGAACATTATATTTCACAATATAGAAAATAATTGGGCTAACTTTACTGTTGTCTTATTTTTTTTATTAAAAAAGTATATTTTCTTCCAAAAAAATTGTGCTTGTAAGACCGTTGTGCAAATACGGTGTGACATAAAGTATTGCAATCAGCTGCATCACTTTCTGTACATCACAGAGATGTCCCTTCACAGGCATTATTAGAACCCCCCAGGAATGTTTGACAAATAAGTGTGAACTACGTGTATCATCACAAGGTGATGCTGTGGATACACAAATAACAATGTGCCAACGTCCCGGTATTGTTTAGAAGAAATTGGAATAGAGACATGGACTTTGTAGGCACACCCATATATTTAGTAAAACAATTGGAAGATTTTCATTGGATAAAGTTAAAACCATTGCATACAAATGTGTGCCTACAAAGTCCATGTCTCTATTCCAATACCCCCCCCCCCCCCCAGGAATGTTATTTAACCAGTTCAGCTCTTTGGACATACATCGTACACCCAGACAGTGATGGGTTATTCACTTTCCTTTATGTTCCCCAATAACTTGTTGGGTGCAATGTGTGGGTCACAAGCGAGGACTACCCCCCAAGGGTGGGTTCTTCTGGACCATGCTAGGCACCTGTAACAGGGTGATTGCCTCACACATGGGGTATCTTTTCTCTGTGCCATCAATGTCCTGAGACCAGGCTGAGCCCGCTGTGGGGGATACTCAACCTTAAGGTGGGCCTCCATCCTTACAGAGGAACACACACTGTGTACACTTGCACAATAACTGTCCTCTAGGTAACTCTCGGGTTCCCGTGTTAATGTACATCTTCCTCTGTAGCATGCAATTAGGAGGGACACACAGGGCCAATGTCCACAACAACCGGTCCAGCGTTTTCCACTACCCAAATATTTATATGAATCTATGCTTGATGACGGAAACAAAGGAGTCTATTTATAGAAAATGTATTCACTGTGACAAATATTCATTCAACCATTACAAAATCTTGCATTAATGCAGCACAGTAATTTCCTATGCTCGTCAGCTCCATCTAGTGGACATAGTGGGATATTTGTCTTGACATTAGTAAAAATAGTACATTACTGCACTGTGGCCACTAGATGGAGCCAAAGAAATCAGTGTATGAAATAAAATACATCCAATATTCATCATGGCTGGGTGAATGCGTTCAACAAATAAAAAAATAAAAATAAACCTCTAAGTGTTTGTAAAATCTTACACCACAAAATGTACTCAGTCAATGAAAGGTAATGGCTCCATTTTTATTTTTCCACTGCTATCAATGGGCAACACGATACAACACTTCATCCATGTCTTTGGTGATCTCTGACCTCCTTATGAACTGTTTCTTACATGATGAAGATCAGCCATGGAGTATATCTGAGGTGTATATCAGGGTGTGCTTCTTCCACACATGAGAGTTGGGATGTCCAGCAACAATTCATATAGAAGACATTTCCCACACTCAAGGCACTAATACACCTCAAGGATTGTGTGGGATCCCTGATATACAGGAAGACAGGACTTCAGTGAGGAACAATTCCCTCACTCAGGACAGGAAAGTGGCTTCTTCCCCGTGTGAGATCTCCGATGTCTGGAAAGACTGGACTTCCGTGAAAAACAGTTCCCGCACTCAGGACAGGAATACGACTTCTCCCCCGTGTGAGACCTCTGATGTATGGAAAGACTGGACTTCCATGAAAAACAGTTCCCGCACCCAGGACAGGAATATGGCTTCTCCCCCGTGTGAGATCTCTGATGTTTGGAAAGATCTGACTTAGCTGAGAAACATTTCCCACACTCAGGACAGGAATACAGCTTCTCCCCCTTGTGAGATCTCTGATGTTTGGAAAGATCTGACTTATATGAAAAACATTTCCCACAATCAGGACAGGAATACGGCTTCTCCCCCGTGTGAGACATCTGATGTGTGGAAAGATGGTACTTCCGTGAAAAACAGTTCCCGCACTCAGGACAGGAATACGGCTTCTCCCCCGTGTGAGATCTCTGATGTTTGGAAAGATCGGACTTCTGTGAAAAACAATTTCCGCACTCAGGACAGGAATACGGCTTCTCCCCCGTATGAAATCTCTGATGGGTGGAAAGATGGAACTTCAGTGAAAAACATTTTCCGCACTCGGGACAGGAATACGGCTTCTCCCCCGTGTGAAATCTCTGATGTGTGTAAAGACTGGACTTCACTGAAAAACATTTCCCGCACTCAGGACAGGAATATGGCTTCTCTCCTGTGTGAGTTCTTTTATGCACATTAAGTTTGGATTTAGAAGGGAAACATTTCCCGCACTCAGTACAGGAAAGCCTCTTCACTGTTGGAAGGACGGCACCATCCCTCACAGTCTGAGGTTCCTCAGGATAAGAGGAATACGATGGTCCATCTACACTGTGTGGTGCCGGATGGACATTTGAGGTAATCGGGTTTTCTCCTGGACTATACTGTGTGATGTCCTCATCTTCTACTTTACAGTCTGGAGACAAAGTGAGACAATCCTCTGAGGTTTTCCTCATCTAGCATCCATCTACTAAAATAGAAATAAAAAGATTATTACTAGACATGAGCAGATTGGTTCCCCTCAACCAGGACTCCGCCCACATCAGGCAGCTTTGTCTCTGAGGATCTTACAATTCCCCCCTCAAGGTAACTAGTAAATGGGTCCTCTGTAGGGCGGTAACTAATGATTATTTTCAGAATTGATTAGTTGGCCGATTATTGTTTTGATTATTCAACTAATTGGATAAAAACAACAAATAAAGGTTGGTGTATAATTTAGTTAATATTCTTGAATATCTACAGTATCTCACAAAGTAAGTACACCCCTCAGTCACATTTGTGTAAATATTTTATTCTATCTTTTATGTGACAACACTGAAAAAATTACACTTTGCTACAATGTAAAGTATTAAGTGTACAGCTTGTATAACAGTGTAAATTTGCTGTCCCCTCAAAATAAATCAACACACAGCCATAAATGTCTAAACCGCTGGCAACAAAAGTGAGTACACCCCTAAGTAAAAATGTCTAAATTGGGCCCAAAGTGTCAATATTTTGGTGGCCACCATTATTTTCCAGCACTGCCTTAACCCTCTTGGGCATGGAGTTCACCAGAGCTTCACATGTTGTCACTGGAGTCCTCTTCCCCTCCTCCATGACAACATCATGGAGCTGGTGGATGCTAGTGACCTTGCGCTCCTCCACCTTCCGTTTGAGGATGCCCCACAGATGCTCAATAGGGTTTAGTTCTGGAGACATGCTTGGCCAGTCCATCACCTTTACCCTCAGATTCTTTAGCAAGGCAGTGGTGGTCTTGGAGGTGTGTTTGGGGTCGTTATCATGTTTAAATACTGCCCTGCAGCCCAGTCTCTGAAGGGAGGGGATCATGCTCTGCTTCAGTATGTCACAGTACATGTTGGCGTTCATGGTTCCCTCAATGAACTGTAGCTCCCCAGTGCCGGCAGCACTCATGCAGCCCCAGACCATGACACTCCAACCACCATGCTTGACTGTAGAAAAGACACACTTGTCTTTGTACTCCTCACCTGGTTGCCGCCACACACGCTTGACACCATCTGAACCAAATACTTTTATCTTGGTCACATCAGACCACAGGACATGGTTCCAGTAATCCATGTCCTTAGTCTGCTTGTCTTCAGCAAACTGTTTGTGGGCTTTCTTGTGCATCATCTTTAGAAGAGACTTCCTTCTGGGACGACAGCCATGCAGGCCAATTTGATGCAGTGTGCGGCGTATGGTCTGAGCACTGACAGGCTGACCTCCCACCCCTTCAACCTCTGCAGCAATGCTGGCAGCACTCATACGTCTATTTCCCAAAGACAACCTCTGGAAATTATGCTGAGCACGTGCACTCAACTTCTTTGGTGGACCATGGCGTGGCCTGTTCTGAGTGGAACCTGTCCTGTTATACCGCTGTATGGTCTTGGCCACCGTGCTGCAGCTCAGTTTCAGGGTCTTGGCAATCTTCTTATAGCATAGGCCATCTTTATGTAGAGCAACAATTCTTTTTTTCAGATCCTCAGAGAGTTCTTTGCCATGAGATGCCATGTTGAACTTCCAGTGACCAGTATGAGAGAGTGAGAGCGATAACACCAAATTTAACACACCTGCTCCCCATTGACACCTGAGACCTTGTAACACTAATGAGTCACATGACACCAGGGAGGGAAAATGGCTAATTGGGCCCAATTTGGACATTTTCACTTAGGGGTGTACTCACTTTTGTTGCCAGCGGTTTAGACATTAATGGCTGTGTGTTGAGTTATTTTGAGGGGACAGCAAATTTACACTGTTATACAAGCTGTACACTCACTACTTTACATTGTAGACAAGTGTAATTTCTTCAGTGTTGTCACATGAAAGATAGAATTAAATATTTACAAAAATGTGACTGAGGGGTGTACTCACTTTTGTGAGATACTGTATATACAGCGGTAAATATAAATATCCAGATATATAGTTGGATATTTAATCCACTCTGAGAATGACAGATAGGTGTATTATTAGAGGGAGAATCTGCTACATATCAGAATCAGAGATCAACATTAATAAAATGTAAAAAAGAGGCAAAACGCTGTTTTGCAGATGATCGGACAGGAGTGTAATATAATATGATGGATGACAGACTCCCTTGTCATAGACAGGTAGATGGGTACAAGCTCCCTGCACCTAATGTCACTTATGCTGGCTGTACACAAACTCATTTTTCTTTCAAAAAAACATTCATCCAATCTTCTAACCATTAGTGGGGTCAAATCGGTGTTCATTTTCCACCACAGTGACGGGGAAATTCAAGGGAGCAGAACAGAAAACTTTTCTCCATCGAACAAATTTTCACATCGTGTATGTAGTTTTTGCTAAGAAGTTACATTAATTGTATAACTGAATGTTAAAAGCAAGTAGAATTTTTGAACTACACTCGTCCATTCATCGAATGTACAAATCATTTTGTGTGAATATTCTAATCCAAAAATTGATCTGTGTATGGCCAGCATAGGGCATTTAGTAGCAGCAGCATGATTTTGTTTAATCATCTGTTATGATGGCGTTAAAAAAAATAGTCCTTTATAGTACAAAACAGCAGATAATCACTACTATAAGGGATTTATTTATACTGTGAAATAGTGAAAGTAATATATCTTATATCATATATATAATAATAATAAATATACCCAGAAGTGGGATATATGGGGATTTTACCTGGGAGTCACACATGAAGATATATGGAGGTTAGAGGGGGGAGGGGGGACTTTTATATTAAAGTAATCCTGAAAGCTGGGACTTTTTTTCATGCATATAATAATTTTATATATAATGTACAATACTAGTAAACTTTTACTTTATGTAATAGTAATGCCTTCTATCACCTCCGGTCTATCAGCCTCCACCATCTTTGGGGTCAGATGCTGATCTTCCTTGCACAGAGCCCTTAAAGTCATTGTAAATGTTAGATTTATTTTTTAAAACAAAATTGTCATAGCTCTGTGTAATGGTTCTGAACAGAGCAGCCCTAATTCTTCTTATTTGGATAGATTTCCCCTATAGGAAGCTGCAAATTATAGTATAGAGTTCAACTATAGGAAGCTACAAAGTATAGTATAGAGCTCCCCTATAGGAAGCCGCAAAGTATAGTATAGAGTTCCCCTATAGGAAGGTACAAAAAATGGCTGCCTTTAGAATCACTTGCTTCCTTCTCTTGTCCAGGACTACATGTCCCATGAGGCATTGCTCCTCACACATTCAAGTTCTCAGGCATTTACTGACATGTATGGATGGTGTACTGCGCTGTATTTTCTGATGTAAATAAATAATACATTCTGTATGCAGGCCAATTAATCGACTGACCAACTAATCGATTATGAAAATAGTTGACAGCTATTTTTATAATCGATTCGTTGTTACAGCCTTACATCTCTGAATCTCCTACCAGTTAATTTCTTTATTCATAGATCTTAGTCAGAGAGGGAGGAAACAACGAGAACTGTGTTTTATAGGAGTGACAGTGATGAGGGGATTATAGGACAAGTGTCCCCACCCCCTCTATCACTCATTGCCATCTTCCCAACACAAGAAGTCCTGCACTTTCTTATTTAGTCCATGATTTAGTCATGAAAAACAGCGGGGCTGAGCCCCACCAGAGGTCAGAGAGTGAGGATGGGGGGGGGGAGAACAACCAAGATGAAGAATGGACTGATCCTGAAGACCACCATCATTGGGTTATTGACTTCTCCCTCATTATCCCTTTCTGTTTAAGGTTCCAAAGTTTGAGGATGTTATCACATTATTATCAACATGTAAAAGTCTGTGCTCCAATCAAATCATCAGATATAAAATGTCCAACTGGTAGGAAATGGGTGTAACAAAAGAGAAAACATATTATGTGTATATATAGCAGTGGGTAGAGGAGAGAGAGCAGAGGTCAGGACTAAGTAATGTACAACATAGAGTATAAGTTACAACAGATCGGACTATATAGTATCAGAATGATGTAATGTACAACATAGAGTATATAGTACAGGGGTCAGGAGTATGTAATGTACAACATAGAGAATATAGTGTAAGTGTCACCACTCATAATATTGGTATTCAGTAATCAGTAATCAGTGGAAGATTAAATGTTGAGACAAGTTGCAGAGGTCCCACACCGCTGCCTCCAATCTCCTGAGACTGCACTTAGTGACTTGGGTCTGAGACTATACAGACATATCCCTCCACCCGGCAGAGCCAGTAAACAGCAGAGCAAGTAACCCTGGGAGAATTGTTCTGTCGGAGATCTTGCCATACTTGGGCATGGGGCAGAAACCCCAAATCACCCCAGGTGCCTAGGTCTAGTATCGCTTATGGTGAAAATGAACATTTTGCTGCCAGCTGAACCCCAGAATCTCCAAAAATCCAGTCTAGATACATAAATTGTGTCAGCAGCACAGAGAAGGAAGATTATCCGGGAGAAATACAGGAATACAGGATGGGGAACACAGCTCAGGAAAGTGACCAGGGTATTACAGGCTGATATCACCCAGCCCCCACCCTAGACTGGACCAATCAGTGTGCAGTATGGGTGGAGGAATGTGTTTAGTGTTAATGACCCACCTGTACTGATCTCTGTAAAAGTGTCCTCCTCTATAAATGTCCCCGTTATTCCATCCTCCTCCATAGACTGCTGATCATCCCTCATATACCTCTCTTCTTCTTCTGATTTAACCTCAAATTCTATATCGATTGGATCTCCACTCTAAACCAAGAAAATGAGAGAGAATATCATCTGTAAGATATACGCTTTATTATTGTGACATCACATAAACAATCCACACATTGTCTCCATGAGTCTGTGTTTTATAACCTCCGTCCCACCAACCTTATAACAGTGAGGGATGGTGTGATCTTCCTGTGTGGAATTCCGGGAATACAGATGATGAGGACATCTCTCTGGTGGGTTCCTGGTATTTGGTGGCTCCATCATATCCTTTTTTCTTTCTGAAAACTCCTCCATCACTCCATACTCCTCATCCTCCTCTTTATACTCTTCTTTAACATCAATATTATCATCCCAGAGGTTTCCACTCTGAATATATAATAAAACATTCATTGTAACAAACATGCTGTGTATAAATCAGAACTACCAATAATTGTCAATCATCTACCTGATGATGGTGAGGGATGGTGTGACCTTCCTGTGTGGAATCCTGGGAATACAGAGGATGGGGACATCTCTCTGGTGGGTTTCTGTAGCTGGATGACTCCAACATGGTGTCCTGGTACAGATCTTTGTGTTCTTTTAGAAACTCTGACTCCTCCATCACCCCATCCTCCTCTTTTACCTCTTCTTTAACCTCAATTTTAGACTCTCTCAGGTTTCCACTCTGAATATAGAATAAAAATGACATCAATGGTAACAATGCAGATAATGTACAGATCCTAATGATACTACCAGTGATTGTTCCTCATCTACCTGATGATGGTGAGGGATGGTGTGATCTTCCTGTGTGGAATCCTGGAAATACAGAGGACGGGGACATCTCTCTGGTGGGTTCCCATTACTGGATCCATCTGTAGAAAACACACACACACTGACTGAATACATTGTTTCTATGTGTTTATCAGATGATGGGGGATCTAGGTGGAGCCTCCGTACTGCTCTCTCCTTTACAATAAAGTCTCCTCTTACCCGGTGATGTGAGGGGCGGCTGATTGTCCATCATGACGTCCTTGTAGAGATCCTTGTGTCCTTCTAAATACTCCCACTCCTCCATGGAGAAATAGACAGTGACATCCTGACACCTTATAGGAACCTGACACACACAATGATACAGTCACCATCCAGACACATCCCTTGTCTGTTACTGGATAATGTCCCAGAATTCCCAGCACCGCTCACCTCTCCTCCATCATCTCTCTGGTGACTTCTAGAATCTTCTTTGTATTTCTCTATTCTATCAGGGAGGGAGGTGGAGGCAATGTGATGGTCATATGATCTCCAGAATTCACAGGAGGAAAACTCTAGATCTGAAAAACAATACTACAATCAAACTTTATTCCCAGAATCTTCCTCAGCTAACCTTTTAAATTCTCAATTTTTATTAAAGCCCCACTTCAGGCTGAGGTAAAATTTACCCACACAAAAGAATTCTGGTGTCATTACAACAGTCCTGTTTTTCTTGTGATGATGCAAAGGGTCCACCCACATTCTTAAACCACCGAATAAAAAGAAAAGTGCCAGATGGAGGGACATTTGGAGGAGGAGCTATGAGGTCAGTGTGAAGTCATAGTTCTCCAATTATCGGCACTAACAAAAGTGGTATAATCTGTTAGTATAGACTGATGAAGTGAGAAGGTGATTGGTGGGAAAGGTGACACATCTCCAAAATGAAGAGAATGTTTCGGCCCTGTAAGTGGGGAATGTTCTGCCCCTGAAGGGGTTAATCTACATTTCCACACTATATATGTGTGTATCATCATCTGCTGGAGATAAAAGATATCACAGTGACTATGGAGGAAGAGGACGGACATGACGGGGGGTTACTGGGTGTAAATAGAAAATAAGATCGTATTACCTCATCTGCTGCTTCTTCCAGCAGCAATGTCTTCTCTCTACTTCCTCCTGACTCACCTCTCACCCGGAACTTCCTGTCTGTACCTGACATTACTTCCTGTCTTCCATAGAGACTTTCTGTCTGGTTAGAAGTGAGATCACCACCTTGTGGAGCTCAGAGGAACTGCAGAGGAACACGGCCTTGTGCTGTGTGTGTATGTACTGTATATCCTTATAGATGGGGTCACCGCCACTCCCACCAAGGGGAATAGAAATATATTACTGCCAAGTCCAGCCTTTCTTAGCCAGGGTTCCTCCAAAGCTATTGTGGAGCCACTTATTAAGAGGGTGATGGAGGTCTGGTGAATGCACAATCTGAGTGTGAGAACCAGGAGAGCACGGGATTGGTGTTTGGAGAAGGAGGTGTTTTGTAGTCCACTACACACGGTTTGCTGGAACATATACTGAGAATTGGAGGAAAAAGCTCTGGCGGTTTTGTAGACATGTATTGGTGGTGATATCATTTATTGAAGTATAAAGGAGACGTTGGATGGACTTTGATGTCACTTTATGGTTTATCGATGAGGTAAAATGCGTCGATGATTTATCACAGATGTTGTCACATCTTTTACTTTGATGATAAGAGGGCGGGATTTATGGATATAAGGGGAGGGGTCATTGTATTTATCACCCATCTCCTGATTCTGGACGATGCGAGAAGCTGACACTCTATAAGAAGTCTTGTCTCTGTCAGCTGGGGAAATAGCGAGTGGGAGAACGAGTCATTGAGGATTTGAATAGTAAACCCTTCATTGTTCTCAGCTGGGAGTGTCGGGGGTTTTATTGACTTGTACACAACTTCAGATTGTCTCTGTGGCCCCAAAATTATCTTTACTGAGTTTTTTACTGACATTTTGTGCTTCCTAAACCATTTCACTAATATTGTGTGACATAAAAAATTGGAGCTACCACCATTTTATTCTCTAACGAGGAAATGGGTGCTAATAGGCTGCAGGAGATCTGCTGAGACATAGGAAGGGAAATGGGTGCTAATAGGCTGCAGGAGATCTACTGAGACATAGAAAGGGAAATGGGTGCTAATAGACTGCAGGAGATTTGCTGAGGCAAAGAAAGGAGAAAAATATAGAGGATGTAGGAGATCTACAGAAAAAAAAGTAAATGGGTGCTAATAGGCTGAAGGAGATCTGATAAGAAAAAAGGAGGGGGTTGAAGAGAAGCAGCTCTTCTGCAGCTTATTGCCACACATCCACCCTTTTCTTCAGCAGATCCCCTGCAGCCCATTAGCATCTATTTCTCCTGCTGCGAATAAAATCATGTTGGAATTATTTTTTCCTTTGTTTCATTTTATTTTTCTTACTAAGTTGTGTATTCATGTACTACCCACCATAACATTATACTGACCCACCATAACATTATACCCACCCACCAGAACATTATACCCACCTATCAGAACATTATACCCACCCACCAGAACATTATACCCACCCACCAGAACATTATACCCACCCACAAGAACATGATACCCACCCACCAGAACATGATACCCACCCACCAGAACATTATACCCACCCATCAGAACATTATACCCACCCACAAGAACATGATACCCACCCACCAGAACATTATACCCACCCACCAGAATATTATACCCACCCATCAGAATATTAGGACCACCCACTAGAACATTATACCCACCCACCAGAACATTATGACCACCCACCAGAACATTATGATCATCCCTCTAATATTGAGTTGGTCCCCCTTTTTCTGCCATCAAGACATGGACTCCCCCAGACAAAGCATCACACTGCCTCCACTGGCTTGTCTTCTTCCCATACTGCATCCTGGTACCATCTCTTCCCCAGGTAAGTGACACACACACACTTGGTCATCCACATCCCACACAGCCCCATACACAACAAACTGTAATGCCCATTTTATTTGCTTTCAACACATCAACTTCAGGGACAACATGTTCACCTGCTGCCTAATATCATAGCTCCCAACAGTCCCTGATTTAGAACAAAGTCCCTATTTCCTCCTCATTCTGGTCTTATCTATATAGTTGTATATAAAATGCACTATTTATCTCCCAGTGCTAAACCTTTCATTCAATTTCTAAATTGCTGTATTTGTACATTTCAAAAGCCAATATAAAGGAATTATAGTGGTAAAAAAAAGCAGTTGTGTGTTTAACTAATAATTATTTTTATAACTAATATTTTTTTTATAACTTGCATTTAAGGGGGCATTGCGGGGCAGTGTGTCCTACACCTACATACATTTGCTAATAGGTGTCCCTCTTTCTTATCTCAGAAAGTTGGGAGGTGTGTAATATATCCCACCCACTTCCAGATGCCATTATAATGAGATAATCAATGTTATTCATTTAACCTGTCAGTGGTCAGAATGTTATGGCTGATCGGTGTAAGGTACATACACACATAGCACAAGGCCGTGTTCACAATACGGAATGTTTCTCTGGCTGCAGTTCCTCTGATCTCCCCAAGGTGGTGATCTCACCTCTACCCAGACAGGGAGTCTCTATGGAAGACAAACAGGAAGTGATGTCAGGTACAGACAGGAAGTTCTGGGTGAGAGGTGAGTCGGGAGGAAGTAGAGAGAAGACATTGCTGGAAGTGGCAGCAGACAAGGTAATAAGATCTTATTTTGTATTTACACCCAGTAACCCCCCATCATGTCTGTCCTCTTCCTCCATAGTCACTGTGATGTCTTTTATCTCCAGCAGATGATGATACTCACATATATAGTGTGAGAACCTAGATTAACCCCTTCAGGGGCAGAACATTTACTCACGTACAGGGCCGGAACATTATTTTATAGATAAATTCTAGTAATATGTTCCTCTAAACAAACAGCACTGACAATAAATAGACAAGACAATGACCATCCTGACCATACATGGCCTACAAAGGACAATTATTACACTACACAAGCAGCCAATGGGCAATCATTACAATATGCAGCCAACACAATGATGGAGTGCAGGGGTCAGGAGTACGGAGCATAGAGCCCCTTATATTGCTGGTCAGGAGGAAGAAAACATTCCCCAGCTTTCCATGAAGAATATGTTCTATCATTGGTGTCAAAGGGAGGAAAATACTGAAGGAAGTAGAGGAGCTGAGGGGCTGTGAGGGTTTAGTAAAGCTGAAAGACTTTAGGGGCCTCTGAAGGGGTAATGTAGCTGAAGGACTCTGGGACCCTTGAGAGGGTAGTCCGGCTGCAGAGTGGGACCCTTGAGGGGTAGTCTGTCTGCAGAGTGGGACCGTTAAGGGGGTAGTCCGGCTGTATGGCCTTGAGGGAATAGGGGGCTGGAGAGCTCAGGGGTCTCTGAGGGACATAAGGGGGTCTGTGGGTCTGTGATGGCCCTCCCACCCCACTTATTTTTCAGACCTTCCAGAACTGACAACCTTAACCATCTTACTGTCTCAATGGTCATGTGATTTTTTTTTTTTTTGGAATATCAGGTAAGATGAAGAAGGACATTCCTTCACTCGTTGGTGAGAACCTGTTCTTAAAGGAGTTCTGTTTTGGCTGCAAACCTGTTCAGAAAGAAAACAAACTCAACAGAGTAAAGAGGAATATCTGATTCGGCAGGCCAAGAAGGTCCCCGGTCCTCCTAGATGTAACAAATACTACACAGTCCAGACTAAATGTGTTCCCATGGGGGACAATAGTTTATTTCTTAAATGTACAGCAACCCTCCTATTACCCCCCCTCACATCCACATTAGGGGTCAATCGATTATCAGTGCGGCCGATATTCAGTTTTTTTTAAGAATCGGTATTGCTAACATACTTACCGATATTTCTTCAAGGGATTGTACCGGAGTGATGCATGAAGCTACAGGTAACCCAGTACCGTTCTTTATCGTGGACGGTCAGCTTTCTTGTAATAACAACCGATGTGACTAAGCAGCCGCTCAGCTGCTATTACAAGCAACGAGAGGAGACCCCTCCCTCCTCCTGCCTCTCTGCCCGGGTCTCCCGTCCCACCAGCTGGCCGGAGGCCCGAACAAAGCTGGAATCAGCACTGTTCAGGTCTCGGATCTAGTAACCCAAAAGCGATGTCATGATATCACTTCCCGATTACTGGCATCCTAAAGGCGCCAGTTTTGAAAAATAGAAAGTATTCAAAATGCCGATCTTGTCGTTTTGAATACTTTCAAGTGCAGAGGAGAAATTTGGGGTTTTATAGACGCCCGATCTCTCCATAAAGAGGACATGTCACTGCCTATTACTGTCAAAAACAGGAACGAAGCAGCGCCTTCTAAGTGTAGCAGTTAAGACATTTCACAAATTAAAATCATAATGGGAACACTCACAAACCAGCGATATAAAACCCCATAGATATCGGTGTCATCCGCGCCGTCCCGGGAACTGCCTGGTGTCGCTGGCTGGAATGTCCGTGTGTCTGTCCTTTATCTGGTTACACTGGTGGAGCCCAGCGCTCCCGGAAAGCTGGGACAGGGATCGGCGATGCACAGGAACACGGCAGGGTGACGTCACTTCCGGGTACAGGGTCAGCGGGGAGGTGCATACGTTCGGAGCATGCGTCCTCCTTCCTCAGGCTCTGCTGGGGGCCATCTTTGAAGAGGGTTTTTCATATATACACATAGACTGAGTACTAAGTGACTGGCTAAATGGGTAACCATGGGAACATGTAAACATTGAGGTAAATTACAATTCCACCAGTTGAATATACTATTGTGACACTCTTAAACAATTTCACGTGATTATGACTAAAATTACCAATAAACTTAAAGGTAAAATTAATAGAGAAAATTATTATTTAAAAATATACTTTTAAAAAATTCATAAATTAATAAGCTTAAACTAATAGACTAAATACTTACAAAAGGCGACCAATGAGTCTTTAGATCTATAATTATATATCTATAAAAAAGTAAAAAAAATTATATGTATTAGAATTGTTACATTCGGATTACTATAATAAATAAATATTGGCTATATATTATATGCTCAAAAATCTGAGAATCAGAAAAATCATCAAATTATTAAAACGGGATGCCCATGAGAGGTCAATTATACTATATAGAAATTGGTAGTTATTGATTATCAATACTATATATTATTTTTATTTTCAATTTTTTGTTGTTTAATGGGGGGAATAGAGGTATACATATATATACACACTTATATAGAGTATGCTAAATGTAGGGGAATAAGAAAGACATATGTATAAAAATATCTCTGTGCATATGTGTGTACATATACATACACACACATGACGTACATAAGTACACATACAACATAGACCAACGAGGACAGATCTGGTCATAGTAGAATATTCATTTCAATGCCCTCATTAAGGCCCCCGGGTGATAGACTATCCAAAGTATAAATCCAGTAATATTACCTCTCACATAGCCGTTTATAGTGTTCTGCTTTGGGAAAATGGTTGGATTTGGCCTCTATGACCCTAAAGACGACAGCTTGTGAAACTCTTTAAAGTGTCTCGGGACTCTATATTTATCCACACCCTTCTCAACAAAGTTACGGTGTTCATAAAACCTTTTGCGGAGAGTACGGATGGTGCAGCCTACATAGAGTAGGCCGCATGGACACGTCAAGCAGTATACAATGTACTCAGATGAGCATGTAAAGAAAACCGGTATGGTGTACTGCTTTCCTTTACATGTGATATCTTGTTGTCTATGTGTCACGTGTTTACACGGGAGACATAGGGGTTTTGCACTGATACATTCCCTTGATGTTAAAAAATGTCAGGGAAGCACTAGCGATCAGTTGTGATGGTTTTATTTTACTCTGAGCGATTTGGGTTTTGATGTTTTTTTGCTCTTCTATAAGTTACTAGAGGTCGATCGGTTAGTGTGGATTTTAGAAGGGGATCCTCGCTCAATATGGACAAATGTTTAGAGAGGATCCTTTCCATCTTCCTCAATGGAGTATGGAAATGTGTGACGACCCGCACTGGTTGTGTACTGTCCTCTGTTTTAGCCTTTCTGTCACTTTTTACATCTGTATGAAGATGTGTGTTGAAAAGATTCTTCAACAATATCATCAGGGTAGCCCTTTTCTTTAAATTTGGTCTTGAGTATCTGACCATGGGTATTGTAGTCTTAAAACTTGCTTAAAACGGCAGAACTGGCTCTTTGGGATGTTGTTCACCCAACGTGGATGGTGATGATAGTGCAAATAGGAGTTGCCGGAGGCGGGTTTTGTGAAATTCTGAGCACAAATACTGTTGTCATGATGGAACAATTCTAGAACCAAGAACACAAGCTTTTTGTCATCAGATACTGCGGTGAATGACAAGCCCATAGTGTTGGTGTTGCAATGTTGTAGAAATCCCGGGATTAGAGTATCTGGCCCATCCCAGATAATGACAATGTCATCAATATAGTGTCCATAGAATACTAAATGGGAGGCGTAGGGGTTGTTCTGCCAAATATGTAGATATTCCCAATAGCCCATGGTGAGGTTTGCATAGCTGGGGCAAAATTTGCCCCCATAGCTGTGCCCTGGGTCTGAATATAGAAGTCACCATTGGTTTTAAAATAGTTGTGTGTTAAGATGTATTCCAACATTTCCAAAAGGAAATCTACCTGACGGGGATTAAGTTGTGGGTCCTCATTGAGGTAGCACTGTGTAGCCTGTAGGCCTACATTGTGTGGAACGGAGGTGTAGAGGGAAACTACATCTAGAGAGAGCCAACGATAAGACGGCTCCCAGCGATATTGTTGTAGCATATTTAGTAGTTGGATACTATCCTTAATGTGTGAAGGAAGGTTATTGACTATAGGCTGCAAAAAATGGTCAATATATATCGAGAAGTAACTCGTAACGCTTTCCATAGCCGCAACAATCGGTCTCCCAGGCGGGTTAGCTAAGTCCTTATGAATCTTAGGGAGATGATAGAAGTACGGCCTTTTGTAAAATTCATGTTTAAGGAATGCAACTTCTGTTTTGGTAATGATACCCTCAACTGCAGCCCTATTGGTGAGATCATGGGCTTCTCTTGAGAACACGGGCAGTGGGTCACTGATAAGTTTACGGTATGTGGAACTATCTGAAAGGAGCCTGGAGGATTCTATCTGATAGTGCAAAAGATTTTGAACCACTATACCTCCCCCTTTATCAGCTGATCTGATGATGAGCTGTCTGTTGTCTGTAAGTTGTTTGAGAGCTATGGTTTTGGCCGTGGAGAGGTTTGATGATGATGACTGGGTGTGTGTGGAGGTTTGCTGACACATTCGTAGAATTTCCGCATAGACTCCATTCAGCAAACGATCTTTCTAAATCCAAAGGTGTGTCCATTGTCTTTGCTAAAAGATGCCTGTTTCAGTTACTTGATACATTGTCTGATGAGCTGGGCAGGTTCCTCTTCATTAAAGGACCTCTAATGGGCAAGAAATTTACGTTAGCAAACATACAGTAAATGCTCCAAATTCTTGTCAGGTTACCTTCTTTCGTGAAATCATTAACTCGTTAACCACTTTCTCTGAAGGCACATTGATTCTAGGGGGGGACTTTAATATACCCCTTAATCCTCTTCTTGACACTTCCAATGGTAAATCTTCTCTTCCCTATGCCGCACTCCGATCCATCAAAACTCAACTTCACACTCTTCTTCTCCATGACACATGGCGAACCTTGAACCCTACCGACAAAGACTTCACATTTTTTTCTTATCCACATAATAAGTATTCAAGAATAGATTACTTCTTTATCACCCAACCAGATATTCCCTTTCTTCTACACACTTCTATTGACCCTATGTTCCTTTCGGATCACCATCCCATCTCACTCACTATCTCGTTCCCCGACACGACTAACCGCACACGGATTTGGAGATTAGACCCATCTTTACTCACAGACCCATCCGTTACCGAAAGGGTGAAATTGCGCCTTACACAGTATTTTGAAGACAACAAACCAACTGATACTTCCCCATTACTTAATTGGGAGGCACACAAATGTGTGATACGGGGTACCTTTATAGCTGCTCGAGCTAGAAACGAAATGCTTGATTTGTTGGGTAAACAAATTCGCCGCAAATACGTCCTCTCTCAGAAATTCTTTTATGAACATGGCAACAAGGCCAGTAAAGGCCTTGCTAGAGCACTACAACGGAAAAAAGCAGACATGACAATCCACTCCATATCCGAAGCATCAGGCCGAAAGCTCAATTCGACCCCAGACATTGCCTCCCAATTTGTTCATTACTACTCCCATTTATACAACCTACCCCCATCGAACTTAAACCTAAGTGACACAAGCAGGAAAAAATTGATCACGGATTTTCTAACACAGCACAGCCCTGCCCCCATTTCGGAATCGGACTACCACGCCCTTGACAAACCACTGACTACAGAAGAGGCTGCCCTAGCCTTAAAGCAAATGAAACCGGGCAAGAGCCCAGGCCCTGATGGTCTGACCACTAGCTACTATAAGGAATTTACAGACATCTTACTTCCCAATTTCATCTCAGCCTTTGACGCATGCTCTTCGCAGACTATTCCCCGCGTGACTTATTAACGGCTCACATTTCCGTTATCCCTAAGCCCGGTAAAGACCACACCCAGGTGACGAACTATAGGCCCATTTCTTTGCTGAATGTCGACCTTAAGTGGTTTGCAAAAATATTGGCGAATAGGCTTCTTCCCCTACTACCCGAAAGGATTAACTTAGACCAAGTTGGATTCATCCCTGGCAGAGAAGCAAGGGACAACACCCTTAAGGCCCTTAACATTCACCATTGGCTAACAAACAACAAGATACAAGGCTTCTTTCTATCCCTCGACGCGGAGAAGGCGTTCGATATAGTGGCCTGGGACTACATGTCTGATACTCTTCAATTTTTGGGCCTTCCACCTCGCATGTTGAATCTTATACTTACACTTTATGCTTCTCCCACGGCAAGGGTACGGGTCAACGGCCATCTATCGAACGCCTTCTCCATCTCGAATGGCACCCGCCAAGGATGCCCCCTATCCCCTTTGATTTTTAATTTTTATTTTTTTTACAAAATTTTTTTTTTTTTTATTTCCACATCAGACAACAATTAAAGAGATAGTATATTCAGTTTAAAATTCAATAATGTCTCTTATGTTATGATCATCATTGTGGAGAATACCTTTTATTAGAAAAACAAGAGAGATAATGATATTCCTCTATACTACCTTCATTTTCCTTTTACCACCTTTAACATCTTTATTAATTTTTTTACCACCTTTAACATCTTTATTAACTTTAAAACCACTCAAATTTTCTATCCTACCCCCCCCCCCCCCCCCCCGGTGCCTCTCCCTTTCGTCTTCTGATTGTTTTATTACTTTGATTACGTATCTAAGATTTCCCTTCTTGCATTATTATTTCGGCATACCTCCACGTTTGTTTGAAGTCCTGCCAACTTTTCCATTTAGTCATACCTTCCTCTCCCCCTTCTTCCCCATTGTACATAAGATTTTCCAACTGATAGGTCTCTTCCATCTTATTTATCCACTCTAGATCAGAAGGTGGTTGGACTTGTCGCCACTTCCTAGGGATCAGTGCCTTTGCGGCATTAAGCATATGCGGGATTAGAGTTTTCACATATGTTTTTATTGAGTCTGGTGTACTGTGGAATAGACATATCCACGGATCTTCTTTTATTTTAATCCCTGTGATTTCCTTTATCAGGTCCAAAATAGTTTTCCAATATTCCCTGATTTTTGGGCATTTCCACCAAACATGGGCCATAGTCCCCAGTTCCCCGCACCCTCTCCAACAATCTTGTGAATTCTCAGATTGAAATTTATTGGTTCTATTCGGTGTCATATACCATCTTGCGAGACATTTATAGTTTGTTTCTGCAGTTCTAATATCCGTGGCTGACTTATGTACTAACTTCAAAATTTTTTTTATGTTGTGCTTATAACCATGTGAGTCTAATTCGTTTCCCCATTTTATCAAGAATGGTGGTACCTCCGGCCGTCCTTCTGAAAGGAGCATTTTATATAGATGAGATGTATCTTTTTTTTTTAAGCCCTTTTGCTTCACATATTCTCTCCAAGGGGGTATAATTGTCCTTGGATCTAATTGGATGTGGAAGCTTCCCTACAAAATTTGCCAGCTGGCGGTAGCGCCATTCATTTATATTTATATGTGCCGTGCTCTGTTGTATCTCTGTCAGTGATTTTATTTTTCCTTTCTCTATTAATTCACCTAATTGTGTATTCTCTTCTATCCAGTGCCCTCCCATTTCTTTTTTACCTGGTGGGAAATAATCATTGTTTCTTAGTGACATTAATGGCGAGTTATAGCTCCACTTATTTTGCTTGTGTACTAAATCCCATATTTTAAAAGCGTACCTAGTGATTCTTTGTGTCTTTACCCCTAAATCCCTAATTTTCGGTGAACACCATACCCCCCCCCCCCCTTAAATTTACCTCACTGATGTCGTTTTCTAAGTGCACCCATTGTTTTTGACTATCCTTACGTGTCCACTCTACTACTCTTGATAGTATCACCGCATGGTAATATTTTTTTATATCGGGGACCCCTAGGCCCCCCTGTTCTTTATTTTGGGTCAAGATATTTCGTGCTATCCTAGGCTTCTTCTTCTGCCAAAGAAAATTATTTATAATGGCTTTTAAGGCTTGGAAATAATAATCAGGTAGGGGAATTGGGATCATATTAAATTTGTATGTAATTTTAGGAAGGATCAACATCTTCACCGCATTTATTCGCCCTATCCACGAGAGAGGTCTGTACTGAATCTTTTTGGTTTCTTTCCTTATTTCATCTAACAACGGGAGATAATTCTCGCTATACAGTTTTTCAATAGAGTTTGCGAGTTTGATCCGTAGATACTTCAACCCCTTTTGTTTCCATGGGAACTGAAACTCTTTTTGTAACGCTAGGGCATCTCTTTTCCCTATATTAATATTTAGAATTTCAGACTTATTGATATTTATTTTGAAATTCGATATCTCTCCATATGTTTTTAAGGTCTCTAGTAATTTTGGCATTGATGTCCTAGGTTCTGTCACATAAAACAATAGATCATCAGCGAACGCTGCTATTTTATGCTCAGTATCCCCAGTTCTAATTCCTTTTATATCGTTATCTGATCTAATAGCGGCTAGTAGTGGTTCCAATGAGAGAACAAACAGCAGCGGGGACAGGGGACATCCCTGTCTTGTCCCGTTGCTCATAGAGAAGGGGGATGAATAGTCTCCATTGATTCTTATTATTGCCGTAGGATTTTCATAAAGGACTCCAATTCTCTGTATCATCCTAGTGCCTAAACCTATAAACTTTAAAGTTTCCATCATGAACCCCCAGTCTACCCTGTCAAAGGCTTTCTCTGCGTCTATTGACAGGAATAGACCTGGGGGTCCATCTGACCTCAATTTTTGCAGTAATAATAACGTTCTAATCCCATTATCTCGTCCTTCTCTAGAAGAGACAAAGCCTACCTGGTCTACATGGAAAAGGTCACTCATCAGATTTTTTAGTCTATTGGCTAGAATTTTTGCATATAACTTTGTGTCAAAGTTCAGGAGGGATATTGGTCTAAAGCTTGAGCAGGAACTATCATCTTTCCCCTCCTTAGGGATAAGGGTTATTAAGGCTTTCTGTGCATCTCGACTTAATCCATATTCTACTCCCAATCCATTAAAGTATCTACATATTCTCGGGATCAGGATCTTACTAAATTTTTTAAGGTAGAGAATCGGGAAACCATCCGGTCCCGGGCTTTTCCCTGACTTTGTATCTGCCATAGCCCTGAGAAGCTCACTTTCCAGGATAGGTGCTTCTAGATCCATCTTGTCTTCTGGCGATATCTGAGTGAGTCCTGCTTTTTTTAAGAATTCTAATGTTTTATTGTTACTTTTTCCCCCTGGGTCCCTATTCTCTTTATTGACATTATATAGGGTTTCATAATAGTGTTGAAAAACCTCTGCAATATCCTTAGACTTAACCACTAAGTCACCTTGTTTATTGCGGATTTTTCCAATATAGTTCCTTGTTTTTTTCTTTTTCAAGATTTTAGCTAGGTGTTTACCAATTTTATTGCCCCCAATGTATTTATCTTTTAGGATCGTGTTGAAAACCTTCTTTGTATCCTGCGTTAGTATATCCTTTAATTCTTCCCTTTTCATTGTAAGACTATGGAATGTCTCTTGACAGTGCCCCCCTGGTTTCTTATGGATTTGCTCCAGATTATATATATCTTCAGTTAATTTTTTAATTTTATTTGTTCTTTCCTTTGTTTTCCCTGAGCCCATCGCTATGAAGATACCCCTAATATATGCCTTGTGTGATTCCCATAGTATTGAATCCGGAATATCTATTGATTCGTTATTTTCGAAGAAAAAAGTTAGTTCTTCTTTTATTTTTTCAATGTCTTGCTCTTCATAAAGAAGTGCTTTGTTTAGTCGCCAGTTAGAAAAAGCTTTTGATGTGTTGCTTTCCTCTATTGTCATCATGACTGGTGCATGGTCTGACAGGGTGGCAATCTGTATACGAGACTCTGTAACTCTGGATAGAGTATTATGGTCAACAAAAAAGTAATCGATACGTGTGTACGTCCCGTGTACGGGGGAGAAGAAAGTGTAATCCCGTATTTTGGGATTCAAAGTTCTCCATACATCCACCAATTGATTTTGGTGGAGGATCTTCTTCAGTTTTTTTAGGGGTAACTTTCCCGTCCCCCGTACCCGGGACGTGCTATCCTCTTCCGGATTTATACATAGGTTTAAATCTCCTGCCAATATAATCATCCCTTGCCCAAAATTGGCAAGGGTTCGTATCATTTTCTTCATATATTCCGTTGGCTGTTTATTTGGTACATATAGATTTCCCAGAGTGACCTGGGTCCCATTCAAATATCCTCTTAAAAAGAGGAATCGCCCTTCTGGATCCACCAGTCTTTCTTCTTCTTTAAACTGCACCCCTTCTGAAAAACCTATTGCCACTCCTTTAGCTTTCCTGGTAGTGGAATCCGCATATACCCATGTCGGAAATTTTTTAGAGTAGAGTTTTGTGTTAGCTCCCTGGAAAAAGTGAGTTTCCTGGAGGAACACTATATCTACCTGATAATGTTTGAGTTCTATTAATATTTTATATTTTTTGGCCGAATTGTTCAGCCCCCTGACATTGTATGTTAAAAACTTAATCAGGGACTTTTCTTTTTTCTTTTTTCTTTTTTAAGGAGAGGCACCTCCGTTTCACTCCCCCCACCACCCCCCTTCCACCCTCCCCCTCCCCTCTTTCCCACCCCCCCATTCCCTCCCCCCTCCCTCCCCCCCCCCCTCCCCCTTTCTTGTGGTCAATATTGACCTCCAGACCATTGGCAATTAAGGTATACTCCTCTTCGCCTCTGGGCTTCTCTCTCAGAGGTTGGACCTAGACCCCCTTCCCCACTCCCCTCCCCCCATCCCGCACATCTTCGGGGTAGGGGGATTAGAATGGTCCCCCAGACGGAGAGGACCCCACGTAGGTCTCGATGCTTCTCTTCCCATCCCGCCCCCCCCCCCCAGCCAGCCACCACCCCCCCACCCCCCTGAACCCCATTATGACCGCATATCATCTCCTGTGGTCTCCCTCCTTTAGCCCAACCAAGAGGGAGAAAAAAAAAAAAAAAAAGCAAAAAAGAAAGGGAAACACATAGCAAAGAACGAACGTGAGCGACATAGGGCTTCTTAGACTTATCCTCCCCTTTCTCACTCTAGTCCTTCCCTTTCTGACCATTCTGGGATTTCTATTACTTGGAGATCCAAGTTTTTACAGAACTCCGTTAACTCTTCAGGGACCCTTAATTTTACTGATCTACCCTCCTTATAGCCTATAAGGCAAGCCGGGAAGCCCCAACTATATTTTACATTCTGTGCCCGCATTTGATTTAACAGTGGTCTAAGCATCCTTCTCCTGGCTAATGTCTCTGGGGATAGGTCCATAAAAATCTGAAGATCTGCACCCCGGAACTGTAGAGGGGGTTTTCCTCTGAGGTTAGACCATATCTCAGTTTTTTCACTATAGTTCTGAAACCTGACCAAGATATCTCGGGGCGTGTCCCTAGGTATATGTTGAGGCTTCCTGACTCTGTGTATTCTATCGATTTTCAAGTCCCATTCTGGGCTTTTGTTCAACACTGGGTTGAATATCTCCTTGATGATCTTTATCAGGTCTTCCCCATTTTCTTCTGGGAGGGAGCGAATCCTTAGATTTTGCCTTCTGCTCTGATTTTGCTGTTCCTCGAGTTTATATAGGGTCTTCCTCTGATTTATCTTAATCATTTTAAGTTGGTCCTTAAGATCGGAAATTTCATGTGTGTGTTTATCTGTAGTATTCTCCACCTCCTCCACTCGGGTTAATAAGTGTGTTAAGTCCGTTCTTAAAGCCACTATTTCGTTTTTAATTGATTTTTCCAAGTTCATTAACATTTCTGCCAGTATTGACTTGGTTAGTAATTGGGTGTTCTCTGTTTGTTCCTCCATCTTGCTACTATCTATTTCACTTTCAGCGCTGGTGTTCCCCCCCGAAGCCTCTGGAATTTCCTCCTTCTTTTTATTGGCCTCTTTCTTCTTGGATTGTTTCGTTGTTTGCTTTTCCATGACTGGGCTTTTTGGGCTTTTTGGACTTACACCCTGGACCAGGTATTGCTTAATAGTACTTGTATTTACCTTCTCCTTCGATGTTTTAGGTTCTGTTCCTTTTGGTGTCGTTTCGTGAGAATTAATTCCTCCATTCTCTTAATTTCCTCCACTTTTTTAAACCACATACCGATAGTAGGCACCCGTGTAGATTTCCAGCATATGGGGATACATGATTTGGCAGCATTGAGAAGGTGGCAAAGCACTAGTCTTTTATATTTTTTGATGGGTATATTTGAAACATGAAGCAAGAAAAGTGCCGGATCGTATGGAATTGGAGCTTCCATCAGTTTTTGGGCGATTTGATGTATCATTTTCCAGAAGTATTCCAGTTTTGGGCATGTCCAAAATATATGGAAAATTGTACCCTTATCTTCTTGGCATCTCCAGCATTGATCTGTCAGTAATGGATAAATTCTATGTAGCTTTGCCGGAGTTTGGTACCATCGGGTCACAACTTTATAATTGGTCTCTTGTAAATTAGTGCTTATAGAGGTTCCATGTGTGAGGCTCATTATATTTTGTCGCTGTGATTCCGTGAACTTGTATCCCGTATCTGACTCCCAGTCCGTGAGACATTGTAGTTGATGGTCCTCGGATGGCCTTATCAGTAATTTGTATACCGCCGATAAGGTATGTCTTAATATCCCCACCTCCAAACACCACGTCTCAAATCTGGTAAGATTTGTACTGATAGTATCCGGAGCTGGTAATGACCGTAAAAAATCCATTAATTGGAGAGCTCTCCAGTAATCTAATCTAAATATATTTGTTCTATCCATGAGTTCTCGCATGGACGGCCATTTATTGTTCGACATAAAGTGTGAAAGCTGGAAATATCCATTTTGCCTCATTTTCTGGAAGACTGGGTCGTAGATTCCTGGAGGAAATAAAGGGTTCCCCAAGATTGGATAGACTAACGAATACGCTGACGAGAGAGAGTATTTTCTAAATAAAGATTTACATATTCGTACCGTCACTCCCACTAATGGATGATCTTTTATATCCTTTAGTGTTGCCGCATTGCACCAAGGTGCCCTAGCAAGTATGATATTACTCTGGGACTGCTCCAAACTTGGCCACAGTTTAATTTCTTGGTGACGGTTCCAATCAATGAGCCTTGTTAAATGTACCGCCTGTTGATATTTCTTTATGTCTGGCACTGCCAGGCCTCCATGTATTTTTGAGAGTACCATTTGTTGTCTATTCAGTCTAGGGCGTTTATGGGCCCAAATAAAGTCAAAAAACAACTTAGCCACCTGGTCTAGAAATTTAGTGGGGATCGAGATCGGGAGAGCTTGAAGCGGGTACAAGAATTTAGGGAGTATACACATCTTAATAATGTTACATCTTCCGAGCCACGAGTGTAGTCCTGTTTTCCATTTGTCAATTAATGCCCGCGTTTCTCTTAACAGTGGTGGGAAGTTTAACTCGAATATTTTAGATATTTTAGATGGTATATATGTCCCCAAATACTTTAAAGCTAATGTTGTCCATTTAAATTTAAAACTGTTATGAAAGTTTAGAAGCTCCGAGTGTTTTATGCCCACTCCCATTGCCTCCGACTTATTAAAATTAATCTTCAAATTAGATAGAGTACCGTACCTATTAAATTCACTAAGAAGCATCGGTAAGGAGATTATTGGGTTTGTAAGTGAGAACATCATATCATCCGCATATGCGGATATTTTCTGTTGGGTGTCCCCTATCGGCACTCCCCCGATATCCGGATTTAGCCGGACCGTACATAAGAATGGCTCCAGTGCCAGAGCAAATAGGAGTGGCGATAGGGGGCAGCCTTGTCTTGTTCCATTCTTAATTATAATGGGCTCTGACAGGACCCCATTAGCTCTAACTCGTGCTGTAGGTTCTGAGTATATTGAGCATATGCGGGCCATCATAACGTCTCCCATTCCTACATGCCTTAGCACTGCCATCATATATTGCCAATCGACCCTATCAAAAGCCTTTTCTGCGTCCGTTCCTATAAAGACGCATGGGATTTGTTTCCTATTTACGACATGTAGTAGGTTTATCACCTTAGTTACATTGTCTCTGGCCTCCCGGGTGGGTACGAATCCAACCTGGTCCAGATGAATTAAGGCTGGGATGTACTCTTGAATTCTACCAGCTATAATTTTCGTTAGGATTTTCAGATCAGTGTTCAGAAGCGAGATTGGCCTATAGCTGCCACATGCTGTGGGATCTTTCCCCTCTTTATGGATCACTGCAATATAAGCCATAAGGGTATCTCGAGGGAGTTTCGTGTCCAGGCTCAGGTTGTTAAAAAACTTCAGCATAAATTTACCGAGAGGGACTATTAAGGTTTTATAATAGGCAATGGTATACCCATCCGGGCCTGGCGCCTTTCCTTGTTTTATATATCCGATCGCTTTTTGGATCTCTTCTAGTGTAAATGGTTCATCCAATAATTTACTAACCTCAGATGTAAGTTTTGGCATTTGAGATTTCCTTAAGTATTCTTCTGTCTTAGCCAATAGAGGGGGATCTTTCTGTAGATTATATAAGGCTGAGTAATACTTTTCGAACTCCTTCACAATATCTTTAGGAAGGGAGCATTTTTGTCCATTTGCCTTCACTATATGCGGTATATAATTCCCGAGAACCTGTTCTCTTAGAGTCCTAGCTAGTACCTTTCCACATTTATTGCCCGACTCGTATGATACCCTCCGACATATCTGATTTTGTGCTTTTGCTTTAAATAACATCAAGTCTACAATTTTTTTACGTAAGATTATTAATTCAGTCTCCAGTGTTGCTGTTTGAGCATGCTTATATTGTGCTTCCACTAGTTTTAATTCATTCAAGAGAAAGGTCAGTTGCTTAGAGCGCTGTTTCTTTATACGAGAGCCATGCTTAATGAATATCCCCCTCATTACCGCCTTATGCGCCTCCCATACCATATTCATGTTACTATCCGGGGTATCGTTACTTCGAAAAAAAAACTCTAGTTCTCTAGTCACCTCTTCCATTACTTCCGTGTCCTGTAGTAGGCTCTCATTTAGCCTCCAGGTTCTTGTCCTAGAAACTAGATAGTCAGTTAATGCATATGATAGTTGAATTGGCGCATGATCTGACCATGTAATCTGGTCAATTACTACCTCTCGAACCGCTTGCAATTGTGAATGAGGGATAAGAAAATAATCAATTCTAGAATATTGTTTATGTGGATTGGAATAAAAGGTATAATCCCTCTCAGCCGGGTGGAAAATACGCCATACGTCTATCAGCTGCGCCTTATGTAGCGCTCTGGAAATTCGTTTCCGTGCGCTAACAGGTGTCGAGGATTTCCCTGAGGAGGTATCTTCAGACGGTATTAATGGTATATTAAAATCACCACCAAGTATAAGTTGGCCCTTAGTGAATTCGTTCAGTAGATCTAGTGTTTGGGTAATGAATGTCTCCTGTTGAGAATTAGGTGCATATATACTAGCCAATGTTACCTCAATGCTGCCAATCATGCCTCTTAGGAAGAGATAACGTCCACTTAGATCTGCTTTTTCCTCCACACATGTCCATGGTACCTTAGATGAGATTATTATCGACACCCCGCATGTTTTAGTGAAATTATTCGTAGAATGGTAAGCTACTGGGAAAAATCTGTTTTTTAAAATTGGTAACTTACTATCTTTGAAGTGCGTCTCCTGGATGAAGGCGATATCCGACTTCTTCCGGTATAGCTCTGCCATTAGCATACGTCTTTTTTCCGGGACGTTAAGTCCCTTAGCGTTCAATGAGAGTATGCTCACCGTCTCCATTTCCCGGTTCTACCCCCTCCCCCCCCAAAAAAAAAAAAAAAAAAATTTATAAAAAAAAAGAAAACAAAAAAAAAAAAAAAAAAAAAAAAACAAAAAAAAAAAAGTTAAACAAAAAAAAAAAAAAAAAAAAAAAAAAAAAAAATTTGCGAGATAGCCCACTTTTAGTGGGAGACAGTTCTGTTAGAACAGCAAAATTTTGCTAATTACGCTCTCCAGTTCCCGACTGGTAAAGAGCGCTATCCTATGTGGGGGTGTAGTCAAAGAACGCCGAGCTCGGGCTCCTTGGCCTCCCCCAGCCCCCCCCCCCCCCGCGAGGAGACAACTCTGATCCCCTTGAAATTTTAACATTCTGCATTTGTCATAGTGCCACCGCCCCTACTCTTTTCTCTTATCGTGACTGATTATAAATCAACATAGTCCCCCCCCCCCCTTTTATTTATTTCAAGATTTTCATAATTTACCCTGGCCCCCCTGTCCCTCACCCCCCCCCCTTCTGTGAGATACCTTGTGGAAGTTTTTAGAGGGTTTTATTCTTTATATCAATCCTATCTAGATATGAGTAACCTGACCCCAGGTCTTTATATTTAAATACTGCTAGATAAAAAAAAAAAAAAGAAGGGGGAAAATAGAGACCTGATGTACTTCTTGTACTGAAGCCTCCCTCCCGTCCCTTTCCTATGATAGCATGTATTCACCTCTAGTATTGACCTAGAATAATTTTAGTACTATGTGTGCAATACCTTTCCCCCATTTATAGTGAGGGGGGTTAATTCCCCCCGGAAAAAAAAAAAAAAAAAAAAAAAAAAGTGAAAAGTGAAAAAGTGAAATCCCCCCATTTTATTGTGAGTGTACATAACTCCACTTCTCCACTCCCTGCTGGGGGGCTCAGGAGTAGAGATATCCTACTAGCAAAAAAAAAAAAAAAGAAGGAAACAAAATTAAAAAATTTACTCTGTGTATATATATACTATCATTAATAATCTCTACCAACCTGGTCTCTGGGTGGTAGTCTCCTATGCTAACCCATTAACCCTTCCCCAATTGTGTTCCACCTCGTGTGGATGTCCCCCTTCAGGTGCCCCTTATTTAGATTTTTACAACAACCCACCCTCCCCCCAAGTGATCTCTACTAACCCTATCACTGGTTAGTGGACTCCTATACTTTAACCCTCTCACCATGTATCCCATCTTGTGTTAGTGCGCAAATTCCATTATCTCTCTTATTAATTTAATTAAACCTCTGCCCCTAGTGGTAAATTTTGGTGAATATATGTTTCTCATGGGTATCCATTTTGTCTATCTGAGATATCTCTGGGAGGGACGCATCTCTCAGATTTTGTTCATTACGGCGTCAGTATCTACCTATATACTTTACATATTTATTAATTTATTTCTCATCTCTCTAAGCCCCACCCCTTTTCCAACTGGTATTTACCATTCACTAAATTTTTTGATCCTGGGGTCTTCTTTTTTTTTTCCCCATTACCCCTCTCCTCAAATCTTCCAGCCTCCTCAGTCTCCCTTAACGTAGAGACCTCAGAGTATATTTTACCCTCCGTAATGACATCCTAATTTTCATCCCTCTGTATTCCTCTATATTAGTTTACATATGTTAGGCAGATTATTTCCGTTGCCTCTGTCTGCTATTACCATGGTATTCAACTACGGTTACATTGACCGGGGGGGGGGGGGGGGGGAACGAGGAAGAGGGGGAAGAGGGGGTGGAAAGGAAAAAAAAAAAAAAACAGGAATATAGGCCATTTACTTGGCTCTTATTTTGATTTTAATATGCTATGATAACCCTATTCTAAGAGCCACATGTCCAAAAAAAAAAAAAAAAAAACCAAGCCAGTCTCCCCCCCCCCCCCCCCCCCCACCCCCAAACCAAAAAAAAAAATTTTTACAGGAAAGAAAAAAAAAAAAAATAAAAAAAAAGGGGGGGGACCAAACGAAGATCCTAATCATAGTGAATATTAAACATTATTCCACAGTTATTCATTTCAGATCTCAAAGTGGGATTTCTCCATCCCTGACTGTCCGCTGTACGTCGCCTGTCTCCTTTGTGGGTAATCCTCTAGAGCCCCTTCTGGGTCCCTGTGTACGAGCCGGCTGGTTATTTTGTCTAGTAGATAAGCCCGGACGGGCCATCAATCTGGGGATATTCTGGAGCCAGTTCTGTACCTGTACTGGTTCTGCACCCAGAAAGGCATAAAGAGCTGGGAGATCGGTTGGTGAACATAGCGTATAGGATGATTGAGCTTTATGAAAGGTCACCGCCAATGGATATCTCCACCTATATGTAAAGTCCTGGCGTCTAGCTAACTCCAGAATCGGGCGTAACATAGCCCTCCTCTGCAATGTTGCTCTCGATATATCTGGTAGAATCCTCACCACCATCCCATCCAGTTCTAGGTCTCCATGCTCCCATGCTCTATTAAGGATAAGTTCTTTCTGCTGGTATCTATGCACTCTACAGAGGACGTCTCGTGGTCTATCTGACTCTGGGGACCTGGGGCCTGGGGTTCTGTGCACCCTGTCTAGCTCCAAAGAAGGTGGTATCGTTCCCAGAACTTTATGGAAAATCATCGTCACTGTCCCTACCAATGCTTCTGTTTCAATGGTCTCCGGGATTCCTCGCAAGCGCAAATTATTGCGACGGCTGCGATCTTCCAATTCCTCCAAATGTAACTGTATATTGTTAGTTGTGTCGATCTGTGAGGATTGAGAGTGTTCCAGGGCTGCTACTCTATTCTCTAGTAATGATCTTGAAGCCTCCGTATCTTCTACCCGGCCAGTGAGAGCCTGTATTTCTGTCCTTACCTCCTTCATATCCCTGATATGGGCCTCTTCAATACGTGAAATCATAGCTTCAATATCGGCTTTTGTAGGGAGTGCTTGTATCAGGGACATTAGCTTACTCTCCATGTTACTCTGGCTACTTGGGGGGCTCGCCATAGGCAGCTTCAGAGTCTCTAAATGCTCAATAGGCTTATCAGAAGCAAAAGTATTGATAGGAGCAAGGGCGCCCTCCTCTAGAGACAGTTCAATATTGTCCTTATTGCTATAGCCCCGTGAAGTTGCAACTGTACTTTTAATCTGGGGATGCTGCTGCTGTTCCAACTCTAACAAGAGGAGATGCGGTGATGTAATAGGTATAATAATGCTCTCACCTGATCGCAGTCCACTCGAATTCTCTGTGAGGGCTTCTAAAGATGTCGGGCGCTGCTCCGGAGAGGGACTTAAAAGAGCTACCAAGCGCCGTTCAGCTCCGTCTGCTCCAGGTACACCGGTTTCTGTTCTAGGCGGCGTGTATCGCTTGTGTTGCTGATCTAGCGGGGGAGGAGAAAAAACTGCCGCTCCAGCTGGGGGCTGAGTGGTCCCGTTATCTGCTTTGAATCTGCCCAGTGATGTAGCTTCCCTGCTCGAGTCTCTGCAGCGGCGCTGATCTGTGTCAGGATCAGAAGGGATGGTCCGTGATCCGCCGTCCGTGCTGAGTCTGTCGGGAGCCGTTGCCACTACCTCCAAAATCCGGCGCTGTAGTTCAGGAGCCGGAGTGGCGGTATGTAGTCGGGATACCGATGTGATTATTCCGCTGTCTATGCTGGCTCTGCGTGATGTTAAGTCCTCCGCTCCCGGTATCAGATAGTGCGGTTCCCGTAAGTATTTCCTTATCCCACTCTGGGATGAGCTATGAGATGTAGAGGGTTTTGTGGCTGATCTGGTCTTATATCTTTTGTTAGTGGTCATACCGCATTCAAACGCTGAATTGTCTCCTCACATACTGCGGGTTGGCCGGGGAAAGCCAGGAGCTCCTCTGATGTTCCTCCTCACTCAGCCATCTTCGAGCCACACCCCATTTCTTTAAAATTTACAAGTAGAATTCCTCTGCTATGCCGAGCCTACATGTTCACATCACGAGTTTTCCTCGGTTTTACCTTTCATATTAGGTTGCCGTTCCCCCAATCTATGCGATCGTATATAGTTCTCGCTAGTTCTGGATACACATTCAGCGGCTTCAATGGCGCTACATTAACCAGAGTATCTGCCTCTTACCATATAGTTTTGGCTTTTTACAGTGCTGTAAACCTATGTGGGTCTCTCAGCTCTATTTATGTACATGCCCCTCGGAATGTTATGGACAGAAGCAACCTGCCAAGAAGAGAGTGTGTATGTTCTCAGGTATGTTTTACACGCTTTTAATCTTTAAATCCTCTTGACCGCCACCCCTCAGAATAAAGCAGAGGATTTGTTCAATACAAGTTGGGCGCTTCTAGGTCGCCCCTTCCTTTAACCTTTTACTATTGCTCTCGCTGATATTTAGTGATCTGTTTTACTCTTGCAGGTATAGGGAGTTCTCATATTTCATCCAAGCAAACACACATATAGGTATTAAGACCGTGGGAGAAACAAAATACTACAGAATCAGGTGCTGGGGAGCAAGAGGAAAAAAAAAAAAAAAAAAAAAGATCCTCAAATATATAGGATGGGGGAGGGGGGGGGGTCCTTAAATGATTAAGAGTGCTGAGGGGTCTATAATTCTCTCTCAATATAGCATTACCAGTAGTTATTACTTTGTTGCTTTCCTCTCTTGCTTCTGGTGTATTTATACTCAGCTTTGGTATCCACTTTAGTATATCTCAGACATACAGCTTCTAGGTATACGTTTTTTCACTTACCCCATCCTGGAGAAGCCTTTCATTTTAGTATCTCCCCTATCAAAGGGGTCTTACCCTTCCAGGTTGCTTGCTGTTTGTTGTTTTTCTGTCTCCAGGTGAGCTGCAGTTTCGCTGTCTTTCCCCCGTTTTCACGTTACAACACTGGACCCGCAGACAGATGAGGGGTAAAGCGATGGCAGCCAGAGGCGGGGGGGGGGGAGCGGATGCTCATGCACCCAACGGTCCGGCTAACTCGTTCATGCGAGCGGCTCTATGTCCTCGTACCATAGCCGGGTCCCGCGTTCCTCTCAGACCCAAGTGAGGGGTGAGGCGATGGCAACCCGAGGTGGGGGGGGGGAGCGGATGCTCATGCACCCAACGGTCCGGCTAACTCGTTCACGGCTCTATGTCCTCGTACCATAGCCGGGTCCCGCGTTCCTCTCAGACCCTATGTGTGTGCGGCGCCCTCTTACGACCAGCGCGCACCTCCTCCTCTCCTCTCCGTCTGGCCGTCAATCCCCGGGTCCGGCCCCTCCCTCCAAAGCGCGTCACCGCCCTACATCCTCCCTCTGGCCCTCTCCCAGATTAAGTTATTTTAAACTTACCAACCCTAAGCTTAAAGGAGGCCTAGGTCTGGCTGATCTACAAAAATACCAACGTGCTAGCCATTTAGCTAGGATCATTGATTGGAACGTCCATGCCAAATCTAAAGATTGGGTTCAATTAGAAGATTCTTTCTCTCCTACCTCGTTAGCTCAATCCCCCTGGATAACACGAAACCACGTTCCTCCGGATCTACGCACCCACCCTCTAATATCTCCAACATTAGAATCTTTTCGCGAAACATGTCACAAACACAAAATCTCCTCTCAGCTGGGCCTGATGACCCCACTCAAAGGCAACCCGGCCTTTGCCCCAGGAACTCACACTTCTTTCTTATCTAATATCTGGCCACACCCGCATGTGAAAACAGGACAATTCTTTGAAGGCAATTGGCTCCTCTCATACGATGAAGTTTCGGGTATATCTCCCTTAGGCAGATTCCCCTTTTGGGCGTATGTGCAGATACGTAACTTCCTCCTCACCGATACATTAGATACGGAATGGTCAAGACCTCTTACCCCCTTCGAAACAATGTGCCTACAGACAGAACCTCAACGACACCTTATTTCCTATACTTACGCTCTTTTATTCTCTATGACCGATCCCAATCCTGATGGGAGCAAGCTTGAATGGGACAGGGATGTCCCCTTGACCCTCACCCAATCTGATTGGGAGTCCATTTATACTTTTGTACACAAAGGTTCCATTAACACTTCTGCTCAGGAAAACGCCTGCAAAATAACATCTAGATGGTATAGGACCCCTCTTAAGCTGCATCACATGTTTCCTGATTCCCCCCCCCCCCCCCCCCCCCCGCAATGTTGGAGATGTAACGCGGACCTAGGATCGTTCATACACATTTGGTGGACGTGTCCCAAAATCCAACCGTTTTGGTCGGAGGTTCATAGGTTAATCAAACTCGTAACCACCTATGATTTAACTTTTACGCCGACTCAATTCTTACTCAACCTCCCCTCGATCTCTAGAAAGGCGTACTTTCGATCCCTCTCCATGCACATGGTGAATGCAGCAAAAATGTGTATCCCATCGAAATGGAGCTCCCCAGAGCCCCCTACAATTGCTGACTGGTTTCGTAGAATATTCAAAACGGCAGAACTGGAAAATCTGATCCACCAGGCAAAGGGCACACCTACCAAATTCACCAACACTTGGGCCTGCTGGCACCATTTTCTTACGACTGCTGAATATCAAAGGTTTAAACAGTGAGCTATAATCGGGAGCTGTGTTGGTCTGCAGACAATGCCCCTCCACCTCCCCCCCCCTGCTTTTTTCTCTTATTTTTTGGTTCCCTTCCCTAATCTATCGTTCATTCCTCTTCCCTCTGCCACGGTAGATTCCCTCACAGTTAGATATCTCTTCTATGACATACCATATCTTGTCTTATTAGGCTGTTATACCTTAGATTATAATCAAACGTGTGATAACATGTGAAATGTATAATCAAGTGGCGCTCAAAACAAATAAAAATATATAAAAATAAAATGAACAATAAAAAATTTTAAAAAATAGATACAAAAAAACATCTAAACAAATAACACCACGTGAAAGTGTCACAATGAATATACAAAGAAAAGTGTCCATTTGTGACTAAACTGGCAGAAAAAATTATATAAATCAATTTTAAGATTAATTTATATAATTTTTTCTGCCAGTTTAGTCACAAATGGACACTTTTCTTTGTATATTCATTGTGACACTATTTCACGTGGTGTTATTTGTTTAGATGTTTTTTTGTATCTAATTTTTTTAATTTTTTATTGTTCATTTTATTTTTATATATTTTTATTTGTTTTGAGCGCCACTTGATTATACATTTCACATGTTATCACACGTTTGATTATAATCTAAGGTATATACTGTTACACATTTCTAAAGTGGCAGCTCGGGTAATATTTGAGTGGAGATTGTCACAGGTGTTTGTGTTCACCAGATACTCATTCATCCACACATTGTTGGCAAAACTGGCGCAGTGGTGGTAAGATATTTTAGGAGCGACATTATAGATTACCTATTATCCAGTTATTAGGCTGTTACCCAACACTCAAATGTATGTGTTTCCTAGCAAGACACTCGATGTACCTTACACGACACGTACTGATTCATTACTATTCGCATACTTCCACCTGACGTCAATACGAGTCACATCGCTCAAACTACAATATCCCTGCTCTCTAGTGTATTATCACTGATGTTTATTGTTCTGTTTACTTTTTACTGAACTTTAACGTGTTTACGTACTTTGACATAACACTCTGAAACTACTCCCTGTTTGTTTATGCAACTGAAATTTTTGCTCTATGTTGCGGCTGTGTCTGCACTTACACAGTTTCTATGATTCTTTGTATTTCTGTTTTGTTAAACAAAATAAAAACCTTTTTGAAAAAAAAAAAAAGAATTTCCAAATAGACAACCTGATAAAAACTTCGGACATAGGGACCTTTGGCAAAGGTGGGATAAAATATGGATTTAGGTCAGAATTTAGTCTGCTGAATGGGTGGGGATGTGGACAAGTGCTGAGTTAGTTGACGTAATCGTCCGACTCCTCAGTATAGAGGAGCTCCAGATGATCCAGAGCCCTTCTTTCCCAGACTCTAAGATCCGGGGGATCGTCTGTCGGATAACTGGTGCCCAAAGGGCTGGTGACAGGGTCCTGTTCAACATTGAGATTCTCATGGGCTTTGATATTAAGGTAGCGTTTTACAGTAATACTCCTAATGAATCTATTGAGATCTAGAAAAAGGGTAAAAGGATTGGGAGGTGCTGTTGGAGCAAAAGTGAGGCCACAAGCGAGAAGTGACTGCTCAGATTTGGACAAAACATCATCAGATAGATTAAAAATCTTTATAGTCTGCGTAGTTTCCCCCTCCTTTCTGTGTCTGCGTCTTCCCCCTCTCCTGCCTCTACGGTGAGGACGGGGGGACTACTAAAAAAGAGGAGGTAGAGGGTGTTGGTTCATCTATGGTTATCACATTAGAAGTGATTGTGGACAAGGGTGGTAAGTCTAATCCAATCGCCGTGGTGCTTTTATGTACTTCTGTGGGGATCGAGGATATCACAGATGAAGTGATTCATTTTAATTCATTAAATGTCTTAACTGCTACACTTAGAAGGCGCTGCATTGTTCCTGTTTTTATGTTCCAGAGTTTCTTCTATCTGTAAGCTGGAAGCCTTCTTGGGATCAGCATTCCTAACAGTCCTACATGGACTATATGTCATGGACTTAGATACTTGCCCCATGTACTGATCCCATTCCCATATTCTTCTATGTATAGCCTCACCCAGAGTGCGCCAAATTAACCCATTGATTGTATGCCTATTACTGTCACATGGGATGTTTACATTCATTAGAGACCCCAGATCTCTACATAAAGAGGACCTGTCACCATCTATTACTGTCACATGGGATGTTTACATTCATTATAGACCCCATATCTCTACATAAAGAGGACCTGTCACCATCTATTACTGTCACATGGGATGTTTACATTCATTATAGACCCCAGATCTCTCCATAAAGAGGACCTGTCACCACCTATTAATGTCACATGGGATGTTTACATTCATTATAGACCCCAGATCTCTCCATAAAGAGGACTTGTCACCTCCTATTACTGTCACATGGGATGTTTACATTCATTATAGACCCCAGATCTCTCCATAAATAGGACCTGTCACCGCCTATTAATGCCACATGGGATGTTTACATCCCTTGTGACAGCAATAAAAGTGATAAAAAAAATAAATAAATAAGAGGACAGTGTAAAAATAAAAATGTTAAATCTGCAGAATATTGGCACCTGATATCAACTATCGATTTGGTATTGTATCGGCCCTGAGAAAACTATATCGGTCTACCCCCCCCCCCCCCCCCCCCATCCACATCCTATTATTGTGAGACCAATACCATCCAAATAATTCTTATTTTTATTTCCCAAAGTTATCCGTCTAAAAGAAGACCTGTATAAATCAAATGACGGCACTAATGAGGATGGAGGAGGACTGGAGTCACGTGACTGAGAAGGTACTAAATTTCACCCTGGAGATCATCTACCTGCTGACCGGAGAGGTGAGGAGGATTCTGGGAGGTCACATGACATCACTCTTATCTCTATTAATAAAACTCAGACCTGACCGGAGAGGTGAGGAGGATTCTGGGAGGTCACATGGCGTCACTCTTATCTCTATCAATAAAACACAGACCTGACCAGAGAGGTGAGGAGGATTCTGGGATTCTAACATGATATTCCTATTGGTTCCTCAATACAGAGATTTCCTCTTGTGAAGTCCGGTGATCATATGACCATCACAGTGCCTCCATGTGACTCCCTAAAACCTGAGAGACACAACATGGAGAAGATTCTAGAAGTCACCAAGAAGATAATGGAGCTGCTGACAGGAGAGGTAAGCGGTGCTGGGAATTCTGGGACATTATCCAGTAACAGACAAGGGATGTGTCTGGATGGTGACTGTATCATTGTGTGTGTCAGGTTCCTATAAGGTGTCAGGATGTCACTGTCTATTTCTCCATGGAGGAGTGGGAGTATTTAGAAGGACACAAGGATCTCTACAAGGACGTCATGATGGACAATCAGCCGCCCCTCACATCACCGGGTAAGAAGAGACTTTATTGTAAAGGAGAGAGCAGTACGGAGGCTCCACCTAGAACCCCCATCATCTGATAAACACATAGAAACAATGTATTCAGTCAGTGTGTGTGTTTCCTACAGATGGATCCAGTAATGGGAACCCACCAGAGAGATGTCACCGTCCTCTGTATTCATGGGATTCTACACAGGAAGGTCACACCATCCCTCACCATCATCAGGTAAATGATTGACAATTATTGGTAGCTCTGATTTATAAACAGGATGTTTGTTACAATGAATGTTTTATTATATATTCAGAATGGAAACCTCGGGGATGATAATATTGATGTTAAAGAAGAGTATAATGAGGAGGATGAGGAGTATGGAGTGATGGAGGAGTTTTCAGAAGGACACAAGGATGTGATGGAGCCACCAAATACCAGGAACCCACCAGAGAGATGTCCCCGTCCTCTGTATTCTCAGGATTCCACACAGGAAGATCACACCATCCCTCACTGTTACAAGGTTGGTGGGATGGATCATCTAGAACATGAACTTGAGGAGACAGGGGGGTTTATTTACTAAAGGCAAATCCACTGTGCACTTGGAGGTGCAGTCGCTGTAGATCTGAGGGGAACATAGAAGGAAAATTTTAAAAAAATGCATTTTTGCTTGCATATGATTGAATGATAGAAATTAGCAGAGCTTCCCCTCATTTCAGATCTTCCCCTCAGATCTACAGCGACTGCACTTCCATGTGCACTTGTAGTGTGTAGTGGATTTGCCTTTAGTAAATCAACACCAATGTGTATATTTTATATGTGATGTCACAATAATAAATCTTATATCTTACAGATGATATTCTCTCTCATTTTCTTGATTTAGAGTGGAGATCCAATCGATATAGAATTTGAGGTTAAAGCAGAAGAAGAAGAGACATATGTGAGGGATGATCAGCAGTCTATGAAGGAGGATGGAATAACGGGGACATTTATAGAGGAGGACACTCCTACAGAGATCAGCATAGGTGGGTCATTAACACTAAATACATTCCTCCACCCATACTGCTCACTGATTGGTCCAGAGCAGGGCGGGGACTGGGTGATATCAGCCTGTAATCCCCTGGTCACTTTCCTGAGCTGTGTTCCCCATCCTGTATTCCTCTCAGATAATCTTCCTTCTCTGTGCTGCAGACACAATTTATGTATCTAGACTGGATTTATGGAGATTCTGGGGTTCAGCTGGCAGCAAAATGTTCATTTTCAGCATAGGCGCTACTAGACCTAGGCACCTGGGGTATGTGTTTTGGCTCTTCTGCCCCATACCCGGGTATGGCAAGATCTCTGACAGAACAATTCTCCCAGGATTACTTGTTCTGTTGTCTGCTGGCTGTGCCGGGTGGAGGGATATGTCTGTATATTCTCAGACCCAAGTCACTGAGTGCAGTCTCAGGAGATGGGAGGCAGCGGTGTGGGACCTCTGCAACTTGTCTCATGTAAACATTTCATCTTCCACTGATTACTGAATACCAATATTATGAGTCCTGATCTTTATACTGTATAATTTATATTGTACATTACATACTCCCGACCCCTGCACTATATACTCTATGTTGTACATTACATTATTCTGATACTATAAAATCCTAACCGTTGTATCCTATACAATAAGTTGTACATTACATAGTCCTGATTTCTTTTATACCCATTTCCTACCAGCTGCACATTTTATATCTGATGATATGATTGGAGCACGGACCTTTACATGTTGATAATAATGTGATAACATCCTCAAACTTTGGAACCTTAAACAGAAAGGGATAATGAGGGAGGAGTCAATAACCCAATGATGGTGGTCTTCAGGATCAGTCCAGTCTTCATCTTGGTTGTTCTCCCCCATCCTCACTCTCTGACCTCTGGTGGGGCTCAGCCCCTCAGTTATTCATGACTAAATCATGGAATAAATAAGGAAGTGCAGGACTTCTTGTGTTGGGAAGATGGCAATGAGTGATATAGGGGGAGGGGACACTCGTCTTATAATCCCCTCATCACTGTCACTCCTATGAAAGACAGTTATCGTTGTTTCCTCACTCTGACTAAGGTCCGTGAATAAAGAAATGAACTGGGAGGAGATTCAGAGATGTAGGGCTGAAACAACGAATCGATTATGAAAATAGTTGTCAACTATTTTCATAATCGATTAGTTGGTCAGTCGATTAATTGGCCTGCATACATAAAACATAGCTCAGTACACCATCCATACATTTAAGTAAATGCCTGAGAACTTAAATGTGTGAGGAGCAATGCCTCATGGAACATGTAGTCCTGGGGAAGAGAAGGAAGCAAGTGATTCTAAGGGCAGAAGTTTTTTTGTACCTGCCTATAGGAGAACTCTATATTATACTTTGTACCTTCCTATAGGGGAACTCTATACTATACTTTGTAGCTTCCTATAGGGGATCGCTATACTATACTTTGTAGCTTCCTATAGGAGAACTCTGAAGGCAGGAGGAGCCAAAAGTCCCGGGGGGGGGGGGGTCCAGAAGAGGAGAATTAGGGCAAAACCATTACACGGAGGAGGTAAGTAGGGGTGCACCGAATGGAAATTTCGGTGCCGAAATTGAAAATTAAGGATGCACTAGGCAGAAAACCGATACTGAAAATGACAGTTTTTAAAAAAATATTTATATTTTTATATACAACCACCATTTATATATAACCATCTCTTGTATCATGTCCTCAGTCTCTAACCATCTCATGTATCATGTCCTCAGTCTCTGGCCATCTCTTGTATCATGTCCTCAGTCTCTGACCATATTTTGTATCATGTCCCCAGTCTCTAACCATCTCTTGTATCATTTCCTCAGTCTCTAACCATCTCTTGTATCATTTCCTCAGTCTCTAACCATATCATGTATCATGTCCTCAGTCTCTGGCCATCTCTTGTATCATGTCCCCTGTCTCTAACCATCTCTTGTATCATGTTCTCAGTCTCTAACCATCTCTTGTATTATGTCCCCAGTCTCTAACCATCTCTTGTATCATGTCCCCAGTCTCTAACCATCTCTTGTATCATGTCTGCAGTCTCTGACCATTTCTTGTATCATGTCCTCAGTCTCTAACCATGTCTTGTATCATGTCCCCAGTCTCTAACCATCTCTTGTATCATGTCTGCAGTCTCTGACCATCTCTTGTATCATGTCACCAGTCTCTAACCGTCTCCTGTATCATGTCCTCAGTCTCTGATATCTCTTGTATCATGTCTGCAATCTCTTACTTAAACACACTGCTATAGTATTAGCAAAATGTCCATTTGGTGCACCTCTAGCAGACATGATACAGGAGATGGTCAGAGACTGCAGACATAATACAGGATATGGTCAGAGACTGCAGACATGATACAGGAGATCAATGCAACCTCACCAGTGCCCGTCAGAGGCAGCCTCACAAGTACCAATCATGCAGCCTGCCTGTGCCCATCAGATGCAGCTACACCAGTGCCCATCATGCAGCCTCGCCAGTGCCCGTCATGCAGCCTGCCAGTGCCCGGATTAAAGCTGCTATCTCCATGTGTCACGGAGCTGTATTTGAATTGCCTAGGTCGCAGTAACAATGTCCCGCCTCCTGTGATCACGTCACAGAGTCAATGTCCCACCATTGGATCATTGTGCTGTCTATCACAAGAGGCGGGACGTTGTTACTGCAACCCGGGCAATTCTTCTCCTTGGCACACAGAGATCCCCGCTCTGTGGGAGGGAGGTGAGGAGGAGGGAGGGGAGGACTGGGGCATGCCAGGATGACACCCCCGCTATGGGTGGCACCATTTTCTGCTCGATTATTGGCAATATTTTCCTCTCGGTAAGCACAATTTTCTGCAATTTTTTTTCGGCAGCCTAAATTTCTGTGCATCCCTAGAGGTAAGTATGACAAGTTTGTTTAAAAAAGAAATCCAACATTTACAATGACTTTAAGGTCTCTATGCAGGGAAGATCAGCATCTGACCCCAGAGAAGGTGGAAGCTGATAGACTGGAGGTGATAGAAGGCATTACTATTACATAAAGTAAAAGTTTACTAGTATTGTGCATTATATATAAAATTATTATAACCATGAATAAAAGTCTCAGCTTTCAGTATTACTTTAATATAAAAGTCCCCCATCCCCCTCTAACCTCCATATATCTTCATGTGTGACTCCCAGGTAAAATCCCCATATATCCTACTTCTGGGTATATTTATTATTATATATATGATATAAGATATATTACTTTCACTATTTCACAGTGTAAATGAATCCCTTATAGTAGTGATTATCTGCTGTTTTTGTACCATAAAGGATTTCTTTTAACCCCATCATAACAGATGATTTTAAAAAAAATCATGCGGCTGCTACTAAATGTCCTATGCTGGCCATACACGGATCGATTTTTGATATACAAATATTTGCATGAAAATGATTTGTACATTTGATGAATGGACGAGTGTGATTAGAAAATTCCACTTCATTTTAACATTCAATTATAAAATGAATGTAACTTCTGACCACAAACCACATACACGATGTTCTGTTCTGCTCCTTCGTATTTTCCTGTCACTGTGGTGGAAAATGAACGCTGATTTGACCCCACTAATGGTTAGAAAATTGGATGAATGTTTTTTTGAAAGAAAAATGAGTTTGTGTTCGGCCAACATAAGTAACATCAGGTGCAGGGAGCTTGTACCCACCTACCTGTCTATGACAAGGGAGTCTGTCATCCATCATATTATATTACACTCCTGTCTGATCATCTGCAAAACAGCGTTTTACCTCTTTTTTTTACATTTTATTAATGTTGATCTCTGATTCTGATATGTAGCAGAATCTCCCTCTAATAATACATCTATCTGTCTGTTATTCTCAGAGTGGATTAAATATCCAACTATATATCTGGATATTTATATTTACCGCTGTATATAGATATTCAAGAATCCTAACTAAATTATACACCAACCTTTTTTTGAGGTTTTTATCCAATTAGTCGATTAATTAAAACAATAATCGGCCAACTAATCAATTCTGAAAATAATCATTAGTTGCCGCCCTACAGAGGACCCATTTACTAGTTACCTTGAGGGGGACTTGTAAGATCCTCAGAGACAAAGCTGCCTGATGTGGGCGGAGTCCTGGTTTAGGGGAACCAATCTGCTCATGTCTAGTAATCTTTTTATTTCTATTTTAGTAGATGGACGGGAGATGAGGAAAACCTCAGAGGATTGTCTCACTTTGTCTCCAGACTGTAAAGTAGAAGATGAGGACATCACACAGTATAGTCCAGGAGAAAACCCGACTACCTCAAATGTCCATCCGGCACCACACAGTGTAGATGGACCATCGTATTCCTCTTATCCTGAGGAACCTCAGACTGTGAGGGACGGTGCCGTCCTTCCAACAGAGAAGAGCTTTTCCTGTACTGAGTGCGGGAAGTGTTTCCCTTTTAAATCCAATCTTAATGTGCATATAAGATCTCACACAGGAGAGAAGCCGTATTCCTGTCCTGAGTGTGGGAAATGTTTTTCACAGAAGTCCCATCTTTCCACACATCAGAGATCTCACACGGGGGAGAAGCCGTATTCCTGTGCTGAGTGCGGGAAATGTTTTTCAGACAATTCCAGTTTTAACAGACATCAGAGATTTCACACGAAGGAGAAGCCGTATTCCTGTTCTGAGTGCGGCAAAAGTTTTTCAGTGAAGTCCAATCTTTACACACATCAGAGATCTCACGCGGGGGAGAAGCCGTATTCCTGCCCTGAGTGTGGGAAATATTTTTCACAGAAGTCCACTCTTTACACACATCAGAGATCTCACACGGGGGAGAAGCCGTATTCCTGTGCTGAGTGCGGGAAATGTTATTCACAGAAGTCCCATCTTTCCACACATCAGAGATCTCATACGGGGGAGAAGCCATATTCCTGTACTGAGTGCGGGAAATGTTTTTCAAGGAAATTCGATCTCTCCACACATCAGAGATCTCACATGGGGGAGAAGCCGCATTCCTGTCCTGTGTGTGGGAAATGTTTTTCACTGAAGTCCAGTCTTTACAGACATCAGAGATCTCACACAGGGGAGAAGCCACTTTCCTGTCCTGAGTGAGGGAATTGCTCCTCACTGAAGTCCTGTCTTCCTGTACATAAGGGATCCCACACAACCCTCGAGGTGTATTAGTGCCTTGAGTGTGGGAAATGTCTTCTATATGAATGTTGCTGGACATCACAGCTCTCATGTGGGGAAGAAGCACACCCTGATATACACCTCAGATATACTCCATGGCTGATCTTCATCATGTAAGAAACAGTTGATAAGGAGATCAGAGATCACCAAAGACATGGATGAAGTATTGTACCGTGTTGGCCATTGATAGCAGGAGAAAAATAAAAATGGAGTCATTACCTCTCATTGGCTGAGTACATTTTGTGGTGTAAGATTTCACAAACACTTAGAGGTCTGTTTAAAAAAAAAATAGTTGAACGGTTATGACCGGCATTCGCCCAGCCATGATGAATATTGGCCGTATTTTATTTCATACACTGATTTCCTTGACTCCATCTAATGACCATAATGCAGTATTGCACTAATTGAGGTATTACAGGAAAAATACCCGATTATGGCCACTAGATGGAGCTGATGATCATAGGAAATCACTGTGTTAAATCACAGTCAGAAATTGTAACAGCTGGATGAATGATTGTCACATTAGTCCAATACATTTTTAGAAAAATAGACCTCTTAGTCTCCTTCATCAGACATGTCTTCATACTAATACCTGAGATCATACTCATACACTTATCAGTACAGTACACACTGAAGGATAGAACTTAAATAAGCCAACACTATTAGACCAACCATTGAATTAAAATGAGAAATACTATGTTTGGACTTTAGATGGCGCTAAGTATAATAGCAATTATCTCCAGCTAGTGGCAAATGTAGTATTTTCTATTTTAGATCAATGGAAAATATTTGACCAGCAAATATCCAATTAAACTCCATTTTCCCCTCATTCACACAGAAGGAATGTACATGTATTTTTTCATTGGGTGAATTATTATGCAAATTATTTATGAATAGACCCCTAAATGTCAGGAGACGTTTATATAAAGATGGGAAGTATGTAGCGGATAAATGAATAGACCTCCTAGCAATGTTATTACCAGGCTGCAGCTAGGGGGAGCTCTAATGTTTGGAGTGTGACCACAGCAGAGTGATCCCATCTAGCTCACATTAACCCTTTCACTGCCAGAGCTGTTCTTGCATTATTTTTGCACACATGGTAAAATGCATATTTTTTGGCCTGAAGATTAGATAAAACCCCCAAACATATATTTTCTGAAAGCAGAGGCCCTGGAGAATAAAATGGTGGTAATTGTTAAGGTGTTCCTCGTACACAAATGTCACCTTCATATCCGGGTTTATTTTCTATTTCCCCCCATTTTCTATGGTGTGATCTTTTCTACAATAATTTGTTATAATAATGTAACACGTTGTGTATTGTATTGTACACAAATGAATAATGACTCCGCCTCCACATTCCAGACAAGTCATTTTCCCGACCAATTGGATTTCTACCTTTACTATTTCTTTACTTTACCTGATTCTATGACTGCACTCTTGTTATAAGTAAAACTATAATAAAAAATGTATTGAAAAATAAAAATATGTGTGTCGGTGGAATGATGAAAGTCTTTGGTACCCAAAATTGGTGACGCTTTAAATACTTTACAGGTCATCAGTTTAGTGATAACCAGAAATAATGGCCCAGAGTGCAGTGGTCAGGAACATGTCATATACAGTCCTGTGTATAGAGTGCGGTGGTCAGGAACATGTCATATACAGTCCTGTGTATAGAGTGCAGTGGTCGGGAACATGCCATATACAGTCCTGTGTATAGAGTGGGGTGGTCAGGAACATGTCATATACACTCTTGTGTATAGAGTGCGGTGGTCAGGAACATGTCATATACAGTCCTGTGTATAGAGTGCGGTGGTCAGAAACATGTCATATACAGCCCTGTTTATAGAGTGCGGTGGTCAGGAACATGTCATATACAGTCCTGTGTATAGAGTGCAGTGGTCAAGAACATGTCATATACAGTCCTGTGTATAGAGTGCAGTGGTCAGGAACATGTCATATACAGTCCTGTGTATAGAGTGCGGTGGTCAGGAACATGTCATATACAGTCCTGTGTATAGAGTGCAGTGGTCAGGAACATGTCATATACAGTCCTGTGTATAGAGTGCGGTGGTCAGGAACATGTCATATACAGTCCTGTGTATAGAGTGCGGTGGTCAGGAACATGTCATATACAGTCCTATGTATAGAGTGCGGTGGTCAGGAACATGTCATATACAGGTGTGTATAGAGTGCGGTGGTCAGGAACATGTCATATACAGCCCTGTGTATAGAGTGCGGTGGTCAGGAACATGTCATATACAGGCGTGTATAGAGTGCGGTGGTCAGGAACATGTCATATACAGCCCTGTGTATAGAGTGCGGTGGTCAGGAACATGTCATATACAGTCCTGTGTATAGAGTGCGGTGGTCAGGAACATGTCATATACAGGCGTGTATAGAGTGCGTGGTCAGGAACATGTCATATACAGTCCTGTGTATAGAGTGCGGTGGTCAGGAACATGTCATATACAGTCCTGTGTATAGAGTGCGGTGGTCGGGAACATGTCATATACAGTCCTGTGTATAGAGTGCGGTGGGCATGAACATGTCATATACAATCCTGTGTATAGAGTGCGGTGGTCAGGAACATGTCATATACAGTCCTGTGTATAGAGTGCGGTGGTCAGGAACAGGTCATATACAGTCCTGTGTATAGAGTGTGGTGGTCAGGAACATGTCATGTCATATCGGCCTCGTAGAGGAGGATGGTCACCTGCTTCCCTCTGCGCCCCGCCTGCCTGTGTTTACTCGCTATGGCGCTGCAAAACAAAAAGAGAAGAGAAATGGGTTCCATAATTAAACTACAATTGTAATCTGAAAATGACATCAACACATGAAACAAATGTAGAATGAACCCGTAGAATGAAACAATGAAAATTTTTGGATTAGGCACATTTTTTCATGTAGCACAAGATTTGCACATTTTTTTATTAACTAATTTATTTTAAGAAAAATGTAAAACGTCTGCTTTTTGGTGCACAATAAAATATAAAAGACAGGATTGTGCCGAGTAAATAGATTTCCAGTCCACCTTTCTAATTACACGCTTGTGTGAACTGTGTATGGTGTAAATTTCCTTTCTTGTTTCTTTTGCAAAGCATTAACCCCTTGCGGATGCCGACCCTCCCATAGTAAACATACGGCGGCTCCACAAGCTGGTTAAGTCCAGAAACCGGAACACAAATTTTTTTTCTTTTTTTAATTATTAACTCTTATTTTTTTGTTTCAATAATAAAAAATGTAAAATCCAGCGGTGATCTAATACCACCAACAAAAGCTCTATATGTGGTGGGAAAAGGGCGTAAATTTAATTTGGGTAGTACATCGCAGGAGCGTGCAATTGTCAGTTATAGCTGCAGCGCACTAAATATCAGAATATGGCCTGGTCAGAAAGGGGGCGGAACCTACAGGTGGTGAAGTGGAACTTAAAAGCCCTTACTGCTCATCAGTTTAGTGATTAGAATAACGGCCATGGAAACATTCCTCTCACAACGATCGTGGTGATAATAAGTAACATGTGAAAACTATGCTTTTATGTGTAGGCTTGGCACACCTATGCGCAAATTAGGTTTCTCACAGGAGGGAGGATGATTTGAAAATAATTTTTCCTTTTTTTTTTATTCACTTAACTTTACTGACATCACATGTGATAACAATAATACATGTTTATGTGTGTGTGTGTGGGGGGGGGGGATTTGTTTTTGGGCATAATATGTGATTTTTAAAATGTAGAAAAATAAAATAATCAGACACATTACTTACCGTTTTATGTCGCTGAATTTTTTACATCAGGCAGACGGGTCACACTGATGGCGCTGTATTACCTCAACTTTTCAGGAGATCTCCTCCCACTTCTCCCGCTTCCACTCCGAAGTGGTCTCTCTGGAGCGGGGGCCACACAGCTGCATCCAGCAAGGAAGCGTTTCCCTTACAAGGACCTGGGACTTAATGTGAGTCCACGTAAGGTTACGCTTCCTGCTGGTTGCAGCTTGTGTCATCCTCCTGCACTTTTTTTGATGGTGGGGGTGGTGCTGCTGCTGCCTCCATAGAAGGGCCAGGAACCTCCATTGGGTTGAACTGCCCGGTGCAAACCGTAGGATGCCGCCATTGCACTTGGAACCGTTAGGAGCGCAGAGCGAACAGGAAGGAAGTTATATGCTTGAATTTCAAGATGTAATTCCATTGGCTGACTGTTGGGGTAGACCGTTCGACATGAACAGAAACACACAAGTATTGTATCATTCGACACGATCAAAAATATGTATAGTACCGTTCGACATGAAGATTTGATGAAGCAGCTAAAAACATATACATACATTTACAGTCAAAAGCTCCACCCATAGGCTATAGAATAATTCTAATGTTGTTTGACTTGTAATAATAATTAATAATTACAATATTACTAGTCAAACAACATTAGAACTCTACTATAACTTGTGGGCGGAGCATTCAACCGGAAAAGTGCGATCGCTGCGTCGTACAGTTTACTTTAGCTGCTTCAAATCTTCTTAGAACATCCGACAGACACCATAAGCCTTCAATTGATAGATTCAACCTTAATTCATTCGGATTTTCGGCCAAATGCATTTTTTAACTAAACAAAATAAATACAAACACATTTTGGAAGTAACTAAATAATTTCATTTTTTGGACAAAACCGAAATTCAGAAACTAAATATTGAAATATTTCAGTGTGCACATGTCTATCATTAAGTGGATAATAGGATAATATTTGCACCAGAACAGATGAAGATGGAGGTTTAATGACGACATACCATTGAACCGTAAAACATTTTTTATGTGGCGATCGATGTGTGTCTCAGTCTTGGTCCTGTTAGTTTATATGAAGGAGGGCAAACAAGGACAATGAGATTGTGATTAGAGGCATGGATTGTATTCTTCTTCCAACATAAACATGAACTTCCATCATCACCAAAAATGTACATTGGTAAATATAAAAAAATAGTTTTTACAAGGAGAACACTTTACCAGAAAGTAAAAAACCTCCCAAAATATCTTCTTTTATTTCTGCAAATCTCAGGCTTAATAAATAGTAAACCAGCAGTCACTGGAGCTCCACTCTACACAGAAATCATGTGACCTCCACTTCCTGTAGTGGAGCTCCACTCTACACAGAAATCATGTGACCTCCACTTTCTGTAGTGGAGCTCCACTCTACACAGAAATCATGTGACCTCCTCTTCCTGTAGTGGAGCTCCACTCTACACAATCATGTGACCTCCACTTCCTGTACTGGAGCTCCACTCCAATCATGTGACCTCCACTGTGTGAGGCTTCGCTGTGTCTGACAGGTCTTTTATAACGGAGGGCGGGCCACCTGGTGACCCCGCCCCCCTCTGACGTCATGGGGAAAGCCATAGGGAAGTCCCCACAATGTCCCCATGCGTCAGAGGGGGCGGGGTCACCAGGTGGCCCCGCCCTCCGTTATAAAAGACCTGTCAGGCGCAGCGAAGCCTCACACAGCGGGAGCCTCCCATTGCGCGGAGCGGCCCAAGAAGAGACGCCGGCGCCGTGGAAGAAGATGCCGGACGAGAAGACCAGAGCAGTGTTGGTCATCTTACTTTAAAAAGTAATTAGTTAAGTTACAAATTACTTCTCCCAAAAAGTAATTGCGTTAGTAACTCAGTTACTACATTGGAAAAGTAATTAGTTACTCAGCAAAGTAACTGTGACTTTTTTTTAAATATTCTATACGTGTAACTAAGGGGCGGGTCTAGTATTACTGTAAGCAAGGGGCGCATTTATTATTATTGTTGTATATCGTGTAACCAAGGGGCTGCTCTATTATTACTCTTACCAAGGGGCAGATCTGTTATAGCGTGTAAGCAAGGGGCGGGTCTATTATTATTATATCGTGTAAGGGGCAGATGGCTAGAGAAGAGGGCGAATGTTAAATTAATGGGCAGAGCTCGATATATAACAATAATAATAAATGCGCCCCTTGGTTACAGTAATACTAGACCCGCCCCTTAGATACACGCTAGACGCCCCTTGCAGAGGAGCACGAGCATCAGGAGCGTACGGCATTGCCTCGTACAATTACATGTTAACTGCGCCTGCGCGGTGTAGAGTTCACTCAGAGCTGTTTAGGTTCGGCAATTTTCGTAAGCTCCGTAGTCCTTCGTACTGTGCAAGCGCTGCACCTGCACAGAACAGGGGGTCCTTATCCGGCGGGGGAACTTTTTTGGGCAGGACACCGGAATTACACTACTGCCATCTAGTGGCAGTAGATGTAATTGAGGTAACTCCGCCCAAGTAATGGGAACTGAGTTACCATGAGGGGAAAAGTAATCAGTTAGATTACTCGTTACCCTCTAAAGTAACTGCGTTAGGTAACTCAGTTTATTTTAACTCAGTTACTTACATCACTGGACCAGAGCAAGAAGAAGTGGATCGGAGAAAGAAGAAAATGGAAGAAGAAGATGGAAGAAGATGCCGGAAGAAGAAGATGAAGAAACCGAAGGATGAAGAAAGGAAGAAGACCAGAAGAAAGAAGATGAAAGAAGATTTTAATAAAGGAATTGTCAAAGACCGTCTCCTGTCATTTTTACAATTTTTGTCACTTTTTTGGTGAAATGGTAGGGGTACAGTACCCCCTTACCATTTCACACAGGGGGGGCGGGATCTGGGGGTCCCCTTGTTAAAGGGGGCTTCCAGATTCTGATAAGCCCCCCGACCGCAGACCCCCACAACCAATGGCCAGGGTTGTGGGGAAGAGGCCCTTGTCCTTATCAACATGGGGACAAGGTGCTTTGAGGGGTCTCATGTAAAAATTGGATATTTATTATAGCAAAAAGTAAAAAATATTGTGTTTTTTTCAAAATTGTCGCTCTTCTTTTATTTATGGCGCAAAAAATAAAAAACGCAGAGGTGATCAAATACCACCAAAAGAAAGCTCTATTTGTGGGAAAAAAAGGAAGTCAATTTTGTTTGGAAGCCACGTGGCACGACCGCGCAATTGTCAGTTAAAGCGACGCAGTACCGAATCGCAAAAAGTGCTCTGGTAAGGAAGGGGGTAAAATCGTCCGGGGCTGAATCGGTTAAAGGAATATTTCACGTTTATTGTTTCACTTTAAGCATTATTAAAATCACTGCTCCCGAAAAAACGTCCATTTTTAAAACTTTTTTTTGCATTGATACATGTCCCCCACTTTTGATTTCTCACATTCGAGTCCCATAGACTTTAACCACTTTAAGACCAGCCTCGTTTTGGATTTTAGGTGTTTACATGTTTAAAACAGTTTTTTTTGCTAGAAAAAAAACTTAGAACCCCCAAACATTATATATTGTTTTTTTTCTATCACCCTAGAGAATAAAATGGCGGTCATTGCAATACTTTTTTTCACACCGTATTTGCGCAGCGGTCTTGCAAGCGCACTTTTTTGGGAAAAAAATCACTTTTTTGAATAAAAAAATAAGACAACAGTAAAGTTAGTCCAATTTTTTTATATATTGTGAAATATAATGTTACGCCGAGTAAATTGATACCTAACATGTCATGCTTCAAAATTGCGCCCGCTCGTGGAATGGCATCAAACTTTTACCCTCAAAAATCTCCATAGGCGACGTTTAAAAAATTCTACAGGTTGCATATTTTGCGTTACAGAGGAGGCAGCTATAATTATTGCTCTCGTTCTACCGATCGCGGCGATACCTCACATGTGTGGTTTGACCACCGTTTTCATATGCGGGCGCTACTCACGTATGCGTTCGCTTCTGCGCACGAGCTCGTCTGGACGGGGCACTTTAAAAAAATTTTTTTATGTTTTTCTTATTTATTTTTCTTGATTTTATTTATTTTTACACAGTTTTTTTAAAAAAAAAAAAATTAATTGGCTCACTTTTATTCCTATTACAAGGAATGTAAACATTCCTTGTAATAGAAAAAAGCATGACAGGTCCTCTTAAATATGAGATCTGGGGTCAAAAAGTCCTCAGATCTCATATTTGGACTTCAATGGAAAAAAAAAATAAAAAATGTCGTTTAAAAAAATGACATTTGAAAATTCCTCTTTAAGAGGTATGGGCGGAAGTGACGTTTTTGACGTCGCTTCCGCCCTCCTATGGTATAGAGATGAGTGGCGGCCATCTTAGCGTCACTCATCTCTATGCACAGGAGGAGAAAGGACCCGATCGCCTCCGCCGCTGCCGACGGTTCCGGTAAGCGGCGGAAGGCGCGGGAGAGCGGCGGGAGGGGGGGGCACCTCTCCCGCCGCCGATAACGATGATCTTGCGGCGAATACGCCGCGATGACCACCATTATCGGAATGCCGACCGGCGCCTGAGGAGATGGATATCTCGGTTGTGGCAGCAGCTGCTGCCGTTACCGAGATATCCCTCTTCAAAAAAGGGACGTACATCGTTGTGCGCCGGTCGGAAAGTGGTTAATGGTGTTCGATAGTTTGCGCAAACTTTCGGTCTGTTCGCATGTTCTGGATGCAAACCAAACCGGGGGGTGTTCGGCTCATCCCTACATGCCGGTAATCCAGCCACCAAGGAATCAACTGATTGGCTTAAAAAACTGTAATTCTCTAATATCCGGAATAACAAATGAATTCTCATTGAAATTGTAATTCGTCTGAATTTTGCAACTTTCGAACATTTGGATGCATTTGAATTTCCGTTCAAAGTGATTATGAATAAAACCGAATCCGAAATAAATTATATCGCAAATAGCGAATGGCTTTGGCGTAATTCGTTGATGCTTTAACGCAGCCTAATGCAAGAGCAAGTTGACTCGTTGTTTTGCATAACGAATGATTTAATTTCACTATTTGTTAAATTTAGCGGACATTCAGATGAATCAATTTCTTTCCAAATTGTTTAGTAGCTCACTAGGGAATAAAATGAATCGATTCAAATAAAATAAAAAATGTTGTTATGCGATTACGATCACAAGTCGACTTGCTGTTGTATTAGGCCGCATTAACGCATTAACGAATTATGCTGAAGGCATTCACTATTTATGATATAATTTAGTTCGGATTCGGTTTTATTTGTAATTACTTTGTTCAGAAATTCGAATGCTTCCGAATGTCTGAAAGTTGCTAAATTTGGACGAATTTTGATTCGTTACAAAACGAATTGCACAAGCCTACAGCCTACAAAGTTTATCACAACATCGCTCAGGCGAGATAAAGAGAAACATTGTAACTTTTATTCTTTTAGATCAAAGTAATGAACTTCGGTCTGTAAATGAGGTCAGTTTAGCCACTTAAAGACTAAACCTTTTTCTAACATTTGTTGTTTACAAGTTAAAATCAGTATTTTTTGTTAGAAAATTACTTAGAACCCCCAAACATTATATATATATATATATATATATATATATATATATATATATATATATATTTTTTTTTTTTTTTTTTTTTTTAGCAGAGACCATAGAGAATAAAATGGCAGTTGTTGTGATATTTTATGTCACACTGTATTTGCGCAGCGGTCTTTCAAGCACAATATTTAAGGGAAAAATACACTTTAACCACTTCAATACCGGGCACTTTCGCCCCTTCCTGCCCAGGCCAATTTTCAGCTTTCATCGCTCTCACACTTTGAATGACAATTGCGCGGTCATGCTACACTGTACCCATATGACCTTTTTATTATTTTCTTCCCACAAATAGAGCTTTTGGTGGTATTTGATCACCTCTGAGGTTTTTATTTTTTGCTAAACAAACTAAAAAAGACCGAAATAATTTGGAAAGAAAAAGTTTTTTTTTGTTTCTGTTTTAAAATGTTGTTTTCTCCTTCACTGATGGGCACTGATGGGGAGGCACTAATATGTAGAATTGATGGGCACTGATATGCAGCACTAATGGGCACCAATAGACGGCACTGATATGTGGCACTGATGGGTGGCCCTGATGGACACTAATAGAGGGCACTGATGGGTGGCACTGATGCTGAGGTACTGACAGGTGTTACTGATGGGGACTGATTGGCACTGTGGTGGGTGATCATTCCGAGAGAGGCAGAACAAGGCAGATCGCCGTTCTGTCAGAGGGGAAGATGGAGATCCTGTGTTTCTGCCAAGCAGGAACACAGATCTCTGTCTTCCCACAGTGGAAGCACCTCCCCCACACAGTTAGAAAGCCACTGATGTTAACCCCTTCCCTTCAGTGTCATTAGTACAGTGACAGTGCATTCTCTTTTGCACTGATCACTGCATTGGTGTTAATGGTCACCAAAAAGTGTCAGATTTGTCCGCTGCAATGTCGCAGTCCCACTAAAAATCACTGATCGCCGCCATTACAAGTAAACTAAATAAAAAAGAAAATGTCCATAAATCTATCCCACAGTTTGTAGACAATATAACTTTTGTGCAAACCAATCAACATACGCTTATTGTGATTTTTTGTACCAAAAATATGTAGCAGAATACATATTGGCCCAAATTGATGAAGAAATTTGATTGTTTAAGTTTTTTCATTTTATTTTTTCTAGCAGAAAGTAAAAAACATTTATTTTTTCAAAATTGTCAGTCTTTTTTTCTTTATAGCGTAAAAAATATAAACCGCAGAGGTGATCAAATACCACCAAAAGAAAACTCTATTTGTGGGGGGAAAAAGACTTACATTTTATTTGGGTACAGCGTCGCATGATTGCGCAATTGTCAGTTAAGGTAACTCAGTTCCGTATCACTAAAAATGGCCTGGTCATGAAGAGGGGTAAATCTTCTGGAGGTGAAGTGGTTAAACAAAAAAAAAATTAAGTTACACCCAAGCACACCAAAGCCCCCCCACCCCCACATATACACACGCATGAATGTAAGTACAAGTATCAGGGGCGCCTACACTTGTTACATATCGCCGCACACGCTGGAATGTTAATTCTATCCCCAGACCTCCTCCGTAACACTAAACTGATGACCTATAGGGGGCTTTTCTTTATCACCTATAGAAAATACTGAAGTTTGTCACCATTTAATGGGCAAACACAAATTTAAGGTGTGACATGTTGGGTATCTATTTACTCGGTGCAACCTCGGCTTTTATATTTTACCAAAAAGTTTCTGCGATAATATTGTGTGACATAAAATATTGGAACTACCACTATTTCATTCTCTAGGGTGTCTGCTTTCAGAAAATATATCATGTTTTTTGGGGTTTTTATGTAATCTTCAGGCATACAGTGATTTTTTTTTAAATGTGTCAGAAAATGCAAAAACGTCTCTGGCATCGAAAGGGTTAAAATTGATATAAAAAAAATCTGTGGAGGTCACATGACTCCTATGGAGAGTGGAGCTCCAGTCTGCAGCCAGATACCATCAGGAAATGCAGATGTGACCGGAAACATTGTTTCTAATGTCTATTGAATGTTTGCTACATTAAAGTTCATTAAACAAAAAACAACAAAAAAAGTGGAGTGGAGGCCACATGTTTCCTGTCAAATGTGGAGCTCCACTCTCGAAAGACAGGAAGTGATGTCAGGTACAGACAGGAAGTTCCGGGTGAGAGGTGAGTCGGGAGGAAGTAGAGAGAAGACATTGCTGGAAGACGCAGCAGAGGAGGTAATAAGATCTTATTTTTTATTTACACCCAGTAACCCCCCCCGTCATGTCCGTCCTCTTCCTCCATAGTCACTGTGACGTCTTTTATCTCCAGCAGATGATGATACACCCATATATAGTGTGGAAATACGTAGATTAACACCTTCAGGGAGGATCAGTTGATGATGAATAATGATTTGCTCGGGTGTGTTGGAAACCCCACATTCCGGATCCCACCAGGAAGCCGACACTGCACAGCGCTAATCACAGGCAGTGAGACCTTTCCTGGTCCTCAGCTGTACAGATCGAGAAATGTCTCACTGCCTGTGATTAGCGCTGTGCAGTGTCGGCTTCCTGGTGGGATCGGGAACGTGGGGTTTCCAACACACCGGAGCCCATCACTAATGATTTATATATCTTGCTTCCAAAGCTGGCCAAACATGGTTCAGTTTTATCGTTCATCCATCGGGATGAGAGGAAAAAACTGAAGTGATTCCCCCATCCACACATTGGAGGGGGATGGGGGAATCCTCCCCGCTGCACTATTGTATTCTGACAATGGGGGGCGCTCCTCCGCTCTCAGAATACACAGATCAGTGATGAAGCTATTGGCTGCAGCCGCTGATCGAGTGACTTTTATCCGGCAGTGACCACACATGGATGGAAATGTGACCGATCCCTGCTGAACCAGCTGAATTTCCATGTCTCTATGGTCACCATAAGTCAGGGCACAACAATTCCCAGGTCACCATGGTGACTAGAAATGGCGTCCTGGCCCCTGGGCTCTTGTCAGCCTATTCTCACTGTTGGTCTGAATAATGTTTCTGCCTGAAACCCGGACACATTATTCAGACAGGAATGTGTCTCGGAGCGGGGCCAGGCGGGAGGGTGAGGGGTGGGAGGAGGAGGAGATGATGGCACCCGACCTGTGAAGTCAGGGGTGGACTGGACAGGACAGCGGCATGAGAGGACTCATCTCACTGAGCTCCCGCTGCCGATCTTTCTCTTTTCCACGGCCGCATTACTGTCACCATCGGCTCCTGCTTCCACCCACAGCTGCCTGTGTCCCTGCAGAGCCCTCCGGCAGAACAGAGAGGAAGGAGCGGGACCGAATCTCCAACATGGCGCCACCTCGGCACTGCCACAAAGATCCCCACAAGGTGCTGAGAAACAGGACTACAGAGTCCTTACAGGAGTAACCAGGACAAGCCTGCAAAGCAGCCAGCTAAGAGACCAGCCAGGGAGGGACATGCTGCTTTATGTACACAAGATGTCCTCTCCATCCACTCTGCTCTCACACACTGCTGGGGGAGATGTACAGGACATGCAGGAGGACACAGGGGGAGGGGGGATTGGATTACTGTCCTGCATTCTGAACCCTTACCCTGCACCCCATGTCCTGTGAACACCACCCTTCTCCTGTACCCCATGTCCTGCAGTGATCTCCATCCTGCACCCCATGTCCTGCTTTCTGCACCCCATGTTTTGCACCCATGAATCCCATGTCCTCCACCCCATGTTCTGCACACTGCACCCCATGTCCTGTGTTTTTCACCCTGCACCCCACGTTCTGCACACTGTACCCTTCCCCTGCATCCCATATCCCGCACTCTTTTCTTGTACCCTGTACCCCATGTCCTGCATTGTGCACCCTGTACCCCATGTCCTGCATCCTTCCCTTGTACCCTGCAGTGACCTACAGTCTTCTCTGGTATCCATCACCCCATGTCCTGTGTTCTGCACCACATGTCATGCATCCATCTCATGCACCCTGTATGCCATGTCCAAAGTTCTGCACCTCACAGGTTACTTGCCCGGCCCCAGGCGCTGACAACCCACACTGCTCTAAAAAAAACTGTCTCCTAACTTTTTTAGCTGGCTCCTAGATTTAAAGCAAATTTGTCAAGCCCCACCTTAAGTGACTTCCTCCCCTCCCCCTCATCTCCTTCATTATGTAAGTCATGCTGAGATAATCTCCCATTGGCTGAGCAATATTCTCATTTGTCTCTGAGCTCCTTCTTGCTATTCCTCGTCCTGCCTGTTGTTTCCTTGGATTGATTTTCTGTGTAGTGACCCCGGCTTCATCTCTTGGATGCGCTCGTCTGTTGCTTGTCCTGACCTTTATCCTGATTCCTGGATCTCCTCCTCATCTCTCCTCCATATCCTCTTACACAGCTTTTCTCCACACCTGCAGTGACCCTGGGGGGTGTAAACTTGGCACCAGCACTCAGCAAAATCCATCCCCACCATTAGGAGCTCTGGAGAAAATTGTCTGCTATTTACACTCCGTTCCTCCGCACGTCACCTGATCACATGACAGCTTACTTTCACAGATTCCTGACAGATTTCTGTATGGTAAAGGTCAAAGTTCACTCTTCAGTTTAGGAGAGGAAGGACACACCCAGGAACAATGATTTGGTTTGTACAGGAGCCTCATATAGAGGACCCCTCAAATCTCCCCATCCAAATGTCCCTCCATTCAGAGTCTATATGTCCTATGACATCACACTGACCTCACAGCTCCTCCTCCCAATGTCCCTCCACCCAGAGTCTATATGTCCTATGACATCACACTGACCTCACAGCTCCTCCTCCCAATGTCCATCCATCCAGAGTCTATATGTCCTATGACATCACACTGACCTCACAGCTCCTCCTCCCAATGTCTCTCTATCTGCTTTTTTTCTGATACTCTTAGGATGTGGGCGGACCCTTTGTATCCTCACTAGCAAAGTGGGACTGTTGGTCCTGCATTGTATCTAATGATATCAGAATTCCTTCTACAAGCTTTTAACCTGCATAGTGTGGGGGTCCTGTGTGGGTAAATTATATCTCAGTCTGAAGTGGGGCTTTAATCAAATGGAAACCTGAATGGTGAGGTGAGGAGGATTCTGGGAATATCATTTGATTTTACTATTTGTGTTCATATCTAGAGTTTTCCTCCTGTGAAGTCTGGAGATCATATGACCATCACATTGCCTCCACCTCCCTCCCTGATAGAATAGAGAAATACAAAGAAGATTCTAGAAGTCACCAGAGAGATGATGGAGGAGAGGTGAGCGGTGCTGGGAATTCTGGGAGATTATCCAGTAACAGACAAGGGATGTGTCTGGATGGTGACTGTATCATTGTGTGTGTCAGGTTCCTATAAGGTGTCAGGATGTCACTGTCTATTTCTCCATGGAGGAGTGGGAGTATTTAGAAGGACACAAGGATCTCTACAAGGACGTCATGATGGACAATCAGCCGCCCCTCACATCACCGGGTAAGAGGAGACTTTATTGTAAAGGAGAGAGCAGTACGGAGGCTCCACCTAGATCCCCCATCATCTGATAAACACATAGAAACAATGTATTCAGTCAGTGTGTGTGTTTCCTACAGATGGATCCAGTAATGGGAACCCACCAGAGAGATGTCCCCGTCCTCTGTATTCCCGGGATTCCACACAGGAAGGTCACACCATCCCCCACCATCATCAGGTAGATGAGGAACAATCACTGATAGTATCATTAGGATCTGTACATTATCTGCATTGTTACCATTGATGTCATTTTTATTATATATTCAGAGTGGAAACCTGAGAGATTCTAAAGTTGAGGTTAAAGAAGAGATAAAAGAGGAGGATGATGAGGATGGGGTGATGGAGGAGTCTCTAAAAGAACACAAAGATCTGTACCAGGACACCATGGTGGAGTCATCCAGCTACAGAAACCCACCAGAGAGATGTCCCCGTCCTCTGTATTCCCGGGATTCCACACAGGAAGGTCACACCATCCCCCACCATCATCAGGTAGATGAGTGACAATTATTGGTAGTTCTGATTTATACACAGCATGATTGTTACAATGAATGTTTTATTATATATTCAGAGTGGAAACCTCGGGGATGATAATATTGATGTTAAAGAAGAGTATAAAGAGGAGGATGAGGAGTATGGAGTGATGGAGGAGTTTTCAGAAGGACACAAGGATATGATGGAGCCACCAAATACCAGGAACCCACCAGAGAGATGTCCCCGTCCTCTGTATTCCCGGGATTCCACACAGGAAGATCACACCATCCCCCACTATTATAAGGTTGGTGGGATGGAGCATCTAGAACATGGGTGCTCAACCTTTTGAAGAGCGAGGGCCACTTAAGCGACTTAGTAACCAGCCGCGGGCCACAATGAGCAGATGACAGTTCTGCGTCCACTCTACGTATGCAAAGCGGACACAGACACAGCCCACTCTACTCTATGGGCCCTCTCATCTGATCAAATGGAAGGGGACAGATCCACTTTACGTTTTTTTAGCAGATCAGATTGTAAGGAGGCAGCTGTAAATGGACACAAGTCTGTTTACATCTGCCGCTCCATAGAGGTGAATGGAGGGTCCGATTGGGTCAGACAGATCATGTTAAAGGGGCCTAAGGCTACTATTACACTGATGGTCCGTGGTCTACCCACACCTGTGGCTTTCCTGCAGGTTAGCTGTATTTTGCCATAGAATTCTATCATGTCCTGCAGGTGTGGTGCACTTTCTGAAAGTGCCCCAAACCCACAGGTAAAACCAGAAGTCTATGGCTCAGTGCAGGTAAGCCGCAGGTACACTGCGCTATACCTGCGGATCAGTTTTAAAGCAGCCCAGTAACCACTGCAGAACAGATATGTCCATATACACACTGTGATTTTAGTAATAAACTTGCTGTCCCAGGCAGAGTGCATTTGGTATCACTCCACCTATGACAGGAGCCGGTGCTATACAGTAAGCATTGGCTTATGCAGCTCTGCTCCGCAGCTGATTGCTTCCTCTACCGCTGGCTTCATTCACAACACTGATGCTCGTGCATGGCGGGTAGACAACCTGCAATCTGGGCTTGCCAACCCGCCATCCCAGAGCAGGAGGTCGCGGGCCACATCAGAGGGCTCCGCGGGCCACATGTGGCCCCCGGGCCACTGGTTGGGCACCCCTGATCTAGAACATGGACTCCTAGAGATGATGTGTAGATTTTTTATGTGATGTCACAATATTTAAGCTTATATCTTACAGATGATATTCACTTTCATTTTCTTGATTTAGAGTGGAGATCCAATCGATATAGAATTTGAGGTTAAAGCAGAAGAAGAAGAGAGGTATGTGAGGGATGATCAGCAGTCTATGGAGGAGGATGGAATAACGGGGACATTTATAGAGGAGGACACTCCTACAGAGATCAGTACAGGTGGGTCATTAACACTAAATACATTCCTCCACCCATACTGCTCACTGATTGGTCCAGAGTAGGGCGGGGACAGGGTGATATCAGCCTGTAATCCCCTGGTCACTTTCCTGAGCTGTGTTCCCCGTCCTGTATTCCTGTATTTCTCTCAGATAATCTTCCTTCTCTGTGCTGCAGACACAATTTATGGATCTAGACTGGATTTATGGAGATTCTGGGGTTCAGTTAGCAGCAAAAGGTTGATTTTCACCATAGATATTACTAGACCTAGGCACCTGGGGCATGTGCTTTGGGTCTTCTGCCCCATGCCTGGGTCTAACATTATCTCTGACAGAACAATCCCCCCAGGATTACTTGTTCTGTTGTCTGCTGGCTGTGCCGGGTGGAGGGATATGTCTGTATAGTCTCAGACCCAAGTCACTGAGTGCAGTCTCAGTAGATGGGAGGCAGCGGTGTGGGACCTCTGCAACTTGTCTCATGGAAACATTTAATCTTCCACTGATTACTGAATACCAATATTATGAGTCCTGACCCTTACACTGTATAATTTATATTGTACATTACATACTCCTGACCCCTGCACTATATACACTATGGTGTACATTACATACTCCTGACCCCTGCACTATATACACTATGGTGTACATTACATACTCCTGACCCCTGCACTATTTACTGTATGTTGTACATTACATACTCCTGACTAGTGATGAGCTGTCTGTTTGGGTCGAACGTGAGTTCGACTCGAACATTGGCTGTTCGCCCATTCGACGAATAGCGAACAATTTGGGGTGTTTGCGGCAAATTCGAAAGCCGCAGAACACCCTTTAAAAGTCTATGGGAGAAATCAAAAGTGCTGATTTTAAAGGCTTATATGCAAGTTATTGTCAGGACCCGGGTCCTGCCCCAGGGGACATGTATCAATGCAAAAAAACTGTTTTAAAAACTGCAGTTTTTTCGGGAGCAGTGATTATAATGATGCTTAAAGTGAAACAGTAAAAGTGAAATATTCCTTTAAATTTACACCTGGTGGGTGTATATAGTATGCCTGTAAAAGGGCGCAAGTTTCCCGTGCTTAGAACAGTCCGAGTGCAAAATGAAATTTCTAAAGGAAAAAAAGTCATTTAAAAGTACTAGCGCTAGCTGCTATAAGGAATTGTCGGGTCTCTGCAACACACATAAAAGTCATTAAAAAAAAAAAGGGCCTGGGATTCCCCCACAGTGCATTACCAGGCCCTTTGGGTCTGGTATGAATAATAAGGAGAACTCCGAACCAAAATTTAAAGAAATGCGTGGGGGTCCCCCCAAATTCCATAGCAGGCCCTTCAGGGCTGGTATGGATTTTATGGGAAGCCCCGCGCCAAAATTTAAAAAAATAATGGCGTGGGGGTCCCCCTAAAAATCCATACCAGACCCTTATCCGAGCACGCGACCTGGCAGGCCGCAGAAAAAGAGGGGGGACGAGAGAGTGCCCCCCCTTCCTCCTGAACTGTACCAGTCCACATGCCCTCAACATGGGGAGGGTGTCCCTGTGCTGATGGGGACAAGGGCCTCATCCCCACAACCCTTGCCCGGTGGTTGGGGGGCTTATCGGAATCTGGAAGTCCTCTTTAAACAAGGGGACCCCCAGATCCCACCCCCCCCCCGTGTGAAATGGTAATGGGGTACAAATGTACCCCTACCATTTCACAAAAAGTGTACTATATACTCTGTTGTACATTACATTATTCTGATACTATATAGTCCTATCTGTTGTATCTTATACAATATGTTGTACATTACATAGTCCTGACTTCTGCTCTCTCCCCTCTACCCACTGCTATATATACACATAATATGGATTCTCTTTTGTTACACCCATTTCCTACCAGCTGGACATTTTATATCTGATGATTTGATTGGAGCACAGACTTTTACATGTTGATAATAATGTGATAACATCCTCAGACTTTGGAACCTTAAACAGAAAGTGATAATGAGGGAGGAGTCAATAACCCAATGATGGTGGTCTTCAGGATCAGTCCAGTCTTCATCTTGGTTGTTCTCCCCCATCCTCACTCTCTGACCTCTGGTGGGGCTCAGCCCCGCTGTTATTCATGACTAAATCATGGACTAAATAAGGAAGTACAGTACTTCTTGTGTTGGGAAGATGGCAATGAGTGATAGAGGGGGTGGGGACACTCGTCCTATAATCCCCTCATCACTGTCACTCCTATAAAAGACAGTTCTCGTTGTTTCCTCACTCTCTGACTAAGGTCCATGAATAAAGAAATGAGCTGGTAGGAGATCAGAGGACCCATTTACTAGTTACCTTGAGGGGGGAATTGTAAGATCCTCAGAGACAAAGCTGCCTGATGTGGGCGGAGTCCTGGTTTAGGGGAACCAATCAGCTCATGTCTAGTAATAATCTTTTTATTTCTATTTTAGTAGATGGACGGGAGATGAGGAAAACCTCAGAGGATTGTCTCACTTTGTCTCCAGACTGTAAAGTAGAAGATGAGGACATCACACAGTATAGTCCAGGAGAAAACCCGACTACCTCAAATGTCCATCCGGCACCACACAGTGTAGATGGACCATCGTATTCCTCTTATCCTGAGGAACCTCAGACTGTGAGGGACGGTGCCGTCCTTCCAACAGAGAAGAGCTTTCCCTGTACTGAGTGTGGGAAGTGTTTCCGTTTTAAATCCCATCTTATTGTGCATATAAGATCTCACACAGGAGAGAAGCCGTATTCCTGTCCTGAGTGCGGGAAGTGTTTTCGTTTTAAATCCAAACTTAATGAGCATAAAAGATCTCACACAGGAGAGAAGCCGTATTCCTGTCCTGAGTGCGGGAAATGTTTTGCAGTGAAGTATCATCTTTACACACATCAGAGATCTCACACAGGGGAAAAGCTGTATTCCTGTTCTGAGTGTGGGAAATGTTTTTCACAGAAGGAAATGTTTTTCACAGAAGTCCAGTCTTTACACACATCAGAGATCTCACACAGGAGAGAAGCCATATTCATGTCCCGAGTGTGGGAAATGTTTTTCAGTGAAGTCCAGTCTTTACACACATCAGAGATCTCACATAGGAGAGAAGCAGTATTCCTGTCCTGAGTGTGGGAAATGTTTTGCAGCGAAGTCCAGTCTTTCCACACATCAGAGATTTCACACGGGGGAAAAGCGGTATTCCTGTCCTGAGTGTGGGAAATGTTTTTCATCTAAGTCCAATCTTTCCACACATCAGAGATTTCACACGGGGGTAAAGCCGTATTCCTGTCCTGAGTGCGGGAAATGTTTTTCACAGAAGTCGCATCTTGACTCACATAAGAGATCTCACACGGGGGAGAAGCCTTATTCCTGCCCTGAGTGTGGGAAGTGTTTTTCAGTGAAGTCCAGTCTTTACCCGGCTACCTCAAATGTACATCCGGCACCACACAGTGTAGATGGATCATCATATTCCTGCCGGAAGTGTTTCCATTCTAATTCCTATCTTAATGGGCATAAAAGAGCTCACACAGGAGAGAAGCTGTATTCCTGTCCTGAGTGCGGGAAATGTTTTTCACGGAAGTCCAGTCTTTACACACATCAGAGATCTCACACAGGAGAGAAGCCGTATTCCTGTCCTGAGTGCGGGAAATGTTTTTCAGATAAGTCCAATCTTTCCACACATCAGAGATTTCACACGGGGGAAAAGCCGTATTCCTGTCCTGAGTGCGGGAAATGTTTTTCATCTAAGTACAATCTTTCCACACATCAGAGATCTCACACAAGAGAGAAGCCATATTCCTGTCCTGAGTGCGGGAAATGTTTTTCACAGAAGTCGCATCTTGACAAACATAAGAGAACTCACACAGGGGAGAAGCCATTTTCCTGTCCTGAGTGCGGGAAATGTTTTTCACAGAAGTTCAGTCTTTACAAACATCAGAGATCTCACACGGGGGAGAAGCCGTATTCCTGTCCTGAGTGAGGGAATTGTTCGTCACTGAAGTCCTGTCTTCCTGTACATCAGGGATCCCACACAACCCTCGGGGTGTATTAGTGCCTTGAGTGCGGGAAATGTCTTCTATATGAATGTTGCTGGACATCACAGCTCTCATGTGGGGAAGAAGCACACCCTGATATACACCTCAGATATACTCCATGGCTGATCTTCATCATGGAAGAAACAGTTGATAAGGAGATCAGAGATCACCAAAGACATGGATGAAGTGTTGTAAAAATACAATGGATGGGCGGCTCATACAGGTCTGGTAATGTACTTCTATGTCATGGCTTTCTTCCAGGTCCGCACCCATGCACCCGCACACCCAGAAACCTCCACTGTCATTGGCTGTAGGACAAGTTTGTCAGCAGGTCCCAGCCAATGATTTTGCCCCGTACCCTGCTGATCACCTGCAGCCAATGACAAATCACTCCTGTGTTTTATTTTGTAAACACGGGGAGCTATCTTGTGATTTCTTCTCTTCCTGAGTCCTTTTCTGTTCAGGAAGAGAAGAGAACACCACACTGTGAGTATAATCACCACACTTTACACCCACACACCTTAGATTGGTACATTTAACCCCATTGATTGCCCTCATTCACCCTTTGATCCCCCCTGTCACCCAACCAGTGCCATTAGTACAGCCTCAGTGTGATTTTCACCAATCGCTGTATTAGGGTCACTTGTTACATCAGATAGTGCCAGGGTCAGCTAGCATTAGATTGTCCGCACACTATCGCACTCACGCTATAGGATCCTGATCACCAACATTACTAGTATAGTGTCTGTATGGATCAATATCCTGATCACCAACATTACTAGTATAGTGTCTGTATGGATCAATATCCTGATCACCAACATTACTACTATAGTGTCTGTATGGATCAATATCCTGATCACCAACATTACTAGTATAGTGTCTGTATGGATCAATATCCTGATCACCAACATTACTACTATAGTGTCTGTATGGATCAATATCCTGATCACCGCCATGACTAGTATAGTGTCTGTATGGATCAATATCCTGATCACCGCCATTACTAGTATAGTGTCTGTATGGATCAATATCCTGATCATGAACAGAACTATATTAGTGTCCCCCCTTAGTATAGTGTCCCTAATAACGCAGCGTTAGCAGGATCAGCCCTTTTGCCCCCCAACAAGTGCAGTGTCAGTAGATCACCGGCACCTCTGATACGTTGCACACATAACCGCAGTGTTGGCAGAATCAGGCCTGATCTCTTCTAGCACTAGCAGGTAAGTTTTATTTGTGTAGCACCCTGGAGTTTAGTCAGGGAGCTCCTCACAAATTTACTTGCCAGGAGTAGTTATCCTGGTTGATTGTTAAAGATCTATTGATTTCTCCCTAAGTTTGGCCTTGTTGCACTTTTCTCTTCTACCACTAGGTGGCCGGGTATTGGTGGTGCTAGATATGAGAAGGGCAACCCAAGGTCTGGTTATGGGTATATGGGGTATCTCAGCCAATGGGCAGGGGTTTTCTTGAATCTCTTGGCCTGCTGGGAGAAACTATTTATTCGGGTGGAGTCAAGTGATCAGGGTTCTGTGCCACCTAGGGAGAAAACATTTTCGCAGAAGGGAGTTTAACAAGACTCGTGGCCACTCATTAAAATTAGAAGAAAAGAGGTTTAACCTTAAACTACGTAGAGGGTTCTTTACTGTAAGAGCTGCAAGGATGTGGAATTCCCTTCCACAGGTGGTGGTCTTAGCGGGGACATTGATAGTTTCAAGAAACTATTAGATAATCATTTGAACGACGGCAACATACAGGGATATACAATGTAATACCGACATATAATCAGACACATAGGTTGGACTTGTGTCTTTTTTCAACCTCTTATAATATGTAACTATGTAAGCTAGCTGCTGCCATAACAATGGTATTTAGCGTCATAGTACCGACGTACGGGTACAGCAATTTGCGTGAAGTGGTTAAAGGGTAACTCCACTTGCGTGGGAAATAAAGCAACTAAAGAAAAAAAATATAGTGCATAGAATTGTGACACTAATCATATTGTAATTAAATGTTATTAAAAATCACCTTTCCTTTTCAATCTGCAGCCAATGTGATGTTCTGAGAATACATTGCAATATGGCTACCTGGGGTTGTTCTGTACACAGAGTGTATACTGACCACTCCCCAGAAACATAATTTCCTGCTTGTGTGATTGGCTCACCAATTTTCCCAGAAGTCTGCCCTAAGATACAAGTCAGATTTCAGGCATCCCCTGAAACAAAAATGTATTTTTTTGGAGAGATACTTTCAATAGGAACACGTCTAAAGGGATGCAGGCCCAGCAGCTTTCCTCATTAGTGCCCTGCATCTGCACACCTGACAGTTAATTATGAAACCACTCCCATTAGACTCACTCAGAACAGAGGCACAGACAAACACACAGGGATTTCTTCAGAATAACAAAAGGTAGGAATCCACAACAAAGGTTGTTATAATCCCTGCAATGTACACAGATCACCCAGAGGGGGATGTTTTTTTCTCAACAAAAGTGGAGTTACGCTTTAACCGTTGTAGTTTACTTTGCAGGAACACCAATCCGCTGCAGCACTGATCTGTTTATTCTGACAGCAAGCAGGGTGTTGCTCTCAGAATACATAAATCCGTGCCTGCGGCGCTGCAGGAAGAGATTTCTCATCCACAGTTTAAAAAAATGTGCATGCCCAAGCATGAAGGGCCTGTGTGGTCAGTGAGTGGATTGCTCCTTTGCTTCAGCATATATAATTTTTTCACTTTTTTTATATAGATTTCAGTTTAAAAAGTTGTTGTTTTATTGAGTTAATCTCATATTTTTATTGTGTTTTATTGTTAACCATTGTTTGCTTTAGAGCAGGGGTCTCAAACTCAAATGACCTGAGGGCCACAAGACAAGTTTTCATATCCCATGGGGGCCGCATGCAAACTTAAAAAACAACAGTACTGGTGTCAGTGGATGCATTATTAACCCCCAGCACTGGTTTTAGCGGACGCATTATTAAACCCAGCACTGGTGTCAGCGGACACATTATTAACCCCCAGCACTGTTGTCAGCGGACGAATTATTAAACCCCACTACTGGTGTCAGCGGACGTATTATTAACCCCCAGCACTGGTGTCAGCGGACGCATTTTTAAACCCCAGAACTGGTGTCAGCGGACGCAATATTAAACCCCAGCACTGGTGTTAGCGGACGCATTATTAAACCCCAGCACTGTTGTCAGCGGATGCATTATTAAACCCCAGCACTGGTGTCAGCGGACGCATTATTAACCCAGCACTGTTGTCAGCGGACGCATTATTAAACCCCACTACTGGTGTCAGCGGACTCATTATTAAACCCCACTACTGGTGTCAGCGGACTCATTATTAAACCCCAGCACTGGTGTCAGCAGACGCATTATTAAACCCCGGAACTGGTGTCAGCGGATGCATTATTAAACCCAGCACTGGTGTCAGCGGATGCATTATTAAACCCAGCACTGGTGTCAGCGGATGCATTATTAAACCCCAGCACTGGTGTCAGTGGATGCATTATTAAACCCCAGCACTGGTGTTAGTGGATGTCTTATTAAACTCTCTGTCTACTTTACAAAAGAGGTAATTTGGGGACATGTTTTTACTGTAGAGGAAATGTGTAAGTTCTATATATAATTGTATGCTATTTTGTATGTATTGCACACGGCACTAATAATGTTTTCATTACATGTTTGCATTCTTTTGAGTCCTCATTATAATTAGCCTGCCTATGTTACGCCCCTTGTAACCATACAAGTACAATTGTAATATTAATGTGATACCTATGTAATCATGTGTATAAAAACCTTCAATTGCGTCATAATAAAACACAACAGTTATTTGGAAAGATGCGGAGTGTCTCTTTTGTGTCTGTTCCCTACTGCAGTAGTTATTATTAATTTGGAACCAATAATCAATATGAGGATAGGGGTTGCCTATCAATAAACTTCCATATCAGATGGCGAGCTTTGCTTAGGAGGTGATTTACAGGTGACCCTGAGAATCCAAAACAAGGAGCTTCAGACAATCCAGGAGTTTCTGATAATCAACCTTTTGCTTACATTTGAGTTATCAGACTTCCTTGATCGGTAAGACATTTTTAAGACAAAGGGTACCTATTTTACTCCCCTTAATCAAACTTTATTGATTGGTGGCTATATGTTATTTTGTCACTTTCTACTCTCCAACGGAGTGTTCACAGGTATATGTAGCACACATCTGTTAGATAAAGTAGTTTAGAGGCAAGAAGGTATAGGCACAAGTAGAGAAGAGAGAAGACTGGCCAGTCATTATGGGCATTAAATTAAGTAAGGGAATGAAGGGTAAGAGACCCTCAAAAAAAGTCTTAACTTAAAGGTGAGATAGAACCTGTGACGGTCTCCGAACACCTTGACTGGGTATCTCCACCAAGAAGCTGCTTCCCAAACTCTGGAACATGAGACCAGTGGATCTGGCTATAGTTACCCCAAGAACTAAACAGCACCAGTCTTGGAGTAAACCAGAATAAGAACTGTTTATTTGAACAAGAATACAGGCTTTTATACACTTGAGAAGGAGGTCACTCACCACATTAACAATGACCTAAATGTGACGGGAGTCACTTTTGGGTGCAGGGTGACCAAGAAAAGAATGAACCCTGAGAATATGATTGGATTACTTCAAATGGGACAGTAATATTCATTAACAATATCTCTCAAGAAATATGAAGATGTTATCCCCTGTACACTGTGAGGTCTATGTCCAGGAAGTATAACTCCTTATATGGGCATTCCAGGAAGTTCAATGTAAGAGACCGACCATCTATTGCTTAACTATGTTGCTTTTGTCTGGATAAGTAAATCGTGTTAATCTTGTCTGAGGCAGTTTTCCCTTCACCTATTATTAAGTGTGTTAATGAACTCACCTGTTGTCTGCAGGGGGAGGTATTGATTCTCAGAATAATGTGTATTGGGAGCTTGTTATGTAACCATTGTGTGATGTTGTGGGTGGATCCGGGTCATTGTTCATGTGGCGCCTGTAGTATTCTCAAGTGTATAAAAAGAGCCTGCACTTGTTTCAATAAAGAGTCTGATTCCTGTTTGACCCTCCGTACAGAGCCTCGTCTCGTACTTGGGGGGAAGAATTATTTGTATGGTTTCTTGTTCGGCTGATTGAAGTATTCGGTAGCTGCCTTTGGGTTCGGAAATGGAATGTCCCAAACGGCTTCCACCCCTTTCATACTCGGGGTGTCGTTACAGAATAATTTAAAATGTTTTCTTAAAAGGCAATGGAAATGTTCAAAGGAATCTCATTACCATTCCATAAAAGCATTCCTGGCATTAAAACATATATCCACACCTGTACAAAACCCTCCACACACCTACATGTATATAGATATACACGTGTGTACAACCAATAATAAAAAACATTAAAACATATATAGACATGTACGTATATAAAAATATAAATACAAGCATATACATGCATGTATGCAGCAATACTGAAATGAATAAATACAAATACAATAATGGATTCTTCTATGAACACAATACCGCCAACCCACTGTGCATTGAAACAATGAAACGAAGCTAATTAATGAAAATACACCGGAGGAGCAATATTGGAGCTTCCATGTACATAGTAAACATAATTGTAATATCCGTATCCAATTAGCAATATATATATGGTCATTATATTCAATTGTTTCACGGAGAGCCCATTACCCCACTTTAGTCTAATACAATTTATAAAAACAAATCACGTTAGTAAAAAAATAGTGTTACAAAAAGATTCATTATTCTAAAAATCTATTACATACCTTTTAACCTCACGATCGAACTACCCTATCCAAACCTACCATCTACACACATTACTCCTATCCATATCTGCAGCAAAAAGACCCATTGTGCTTATCATCTAGTTCCAAAATTCAATGCGCCCTTATATCCCCATGGCAACATAGCTCAATGCCATGGGTATGACCAGACTAGGTGTTTGGGCCGAGCCCCTATTGATAATATCTATATCACAGAAAGAGGGGGCCACACGCCCAAACCAGATTAGCGATAAAAGTAAGAGGAAAGGATCACCATAGCTAAAACACATGTACTAGGGGCCTCTGTGGGTACTACAAGAGTCATACTACATTATGCAGTTCAATTTCCTCATTCAGGCCATGCGGGGCTAAAGTCCCCAAAGTAAAAATCCAAAACGCCTCTCTTGTGCATAATATCTGATACTTTTTACCACTATCTAAGTCATTTGATATGGCCTCTATTCCAAACACTTTGAGGCCGTCTGTATTACTATTATGGACCTCCTTGAAATGTCTTGGTACCAAATATTTTTCTTTTTCTGTTGAAATATTACTTCTGTGCTCATTTATCCTTGTCCTTATTGGCCGTGAAGTACAATCAACATATGTGAGGCCACAGGGGCACAGGAGGCCATATATGACATATGGGATGCCACAGTTGATGAACTGCTTGATCCTATAGCCCTTGCCATCAACTCCGACTACATTCCTTTTTCCTGTGGCACATATGTGCGCAATTGCCACAATTACTACTCCCACACCTATAACTGTCTTTTTGGTCAAAGATGGTGGTCCAAGGATTGTTGAGCCCTATGTTCCTTATCGTCTTCACTCTACCCGGGGCAATGACACTCCTTAGATCCTTGGGTCTCCTAAAGACTAGATTTGGGTGTCACAATAGTCTGGTCTTCAGGATCGGGTCTGATTCAAGAATCTTCCAGTTTTTTTCTGAAGATTTTTTGTATAATGGTGGCTTTGTTGTTAAATCTAGTACAAAACCTTACTTGTGGTTGTTCGTCTCTATCATATTTTGTCATTTTCTCACCCCCTGCACAGACATTGTCATATGTCTTCTTCTATGTGCTCATCTTCGTACCCCTTCTCTTTACATTTGCTTTTTATAATCAGGCTTTGTTCTTCATAATAATTTTTTAGCGTACAAGTCCACCTAAGTCTACAAAACTGACCAATGGGGACATTCATAATCCACCTAGGATGATGATGGCTGCGGGCGTGAAGGTAAGAATTGCCAACACTCGGCTTGAAATTAGTTCTTGAATGGATTACTCCATTATCGTCGGCCCGTAGCTCTAGGTCTAGAAAGACCAAGGACTTTTCATCTACCACATGTGTGAATGAGATTTCAAAGGGATTCCTTGCACAATGTGCAAGAAATCCTTCCAGTTCATCGTTGGTACCATTCCAAATGATAATGACATCATTGATGTACCGTGCATACAGGACTAGGTTCCTCCCAAATGGGTTGTTAGCCCAAATATATTTGAGCTCCCAATACCCTATGACTGAATTTGCATAGCTGGGAGCAAACCTAGCCACCATGGCTGTGCCCTTCACCTGCCTAAAGAAACTATCCATAAATGAGAAGTAATTTGTGGGTCAAGGTAAACTCTATACACTCGTATATGAATTGGGCTTGTACAGGGTTAAACAAATGTGCTTCCGCCAAATAGTACTCTACGGCTCTAAGGCCGAATTCCTGCCAGATGGATGTATACAGGGATGCTACATTGAGCGATAACCATCTGTATCCTTTCTCCCATGTATACGCAGTTAAAATCTCTAGGGCATGGCCCGAGTCCTTTATGTATGACGGCAGGCTGGTTACAATCCCTGGAGAAAATGGTCGATGTAACTACCAAGAATGCTGGTCAGACTATCAATTCCTGCAATGATTGGTCTACATGAAGGCTTCTCTATGCACCTTTGGTATGTGGTAGAAGTGAGGGACCACTGGATGTTTTGAATATAGGAATTGATGCTCGCTTTTAGTCAGGACCTGATTCAATAGTACCCTGTCCATGAGCCCTTTAAGCTCGTTATTATAGCTACCAGTAGGGTCCCATAGGAGTCTTTCGTATGTGTTGGTATCACCAATAAGTCTAAAGTCTTCCTCCAAATATTGATCCCTATCTTGTATGACAAAGTCTCCACCTTTTATCCGCTTTTCTAATTACAATTTCTGAATTCTTTCTCAGGCTGCTCAGAGGGACCTCCATACCTACTTCATGGCCCTTTTTATATTTGTAACCTTTGTCACCACACATCTTCCTAAACTCTTCCATCACAACCTCATAAAAAGTGGGTATGAAGTTGCCCTTATTCCAGTGCGGGTAGAAGCTTGATTTCGGTCTAAAATTAGTATTGATAGTCTCTCCCTCCAATGCAAAGGGGGGGGGGGGGGGGGGTCTTGTCAACTAACTCTTGGCCTCCTTCTGTATATAATTCCTCCAAAATCTCCAGCATTATTATTTATTATATTATATTATTTATTCTGCATCGCACAAAAATGGCCTGGTCATGAAGAGGGTAAATCTTCCCGAGGTGAAGTGGTTTAACAAAAAAAAGTTACACCAAAGAACATAAAATTCCACCCCCAAAAAACAATGTTGAGGCCCCCCACCTCCACATATGCACACGTATGAATGTAAACACAAGTGTCGTGGGCACCCACACTTGGAAACATTTATTGCGATGCATATGTTAGATATCGGCGCACACGCCGGGATGAGAGCGATAATTCTATCACCAGACCTCCTCCATAACACTAAACTGATCACCTATAGGGGGCTTTTGAACCACCCCTATAGAAAATATAAGGTACAGAAATGTGTTGCCATTCAGGGGCGCACACAAATTTAAGGTGTGACATGTTGAGTATCTATTTACTTGGTGCAACCTCATCTTTTATATTTTAACAAAACTGGGTAATTCCTTGCATTAGAATTAACTTTAGTGTTTTTGTGGTAATATCGTGTGACATAAAAAATTGGAACTTACCACTATTTTATTCTCTAGGGTGTCTGCTTTCCGAAACTATATCATGTTTTGGGGTTTTTGGAGATCTGCGGTGCAGCTGGATCTTTCCAGCATGCTGTTATACAACTTTTAGCAGCGTTTACCATGTGGCACAGGAGTGAGTTTTTATATCTCTCACTTGGGATTTGTGAGGAATGTAAGAGATAGAATGCCGGGTCCCATGGAATCCGGTAATCCGTGAATCGTTGCATAATTCTCTGAACTTCCTGCCAGAAAATTTTAATTATTGGACAAGTCCAGAAAATATGTACAATAGTACCTCTTTCTTGACAGCCCCTCCAGCACCTATCCGATGTCGTTTGGGAGAATTTATTCATTAGGGAGGGAGTATAATACCATCGCGTTAGAATTTTGTAATTCAACTCCTGAATCTTAGTACATCTGGAGGAATTTAAGGTTAGATATATTATATTCTGTTGTTGATCTATTGTAAAAATTTGTTCCATATCTCTCTCCCACTTTCCCAAGCTTGACATCTTGAAGTGTTCTGGGGGGGCGGTCAACATTGCATATAACTTAGAGATTCCGTGAGAAAAAGGCCCTTTCTCCTCACAGTATCTCTCAAATTTTGTTCTTGGTCGATTATAGCTTTCCTGGGGCCCAATGGATTCCAAAAAGTGTCTAATCTGTCGTGCTTGCCAAAAAGGTAATTTAAACTGACCATCCATATTCATTAGTGAGTCTAATGTTGGCCAATTGTTAAGATGGAAAAAATGCGATGCTTGGAAGATGCCTCTATCTATCATTTTTTTGAAAACCCCTAACTCGAGACCCGGAGGAAAATCCGGGTTCCCCAGAATGGGAAACAGGGGGGATTTTATTGAAGAGGGTTTAGAGTTCTGGATGAACTTTTCTCCCGTCAAAAGTGTGGGTCCTATCAAGGGATGTGTCTTTACTGCAGGAGGGATAGCAGCGCAGCACCATATTGCCCTATTGAGTGGGATCTTACTGACATGTTGCTCGATATTGATCCACAGTTTACTCCCTTCATGTCGATTCCAATCTATTATCCTACCCAGTTGGGACGCTAAGTAGTATTTATATAGGTCTGGTGCTGCTATTCCTCCAGCTGTTTTCGATAAAGTGAGCAGTTTTCTATTTATCCTTGGGCGTCTGCTTGCCCATATAAATTTTGTAAGGACACATCTAGCTCGGTTAAAGAATGCCAGAGGGACAGACACTGGCAGGGCCTGGAAAAGATACAGGAACTTTGGTATGATACTCATTTTTAGAATATTACTTCTCCCGAACCAGGAATGTGATGCTTTGCTCCATTTTTCCAGTAAAGCTGTTACTTCTTTAATTAAAGGAAGATAGTTTAAAGCATAGATGTCTTTCAACTTCGGTGGGATATAAATTCCAAGATAATTTAGTGCGGTTGATGTCCATCTGAACTTAAAACTATCCACTAAGTTCTTACATATGGGGCGCTCCAAGGACACCCACATCGCCTCCGACTTACTATAGTTTATCTTAAAATTCGACTGGGCACCGTATTCTTCCACCTCCTTTATAAGGTTTGGGAGTGATATCTGTGGGTTTGTAATTGAGAAAAGTAGGTCATCCGCGTATGCGGAGGCTTTGTATTCTTGTTTTCCAATACAAATACCACTAATATCGGGATTTTGACGAATTTTATTTAACAAAGGCTCCAAAGTCAGAACAAATAATAGAGGTGATAAGGGGCAGCCCTGGCGCGTCCCATTGGATATGGAGAAGCACTCTGAATGAACTCCATTAGCCTTGACCAAGGCTTGTGGTGTAGAATATATCCCTTCAATCCAGTGTAACATTCTATCTCCAAAATCCATGTATTTTAGTACTCCCCTCATAAAAGTCCAGCTGACCCTATCGAAAGCCTTTTCGGCATCTGTGTTCACAAAGACACTTGATATCCCATTCTGGTTTACATATTGGAGCAAATTTAACACTTTTATAGTGCTATCTCTAGCTTCTCGTGTGGGGACAAACCCCACTTGGTCCAAATGTATTAACTGAGTCAAGTACGGTTGTATACGGGATGCAAGTATCTTTGTGAAAATTTTCATATCTATATTTAATAGGGATATTGGGCGGTAACTGCTGCACACTGATTGGTCCTTCCCTTCTTTGGGTATTACTACAATGTGTGCCTTCAACGCCTCTGCTGGTGGGGTTGATGTATGGCCCCAAATATTAAATGTTTTTGCTAAGTATGGACTTAATACAGGGAGGAAACTTTTAAAGTATTGCAAGGAAAACCCATCTGGGCCAGGCGCTTTCCCTCCTTTCATCGATTTTATGGCTAATCTCACTTCCTCTATTGTGATTGGCATCGCCAACTCTGAGCGAGCTGAAGGTGACAGTCTAGTTATTTGTGAGGAGGTCAGATATTCTTCCATCGACTGAGGGAATACGGAAGGGATTGGTAGATTGTATAGTGTCCTATAAAATTCTCTAAATTCCTTTACAATGTCTTTAGGCACATAAGTTTTTTGACCTCCTTCAGTTTTGATGTAGGGTATATATGACCTCTTCTGTTGTTCTTTTAATTTTTTAGCTAGAACTCTTCCGCATTTATCACCTGAGTGATATATTACGTTCTTTCCATATTGGAGGGTAGCCCTGGCTTTATACCTGAGGAGATCTGATAGTTGTCTTCTCAGGTCTGCTAATTCAATTCCAGATTCCCTTTCCAGTGTCTGTTTGTGTTTTTTCTCCATTTCCTGTATCTTCTCCAGTAACCACATCATCTTCTCCTCCCTGGCCCTCTTCACTCGAGTACCATGTTTAATTAAAATTCCCCTGATTACCACTTTATGAGCTTCCCAAACTATTCCCATATCCATCTCCCCGTCATCATTTGTTTGGAAGTATGAATTGATTTCTGTAATTAGATCGTCTCGAATCTCGGGGCACTGTAGCAGGCTTTCATTTAGTCGCCATCTCCATTCCATTTTTTGAGTTCCTCCCGTCAGGTCTATCCTTATTGTAATTGGGGCATGATCTGACCAGGTAATATTCCCTATTTGAGTGTCTCGGACCTTCGAGAGTATTTGCTGTGGTATCAAAAAAAGATCAATTCTCGAGTATAGGTGGTGTGGGTTAGAGAAGAAAGTGAAGTCCTTCTCTTCAGCATGAAAGGCCCTCCAAGCATCTACTAATTGGCATTCTACAAGCTTTCTGGTTATATTTTTTCTTATTCCGATCGCTACTGAGGAGGTTCCCTTAGAAGTGTCTAATTTGGGATCTAGAGGAATGTTGAAGTCACCCCCTGTTATTAAAATTCCATCCTTAAATTTCATTAGTTTGGACAACGTCTTTTTCAGGAAACTATCTTGGTGTAAGTTCGGGGCGTATATAGTAGCTAGAGTCACTTTTACTGAACCTATAATCCCCTTAAGAAAGATATATCTTCCTCCTTCATCCTGACATTTCTCCAAAAGTGACCAAGCAATTCTATTAGAAATTAAAATAGCAACTCCTTTTGTTTTAGATTTTTGATTACATGCATGATACACATTGGGAAAATGTCTGTTTTGAAGGTATGAAGAGGACCCTACTTTCAGGTGCGTTTCTTGCACCATCCCCACATCTGTTTTTAGGCGCTTAAGTTCATTCAACAACATTTTCCGTTTTTCAGGAGTATTTAATCCTTTCACGTTCAATGAGGTAACCCTTGTCCCCTCCATTTTTCTCCCGACCCGGGAGTACCCAACGGGAGAGGAGATAGGGGGAGAGAAAGGGTGAGATGGGTAGAGGAGAGAGAGAGAAAGAGGAAGAAGAGGAAGAAGAGGAAGAAAAAAAAAAAAAAAAAAAAAAAAAAAAACCCCTAAACTAAACTAAGCTTCCCAACACCTACCTTTGGGTACTTTAGTTTCCCGTAGGTGATGGATATGAGGGGGTGACTAGACAGTGCTCAAGTAGGCCAGGCACGAACCCCTGTCCCTCCAGCCTTTCCCAGTGTAATTTTAATCCCTCCTGGATGGGCTCCTCCTAACTTATACCTGCTTCTCCCCCTATCTTCTCTCCCCGTCCTTCCTCGCCTCTACCACTTCTCATTATTTCACCTTCCTCTCCTCTCAATCCCATCTCATTTCCTCCTCCCCGCACCATCCTCCTCCTTCCTAATTTCCTATTACACCTCTTTTGCATACAGACATATTAACCTCCCGCAATTTGCAGAGAGTACAGTTTAATAAGATAAAAAAAAAAAAAAAAAAAAAGAAAAAAAAAGAAAAAAGGGGAACCATGAGAGGGGGGGAGGGAGCCCCATCGCCGTGGGGGGCATCCAGGGAGGCAGCTCTTATCTAATACCTTATACCTTATAGTGTGTATATTTTCCCATGTGCCCACCCCTACCCCTCGTGCCCTTTATTCTTTTCTTGGAACTCAATGTGAAAAATTGTTACTGTGTTGTTAAGTTATTTATATCTTATTTAACCCCCCTTTCAACCCATCTCACCCCCCTCCCTCCCTCCCTTCCCCATTGTCCCTCTCAATCAACCCGTCTCAATAACCTGTTTTTATTGTGAACTATTTGTGTAATCTTTTTAATTTTTTTTTTTTTTTTTTTTTTTTTTTTTTTTCCCCCCACACCTCCCACAACTCATTCCCTTCTACTTTGACTGCATTGTGTGTGTTTGTGTCATCCTCCAGGCCTGTATTCCGGTGTCTCCCCCCCCCCACCCATCCCTCTTATCTACCCCCCCTTCCCCACCTTCCACCTCTCCTCTATTGGCTGCCTCGCCAGGAAACAGCCCACGGCGTCTGGGCCTGACCCCATCTCTCACAAAAAAAAAAAAAAAAAAAAAAAAAAAAAACCCCGATCGCTTTTGGACAGGGCAGAAAGGAAAAAAGGAATGCAATCCAATAGTAAAACGGTGAAGGAATGTTCATTGAGAAGATTCTTTCCCAGAAGTTGATGGGATTGGGAGAGGGAGACGAGAAAAGTCACATAAATCAAAAATCAGCCGAGAAAAAGGAAAAAACAAAGAGAAAAAATAAGGAGAAAACACAAGTGTCTCATGTCCAGGAGGGTAGGGTTTCCCTTCTTCAGTTCCGCACCAGTTTGAGAGAGTAAAAGAGGAAAAAAAAAAAGAAAAAAGAAACATAGAGAACATATGACCCATAACCAGGGGGGTAATATTTCCCTTCTGCACCAACTTAGGTGCTCTCCACCTCCTGTACTTGCTGTGTTTGCTGGGCTTCTACTTGGTTTGTAGGTAATAATGATGCAGCGGGTCTTGAGACCCCCCTTCTGTGTGAACTCTTCCTAATCGGCAAGAGCCAATTTGGTACCTCACAACTTTCAGTTCCCAGAAACAGAAATAACGCCGGGAGGTCTTCTGGTGTTTGTAGTAAAAAGGACCCTTTTTCCGTCCTAATTGTCAACGATATTGGATACCCCCACCGATAGGTCCCTCCAAGAGATTTTATCTTATCCAGTAGAGGACGCAATTGTGCTCTCCTTTGGAGTGTAGCTCGGGATAAGTCTGGGAGTATATTAATCCTACCCCCCTCGTATGACACTGGGCCTTTCTCCCATGCTTTCCTGCTAATCAACTCTAGAGGCGTGGCTAGACAATGGCGGAGTAGAGAGAGAGAGACACGCTGAGCATGGACCTCGCCTACCAGCGTCCCAGTTAGACCACGAAGAGCTATAGCAGCGAAAACAGCAAAACTTACTGACCTGTAGAGCCTCGCATACCCTGAGCGCTCCATCGAAGATTGACGGCCTGCCTGTTGGCCCGCTGGGTTCGCCGACCCGTATGCGAGGGGAGTGAGGAGCGGGCGGATCGTGTGAGGAGAGACGGCCTGCCCACCGGCCCGTCCGGGCCGCTGATCCGGGAGCAGAGGGAGTAAAGGGCGGGCAGACTGTGAAGGCAGGAGGACCACGGGCTGGGGTGCCTGTCGTACTTCGGCCACGCTCGGTCACGCTTACGGGATCTTACTTACCCGCCGGCTTCCGGCCTGAGAGCTCTGACCCTCGAGCGGAGGAGAGTTGAAGAGGGGAGCTGAGCGTCACGGAGCGCAACGGCACAGCACGAACCCCGCACTGCAGCGGGGGCCCGGAGCGAGGCTGTTCCGGCACACAAAGTGAGCCTGAAGCAGGGAGGAGGAGAGCGAGGAGAGTAAAGTCCAGAGGTAAAAGACTGCAATTATACTGTATGTGAGATTTTCTGAGAATGGTAAATAATTCAGTGTTGGCAAACATTCTCCAGCATCTTCAAAGAGGACTGTAGAAGTCATTTGTAACGAATGCAGGAAGAGAGAAACTGTGGAAGATTTCAGTAAAATATACGCCAAGTTAATGAAAGGTTATGGGTGATGGTGTGATATAAATAGACTGATTTTTTTTTTTTTTTTTTTTTTTTTTTTTTTGCACACCTACCTCAACCTACAGGACCTCTCTATAGTGATATATACACGGTAGTCAGTAGCCAGCGGTCAGCTTTTTTGCCTATTTCTGTTTTACCTGAACCACTGTCTGAGAACTCTGCTGGTATTTTCCTTTAAAAATAGGCTGTTAGGCCTATCCTCCTCAGTGGCTCAAGAAGATTATAACGGGTTGATATCTACAGATCTAAACTATCGGATGAGACTGCTGAGTCTGTAGAAACTGTTGAAAAAATAATTAAGAACAGTGACAAATGAGAGGCGCACTATAATACTTTCCTCGGGTGGGAATACCATACAATTAGGTGTACCTTCTTTGGCTACGCTAAATCGCACGCTATAGTCCGTAACAAGGTACCACATGAAAATTAAGGACTGCTAAGGAGGCTCGAAGTATTATTAAGCAGTTGTAGATACAGGTTTAGGTGTGACCCGCAGGACCTTACCACTGTAACCCGACCTGACCCTCCCTAGGGGTATGTACAGTACGAGGAGAAAAGGGGAAGAGAAGCATTTCCAAAGAGACCCCTTGCAACAGGAGATAAAAGGTTTTTTCCGGCTTACCCGAGCAGCAGTGCGAGCATCTACATTGGAGACCAGAGAGATTACAGGTACTGAGATACCAATGGCAGCACCCCGGATGAGTCTCCCCCTGGAACCAGCCCCATGTAATCTTCAGGCCTACAATGATTTTTTAAACGTGTGCAGAAAATGAAAAAAAAAAAAAAGACTCTGGCAGCGAAAGGGTTAAAGTTGATTTTTTTTAAAAAAAAAAAAAAAGACTCTGGCAGCGAAAGGGTTAAAGTTGATTTTAAAAAAAAATCTGTGGAGGTCACATGACTCCTGTGGAGGGCGGAGCTCCAGTCTGCAGCCAGATACCATCAGGCAATGCAGATGTGACCGGAAACATTGTTTTTAATGTCTATTGAATGTTTGTTACATTAAAGTTTATTAAACAAACAAACAAAAAAGAGTGGAGTGGAGGGCACATGCTTCCTGTCAAATGTGGAGCTCCACTCTCGGAAGACAGGAAGTCTCTATTGAGGACAGGAAGTGATGTCAGGTACAGACAGGAAGTGCCGGGTGAGAGGTGAGTCGGGAGGAAATAGAGAGAAGACATTGCTGGAAGACGCAGCAGACGAGGTAATAAGATCTTATTTTCTATTTACACCCAGTAACCCCCGTCATGTCTGTCCTCTTCCTCCATAGTCACTGTGATGTCTTTTATCTCCATCAGATGATGATACACACATATATAGTGTGGAAATGTTGATTAACCCCTTCAGGGGGGATCAGTTGATGATGAATAGTGATTGGCTCGGGTGTGTTGGAAACCCCACATTCCCGATCCCACCAGGAAGCCGACACTGCACAGCAATAATCACAGGCAGTGAGACATTTCCTGGTCCTCAGCTGTACAGATCGGGAAATGTCTCACTGCCTGTGATTAGCGCTGTGTAGTGTCGGCTTCCTGGCGGGATCCGGAATGTGGGGTTTACAACACAACTGAGCCCATCACTAATGAATATTTCTTGCTTCCAAAGCTGGTCATACATGGTTCTGTTTTATCGTTCATTCAGCGGGATGAGAGGAAAAAACTGAAGTGATTCCCCCATCCACACATTGGAGGGGGATGGGGGAATCCTCCTCGCTGCACTATTGTATTCTGACAATGGGGGGCGCTTCTCCGCTCTCAGAATACACAGATCAGTGATGAAGCTATTGGCTGCAGCCGCTGATCGAGTGACTTTTATCCGGCAGTGACCACACATGGATGGAAATGTGACCGATCCCTGCTGAACCAGCTGAATTTCCATGTCTCTATGGTCACCATAAGTCAGGGCTCTACAATTCCCAGGTCACCATGGTGACTAGAAATGGCGTCCTGGCCCCTGGGCTCTTGTCAGCCCATTCTCACTGTTGGTCTGAATAATGTTTCTGCCTGAAACCCGGACACATTATTCAGACAGGAATGTGTCTCGGAGCGGGGCCAGGCGGGAGGGTGAGGGGAGGAGGAGGAGGAGATGATGGCACCCGACCTGTGAAGTCAGGGGTGGACTGGACAGGACAGCGGCATGAGAGGACTCATCTCACTGAGCTCCCGCTGCCGATCTTTCTCCTTTCCGCGGCCACATTACTGTCACCATCGGCTCCTGCTTCCACCCACAGCTGCCTGTGTCCCTGCAGAGCCCTCCGGCAGAACAGAGAGGAAGGAGCGGGACCGAATCTCCAACATGGCGCCACCTCGGCACTGCCACAAAGATCCCCACAAGGTGCTGAGAAAGAGGACTACAGAGTCCTTACAGGAGTAACCAGGACAAGCCTGCAAAGCAGCCAGCTAAGAAACCAGCCAGGGAGGGACATGCTGCTTTATGTACACAAGATGTCCTCTCCATCCACTCTGCTCTCACACACTGCTGGGGGAGATGTACAGGACATGCAGGAGGACACAGGGGGAGGGGGGATTGGATTACTGTCCTACACCCTGCACCCCATGTCCTGCATTCTGCACCCACTAACTTTTTTAGCTGGCTCCTACATTCAAAGCTAATTTATCAAGCCCCACTTTAAGTGACTTCCTCCCCTCCCCCTCATCTCCTTCATTATGTAAGTCATGCTGAGATAATCTCCCATTGGCTGAGCAATATTCTCATTGGTCTCTGAGCTCCTTCTTGCTATTCCTCGTCCTGCCTGTTGTTTCCTTGGATTGATTTTCTGTGTAGTGACACCGGCTTCATCTCTTGGATGCGCTCGTCTGTTGCTTGTCCTGACCTTTATCCTGATTCCTGGATCTCCTCCTCATCTCTCCTCCATATCCTCTTACACAGCTTTTCTCCACACCTGCAGTGATCCTGGGCGGTGGAAACTTGGCACCAGCACTCAGCAAAATCCATCCCCACCATTAGGAGCTCTGGAGAAAATTGTCTGCTATTTACACTCCGTTCCTCCGCACATCACCTGATCACATGAGAGCTTACTTTCACAGATTCCTGACAGATTTCTGTATGGTAAAGGTCAAAGTTCACTCTTCAGTTTAGGAGAGGAAGGACACACCCAGGAACAATGATTTGGTTTGTACAGGAGCCTCATATAGAGGACCCCTCAAATCTCCCCCTCCCAATGTCCCTCCATCCAGAGTCTATATGTCCTATGACATCACACTGACCTTACAGCTCCTCCTCCCCAATGTCCCTCCATCAAGAGTCTATATGTCCTATGACATCACACTGACCTTACAGCTCCTCCTTCCCAATGTCCCTCCATCCAGAGTCTATATGTCCTATGACATCACACTGACCTCATAGCTCCTCCTCCCAATGTCCCTCCATCCAGAGTCTATATGTCCTATGACATCACACTGACCTCACAGCCCCTCCTCCCATTGTCCCTCCATCCAGAGTCTATATGTCCTATGACATCACACTGACCTCAAAGCTCCTCCTCCCAATGTCCCTCCATCCAGAGTCGATATGTCCTATGACATCACAATGTCCCTCCATCCAGAGCCTATATGTCCTATGACATCACACTGACCTCACAGCTCCTCCTCCCAATGTCCCTCCATCCAGAGCCTATATGTCCTATGACATCACACTGACCTCACAGCTCCTCCTACCAATGTCCCTCCATCCAGAGTCTATATGTCCTATGACATCACACTGACCTCACAGCTCCTCCTCCCAATGTCCCGCCATCCAGAGTCTATATGTCCTATGACATCACACTGACCTCACAGCTCCTCCTCCCAATGTCCCTCCATCTGGCTTTTTCTCTGATACTCTTAGGATGTGGGCGGACCCTTGGCATCCTCACTAGCAAAGTGGGACTGTTGGTCCTGCATTGTATGTAACGATATCAGAATACCTGCTACAAGCTTTTAACCTGCATAGTGTGGGGGTCCTGTGTGGGTAAATTATATCTCAGTCTGAAGTGGGGCTTTAATAAAATGGAGACCTGAATGGAGAGGTGAGGAGGATTCTGGGAATAACATTTCATTTTACTATTTGTGTTCAGATCTAGAGTTTTCCTCCTGTGAAGTCTGGAGATCATATGACCATCACATTGCCTCCACCTCCCTCCCGGATAGAATAGAGAAATACAAAGAATATTCTAGAAGTCACCAGAGAGATGATGGAGGAGAGGTGAGCGGTGCTGGGAATTCTGGGACATTATCCAGTAACAGACAAGGGATGTGTCTGGATGGTGACTGTATCATTGTGTGTGTCAGGTTCCTATAAGGTGTCAGGATGTCACTGTCTATTTCTCCATGGAGGAGTGGGAGTATTTAGAAGGACACAAGGATCTCTACAAGGACGTCATGATGGACAATCAGCCGCCCCTCACATCACCGGGTAAGAGGAGACTTTATTGTAAAGGAGAGAGCAGTACGGAGGCTCCACCTAGATCCCCCATCATCTGATAAACACATAGAAACAATGTATTCAGTCAGTGTGTGTGTTTCCTACAGATGGATCCAGTAATGGGAACCCACCAGAGAGATGTCCCCGTCCTCTGTATTCCCGGGATTCCACACAGGAAGGTCACACCATCCCCCACCATCATCAGGTAGATGAGGAACAATCACTGATAGTATCATTAGGATCTGTACATTGTCTGCATTGTTACCATTGATGTCATTTTTATTATATATTCAGAGTGGAAACCTGAGAGATTCTAAAGTTGAAGTTAAAGAAGAGATAAAAGAGGAGGATGATGAGGATGGGGTGATGGAAGAGTTTCTAAAAGAACACAAAGATCTGTACCAGGACACCATGGTGGAGTCATCCAACTACAGAAACCCACCAGAGAGATGTCCCCGTCCTCTGTATTCCCGGGATTCCACACAGGAAGGTCACACCATCCCCCACCATCATCAGGTAGATGATTGACAATTATTGGTAGTTCTGATTTATACACAGCATGATTGTTACAATGAATGTTTTATTATATATTCAGAGTGGAGACCTCGGGGATGATAATATTGATGTTAAAGAAGAGTATAAAGAGGAGGATGAGGAGTATGGAGTGATGGAGGAGTTTTCAGAAGGACACAAGGATATGATGGAGCCACCAAATACCAGGAACCCACCAGAGAGATGTCCCCGTCCTCTGTATTCCCGGGATTCCACACAGGAAGATCACACCATCCCCCACTGTTACAAGGTTGGTGGGATGGAGCATCTAAAACATGGACTCCTAGAGATGATGTGATGTCACAATAATAAATCTTATATCTTACAGATGATATTCTCTCTCCTTTTCTTGATTTAGAGTGGAGATCCAATCGATATAGAATTTGAGGTTAAAGCAGAAGAAGAAGAGAGGTATGTGAGGGATGATCAGCAGTCTATGGAGGAGGATGGAATAACGGGGACATTTATAGAGGAGGACACTCCTACAGAGATCAGCACAGGTGGGTCATTAACACTAAATACATTCCTCCACCCATACTGCTCACTGATTGGTCCAGAGTAGGGTGGGGACTGGGTTATATCAGCCTGTAATCCTCTGGTCACTTTCCTGAGCTGTGTTCCCCGTCCTGTATTCCTCTCGGATAATCTTCCTTCTCTGTGCTGCAGACACAATTCATGTATCTAGATTGGATTTATGGAGATTCTGGGGTTCAGCTGGTGGCAAAATGTTCATTTTCACCATAGATGTTACTAGACCTTTGCTGGGGGAGCACATTGCAGGGGCTTCTTGCCATTACTGAAACCTGGCTTCATGAATCAGATACTGCTTCTCCTGCTTCCCTCTCCCATGGTGGCCTTCTCTGGACTCACTCCCCCAGACCAAGTGGACAGAAGGGAGGTGGAGTGGGAATCCTTCTAGCCCCATGTAACACCTATCAGGTTCTTCACCCACCTCCCTCTATGACACTCTCCTCTTTTGAGGCACATTGTATTCGTCTATTCTCTTCATTTCTCTAAGAATTGCTGTCATCTACCGGCCCCCTGGACCAGTATCAGCCTTCCTTGATGACTTCTCTGCCTGGCTACCCTAATTTCTCTCTTCTGAAATCTCCACAATTATTCTCGGTGACTTCAACATCCCTGTAAACACTAACACTACTATTACTTCTAAACTTCTCAGTCTAACCTCATTCATTGACCTGAAGCAATGGATAGAGGCTCCTACTCACTCCAACGGCAACACCCTCGACCTTGTCCTCTCCTATCTGTGCACCCCGTGTAACCTTTCCAACAATCCTCTCCCACTCTCTGATCACCACCTTATTAGTTTTGCTCTCTCCCAATCTTCCACCTCCTCTCCCTCCAACCGCCTAACAGTTACCTGTAGAAACCTTCGCCACCTCAACACTTCTCTTCTCTTCTACTGATCACCTCTACGACAAAATCTCACCCCTGTCCTGCCCCAGACTAGCCACTTACATCTACAACCGCCTTCTGCTTCTTCTTCTTTCTTCTCCAGATGTTGACACGACGCTGTCTCCGCTTGTAATGGCTGGGACGCGTTGTGCGGCCACATATATAGGGACAAGGGGCGGGGTCACCGGCTGATGTCACATGGTGATCCGCCCCTTATGATGTCACCGTCCTCATCAGCTGGTGACCCCGCCCCTTGTCCCTATATAAGTGGCTGCGCAATGCGTCCCGGCCATTACAAGCGGAGAGAGCGTCGTGTCAACATCTGGAGAAGAAAGAAGAAGAAGCAGAAGGCGGTGGCGGCGACAACAGCAACAAACCAGAAGAACGGGTCAACGCTAGTAAAAGAGCTGCAAGAAGATAGCGGAGGCCCGGCAGAAGAGACGAAGAGCGGGACAAGACCCCCGAAGTCGGAAGAAGACCCCGGAGCCAACGGCCAGGGTTGTCGGGAAGAGGCCCTTGTCCTCATCAACATGAGGACAAGGTGCTTTGGGGTGGGAGGGGGCTGCAGGGCCCCCTTCCCCAAAGCACCCCCCCATGTTGAGTCACCCCCATACTTAAAAAGCCCTCACTGGACCCCACCAATCTTAACAACCTACGCCCCATCTCCTTACTCGCCTTCTCTTCCAAACTTCTTGAAAGACTAGTCTACAACCGACTGAGCGACTATCTGACCATGAACAAACTTCTTCAGTCTGGATTTCACCCTCAACACTCCACAGAAACTGCTCTCATTAAACTCTCAAATGACCTACTAATGGCTAAAACCATCAGACACTATTCTGTACTACTTAAGAAGAGTCCTATAATTAATTATTATTTTATTTATTTATTTTTTTCCTGTTATATGTGGGTTGCTGAAAAGGGGGGTGGGGGGAATATGGAAGGCTGATAAAGATGTTTTTATGTAGAAATACTTGTATCCATGGTAAAAAATGTGATGTTAAATGGAAATGTCAAGAAAATTAATAAAGATCTGATAATAAAAAAAAAAGCTATATTTTACAATACTAAAACATTTAATGTGAAAATGGCTTAATGTAGCTTAACGTGTAATAAAATACCTAAACCTCAATCAATTGCCCTTTAACTTTGCACGGCCTAAGATCTCAACTTCCCAAATCCATCCGAGAAGTTTCATGAGATTCGGGGTTCCACAAGGCAAACTAGGGACATTAAGCTTGATTTTTGGGGAGCTTAATGTGACTTAACGTACAAAAATAGAATTTCCCCCAAACTTAACGCAATAGAAGACTCTATACATGCCAACATATTCTGAAAGTTTCAGCTGATTTGGTTAATCACAACAAAAGTTATTCACATTAAGCTATATTTTCCAATGCTAAAACATTTAATGTGAAAATGGCTTAACCACTTGCCGACCGGCGCACGACGATGTACGTCGACAGAATGGCACGGACAGGCATAAGGGCGTACAGGTACGTCCCCTTTAAGATGCCGCCGTGCCATTGGGACCCCCGTGAGGCCGGTCGCGGGTCCCGCGGACTCGATCGCCGCAGGGATACCCGCGATCGTCTCACTTCCCGTGCGGAAATACACAGCATCTCCCCGTTCTGCCTAGCAACTAGTGACGCCGATCTCTGCTCCCTGTGATTGGAGCAGAGATCAGCATTCACTAGCTGACAGCCACGCCCCCCCACAGTAAGAAACACACCTCTAGGCATACTTAACCCCTACACTGCCACCTAGTGGTTAACCCCTTCACTGCCAGTGTAATTTACACAGGAATCAATGTATTTAAATAGCATTGATTGCTGTATAAATGACGATCGTCCCAAAAATGTGTCAAAAATGTCCGATGTGTCCGCCATAATGTCCCAGTCACAATAAAAATAGCTGATCGCGCCATTACTAATAAAAAAAATTATTAATAAAAATGCTATAAAACTATCCCCTATCTTGTAAACGCTATAACTTCTGCGCAAACCAATCAATAATCGCTTATTGAGATTTTTTTTACCAAAAATATGTAGAAGAATATGTATCGGCCTAAACTGAGGAAAAAAAATGTTTTTTATATATTTTTGGGGGATATTTATTATAACAAAAAATAAAAAAGAATGCGTTTTTTTCAAAATTGTCGCTCTTTTTTGTTTATACGCAAAAAATAAAGACCACAGGGATGATCAAATACCACCAAAAGGAAGCTCTATTTGTGGGGAAAAAAAGGACGTCAATTTTGTTTGGGAGCCACGTCGCACGACCGCGCAATTGTCAGTTAAAGCGACGCAGTGCCGAATCGCAAAAAGGGGCCTGGTCCTTTGGCTGCAAATTGGTCCGGTCTGAAAGTGGTTAATGTAGCTTAACGTACCATAATGTGCCTAAACCTCAATCAATTGCCCTGAAACTTTGCCCAGCCTAAGGTCTCAACTTCCCAAACCTATTCAAGAATTCCAGATCATTTGGTAAATCACCCCAAAAGTTATTCAGCATTTTATTACAATCCTTAACCAGTTGCAGACTTTGGGCTCATTAGACACGCCCAAAAACATGTCATTAATGTACACAGGTCATGTCTAGTACATCCAGTCCTTCTGCTCTGCTGCTGGGACCCTTCCCTGTCTCTGTACCCAACAATTCAGCAGGAACTGTCTAGAAGCAGGCTGGCAATGTTTATCAACAACCACATCACAGAAAGTTACATTGAAACATTGTATCAATTGTAACTTTCTGTGTTTTGCATTCACAGATCAAAGGGATGAACTTCGATTTGAAGGTGAAGAGAGTTAAAGCAACCTTGACATGTAAATAAAACATTTTTTTTTTTCTAATTAAATGTTCCTCTGTTGAACTTCTTATTAACCCTTTAGTTTTCTTTAATCAGCACTGATTAACTCTATATTCTCATTTTCTATTGAATTGTAATTTTCCTGGTGATTTTCTCTTTTCTATTTTATTAACTAATAGTTAAAATTTTTTTCATTTTTTTGTTTGCTTTGCTTATTAAAAATGTTGACACCTTTTTACATATATATACCCAAAGAAAGAAAAAAAATGCCTTTTGTTTAATTTTATTACACTTAATTGTCTAAGGATTGCAAAAAAAATTATTGTTGCAGGACAATATTCACAAAAAGAAAGCCGTGTTTGTCCTTAAAAAAAAAAAATGCATGTATTACGTTGTTAACTTAAGGGGTTTGGCAAGCTCAAGCTCAACTCGAGCTGTGGTGAAACTACAAATCCCATCATTCCTCTGCCTCTAGGAGTCATGCCTGTGATTGTCAGGGTCTTGCAATGTCATCGCTGGATCTAGATGGGACTCAGGGTAGTGTTAGGGGGGCTGCTGCACACAGAAGGCTTTTTATCTTAATGCATAGAATGCATTAAGATAAATAAACCTTCTGACTTTAAAATCCCTTTAAACGCTTCAGCCCCGGAAGATTTTACCCCCTTCCTGACCAGAGCACTTTTTACAATTTGGCACTGCATCACTTTAACTGACAATTGCGCGGTCGTGCGATGTTGTACCCAAACAAAATTTGCATCCTTTTTTTTCCCACAAATAGAGCTTTCTTTGGTGGTAATTGATCACCTCTGCGGTTTTTATTTTTTGCGCTAAAAAACAAAAAAAAATGTGCGACAATTTTGAAAAAAAAGCAATATTTTTTTCTATAATAAATATCCTCCAAAAATATATAAAAAAACATTTTTTTCCTCAGTTTAGGCCGATACGTATTCTTCTACAAATTTTTGGTAAAAAAAATTACAATAAGTGTTTATTGATTGGTTTGCGCAAAAGTTATAGCGTCTACAAAATAGGGGATAGTTTTATGGCATTTTTTTTTTTACTAGTAATGGCAGCGATCAGCGATTTTTATCATGACTGCGACATTAAGGCGGACACATCGGACAATTTTGACACATTTTTGGGACTATTGGCATTAATACAGCGATCAGTGCTATAAAATTGCATTGATTACTGTAAAAATGTCACTGGCAGGGAAGGGGTTAACCACTAGTGGGCCGGGATGGGGTTAAGTGTATCCTGGGGGCGTGTTTCTAACTGTCTGAGGGCGTGGCTGTGTGTGACACCACACTGATCACTGCTCCAGATGACAGGGAGCAGACGATCACCTTGCTGTCATTAGGCAGAACAAGGAGATGCTGTTTACATCGGCATCTCCCCGTTCTTGAGCTCCGTGACACGATCGCGGGTATCCCTGCACTGATCGAGTCTGCGGGATCCGTGGGCACTGTCACAGAGCTTGCGGCGTGCATGCGGGCATGACGGTAAAATCAAAGTAACGTACGGGTATGTTACTTTGCCCAGCCGTGCCATTCTGCCGACGTATATGTGCCGACAATGGTCAGCTAGTGGTTAAACCATTTTCACATTAAATGTTTTAGCATTGTAAAATATAGCTTACTGTGAATAACTTTTGGTGTGATTAAATGGTTAACATTTAAGGTCTTTTTTGTACGTTAAGCCACATTAAGCTCCCCAAAAAACAAGCTTAATGTCCCTAGTTTGCCTTGTGGAACACCGAATCGCATGGAACTTCTTGGATAGGTTTGGAAAGTTGAGATCTTGGGCTGTGCAAAGTTTCAGGGCAATCGATTGAGGTTTAGGCACTTTATTACACGTTAACCACTTCAGCCCCTGACCAATTGGCAGCCAAAGGACCAGGCCACTTTTTGCGATTCGGCACTGCGTCGATTTAACTGACAATTGCGCGGTCATGCGACGTGGCTCCCAAACAAAATTGGCGTCCTTTTTTTCCACAAATAGAGCTTTCTTTTGGTGGTATTTGATCGCCCCTACGGTTTTTATTTTTTGCGCTATAAACAAAAATAGAGCGACAATTTTGAAAAAAATGCAACATTTTTTGCTTTTTGCTATAAGAAATATCCCCCAAAAATATATAAAAAAACATTTTTTTTTCTCAGTTTAGGCCGATACGTATTCTTCTACATATTTTTGGTAAAACAAATTGCAATTAGCGATTATTGATTGGTTTGCGCAAAAGTTATAGCGTTTACAAAATAGGGGATAGTTTTATAGCATTTTTATTAATATTTTTTTTTTACTAGTAATGGCGGCGATCAGCGATTTTTATTGTGACTGCGACATTATGGCGGACACATCGGACATTTTTGACACATTTTTGGGACCATTGTCATTTATACAGCAATCAATGATATTTAAATGCATTGATTCCTGTATAAATGACAGTTGTAGTGAAAGAGTTAACCACTAGGGGGAGGGGAGGGGTTATGGGCTGTGACGTGTGTGTGTTTTTTTACATTACGGGGCGGGGCTGACGTCTGACGTCATTGAACGGCTTTCCCGATGACCGGGAACAGCCAATCAATGACAGGCAGAGTAGGAAGCGCGGGGAGAGGTTTGTTTACACATACCTCTCCCCGTTCTTCAGCTCCGTGACCCAATCGCGGGACACCAGCGGCGATTGGGTCTGCTGGTTCCGCGAGCGCGCCCCACGGGCAGGCATTTAAAGGGGACGTACAGGTACGTGCTTTTGCCTGCCCGTGCCATTCTGCCGCAGTATATTTGCGTGAGGCGGTCGGGAAGCGGTTAAGCTACATTAAAGTGGAGGGCCGGGCAAAAAAAAAAAAATTAAAAGTCAGCAGCTACAAATACTGCAGCTGCTGACTTTTAATAATCGGACACTTACCTGTCCCGGGGTCCAGCGATGCGGGGGAACGAGACCCCCCCCCCCTCGTTCCCCGCTCCGCTCACGACGCCGGCATTCTTAATGTGGGAACCCGGCTGGGCTTCACAGCCGGGCACCCACTGCGCATGCGCGAGCGGCGCCGTGCGCCGTGATTCGACGCTCACTCATCTGGGACACATGACATGTCCCAGATGACTGTGCGTTGCCTACAGGAAGTGACTTTTAGCCCGGGCAATGAAGGTGGCAGACTTCGAGGGACCCCCTAGCAACAGGCATTTAGAGGTGAGTAAAAAAATTTTTTTTTTTCCAATTATTTTTTTTTAATTTTTTTTTTATGATTTTTAAGCCCCTTTTTGTTTTTTGGTTGCAACCCCACTTTAAGGCATTTCCACATTAAATGTTTTAGCATTGTAAAATATAGCTTAACGTGAATAACTTTTGGTGTGATTAACCAAATGAGCTGAAATTTTCTGAATATGTTGGCATGGATAGAGTCTTCTGTTGTGTGAAGTTTCGGGGAAATTGGTTAAAATTGAAGGTCTTTTTTGTACGTTAAGCCACATTAAGCTCCCCAAAAATCAAGCTTAATATCCCTAGTTTGCCTTGTGGAACACTGAATCGCATGAAAGTTCTTGGATAGGTTTGGTAAGTTGAGATCTTGGGCTGTGCAAAGTTTCAGGTCAATTGATTGAGCTTTAGGCACTTTATTACACGTTAAGCTCTTTACATTAAATGTTTTAGCATTGTAAAATATAGCTTAATGTGAATAACTTTTTGTGTGTTTAACCAAATGAGCTGACATTTTTAGAATATGTTGGCATGTATAGAGTCTTCTATTGTGTGAAGTTTGGGGGAAATTGGTTAACATTTAAGGTCTTTTTTGTACGTTAAGCTCCCCAAAAAACAAGCTTAATGTCTCTAATTTGCCTTGTGGAACACTGAATCGCATGAAAGTTCTTGGATAGGTTTGGGAAGTTGAGATCTTAGGCTGTGCAAAGTTTCAGGGCAATCAATTGAGGTTTAGGCACTTTATTACACGTTAAGCTACATTAAGCCATTTTCACATTAAATGTTTTAGCATTGTAAAATATAGCTTAACGTGAATAACTTTTGGTGTGATTAACCAAATTGAGCTGAAAATCTGAATATGTTGGCATGGATAGAGTCTTCAATTGTGTGAAGTTTTGGGGAAATTGGTCAAAATTTAAGGTCTCTTTTGTACGTTAAGCCACATTAAGCTCCCCAAAAATCAAGCTTAATGTCCCTAATTTCCCTTGTGGAACACTGAATCGCATGAAACTTCTTGGATAGGTTTGGCAAGTTGAGATCTTAGGCTGTGCAAAGTTTCAGGGCAATCAATTGAGGTTTAGGCACGTTATTACACGTTAAGCTACATTAAGCCATTTTCACATTAAATGTTTTAGTAAGTCCCGTTGTTGGGTGGGGGCAGTGGGGGGTTAAGTAAGGAATTAAGGGTAGAAAAGAGTTGACGAGGTTTGGATGAGAGGGTTGTAGTAGGTTTGTTTAGGGTAAAGTCTTGCAGGGACTTAGATTGATGCCATGCTCGCCATGCTCGCTTAGTCCATAATAAAGACAATAATCGGCCAACTAATCAATTCTGATAATAATCATTAGTTGCCGCCCTACAGAGGACCCATTTACTAGTTACCTTGAGGGGGAATTGTAAGATCCTCAGAGACAAAGCTGCCTGATGTGGGCGGAGTCCTGGTTTAGGGGAACCAATCAGCTCATGTCTAGTAATAATCTTTGTATTTCTATTTTAGTAGATGGACGGGAGATGAGGAAAACCTCAGAGGATTGTCTCACTTTGTCTCCAGACTGTAAAGTAGAAGATGAGGACATCACACAGTATAGTCCAGGAGAAAACCCGACTACCTCAAATGTCCATCCGGCACCACACAGTGTAGATGGACCATCGTATTCCTCTTATCCTGAGGAACCTCAGACTGTGAGGGACGGTGCCGTCCTTCCAACAGAGAAGAGGCTTTCCTGTACTGAGTGCGGGAAGTGTTTCCCTTCTAAATACAAACTTAATAGGCATAAAAGATCTCACACAGGGGAGAAGCCGTATTCCTGTCCTGAGTGCGGGAAATGTTTTTCAGTGAAGTCCCATCTTTACAGACATCAGAGATCTCACACGGGGGAGAAGCCGTTTTCCTGTGCTGAGTGCGGGAAATGTTTTTCAGTGAAGTCCAGTCTTGACACACATCAGAGATCTCACACGGGGGAGAAGCCGTATTCCTGTGCTGAGTGCGGGAAATGTTTTTCAGTGAAGTCCAGTCTTGACACACATCAGAGATCTCACACGGGGGAGAAGCCGTATTCCTGTCCTGAGTGCGGGAAATGTTTTTCAGATAAGTCCAATCTTTACACACATCAGAGATCTCACACAGGGGAGAAGCCGTATTACTGTCCTGAGTGTGGGAAATGTTTTTCAGATAAGTCCACTCTTTACACACATCAGAGATCTCACACAGGGGAAAAACCATATTCCTGTCCTGAGTGTGGGAAATGTTTTCCACAGAAGTCCAATCTTTCCACACATCAGAGATCTCACACGGGGGAGAAGCCGTATTCCTGTCCTGAGTGCGGGAAATGTTTTCCACGGAAGTCCCATCTTTCCACACATCAGAGATCTCACACGGGGGAGAAGCCGCATTCCTGTCCTGAGTGCGGGAAATGTTTTCCACAGAAGTCCAGTCTTTCCAGACATCAGAGATCTCACATTGGGGAGAAGCCATATTCCTGTCCTGAGTGTGGGAAATGTTTTTCAGATAAGTCCAGTCTTAACAGACATCAGAGATCTCACATGGGGGAGAATCTGCATTCCTGTCCTGAGTGCGGGAAATGTTTTTCAAGGAAATTTAATCTTTCCATACATCAGAGATCTCACACGGGAGAAAAGCCATATTCCTGTCCTGAGTGCGGGAAATTTTTTTCACGTAAGTCTCATCTTTACACACATCAGAGATCTCACACAGGAGAGAAGCCGTATTCCTGTTCTGAGTGAGGGAATTGTTCCTCACTGAAGTCCTGTCTTCCTGTACATCAGGGATCCCACACAACCCTTGAGGTGTATTAGTGCCTTGAGTGCGGGAAGTGTCTTCTATATGAATGTTGCTGGACATTACAGCTCTCATGTGGGGAAGAAGCACACCCTGATATACACCTCAGATATACTCCATGGCTGATCTTCATCATGGAAGAAACAGTTGATAAGGAGATCAGAGATCACCAAAGACATGGATGAAGTGTTGTACCGTGTTGGTCATTGATAGCAGGAGAAAAATAAAAATGGAGTCATTACCTCTCATTGGCTGAGTACATTTTGTGGTGGAAGATTTCACAAACACTTAGAGGTCTGATTGAAAAAAAATAGTTGAACGGTTATGACCGGCATTCGTCCAGCCGTGATGAATATTGGCCGTATTTTATTTCATACTCTGATTTCCTTGACTCCATCTAATGACCATAATGCAGTATTGCACTAATTTAGGTATTACAGGAAAAATACCAGATTATGGCCACTAGATGGAGCTGATGATCATAGGAAATCACTGTGTTACATCACAGCCAGAAATTGTAACAGCTGGATGAATGATTGTCACATTAGTCCAATATATTTTTTTGAAAAATAGACCTCTTAGGCCCCTTTCACACTGGGGCGGGGAGCCGCGGTGATGGTAAAGCAGCGCTATATTTAGCGCTGCTTTACCGTCGTTTTAACCGCGGTATTCGGGCGCTCGCGGTGCGGTTTTACCCCCCCGCGAGCGGCCGAAAAAGGGTTAAAGACCCCCGCAGAGCGCCGCCGTATCGGTTTCCCATTCAAATCAATGGGAAGGAGCGGTATAGGATCGGTGAACACACCGCTCCTATACCGCTCCAAAGATGCTGCTAGCAGGACTTTTTTTGCCGTCCTGCTAGCGCACCGGTCCAGTGTGAAAGCCCGCCGGCTTTCACACTGGAGTTAAAGGGGCCGGATTTTTTCAGTCGGTGAACAGGCGCTATTTTTAGCGCTGTACCGCCTGAACAACGCCCCAGTGTGAAAGGGGCCTTAGTCTCCTTCATCAGACATGTCTTCATACTAATACCTGAGATCATACTCATACACTTATCAGTACAGTACACACTGAAGGATAGAACTTAAATAAGACAATACTATTAGACTAACCATTGAATTAAAATGAGAACTACTATGTTTGGACTTTAGATGGCGCTAAGTATAATAGCAATTATCTCCAGCTAGTGGCAAATGTAGTATTTTCTATTTTAAATCAATGGAAATTATTCGACCAGCAAATAGCCAATTAAACTCCATTTTCCCCTCATTCACACAGAAGGAATGTACATGTATTTTCATTGGGTGAATTATTATGTAAATTATTTATGACTAGACCCCTAAATGTCAGGAGACGTCTATATAAAGATGGGAAGTATGTATGTTTCTTTTGCAAAGCATTAACCCCTTGCGGATGCCGACCCTCCCATAGTAAACATACGGCGGATCCACAAGCTGGTTAAGTCCAGAAACCGGAACACAACAATTTTTAATTTTTTTTTAAATATTTAACTCTTTCTCAGGAGCGCGCAATTGTCAGTTAAAGCTGCAGTGCGCTAAATATCAGAATATGTCCTGGTCAGAAAGGGGGCGGAACCTACAGGTGGTCAAGTGGAACTTAAAAGCACTTACTGCTCATCAGTTTAGTGATGAGAACAAATAACGGCCATGGAAACATTCCTCTCACAACGATCGTGGTGATAATATGTAACATGTGTAAACTATGCTTTCATGTGTAGGCTTGGCACACCTATGCACAAATTAGGTTTTTCACAGGAGGGAGGATGAATTGAAAATGATTTTTCCTTTTTTTTTTTTATTCACTTAACTTTACTGACATCAAATGTGATAACAATAATATGGGGGTCATTTACTATATGCCGCAACGCTAATTGCCGCAAATTAGCGCTAATTTGAGGCAATTTGCGTGAATTAGTGCTAAAACGGTATTCACTACAGAGCTGGTGAGAAAATACCCCCAACATCGAATTTACTATAGTTCCCTGAAACTAAATATCGCCCAAATCCTTACTCTGCTAAAACCTGGAGAATTGCACATGGAAATAATGTTTAGAACATGATATAATTGCCTAAATAGTACTGAAATATGCAATAGATTATTTAAAGATAATCTGCTTTTAAAATGTGTGAAAAAGTAATTTCTACACTGAAATATCTTTAAGCCTGGGTTCACACTATTGCGAATTCGCAGCGGTGGAAAACACTGCGAATTCGCAGGACATTTCAAAACCCATTGTTTTCAATGGGGCATGTTCACATATGTCCGGTGCATGCGCACTGCGCATTGCAGAAAAACCGCAACCGACTTTGGTGCGGGGCAGATCAGGTGCGAATTCAGGCCCATTATCTTCTATGGGCACACATCTGATTCGCATCTGGCTTGCGTCCTGAACAGAAATTCGCGCCACTCCAACACCTCCCCTTCTTCCTGTTCCTCCCCTGTGTGTTTTGAAATCCGGACTGGAACCAGCATGTCGAAAAGAGGACGAAAAGCGTCATCAAAGGCGAAAGAAGCTGTGGATTGTGAGGAGTTGATCAGACTTGTGAGGGAGAAACCCATGATTTATGACACCCGGCATCCTAAATATAAGGACAACGTTGTCAAAAAAACATGAAATGGCAGGCAGAGACCTCTTGCCAGAGTGGAGCAGGTGCTCTTCCCAAGTTCAGGCTGACAAATGTAAGTTTTTTTATTACCTTTTACTACCTGTATATGCTGTCCTGTATTTTTTAGATGGTGTACATTAATTTAATTTATTAGATTTTAACAAAAAGCATGTGGTCACCCCCAAATCTGTACCAGGCCACATGCTGGAAACATTGTGCACATACCAGCTTTATCTAGGGATGGATGAGTCCCTAAAAAAATGCATATTCTTAGAATTTCTAAGGTTAGTAATATGACATACACCACAAATGTGAGATAAAAAAGTTTTATTTTTCATGGCCAAAATTACATACAACACTTTTCATACAGCACACTTAGCATTATATTATCATGCATTTACATAAAGAAAACAAATACATATTTTTTTTTAGTCAATAGAATTCATCTGCCAAGGCACCTCCCCAGCTGGTGACAAAAAAAATGATTCTTAAATTCTTCTCTAATAAGTGTACCAGTAGTGCTGCCCCTAGGAATATTGCAATGTGCTGCCTCCATGTTATGGGTCAGGGAATCTTCAAAAAGAAACCCATCTCATTCACGCACATAATTGTGCAGTGCACAGGCAGCTTTAATCGCACTGATCGCATGATCTATACTGAGGTTAATAGAGGTATGCAAGAATCTCCACTTATTGCAAAGAATTACAAATGTACATTCTACTACTCGTCGTGCCCTAGTCAGCCTATAATTGAACACTCTTTTTTCAGTTGTCAGAGAGCGACTTGAATAAGGCCTGAGCATGTTCTGGGAAAGTGCGAAAGCTTCATCTCCGACAAATACATCTTGGAGAAGAGGCTCTGTAGTCCCTGGCAGGGGAGAATTAGTGGGCAAGTCTAGTGTATTGTCACGCAGCATGCGGCCAAATGAGGAATGTGAAAATACACTAGAATCTGAGCTGCTGCCATAAGAACCTACATCAACATAAATACATTTATAATTTGCGTCTGCCACTGCCATTAATACCAACGAAAAATATTTTTTATAATTAAAAAATTGACTGCCACTAGCTGGAGGCTTGAGGATGCGTACATGTTTGCCATCAATGGCTCCAAGACAGTTGGGGAAGTTGCATCTCTCCCAGAATAGGTCCGCTATCATCAGCCATTCTTCTTGTTTGGGCTTCTTCATAACAATGTCCTTCAGTTCTTCCCATATGACTAGGCAGGTAGCATGAACAATGCCACTAATCGTTGATTTTCCAACCTTGAATTCATAGTGCAAACTTTCAAAGGAATTTCCAGTTGCTAAGTACCTAAAAAAAATAAAATTTAATTATGTTGTTATATATTTTTCAGTGCACTACTTACAGACAAGATGGCGTAGCATGCGTGATGCTTACAGAAAATATATGCGGCACCTCAAAGAAACAAGGAGTGGCTCGGGGGCAGCGCCTAGGGTACCCTATATGTTTGCCAGGGACTTGGATTTTCTACAACCCATTGTGGAGATGAGGGAGTAAGTTTTCATTTACATCATCTATGTAACGCACAATCTGTTAATCATCAATATGCCGAGTTCATTTAAAAAAAATTTACAATATAAAACAGGACAGAATCTAGTTGGGAGGAGCAAGATGTTTTGGAGGAAGAACAAGAACAACAAACAGAGGAGGAAGCACCCATTGATATTGCAGAAGACACAGAGGATTTATCACTAATCCAAACATCTTCCAGTCTCTGGGAAACTAATCCAGAAGAACAATGTTCAGGGGCAGAGGAGGCTGTCCCTGGGCCATCCTCTGCTCCTGCACACATTGATCAGCCTGGCAAAGTGCCACGGAGGCGCCCAGCACTATCCCAACCTGACCTAAGTGAGCGCTTATTAGACATGTTAAAAAACATGACCGCAAAGGTGGATGCATTTTTATGTCCCGATACAATCCTGGCGCTCAGTTTTGTACCACTAATTAAAAAGGTACCCCCAGAGCGGTACTATGAAATGCGAAAAAATATAGAAAAAATGCTGCACTCCTTCTCCCAGCCACAGGAGGAAGCTGCATTTAAATACCCAAATGTGCCCCAACCAAGACCTCCCCATCACTACCCAAGATACACGCACTACCCTGAGCAGCAACACCATCCTTACCCCTATAATCCACCATCATATCCCTCAAGTTATGACAGGCCAATCTCCAGATATGAAGGGCCACACAGTAACCTTCCCTATCCCATCCCCCCCACTTCCTTCAATTAGGGCCCCCCCCCCAAACTCAGGGTATGTATGGGCAAAGTCAACATGGGGAGGCTAGGCCTGCTCCCCACACTGCCAGTGATGACCCAGCTTCAGCAACTCAATACTCCTATGAGGCCCCTTTCCAAAAAACATATCAGAATCTGTGATGAGGTCTGTTCATGGTTAAGGACCAACATGACACATTTTGATAAAACAGGGAAGAGGCCTACCTGACAGGCAAGTTTTTTGTTTTTAAGTTATTTCAGAGTTAATTTATGTTTTATACATGGGTAAAGTTTATATTTTTATCATATTTTATGATACGTGAATAAATAATTATTCCTACATTTTTTGTGCCGTCATATTTTTAAAAAAACAAAAAATACAAAAAACATGGTAAAAAAACAAATAAAAAATACAAAAAACATGGTCAATATAACGCATGACAAATGACATGAGTGATGATAATTACCTTAATGTGATCAATAATCTTTCAGCAGGCTGGATACTTGGTCTGAAGCTCGTGTTCTGACGCTTCAAGCGAGGGGAGATTAAGCCCAGCAATTCGTCAAAACTGAGTAAAAAAAAATATATATACTGTGTGTACTTGGTGCTCTACATATTAACAAAGCATCCTGTACTGCACATCCAGCTCCAGATCTCCCCTAAAATACAGGTATGATTTATGGTGCTTTGGAGGAGAGGATTCATTGTTGCTGCCTACCAATTGTGGGATCTCTGGGACTTGCAGTTCACCAGTTTCCTTTTTCTGATGTTTTTTTTGGTTTCTGATGTTTTTTTGTAAATGGTGTTGCCTCGGAAGGGGGGTAGTCTTATATGGCGAGTATAGCCCCAAACCTAAGTTTTCACTGGAAAAATAGGGGGTCGCCTTATACACCCAGTCGTCTTATACGCCGGCAAATACGGTACATGTGGGAAAAACATTGGGGCATACTGTAAAAAAAATAGTAAGGTAAGTGGTTAAGGACATTATTTAGGGTAACAAGGCAGGCATCCTTAGTTCCAATATAATTATGGCTAAATAAGTGGCAGGAAAAAATAAATGGCATATGGGTCCTCATTTCAACAAAGAAGAAGCCACTGGCCTTTTAAATTAACAGTAACAATTGTCTGAGCCAAAAATGCTAAACAAAGCTGCGTGGCATCACCACCACCCATAAAGCAACTTGTCACTAGCAATTTTGGGCCAAGGTATTTGGGGGGTAAAATATCCCCCCCAAAAAAAGGGAATATGACCTGGCTTACACCAGGAGGGGGTGCTAGCTGACGCTCATTTTGTGCCCTTGAGGATGCATGCTGAAATAATGTACAGTTTGTATTTGGGGGGGGGGGGGGCAAGGCTTATTAGTTACAATAATAGTTACACTAGCTTACCCTTGGGTCAAAAGAAATCCTTGCTTTGATACTAACGTCCCTTTGTCGGCCCACAAAATGGTAGATCCGGGCCAAATATTGATTATATTTGGGTTCCACTCTTGGTGCTAATCTCTTGATTGCGAGGTTGCCTGGTGAATTGGTCAGGTACGTCAGACCATTCATCTTTGTCCAATCCCCAGTCTGTTCCTAGGGGGGCTCACAGTCACTTGGGTGAATCAGGCCATCAGATTTATTCCTCAGGATGAAGTCTGGCCCTCCTTCCCCTGTTTCAGGACTCCGACTCGTTTGTCAGTTTGCGAGCAGAAGCACGACCCGATTTAATTCATGTGGGACCAGTTTTCTGTGTTTCTGGTATGTTTTCCTCCATGTTATGGATGCATATTACCACAGCGTGTTGACCTTATCCATCAACACCAGCAAACATTTCTATCAGGTATCCAGCACTTCAGACCCCTGCAAACTCCTGTCAGTTCGTCCATGTTTGCAGCTCACCCTCTCAAACTTCCCCATACCAAGTGTAGCGCTGACACTTTACTAACGTGTGCGCTATGCATGTGTAACTTTTGTTTTCCAGGACTGCAACAGAGTTCTAGGGGTTAATTGTACAGGTTTTTACTTTGGCATCAGTCTGGCTGGGCTGTACTGAAGTTTCGCCTGGTCATAGGTGCATTGAGGCACCTGCGACAGGCTGAGAACCAAGGCTCGTTGTACGTGAGGGGTCCCGGACCCAGGAGTGTCTGCCGTCCCCGCAAGCATGGTCACCCTGACCAGCCCGAGAGGCCCTCATGGTCTGGGGTGGGGATCCGTCCATTCCCGAGCCTCAGAACTGGCTAGTTCGAGGCTCAGTAACTGAAGGAGGATTCAAAGGCGTCCCGGTGTGCTCTCGGTGTTGGAGGGACACAGCAACTCATAGAAGTGACCAGGGGAGGACTCTTTGGAGGAGGGCCAAGAAGCTGGCTGCTCGGTAAGAGCCTGGTAGCTGAGTTGTATGGACACTAGAGAATCCACACTTCCCACAGTATCACCAAGAAGGCTGAGAGATCCAGGAACTGTGGGAAAGGTTCCTACTTATCTTCAGTTACAATCTAGTCTGTGGCAGAGACTTTGCTAAGTTTCCGGATCACATGCTGGCTGCTAAATCTATGGTTAGAAGTTTATCCAGCAGTGAAGCACCCAGCTGCGAGTGGCTACTCTCTGGGCTAACTAGAGACATTCAGTGGATGTCAGCAGTTCAAAGTGCCTGAGTTTCATCACCCGTGCCCTCTATTCCCATCTGAGACTGTGTTACTGTTGGATGTTACCCCTGCAAAATAAAAATTCTCAAAAGGACTTTTGTGTGTCAGCTTCTGAAGTTACTGGGTACTAACCCTGGAAACCCCTAGACAACGAAAGACGAGCTACGAGGAGGTAATTGGTAAGCCCAGAAAAGTCAAGGCCGCCCCTAGGGGTTATGGCCGCTACACAAGTATAGACAGACAGGATAGGGGCTCGTGGGTATTCAAAGAGCTACTTGTCTGACGTCTGGTTTTCAAGTGTGGTCAACCTCGGCAATTATTTTGCAAGGCTTCTCTGGGTCAGCCCTTGCTCCCTTTTCCCCTATGTATCCTCTCGCTACAAGCAATTCGTTCCCATGCCTGTGTTTCTCAGAAAGTTCCAAACAGGGGGGTTCCTTCTTATCATCTATTAATAGGATGCTGGTTTTCTTGCTGTTATAGCTGATACATACCGGATCCATACACTGAGGCCATCCAGGCGTGTGCTACTCTACTAGACGGATTGTTACCTACCCTTCATCAAGCTTTCTTATCACACCAACTGTCGTGTCTTTTTTGCCCTCTTTCAGGCGTACTGACCAGCTAGGCCAAGGCACACCATAGGCCTTGATAGTTAGGGTATCACATTTCCAAGTGAAGACTCCGACTACAAATTATTATAACAAAGTATTGTAGAAAAGATCACACAATAGAAAATGGGGGAAAATAGAAAATAAACCCGGATATGAAGGTGAAATTTGTGTATGAGGAACACCCTAAAAATTACCACCATTTTATTCTCCAGGGCCTCTGCTTTCAGAAAATATATGTTTGGGGGTTTTATCTAATCTTCAAGCCCAAAATCTGCATTTTACCATGTGTGCAAAAAGAATACAAAACCAGTTCTGGCAGTGAAAGGGTTAATGTGAGCTAGATGGGCTCACTCTGCTGTGGTCACACTCTAAACATTAGAGCTCCCCCTAGCTGCAGCCCGGTAATAGCATTGCTAGGAGGTCTACTCATATATCTGCTACATACTTCCCATCTTTATATAAACGTCTCCTGACATTTAGGGGTCTAGTCATAAATAATTTACATAATAATTCACCCAATGAAAATACATGTACATTCCTTCTGTGTGAATGAAGGGAAAATTAAGTTTAATTGGCTATTTGCTGGTCGAATAATATCCATTGATTTAAAATAGAAAATACTACATTTGCAACTAGCTGGAGATAATTGCTATTATACTTAGCGCCATCTAAAGTCCAAACATAGTATTTCTCATTTTAATTCAATGGTTAGTCTAATAGTGTTGGCTTATTTACGTTCTATCCTTCAGTGTGTACTGTACTGATAAGTGTATGAGTATGATCTCAGGTATTAGTATGAAGACATGTCTGATGAAGGAGACTAAGAGGTCTATTTTTCAAAAAAAATATTGGACTAATGTGACAATCATTCATACAGCTGTTACAATTTCTTGGCTGGGATTTAACACAGTGATTTCCTATGATCATCAGCTCCATCTAGTGGCCATAATCGGGTATTTTTCCTGAAATACCTCAATTAGTGCAATACTGCATTATGGTCATTAGATGGAGTCAAGGAAATCAGTGTATGAAATAAAATACGGCCAATATTCATCATGGCTGGGCGAATGCCGATCATAACCGTTCAACTATTTTTTTTTTTTAAATAGACCTCTAAGTGTTTGTGAAATTTTACACCACAAAATGTACTCAGCCAATGAAAGACTCCATTTTTATTTTTATACTGCTATCAATGGCCAACAAGGTACAACATTTCATCCATGTCTTTGGTGATCTCTGATTTCCTTATGAACTGTTTCTTACATGATGAAGATCAGCCATGGAGTATATCTGAGGTGTATATCAGGGTGTGCTTCTTCCCCACATGAGAGCTGTGATGTCCAGCAACATTCATATACAAGACATTTCCCACACTCAAGGCACTAATACACCTCGAGGGTTGTGTGGGATCCCTGATGTACAGGAAGACAGGACTTCAGTGAGGAACAATTCCCTCACTCAGGACAGGAAAGTGGTTTCTCCCCTGTGTGAGATCTCTGATGTGTATAAAGACTGGACTTCCGTGAGAAACATTTCCCGCACTCAGGACAGGAATACGGCTTCTCCCCCGTGTGAGATCTCTGATGTTTGTAAAGATTGGACTTCTGTGAAAAACATTTCCCGCACACAGGACAGGAATACGGCTTCTCCTCTGTGTGAGATCTCTGATGTCTGGAAAGACTGGACTTATCTGAGAAACATTTCCCGCACTCAGGACAGGAATACGGCTTCTCCCCTGTGTGAGATCTCTGATGTTTGTAAAGATTGGACTTCCGTGAGAAACATTTCCCGCACTCAGGACAGGAATGCGGCTTCTCCCCCGTGTGAGATATCTGATGTGTGAAAAGATGGGACTTCACTGCAAAGCATTTCCCACACTCAGAACAGGAATACGGCTTCTCCCCTGTGTGAGATCTTATATGCACATTAAGATCAGATTTAAAACGGAAACAATTTCCGCACTCAGTACAGGAAAAGCTCTTCTCTGTTGGAAGGGTGGCACCGTCCCGCACAGTCTGAGGTTCCTCAGGATAAGAGGAATATGATGGTCCATCTACACTGTGTGGTGCCGGATGGACATTTGAGGTAGTCGGGTTTTCTCCTGGACTATACTGTGTGATGTCCTCATCTTCTACTTCACAGTCTGCAGACAAAGTGAGACAATCCTCTGAGGTTTTCCTCATCTCCCGTCCATCTACTAAAATAGAGATAAAAAGATTATTACTAGACATGAGCTGATTGGTTCCTCTAAACCAGGACTCCGCCCACATCAGGCAGCTTTGTCTCTGAGGATCTTACAATTCCCCCCTGAAGGTAACTAGTAAATGGGTCCTCTGTAGGGAGTCAACTAATGATTATTTTCAGAATTGAATAGATGGATGATTATTGTTTCAATTAATCGATTAATTGGATAAAAACCTGAAAAAAAAGGTCGGTGTATAATTGAGTTAATATTCTTGAATATCTATATACAGCGGTAAATATAAATATCCAGATATATAGTTGGATATTTAATCCACTCTGAGAATAACAGACAGATAGATGTATTATTAGAGGGAGAATCTGCTACAGATCAGAATCAGAGATCAACATTATTAAAATGTAAAAAAGAGGTAAAACGCTGTTTTGCAGATGATCAGACAGGAGTGTAATATAATATGATGGATGACAGACTCCCTTGTCATAGACAGGTAGGTGGGTACAAGCTCCCTGCACCTGATGTCACTTATGCTGGCCGTACACAAACTAATTTTTCTTTCAAAAAAACATTCATCCACTTTTCTAACCATTAGTGGGGACAAATCGACATTCATTTCCCACCACAGTGATGGGAAAATTCAAAGGAGCAGAACAGAAAACTTTTCTCCATCGAACAAATTTTCACATCGTGTATGTGTTTTTTGCTCAAGTTATGTTCATTTTATAATTGATTGTTAGCAAGTGGAATTTTAGAACTACACTCTTCTATTCATTGAATGTACAAATATTTGTGCAAATATTCTCATCCAAAAATCGATTAGTGTATGGTCAGCAGAGAACATTTAGTAGCAGCAACATGATTTTTGTTTAATCATCTGTTATGATGGGGTTTATAGTACAAAAACAGCAGATAATCACTACTATAAGGGATTCATTTGTACTGTGAAATAGTGAAAGTAATATCATATATATATATATCATATATATATATATATATATATATATATATATATATATATATATATATATATATAATAAATATACCCAGAAGAAGGATATACAGTGGTTTACAAGTGTTTTGAAAAACGAGCAACTTTTTTTAAATTCTGACTCAGTTTGCGAGTGTTGTCTTGCAAAACAAGCAGAATTCAAGCTAATGGTGTGTGCAGTACTGCATTTGGCTAGAGGTGCGATGGCACCGGTGACACTCAGAATGGTTCGGAGCCATTCGGAAATACTCTGTATCACTCGGAAACACTCGGAAATACTCCGTTCTTGAGTGTTTCCCAGCCTTTCCAAGGCTTTCCGAGTTCAGCCGAGGCTATTTCCGAGGCTCTCTGGTGCTCCCCACCTCTGGCCACATGCGTTATTGCAAGCAATAGAAGTCAATGGGGAATTAATTATCTTCGTTTCCATTGACTTCTATGGGGAAACTGGCTTTGATATGCGAGTGCTTTGGATTACAAGCATTCACCTGAAACGGATTATGCTCATAATCCAAGGTTCCACTGTATGGGGATTTTACCTGTGAGTCACACATGAAGATATATGGGGGGGACTTTTATATTAAAGTAATACTGAAAGCTGAGACTTATTTTTCATGGCTATAATAATTTCTTTATCATACATCACAGGACACAGAGCACCAAAGTCATTACTATGTGAGTTATAGGCCACCCATAGGTGAATGGCACCTTCGGGATGAATTCAAGCAGGTTATTAAAGAGTTCCTGCTCAAACTGAAGAGGCACAAAGTTTAGCTGAGCTACCTAGGGCCCTATACTTTGCAGTGGACGCTATCAAGGATTCTATCCATCAGGCGTCTCGTCTTCTGTGGCTAAAGAACTGGTCAGCCGAGTTACCATGCAAAAGGCTCTTGGCTGGGTTTCCCTTTCATGGAGAAAGGTTGTTTGGGGAAGATTTGGATAAATATATCCAAAAGATTTCTGGGGGTAAGAGTACCCTTCTGCCTGTTAAGAAAAAGAACAGACGGCCTTCTTTCAAGAATTCCCCTCCGATGCCTGGGGCAACAGCCTCCAGGCCGTCTTAACGGCCTCCACCGTCGGGGGCAAAGGGTAAGCCTCATAACCAAACACAGGGCCACAAAAAGCCCTGGGGTCACAAGTCCACAAAACAGAATCCCAAGGCTTCCTTGTGAAGGGGCGCCCCCGCTCAATCGAGTGGGGGGAAGACTGCAGTGGTTTTCAGAAACTTGGCAAGAGGAGATCCAAGACAAATGGATCCTTTCTGTGGTAGCCCTAGGCTACAAACTAGAGTTCCAAGAGTTTCCCTATCCCGTTTTCTAAGCTCAAACATTCCCAAGGACCCAGTAAAGAAAAAGTCTTTATTTCTGGCACTAGACCGATTATTGTCTGAGGGAGTAATAATAGAGGTCCTCTCAAAAGAGAGGCACATGGGGTTTTATTCAAATCTCTTTATGGTACCAAAACCAAATGGAGATGTCAGACCCATTCTAGATCTCAGAGATCCGAATCCCTTCTTAAACATCCGCTCCTTCCGAATGGAGTCGATCCGGTGGGGAGGAAAAGTTCTAGCATCCATGGATATCAAAGATGCGTATCTACATGTGCCAATATTTTCCACTCACCAGAAGTTTCTGCGGTTTGCGGTAGAGCAGCGCCACTTTCAGTTTGTAGCCTTGCCTTTCGGGTTAGCCACCTCTTCCCAACTGTTCACAAAGGTGTTAGTCCCAGTACTAGCAAGACTAACGGGCCAGGGTATAGCAATAATAGATAGCATACCTAGACGACCTGCTACTGGTAGATCAGTCAAGATCAGGGTTAAACCAGGGGGTGTCCGGAACAGTCAGATATCTGAGACACCTGAGTTGGAGTCTTAATCTAGAGAAATCATCCTTACAGCCAGTAAGAAGGCTGCAGTATTTGGACCTGGTCATAGACACAACCCATGAACGGGTGTTTTTACCTCAGGCAAAAGTCAATGCTCTGAGAGAGTTGTTCCAGGCAGTCAAGGCAAAGAAGGGTCCTTCCATTCACCTTTGCATGAGATTACTAGGGAAGATGGTAACTTCCTTCAAAGCAGTTGCCTATGCCCAGTTTCATTCAAGATTGTTGCTACACAGTAGTCTGTCTGCTTGGAACAAACAAATCCAAGTCTTGGATTATCCAATGACTCTGACTCCAAAGGTACGCCAGTGTCTCAACTGGTGGTTGATAACCAGGAATCTACAGAAGGGGAAATCCTTCATTCCAGTTTCCTGGAAAGTAGTAACAACAGATGCCAGCCTATGGGGCTGTGGAGCAGTTCTAGAAGAGACCACTATTCAAAGGAAGTGGCCAGACTCCAAAAAGACCGTGCCCATCAATATCCTAGAGATTCGGGCAGTATGTTTGGCTCTAATAGCCTGGATGTCCAGATTGCAGAATGCTCCTGTCAGGATACACAGCAGTGGCCTATATCAATCACCAAGGGGGCACCAGAAGCCACGCAGCCCAAAGGGAGGTGGACCAATTTCTGTCCTGGGCAAAGAAACATGTTCCTTGCTTATCTGCAGTTTACATTCCAGGAGTGGAAAATTGGCAGGCAGATTTCTTCAGCCGTCAACAGCTGTTGCCGGGAGAATGGTCTCCACATCCCGATGTCTTTTTGGCCATATGCCAAAGATGGGGTATGCCAGATGTAGATCTATTGGCATCCAGGTTCAACAGGAAGTTGGACAACTTTGTGGCGAGAACAAGGGATCCACTTGCACTAGGAATAGATGCGTTAGTGACCCTGTGGGACCAGTTCACAGATTTATGCATTCCCTCCAGTTCCGCTATTACCATGGCTGCACCACAGGCTCAGAGAAGAAGGGAAGCCGATAATCTTAGTAGCCCTGGCATGGCCCAGAAGACCCTGGTATGCAGGGATCGTGAGAATGGCAGTAGGAGAATCATCTCATTTGGACCTGCTGTTGCAGGGACCGGTATTCTATCCTGCCTTACAAATGCTAAATTTAACGGTGTGGCTATTCAAGCCCACATTCTGAAAAATTGGGGGCTTTCAGGTTCAGTAGTAACCACCCTGGTTAATGCCAGAAAGCCGGAATCCAGGACCATTTATTACAGGGTCTGGAAGGCCTATGTCTCCTGGTGTGAAACCAAGGGTTGGCATCATCGAAAGTATGTCATAGAAAGAATTTTGGCCTTTCTACAAATTAGGAGTATAAATGAAGCTGGTCTTGTGTACAATCAAGGGTCAGATTTTGGCCTTGGCAGTGTTTTTACAAAGGCTGTTTGCTTCGCATTCTTTAGTCCGGGCATTCATACAAGTGGTAACTCGGATAACTCCGGCAGTTAGGTCTCCCTTGTGCCCATGGGATTTGAATCTGGTTTTGTCAGTGTTGCAAAGACAACCCTTTGAACCTATACGGAATATTCCTTTGATCCTTTTGACAAGGAAATTGGTATTCGTAGTTGCGGTAACCTCTGCAAAAAGAGTATCAGAATTGGCTTTCTCCTGTAAAGAGCCATACTTTATCATTCACAAGGATAAAGTGATACAGAGTCTGCAACCAACTTTTTTTTACAAAAGATAGTGTCTGGCATTCATTTGAATAAAGATGTTTCCTTACCTTCCTTTTTTCCAGAACCTCGTTCTGCAGAAGAAAAATTATTACATTTTCTTGATGTAGTGAGAGCAAATAAAGCCTGAAAGTATGAAAGCGACAGCTCAGATACGGAAAACTGATGTTTTGTTTCTGTTGCCGGAAGGCCCCAGAAAGGGTCAGGCAGCATCGAAATCTACTGTTGCTAAGTAGATTTGTTAGGTGATTAGTCAAGCTTATGACCTGAAAAGAAAGGTTCCTCCCTTTCATATTAAGGCGCACTCTACCAGGGTAGTCAGTGCTTCATGGGCAGTGCATCACCAAGCCTCTATGGCTCAGATTTGCAAGGCTGCTACTTGGTCGTCAGTACATACATTCACAAAATTCTATCAAATGGATGTAAGATGGCAGGAGGACACCGCCTTGGGTAGCAGTCTGCTGTGGGCAGCAGTATAGGTCCTCGCACCTGGCGGCGGCTGTTTGCTTTGGGTCTCCCTCCCCTCAGGTGGCATTGCTTTGGGATATCCCACATAGTAATGACTATGGTGCTCTGTGTCTCGTGATGTACGATAAATAAAATAGGATTTTTATAACAGCTTACCTGTAAAATCCTTTTCTTTGAGTACATCACGGGGCACAAAGGTCCCCGCCCCTCTTATTGGGATAAGTATATATTGCTTTTCTACAAAAACTGAGATCATTAAAATTCCTAAAAAAAATACAAAAAAACATTTGGAATTTTTTTTAACTCGCCTCTAAATGCCTGTTGCTAGGGGGTCCCTCGTAGTCTCCCTCTTAGTGCCTGGGCTGGTGACATCACTTCCCCTCGGTGCAGGAAGGGCTCAGCTCTGCCCCCTCCCTCCTGTCAGTCATCTGGGACACGTGACAGGTCCCAGATGACTGTGTGGCCAATCACAGCTAGCGGTGCTGCTCGCGCATGCGCAGTGGGTGCCCGGCTGTGAAGCCACAGCCGGGTGCCCACAGTTAGAATGCCGGCGCCACCGAGCGGACGAGCGGGGCTTCGTTACCTTGCATCGCTGGACCCTGGAACAGGTAAGTGTCCGATACTTAAAAGTCAGCAGCTGCAGTATTTGTAGCTGCTGACTTTTAATTTTTTTTATGGAAACTCCTCTTTAAAGTCATTGTAAATGTTGGATTTTGTTTTTACACAAACTTGTCATACTTACCTTTAGAGATGCACAGAAATTTCAGCCGGCGAAAAAAAAAACTGCTGAAAATTGTGTTTTTAGCACATTGCTGAGCACATGACAGAGGACATAATACAATAGATGGTTAGAGACTGGGGACATGATACAAGATATGACTAGAGACTGAGGACATGATACAAGATATGGTTAGAGACTGAGGACATGATACAAGAGATGGTCAGAGACTGAGGACATGATACAGGAGATGATCAGAGACTGAGGACATGATACAAGAGATGGTCAGAGATTGAGGACATGATACAAGAGATGGTCAGAGACTGGGGGCATGATACAAGAGATGGTCAGAGACTGAGGACATGATACAAGAGATGTTTAGAGACTGAGGACGTGATACAAGAGATGGTCAGAGACTGAGGACATTATACAAGAGATGGTCAGAGACTGGGGGCATGATACAAGAGATGGTCAGAGACTGAGGACATGATACAAGAGATGTTTAGAGACTGAGGACATGATACAAGAGATGGTCAGAGACTGGGGACATGATACAAGAGATGGTTAGAGACTGGGGACATGATACAAAATATGGTTGGAGACTGGGGACATGATACAAGAGATGGTCAGAGACTGGGGACATGATACAAGAGATGGTCAGAGACTGGGGACATGATACAAGAGATGGTCAGAGACTGGGGACATGATACAAGAGATGGTCAGAGACTGAGGACATGATACAAAAGATGGTCAGAGACTGGGGACATGATACAAGAGATGGTCAGAGACTAAGGACATGATACAAGAGATGGTCAGAGACTGAAGACATGATACAAGAGATGGTCAGATACTGCAGACATGATACAAGAGATGGTCAGAGTCTGCAGACATGATACAAGAGATGGTTAGAGACTGCAGACATGATACAAGAGATGATCAGAGACTGCAGACATGATACAAGAGATGGTTAGAGACTGGGGACATGATACAAGAGATGTTAGAGACTGGGGACATGATACAAGAGATGGTCCGAAACTGAGTACATGATACAAGAGATTGGGGACACGATACAAGAGATGGTTATATATAAATGGTGGTTGTATATAACAATTTAAATATTTTTAAAAAAATGTCATTTTCGATATCGGTTTTCGGCCTAGTGCATCCTTCATTTTCAGATTCAGCACCAAAAATTCCATTCAGTACACTTCCCTTCTGGATCCCCCAGGACTTCTGGCTTCTCCTGCCTTCATAGTTCCCCTATAGGGACCCGCAAAATATAGTATAGAGTTCCCCTATAGGAATCAGCAAAGTATAGTATAGAGTTCCCCTATAGGAAGCCACAAAGTATAGTATAGAGTTCCCATATAGGAAGGTACAAAGTATAGTATAGAGTTCTCCTATTGGAAGCCGCAACGTATAGCATAGAGTTCCCCTATAGGAAGGTACAAAGTATAGTATAGAGTTCCCCTATAGGAAGCTACAAAGTATAATATAGAGTTCTCCTATAGGAAGCCACAAAGTAGAGGGGCGTGGCGACCAAGCTCCAAGATGGACGCCTGAGCTAGGAGCTAAGGAAATGGTGCTGACCAAATTTGTTTTCATAGGTCCAATCCTGGCAGCAATTTTGGCTCTGTACTCATGCCCATCAGCACAAGTGCATACATCGAGATTCCTATCCAAGACATTCAATTTGTAATGGTACTCATCAGTAGGGATGGGCCCGGTGCTCGATGCGAACCCACGTTCGCATCGAGCACCGGGCGTTCGCTCGCTCGGCGAGCCCAGAACTATTTTGGCTGCTCGCATCACGTTCGTGTGTTGCGAGCGGCCCCGCAATGCATTGCGGCCGGCGCGGCCGGCGCAGTGCATTGCTGGCTGATGATTGGCCAAGCATGCACTGTGACCCCGCATGCTTGGCCAATCACAGCCCCGGAAACTCGAAGAGCCATAATTGGCTACAGGCAGGACGCCTGTAGCCAATTACAGCTCAGGGGCTGTAGTACACGCCCCCCCTATAAAAGGCCGCCACGCCGTCTGCGCCGGTCACATGCTGTTCCGGCGCAGATAGAGCAGGCTAGATCTGTGACACTCTGCTGGATTTAGTTAGTTAGAGAGATTTACTTAGAGAGATCGAGTTAGATAGATTCATTCATTTAGATTGATTTAGAAAGAGGGGCTTGTAGTGTGCTCGTGGCAGGCAGGCAGAGCTCCTATATTTTGTTCCCAGAAGCACCTATAGGACTTGTAGTGTGTTCGTGGCAGGCAGGCAGAGCTCCTATATTTTGTTCCCAGAAGCACCTATAGGACTTGTAGTGTGTTCGTGGCAGGCAGGCAGAGCTCCTATATTTTGTTCCCAGAAGCACCTATAGGACTTGTAGTGTGTTCGTGGCAGGCAGGCAGAGCTCCTATAGTTTGTTCCCAGAAGCACCTATAGGACTTGTAGTGTGTTCGTGGCAGGCAGGCAGAGCTTCTATATTTTGTTCCCAGAAGCACCTATAGGACTTGTAGTGTGTTCGTGGCAGGCAGGCAGAGCTCCTATATTTTGTTCCCAGAAGCACCTATAGGACTTGAAGTGTGTTAGTCCCATCACACAGACCTACATTTTCTTCCCAGAAGCACCTATAGGACTTGAAGTGTGTTAGTCCCATCACACAGAGATCATATATTTTGTTCCCAGAAGCACCTATAGGACTTGAAGTGTGTTAGTCCCATCACACAGACCTACATTTTCTTCCCAGAAGCACCTATAGGACTTGAAGTGTGTTAGTCCCATCACACAGAGATCATATATTTTGTTCCCAGAAGCACCTATAGGACTTGAAGTGTGTTAGTCCCATCACACGGACCTATATTTCCTTCCCAGAAGCACCTATAGGACTTGAAGTGTGTTAGTCCCATCACACAGAGATCATATATTTTGTTCCCAGAAGCACCTATAGGACTTGAAGTGTGTTAGTCCCATCACACAGACCTATATTTCCTTCCCAAGAAGCACCTATAGGACTTGAAGTGTGTTAGTCCCATCACACAGAGATCATATATTTTGTTCCCAGAAGCACCTATAGGACTTGAAGTGTGTTAGTCCCATCACACAGACCTACATTTTCTTCCCAGAAGCACCTATAGGACTTGAAGTGTGTTAGTCCCATCACACAGAGATCATATATTTTGTTCCCAGAAGCACCTATAGGACTTGAAGTGTGTTAGTCCCATCACACAGACCTATATTTCCTTCCCAGAAGCACCTATGGGACTTGAAGTGTGTTAGTCCCATCACACAGAGATCATATATTTTGTTCCCAGAAGCACCTATAGGACTTGAAGTGTGTTAGTCCCATCACACAGACCTATATTTCCTTCCCAAGAAGCACCTATAGGACTTGAAGTGTGTTAGTCCCATCACACAGAGATCATATATATTTTGTTCCCAGAAGCACCTATAGGACTTGAAGTGTGTTAGTCCCATCACACAGACCTACATTTTCTTCCCAGAAGCACCTATAGGACTTGAAGTGTGTTTAGTCCCATCACACAGACCTACATTTTCTTCCCAGAAGCACCTATAGGACTTGAAGTGTGTTAGTCCCATCACACAGAGATCATATATTTTGTTCCCAGAAGCACCTATAGGACTTGAAGTGTGTTAGTCCCATCACACAGACCTATATTTCCTTCCCAGAAGCACCTATAGGACTTGAAGTGTGTTAGTCCCATCACACAGAGATCATATATTTTGTTCCCAGAAGCACCTATAGGACTTGAAGTGTGTTAGTCCCATCACACAGACCTACATTTTCTTCCCAGAAGCACCTATAGGACTTGAAGTGTGTTAGTCCCATCACACAGAGATCATATATTTTGTTCCCAGAAGCACCTATAGGACTTGAAGTGTGTTAGTCCCATCACACAGACCTATATTTCCTTCCCAAGAAGCACCTATAGGACTTGAAGTGTGTTAGTCCCATCACACAGAGATCATATATTTTGTTCCCAGAAGCACCTATAGGACTTGAAGTGTGTTAGTCCCATCACACAGACCTACATTTTCTTCCCAGAAGCACCTATAGGACTTGAAGTGTGTTAGTCCCATCACACAGAGATCATATATTTTGTTCCCAGAAGCACCTATAGGACTTGAAGTGTGTTAGTCCCATCACACAGACCTATATTTCCTTCCCAGAAGCACCTATAGGACTTGAAGTGTGTTAGTCCCATCACACAGACCTACATTTTCTTCCAGAAGCACCTATAGGACTTGAAGTGTGTTAGTCCCATCACACAGAGATCATATATTTTGTTCCCAGAAGCACCTATAGGACTTGAAGTGTGTTAGTCCCATCACACAGACCTATATTTCCTTCCCAAGAAGCACCTATAGGACTTGAAGTGTGTTAGTCCCATCACACAGAGATCATATATTTTGTTCCCAGAAGCACCTATAGGACTTGAAGTGTGTTAGTCCCATCACACAGACCTATATTTCCTTCCCAAGAAGCACCTATAGGACTTGAAGTGTGTTAGTCCCATCACACAGAGATCATATATTTTGTTCCCAGAAGCACCTATAGGACTTGAAGTGTGTTAGTCCCATCACACAGACCTACATTTTCTTCCCAGAAGCACCTATAGGACTTGAAGTGTGTTAGTCCCATCACACAGAGATCATATATTTTGTTCCCAGAAGCACCTATAGGACTTGAAGTGTGTTAGTCCCATCACACAGAGATCATATATTTTGTTCCAGAAGCACCTATAGGACTTGAAGTGTGTTAGTCCCATCACACAGACCTATATTTTCTTCCCAGAAGCACCTATAGGACTTGAAGTGTGTTAGTCCCATCACACAGAGCTCCTCTATTTTCTTTGCAGAAGCACCCACAGGACTTCTAGTGTGTTAGTGGCATCACACAGAGCTCCTATATTTTCTTCTCAGCAGCACCCACAGGACTTCTAGTGTGTTAGTGGCATCACACAGAGCTCCTCTATTTTCTTTGCAGAAGCACCCACAGGACTTCTAGTGTGTTAGTGGCATCACACAGAGCTCCTCTATTTTCTTTGCAGAAGCACCCACAGGACTTCTAGTGTGTTAGTGGCATCACACAGAGCTCCTCTATTTTCTTTGCAGAAGCACCCACAGGACTTCTAGTGTGTTAGTGGCATCACACAGAGCTCCTATATTTTCTTCTCAGCAGCACCCACAGGACTTCTAGTGTGTTAGTGGCATCACACAGAGCTCCTCTATTTTCTTTGCAGAAGCACCCATAGGACTTCTAGTGTGTTAGTGGCATCACACAGAGCTCCTATATTTTCTTCTCAGCAGCACCCACAGGACTTCTAGTGTGTTAGTGGCATCACACAGAGCTCCTCTATTTTCTTTGCAGAAGCACCCATAGGACTTCTAGTGTGTTAGTGGCATCACACAGAGCTCCTATATTTTCTTCTCAGCAGCACCCACAGGACTTCTAGTGTGTTAGTGGCATCACACAGAGCTCATCTATTTTCTTTGCAGAAGCACCCACAGGACTTCTAGTGTGTTAGTGGCATCACACAGAGCTCCTCTATTTTCTTTGCAGAAGCACCCACAGGACTTCTAGTGTGTTAGTGGCATCACACAGAGCTCCTCTATTTTCTTTGCAGAAGCACCCATAGGACTTCTAGTGTGTTAGTGGCATCACACAGAGCTCCTCTATTTTCTTTGCAGAAGCACCCATAGGACTTCTAGTGTGTTAGTGGCATCACACAGAGCTCCTATATTTTCTTCTCAGCAGCACCCACAGGACTTCTAGTGTGTTAGTGGCATCACACAGAGCTCCTCTATTTTCTTTGCAGAAGCACCCATAGGACTTCTAGTGTGTTAGTGGCATCACACAGAGCTCCTATATTTTCTTCTCAGCAGCACCCACAGGACTTCTAGTGTGTTAGTGGCATCACACAGAGCTCCTCTATTTTCTTTGCAGAAGCACCCATAGGACTTCTAGTGTGTTAGTGGCATCACACAGAGCTCCTATATTTTCTTCTCAGCAGCACCCACAGGACTTCTAGTGTGTTAGTGGCATCACACAGAGCTCCTCTATTTTCTTTGCAGAAGCACCCACAGGACTTCTAGTGTGTTAGTGGCATCACACAGAGCTCCTCTATTTTCTTTGCAGAAGCACCCACAGGACTTCTAGTGTGTTAGTGGCATCACACAGAGCTCCTCTATTTTCTTTGCAGAAGCACCCATAGGACTTCTAGTGTGTTAGTGGCATCACACAGAGCTCCTATATTTTCTTCTCAGCAGCACCCACAGGACTTCTTGTGTGTTAGTGGCATCACACAGAGCTCCTCTATTTTCTTTGCAGAAGCACCCACAGGACTTCTAGTGTGTTAGTGGCATCACACAGAGCTCCTCTATTTTCTTTGCAGAAGCACCCATAGGACTTCTAGTGTGTTAGTGGCATCACACAGAGCTCCTATATATTCTTCTCAGCAGCACCCACAGGACTACCGACTACAATGGCTGGAAGACCGCCAAGGGGAGGCAGAGCGTGCAGAGCCAAGAACACAGGGCAGGCAGGCTCTGTTTCTAGTGGACGTGGCCGTGGACGTGGACGTGGTCGTGCATCGTCATCAGCACGTGGCCATGGGACACGCGCGTCTTTGTTTTCGGCAGCTGGACATGTGGAGCCGCATCATGCTGAAGGCTTGGTAGAATGGATGACCAAGCCCTCCTCATCCTCCTCATCCTCTCTCACCCAGGCTCAGGGTACTGACAGAGCATCATCAGCCACCCCTTCCCTAGACCCACCATGTCCTCCTGAGGAGTCCCCCGAACTCTTTGAGCACAGTGTTGGGTACATGCTCCAGGAGGATGCCCAACGATTCGAAGGCTCGGATGATGATACCCAGCTTGAGGAATCTGGCAGTACTGTTCCACCAGCTGCAGCTTACTGCCAGGTTTGCTCTAGTGGTGAAGAGGGAGGGGATGATGAGGTCACTGACTCCACGTGGGTGCCTGAAGGGAGAGAGGATGAGGAGGAGGACGAGGAGGAGGAGGATGCGGCGTCACATGTCCAACGAGGCAGGATGCCCCCTGGAGGCCAGGTAGAGGCCAGCACAGCAACTGTACAACACCGCAGAGCTCCGCCTGTGCAGGGCGCTGCCTCTGCACGTTATCAGAAAAGTTCTTTGGTGTGGGCCTTTTTTGAGACGAGTGCAGCAGATCGCACCACTGCTATTTGCAATATTTGTCTCAAGCGTATCTCGCGTGGCCAAAACATCAGCCGCTTGGGCACCACAAGCATGACCAGACATATGGCGACCTGCCATGCAGCTCGTTGGCAGGCACACATAAAAGACCCACACCAAAGAACTAAGCGGACCTCTCCTTGCTCCTCCTCAGCTGGGATCTCCATCCCCACTACACCTTCAGTCCTCTCTGAAAGCTGCTCTGAGAGGACTGAAGGTGTAGAATTAGGTGTGTCACAACCAAGTACTTGCAGTACACCGACGTCCGATTGCAGCAGGCAAATTTCCCTGCCCCAGCTGCTGGACCGTAGAAAGAAGTACACTCCCAGCCATCCACATGCCCAGCGGTTGAATGCTAGCCTGGCTAAATTGCTAGCACTTCAACTGCTGCCTTTTCAGTTGGTAGACTCGGCCCCCTTCCGTGAGTTTGTTCAATGTGCGGTTCCTCAGTGGCAGGTTCCCAAACGCCACTTTTTCTCACGGAAGGCGATTCCGTCTCTCTACCGGCATGTGGAGGGCAATGTCCATGCCTCGCTGGACAGGGCGGTCAGCGGTAAGGTGCATATTACCGCTGACTCATGGTCCAGCAGGCATGGACAGGGACGGTACCTTTCTTTCACGGCCCATTGGGTCACTCTATTGGCAGCTGGGAGGGATGCAGGACAAGGTGCAGTAGTGTTGGAGGTTGTTCCGCCACCACGCCTCCAAAACGCTACTACTGCTACTGGTTGTGACACACCTCTCTCCTCCACCCCCTCCTCTTCTTCTTCCTCCAGTGCTCTGTCCTTGGAACCAGCGGTGCTCCGTAGGCGTACAAGGGGCTACGCAAGTACGCAGGCAAAAAGATGCCATGCCGTGCTTGCGCTGGTGTGTTTGGGGGACAGGAGCCACACTGGGCCAGAGGTTCTGGCAGCTCTGCAGGGGCAGGCCGAGAGGTGGTTGACGCCACGTCAGCTTAAGCCAGGAATGGTCGTTTCTGACAATGGCACCAACCTCCTCTCCGCCCTGCGACAGGGGCAGCTCACCCATGTGCCCTGCATGGCTCACGTCCTCAACCTGGTGGTGCAGCGGTTCTTGGGCAGGTTCCCAGGCTTACAGGATGTCCTGAGGCAGGCCAGGAAAGTCTGTGTGCATTTCCGCCGATCTTATAATGCCAGTGCTCGGCTGACTGAGCTGCAAAAGGAGCTGAACCTGCCCAAGAACCGCCTAATATGTGACATGCCCACCAGGTGGAACTCAACGTTGGCCATGCTGCAGCGACTGCACACGCAGCAGAGGGCCATCAATGAGTACCTTTGCGACTACGGCACCAGGACAGGGTCAGGGGAGCTTGGTTTTTTTTCCCCACGTCAGTGGAGCATGATCAGGGATGCATGCACTGTCCTCTCACCATTTGAGGAGGCCACGAGGATGGTGAGCAGTGACAGTGCATGCATCAGTGACACTGTCCCTCTTGTCCACCTGTTGGAGCATACGCTGCTTGGGATAATGGACAGGGCACTTGAGGCAGAACAGAGGCAGGAAGAGGAGGACTTCCTTGCCTCTCAAGGCCCCCTTTATCCGGACAGTGTTCCTTCTGTCCCACCCATCACACAGGAAGAGGATGAGGAGGAGGAGGAGGAGGAGGAGGAGGAGGAGGAGGATTGTGTGAGCATGGAGGTGGAGCCTGGCACTCAGCATCAGCAGCAGCAGTCTTTTAGGGATGATGTACAGTCCCAACAAACCAGTGGACTTGTACGTGGCTGGGAGGAGGTGGCTGGCGATCATGTCATCCTCAGTGACCCAGAAGACTCCGTGACCGAATGCCTCAGCTAACCTACGCTGCATGGCCTCCCTGATCCTGCAAAGCCTGCGGAAGGATCCTCGTGTTCTTCGGATCAAGGAGAGGGACCATTACTGGCTGGCCACTCTCCTTGATCCGCGGTACAAGGGTAAGGTTGCGGACCTTATCTTGCCATCGCAGAGGGAGCAGAGGATGAGACATCTCAGGGAGGCCTTGCAGAAAGGTCTGTGCAACGCGTTCCCAGAAACTGGGAGGCTACAAACTCCTGGTCCTGGGCAACGAGTTGCTGAGGCTTCGGTCAGTGGCAGAAGGAGCGGTGGGGAAGGTGGACGTCTGACCGATGCGTTCAGACAATTTTTTAGTCCGCAGCCCCAAGGTATGATCGGTTCCAGCAACCATCGCCAGCGTCTGATATACATGGTGCAGGAATACCTTGGGGCAAGGTCAGACTTGGACACCTTTCCCACCGAAAATCCTCTGGCTTACTGGGTCCTGAGGATGGATCACTGGCCAGAGCTTGCACAGTATGCAATTGAGCTACTGGCCTGTCCTGCCTCCAGCGTTCTTTCCGAACGCACATTCAGTGCTGCTGGAGGATTTGTGACTGATCATAGGGTGCGCCTGTCCACCGCCTCGGTTGATCGACTGACCTTCATCAAAATGAATCAGTCTTGGATCACCACCAGCTACCAGGCACCTGAGGCGGATATAACCGAATAATTTTTAATGTCACATCCCTTCAAGACTGCCTATGCTGATGCTGAGTGACTGTCCTCTTATGTTCACTGACTATCCTCTTCCTCCTCCTCAATGATCCATGCCACCACACCAGTGCCTAAGGCACAATTTTTCAGCCCCTGTTTAACAGGGGCGTGTACATACAATTTTTATAAAAAAATGCTTCGCAACACGTGTGACTGCTGTGCTCCAAGTACAGTATCTGTGAGGGGTTGCAGTGTTGTGGCACCAGCACCAGTGCCTAAGGCACAATTTTTCAGCCCCTGTTTAACAGGGGCGGGTACTTACAATTTTTTAAAAAAATGCTTTGCAACACATGTGACTGCTGTGCTCCAAGTACAGTATCTGTGAGGGGTTGCAGTGTTGTGGCACCAGCACCAGTGCCTAAGGCACAATTTTTCAGCCCCTGTTTAACAGGGGCGTGTACTTACAATTTTTTTAAAAAATGCTTCGCAACACGTGTGACTGCTGTGCTCCAAGTACAGTATCTGTGAGGGGTTGCAGTGTTGTGGCACCAGCACCAGTGCCTAAGGCACAATTTTTCAGCCCCTGTTTAACAGGGGCGTGTACTTACAATTTTTTAAAAAAATGCTTCGCAACACGTGTGACTGCTGTGCTCCAAGTACAGTATCTGTGAGGGGTTGCAGTGTTGTGGCACCAGCACCAGTGCCTAAGGCACAATTTTTCAGCCCCTGTTTAACAGGGGCGTGTACATACAATTTTTATAAAAAAATGCTTCGCAACACGTGTGACTGCTGTGCTCCAAGTACAGTATCTGTGAGGGGTTGCAGTGTTGTGGCACCAGCACCAGTGCCTAAGGCACAATTTTTCAGCCCCTGTTTAACAGGGGCGTGTACATACAATTTTTATAAAAAAATGCTTCGCAACACGTGTGACTGCTGTGCTCCAAGTACAGTATCTGTGAGGGCCGGGTTGCAGTGTTGTGGCACCAGCACCAGTGCCTAAGGCACAATTTTTCAGCCCCTGTTTAACAGGGGCGTGTACTTACAATTTTTTAAAAAAATGCTTCGCAACACGTGTGACTGCTGTGCTCCAAGTACAGTCTCTGTGAGGGGTTGCAGTGTTGTGGCACCAGCACCAGTGCCTAAGGCACAATTTTTCAGCCCCTGTTTAACAGGGGCGGGTAATTACAAATCTTGATCTAATAGTTCACAGCAGGGCCCATTCCTGCGCCCACCAAGAGTAACTATGAGGGCCTGCAGTCTTGTGGCAACACCGTCCACCACCACCACCGCCAAAGGCCCAATTTTTCTGCCCTGTTCATCAGGTGCTTGCAATTACAAATCTTGATCTAATAACTCACAGCAGGGCCCATTCCTGCGCCCACCAAGAGTAACTATGAGGGCCTACAGTCTTGTGGCAACACCGTCCACCACCACCGCCAAAGGCCCAATTTTTTCTGCCCTGTTCATCAGGTGCTTGCAATTACAAATCTTGATCTAATAACTCACAGCAGGGCCCATTCCTGCACCCACCAAGAGTAACTGTGAGAGCTTACAGTCTTGTGGCAACACCGTCCACCACCACCACCACCCCCAATTTTTCTGCCCTGTTCAACAGGTGCATGCAATTACAAATCTTGATCTATTAACTCATAGCAGGGCCCATTCCTGTGCCCACCAGTCTTGTGGCTACACCAACATCTAATAGGGCAAATTTCTGCAGAGTATATACGCCAGGGCCCTACTTTCAAACATCCAACTTACAAACGACTCCTACTTGCAAATGGAAAGAGAAAACAGGAAGTGAGAGGAAATCTACCCCTAGGAAGGGAAATTCTATCCTGTTAGATTTAATTTGGGAAAAAGGTATCTCCTCTCTACTGATACTTTATCACCAATCCTTGTTTCAATTAAAACCCCACTTTTTCCAAAAACATTTGTCATTGGGACGGAAAGTGAGGTGACATGTTCTGAACAGATGTGCAAAGACAGCAAATGTTACAGGGGTGATAACCCCTCCCTATGTTCTCCAAAAAGCTTAAAAATAGATTTTTTTGGGATGGAGCTACACTTCATAATGTACCTGTTCAGATTCTACTTAAGAACAAACCTAAAGCCGCAAGTGGTTTTAAATGGCTTCTTTTTTTCCTTTACAAATGTCATTTTGTGCAAGGACAGTTCTAAACACGGGAAACACATGCCACTTCACAGGCATACTTTAGACACCCCCCAGGTACCATATTTAAAGGAAAATTTCACTTTTTTTTTTTCACTTTATGCATCATTAAAATGACTGCTCCCGAAAAAACGTTAGTTTTTAAAAGTTCTTTTTGCATTGATATATGTCCCCTGGGGCAGGACCCGGGTCCCCAAACCTGTTTTATGACATTAACATGCATATTGGCCGTTGTAATTAGCACTTTTGATTTCGAACGTTCGCGTCCATTATAACGTATAGGGTTCGAAAATTCGCGCAAACTTTCGGTCGGTTCGAAGGTTCTGGTGCGAACCGAACCCGGGGGTGTTCGGCTCATCCCTACTCATCAGGGCTGCCCTCTTTCCCCCACAATATTTAATCTTATGATAGAACCCTTAGCTGAAACCATCAGATCACATACTACTATCACGGGCTTTACCTTTGGTTCCAGTAAACATGTCATAAACTTGTTCGCAGATGATGAGATCTTATTACTGAAACATCCCTCCCACAGGCCCACAAAACCTTAACGGACTTTGGAGACATATCTTACTACAAAGTCAACTTCACCAAATCCATGATACTGGATGTAGGAGTCTCCCAATCTACTAAAAGCTTACTACAAGACACTCAGCATACTCGTGGAGTACAAAGGGTATTTGTCTCTAGGTATAACCTTAACCAATACAACCTCATCCTTAGTTGAAGCCAACCTTAAAGAGGTGTGCCCATCAAAAAAAAATCTTTTAAAGTCAGCAGTAAGGATGAGCTCCGGCGTGTTCGCAAATGGCATGTGCAGAGCCGGCCAGGATGTCGGCACCTCGCTGCGCTAATCACAGGCAGTGAGACATCTCCCAATCTCTGCAGCGGCGCATCGGGAAAATGTCTCACTGCCTGTGATTAGCGCTCTGCAGTGCCAACTTCCTGGCGGGCTCTGCACGTGCCGTTTGCGAACACGCCGGAGCTCATCCTTAGTCAGCAGCTACAAATACTGCAGCTGCTGACTTTTAAGAATCGGACACTTACCTGTCCCAGGGTCCAGCGATGCAGAGGAACAAAGCCCCCCTCATTCCCCGCTCCGCTCACGGTGCCAGCATCCTTACTGTGGGCACCCGGCTGTGGCTTCACAGCCGGGCACCCACTGCGCATGCGCGAGCGGCGCCGCACACCGTGATACGCCGCACAGTCATCTGGGACCTGTCACGTGTCCCAGATGACTGACTGCCGAGGGGAAGTGACGTTTCTAGGCGGGCTGAGGAAGAGGCAGATTTCGTGGGACCACCTAGCAACATGGAGAAATAGGTAAGTGACATTTTTTTTGTTATCCAATTATTTTTTATTCTCAGATTTAATGTAAAAATTCACAATGTTGTCATTTTGGGGGAAACACCACTTTAAACCGTTCATAGTCAAACTAGAACAACAACTCACAACCATCTCCAAAACAGAATTATCCTGGTTGGGCAAGATAGCGGCACCTAAATCCCTCCGCACTGTGTCCAAAACCATATGGAAATTTACCCGGGGAGGTAAAAAATCTAGATGCTCACGCAACAACCTTATCCCACACAAAAAGGTAGGGGGTGTAGGATTTGCAGACATTCAAGAATATCTATGGGCAATAAGACTAGACCAGCTTAAACATTGGTTTCATGACAATAACTGCTCACTATGGGTAGAAATAGAAAGCTCATCACTCCCGATAAGCAACCCTCTTACATTCCTAATAAGTGACATATGGGAACCATGGCAAACAGGGGGCCTATCACCATCCATTCAGATTTCCTTACAGGCTTGGAGATTCCTCCAAAAACTCGGTGACAGCGACACACATGACTTAGTATATGACCTCCCAATAGACCTCTTGGGGGCAAAGATTCCTATGCTCTAAACCACAAATCGTCAAGCATGAGGCATAAAACACATACAAGACCTTTTTAAGGGAATAACACCCAAATCTGCAGAACAAATTATGGCTGCACATTAATTACCCAATAATTTGCTGCTCTCCTGTGTATGCATTTCCCATTTTCTAAGGGCACATCCCATACCCAAATTCAAAATATCATCTACAGCATGGTGCTTCTACACAAAAACGCCTCAGTCTGCTAAAGGTATATCATTATTCTATAACCTCATTCAAAACAAACATACTTTTAGTAAAACAGCAACCATTAGGAAGTGGGAAAAAGAGCTGGGCATTAAGTTCTCAGATGAAAAATAGAAACACGCTCTCAAGGAAATACAAAAAAACTCCCATTGTGCGAATCATTGGGAAATGACGCTTAAAATCACCAACAGATGGCACTGTACCCCATATAGACTTGCCACCTTTTTCTCAGACACATCTCCCATGTGTTGGAGAAATTGTGGACAAATAGGTAATCTGTTACACACATTATTGGAATGCCCGAGCATAACCAGCCTCTGGAACAAAACTTTTAAACTAATCTCGTCATCCACAGGGATTTTAGTAACACCAAACCCTGCATTAGCAATCCTTCACACTGGGATAGAGAGATTTCCACCAGAATACAGATCAGTCACCACACACATATTACTGGCAACCCGTACCCTTATCCTTCGGAGTTGGAAAAACACCTTGGCCATCAACACATATGAGGTGATTACACTAGTCAACAGAAATCACACCTTTCCCCTATAGGAAGGTACTAAGTATAGTATAGCGTTCTCTTATAGGAAGGAACAAAGTATAGTATAGAGTTCCCCTATAGGAAGCCGCAAAGTATAATAGAGAATTCCCCTATAGGAAGCCACAACGTATAGTATATAGTTCTCCTATAGGAAGTCAAAGTATAGTATAGAGTTCCCCTATAGGAAGCTACAAAGTATAGTATAGAGTTCTCCTATAGGAAGCCACAAAGTATAGTATAGAGTTCACCTATAGGAAGGTACAAAGTATAGGATAGAAACAAAAAAGGGACAATCCCCCACGTTGGGGTTTTTAGGCAGCGTACAATGAAGGGAAGTCAGAGTTTGTAGGTAAAAAAGTATAAAGTTTATTTGTAAAAAATGATTGAAATCCTTGAATTGAAACATGAGCTCCAATGGGAATACAGAAGAATACTATACATTTAAGTACAGGGGGAACATGGATATACAATATGCAGACTAGTATTCACAAAACAACAGTACATAATCTGTCGAAAACATGAAAAAATATCCCTGACGCGTTTCAACCCGAAAAGGGTCTTCCTCAGAGGGAAAAAGGAGGTCTGCTAGACAAAGAGGAATAAAATGTCAGTGTTAGTGGCAAATACATTTTACAAAGTGAAACAGGCTCATACGATATAAAGAGCTGAATGTGACAAAACACATTGGAGTTTATATTTACCACACTGGTGTATATCCTGAAGGTAAAAGGTAAGTGGTGTTCCCACTGGGGGTTTGTTTTGGAGCGAGGAGGATGCCGTCCACTCAAATGGGGTACGCCAGACAAGTTCCACCGAACACTACCCAGGCCCTGGGGCGCCACACGTCTTGCGGGAGGTCACACGCTTGGGGTTCTACTCCTACTAGTCCCGCTAATCAAGCAGGGATACCAGGGGAGGGAAACAACCTGGGAAAGGCCTAGAAGCGCGCAGGCACCACCAATAAAAGAGTCTATAAGGGAATAAGGGTTATGTTAAAACTTGGTATCTTAGCGGGTAGAGCAATATATAGCAGCTAAGAGGGAGAGGTTAGATAATTAATTAAACATCTATATGTAATTATTAATGCCAGGTGGGGTGACCAGAACATGTACTGAGTGGAATGTGCGCTGGAGAACGAGGTGGAAACAGAGTGTGTGACTAAAAGACAGAAGGGGGGAAAAAGGAAACAAAAAACAAAAAACGACAAACATAAACCAAAAGCCAAAAGACCCCAAATCAAATCAGTCAGCCCAGAGGACAAAGACTCCCCTCGGGGAGAAAGGAGAAATTGAAGTGCAAAATTGTGATGGGGCAAAGATGTGTAGGTGTGGTGTGTGAAGAAGTGAAGGGATGGGGAAAGTGTTGAGGGGAGTGAGTGGGGGGTGATGTGGGGTTAGATGCAGGAAAGGAAGTAGTGATGGAAAGGGAAAAAAAGGGAACGAAGGAGGGAGGGAAAAGGGGGACGGTGGGGAAACCGGGGAAGGGAAAGGGGAAAGAGGGGGGGGGGAAAGGAAAGGAGGAGGGTAGAAAAGGGAAGGGGGGAGATGGGGGAAACGAAGGAAAAGGGGAAGAGAGAGAGAGGGGGGAGAGGGAAGGGGGAATAAGAAGGAGAAAATAGGGGGGGAAAGTAAGGGAAAGGGGGAAGGGGGGGGGGGTGGGGTGTGAAGAGGTGAGTGGTGACGGTTCTACTTGTTCAAAATGTGGGATGTTAGTAATGAAGTAGTGTGTGTGTGCATGAGCTGGAATTATAGTCCTACCTGGGGTGAGGAGATGCTGGAATAGTGCCACAGGCTGCTGACCATGGGGTTATATCACAATAGCCGATGGTACGTTCTGAGAAAGACCCCCAGTCTTAAATCACTAATATAGTGATAGTGTAGGGGGACTGTTAGATCGATTAGCTGAAAACAAAGGGTAATGGTGATCAGTAGGATCAAACAAAAAATCTAATGATCGCATATACAGCAAGGCTGTCCTGTAGGGACCACAGGGGGGTCTGCGGGAATAGAGTGATGGATATAACCATCAGACAATGTCCATGCTTACCGCATATCGTACTCGGTGGTAGTCTGGTCCTGTTAGGGAGGCAGTGGTGTGATCTAGTGTTTGGTGATCCTTTTATGGGTTGAAGATAATTGCTGGTGGCCGGAAGTGTGTCACCGGAAACAGTCAGCAGGAGCTGACTCTATTGGTAGGTGGGTGTCTGCGCAGAGTAGGCCCTCCTTCAGGTGGGGGCGGCCGCCAAACGGGCAGGCCTCGTGTGGCGTCCCCGGCGTTCCTGGCGGCTATCTTGTGGCCCGTAATTGACGTCATCCCTGATGTAAACCACGTGATGTACGTTCGTCATGCGCACCAGCGGCGTCCCGCGCGTGCGCAATGGCAAGCGTCGTCCAGGGATGTCCAGGAACGCCGCCGACGAGGGTGTTCCAACGGTCGATCGCACGGGACCAGCCCAGGTGCGTCGATCGTGGAGAAAGAGGAGGCGCTTGTTGGTGGAACGTGGCGTCGCTCCTTACCCTCGTCGGGAAGGCGTGATGGCGCCACCTAGGGACCCAGATGGCGCGGCGGAGTCAGGCAGTCCCCAGTGGTGGACAAATATCATCCCTGCCCCAACCTAGTCAGCCTGCGGTAGAGAGATGGTAGAGAGATGTTGAGCTGGAGTAAGGGCAAAAGAAAAAATAATAATAATAATAATGATCAATGAAAAGGTATAATAAAATAAAGTAAAATAAAATAATATAATATAATAAAATAAAATAAAGTAAATTAAAATAAATAAATGTAAAAATAAATGAATAAAATGAAAAATAGACAAATTGTAACTTGTAGAATGAAGTAAATTAAATGGTGCAAAAGAAAAAGTGAAAGAACGACGGTGACAGGTGGACCACAGCATCAACCAGGCCGCAGGAAGGTCATTGACAAATGGCTCAGTTATTATCATAAATCACAAACAACTCTGACTTATTCAAGTATGGAAAACATAAAACAAGGGTATTTTCACAGATTATGTTAATATATTACATACTTTAGTTTGTACAAAACTATACATAGGAAACATTTAGTAGATGTACATCATATATATACATAAAACTCTGGTTAGGAACTGTCATTTTAGCTGTATGTAACTTGGTACGGTCTCATTCTATGTCCTCATCCAAATGAGGAACATAATACAAGTAGAATATTGTAGACATAATACTGTATTGCATTGAAGGTTCAGTTAAATAAGAATATAGAGTATATCCAGGGGGAAACTGGTCTACCTTTAGCATGAGGGAGTTTAAAGCGTTACGCGATCTCACCTTATTGTTCCAGGAGAACAATACCCTCGATCTGATAGACGAAATAGATCTAGACAGTCTGTTGGACAGTGTTAATCCACCTATATCCAATTATGATATAAAATTTAAAAAACCCTCCTCGAAGTTTCCCCCCCTAAGCCTAAGCTCTAGTATCGACACTTTTGTCAAACAGACCACTCGTGACATATCCAAGATTTCATGTAAGAAAACACACCCCTACAATCTAACCAAAAAGGAATTTAAAGCCCTTGAGGCGTTACGGCTTAATACCAGTATTACCATAAAATCCTCAGACAAGGGGGGCAACGTAGTCGTCATGGACAATGCCAATTATGTAGAGATGTGCCAAAGGATCTTGGACAACAAGGATTGGTATAAACCAATCCCATTAAAGCAAATACAAGCATACTATAGCAAATTTTATGATCTAGTTGATTCGGCATTCGGCAGAGAAGCTATCACTCAGAACATCTATGAATTCATTAGGACTAAATATCCCAAAGTAGCAACCATTTATAGCCTGCCAAAAATACACAAATGTATGGCCCAACCCCCCGGACGCCCTATTGTTTCCGGTAGAGGTAACATTTCGGAAAATTTAAGTAAAGTTATAGATTCCTATCTCCAACCCTTTGTTACGTCCTTGCCCTCCTTTTTGAAGGACACTATACACCTATTACAGACTATCAATACTACAACTTTATCCACCAAATCCATTCTAGTGGCTATTGATGTCGAAGCACTCTATAGCTCGATCCCCCATAACAAGGGAGTCGCTGCCATACGGAGAATCTTAACACTGAATCCGAAATATGAAGATTCACTGAATGAGTTCATTATTGACGGATTGGAATATATATTACATCATAACTTTTTTATGTTCAATAGTTCCCACTTCCTCCAGGTACAGGGCGTGGCCATGGGCACTTGCTGTGCCCCGGCCTACGCCAACCTGTACCTGGGGGAGTGGGAACAATCACTCCTGGACCACAGGGACCTCGTCATGTACACTAGCCACATTACCGTATGGCTACGGTACATCGACGACGTCCTTGTCGTCTGGGATGGACCTGAGGATCTATTACTAGAATTTTTTGCTCACCTTAACCACAATGAGCACAATCTTAAATTCACCATGACACATGACCGGAATCAACTTACCTTTCTCGATGTACTGATTGGTCGCTCCTCCGACAACTCCCCTTACACCACCCTTTATCGGAAAGACACTGCGGGAAATACAATTCTCCATGCGGAGAGTTTCCACCCGCTTACACTCAAACGGTCTATCCCTTATGGCCAATACTTGCGCCTACGTAGGAACTGTTCCAATGATATACTCTTCAACACTGAGGCTGGTCAACTCCAGTCCAGATTACTGGCACGTGGATATAGCCGGTCGTGCCTGCGCAGGGCTTACAACCGTACCCTTGCGCAGTCCCGACCAAGCCTACTCGCACCAAAGAAGGTCAAAAATGACCCTGGTGTGGAATCCACCAGGATCATCATGAGATTTTCCAAACAGCACGACATCATTAGAAAAATTATCTCACGGTATTGGTCTATCTTAAAAGATGACCCAAAAATCAGCCAATTTCTCCCCGATAGCCCCGCAATAACCTTTAGACGGGCCATCTCACTACGTGATCGACTCGTACAAAGTGAATATAGAAACGAGACCAAAAGGCTTAAACACTGCTCTACCCTGGGTACCTTCCCCCGTAGTCACTGTTCAGTATGCAAATATGTAAAACGTGAAAAAACGTTTCCCCTTCCCAATGGGGCAACTTTTCATCCATTTCACTTTGTGAACTGTCAAACGAAAGGGATTGTTTACATCATGTTATGTGAATGTGGTGCGTTTTACATAGGGAAGACGAAACAGGAGCTCCACAAACGTATGTCCAAACACATTTATTGCATGCAGATTGGCAATCACTACTTACCCCTAGGACGGCATGTGGTAACCGTACATAACTATGTGATGCCCACTGTCGCATTCGCCGCTCTCGATCGGATTCATATACCCGACCGAGGCGGCGACTGGAACAAAATACTCCTTCAGTGCGAACAGAGGTGGATCCATAGACTCAATGCCACAGTGGCGCCGGGCCTAAATGAGTCCATCTCTTTCGCTCCCTTTCTAAAAGGTTTTGTTTCTGGCAAAACCCAAAAAGGGCACTTATTTGTAAATTATCCCTTGTGGTTCACCCCAGTCCACCCCATTAGTGCCCCCTTTGTTGGACATTTCGTTGCTGCAGCTCCTGTTTCGCCTCCCCTACCTCATCATTCCTCTTCTCTTTCTTCTCCTCCATGATAGCCCATAAACATATAGATCTCTCTATCAACAAAGATATTGTGAACTCTTTTTTCCCCCTGGCTATACTCTATATTCTTATTTAACTGAACCTTCAATGCAATACAGTATTATGTCTACAATATTCTACTTGTATTATGTTCCTCATTTGGATGAGGACATAGAATGAGACCGTACCAAGTTACATACAGCTAAAATGACAGTTCCTAACCGGAGTTTTATGTATATATATGATGTACATCTAATAAATGTTTCCTATGTATAGTTTTGTACAAACTAAAGTATGTAATATATTAACATAATCTGTGAAAATACCTTTGTTTTATGTTTTCCATACTTGAATAAGTCAGAGTCGTTTGTGAATTGTGATTTATGATAATAACTGAGCCATTTGTCAATGACCTTCCTGCGGCCTGGTTGATGCTGTGGTCCACTTGTCACCGTCGTTTTTTCACTTTTTCTTTTGCACCATTTAATTTACTTCATTCTACAAGTTACATTTTGTCTATTTTTTTTTATTCATTTTTATTTATTTATTTAATTTTTTATTTTATTTTATTATTTATTTTACTTTATTTTATTATACCTTTTCATTGATCATTATTATTATTATTATTTTTTCTTTTGCCCTTACTCCAGCTCAACATCTCTCTACCGCAGGCTGACTAGGTTGGGGCAGGGAGGATATTTGTCCACCACTGGGGACTGCCTGACTCCGCCGCGCCATCTGGGTCCCTAGGTGGCGCCATCACGCCTTCCCGACGAGGGTAAGGAGCGACGCCACGTTCCACCAACAAGCGGCTCCTCTTTCTCCACGATCGACGCACCTGGGCTGGTCCCGTGCGATCGACCGTTGGAACACCCTCGTCGGCGGCGTTCCTGGACATCCCTGGATGACGCTTGCCATTGCGCACGCGCGGGACGCCGCTGGTGCGCATGACGAACGTACGTCACGTGGTTTACGTCAGGGATGACGTCAATTACGGGCCACAAGATGGCCGCCAGGAACGCCGGGGACGCCACACGAGGCCTGCCCGTTTGGCGGCCGCCCCCACCTGAAGGAGGGCCTACTCTGCGCAGACACCCACCTACCAATAGAGTCAGCCCTTGCTGACTGTTTCCGGTGACACACTTCCGGCCACCAGCAATTATCCTCAACCCATAAAAGGATCACCAAACACTAGATCACACCACTGCCTCCCTAACAGGACCAGACTACCACCGAGTACGATATGCGGTAAGCATGGACATTGTCTGATGGTTATATCCATCACTCTATTCCCGCAGACCCCCCTGTGGTCCCTACAGGACAGCCTTGCTGTATATGCGATCATTAGATTTTTTGTTTGATCCTACTGATCACCATTACCCTTTGTTTTCAGCTAATCGATCTAACAGTCCCCCTACACTATCACTATATTAGTGATTTAAGACTGGGGGTCTTTCCCAGAACGTACCATCGGCTATTGTGATATAACCCCATGGTCAGCAGCCTGTGGCACTATTCCAGCATCTCCTCACCCCAGGTAGGACTATAATTCCAGCTCATGCACACACACAATACTTCATTATTAATATCCCACATTTTGAACAAGTAGAACCGTCACCATTCACCTCTTCACACCCCACCCCAACACTCCCCTTCCTCCCATCCCCGCCCCCCCCCTTCCCCCTTTCCCTTACTTTTCCCCCCTATTTTCTCCTTCTTATTCCCCCTTCCCTCTCCCCCTCTCTCTCTCTTCCCCTTTTCCTTCGTTTCCCCCATCTCCCCCGTTCCCTCTTCTACCCCCCTCCTTTCCTTCCCCCTCCCCTCTTTCACCTTTCCCTTCCCCGGTTTCCCCACCGTCCCCCTTTTCCCTCCCTTCTTCGTTCCTTTTCTTCCCTTTCCATCACTCCTTTCTTTCCTGCATCTAACCCCACATCACCCCCCACTCACTCCCCTCAACACTTTCCCCCATCCCTTCACTTCTTCACACACCACACCTACACATCTTTGCCCCATCACAATTTTGCACTTCAATTTCTCCTTTCTCCCCGAGGGGAGTCTTTGTCCTCTGGGCTGGTTGATTTGATTTGGGTTTTTTGGCTTTTGGTTTATGTTTGTCGTTTTTTGTTTCCTTTCCCCCCCCCCCCTTCTGTCTTTTAGTCACACACTGTGTTTCTACCTCGTTCTCTAGCGCACATTCCACTTAGTACATGTTCTGGTCACCCCACCTGGCATTAATAACTACATATAGATGTTTAATTAATTATCTAACCTCTCCCTCTTAGCTGCTATATACTGCTCTACCCGCTAAGATACCAAGTTTTAACATAACCCTTATTCCCTTATAGACTCTTTTATTGGTGGTGCCTGCGCGCTTCTAGGCCTTTCCCAGGTTGTTCCCCTCCCCTGGTATCCCTGCTTGATTAGCGGGACTAGTAGGAGTGGAACCCCAAGCGTGTGACCTCCCGCAAGACGTGTGGCGCCCCAGGGCCTGGGTAGTGTTCGGTGGAACCTGTCTGGCGTACCCCATTTGAGTGGACGGCATCCTCCTCGCTCCAAAACAAACCCCCAGTGGGAACACCACTTACCTTTTACCTTCAGGATATACACCAGTGTGGTAAATATAAACTCCAATGTGTTTTGTTACATTCAGCTCTTTATATCGTATGAGCCTGTTTCACTTTGTAAACTGTATTTGCCACTAACACTGACATTTTATTCCTCTTTGTCTAGCAGACCTCCTTTTTCCCTCCGAGGAAGACCCTTTTCGGGTTGAAACGCGTCAGGGATATTTTTTCATGTTTACGACAGATTATGTACTGTTGTTTTGTGAATACTAGTCTGCATATTGTATATCCATGTTCCCCCTGTACCTAAATGTATATTATTCTTCTGTATTCCCATTGGAGCTCATGTTTCAATTCAATGATTTCAATCATTTTTTATAAATAAACTTTATACTTTTTTACCTACAAACTCTGACTTCCCTTCATTGTACGCTGCCTAAAAACCCCAACGTGGGGGATTGTCCCTTTTTTGTTTACGTCCTATTGGACTTCGTCAGCGGTGGCGAAGTCCAATAGGACGTAACGTACGTACTTGCGTCTCACACAAGCTCACAGCGAGATACACCGCAGTCTCACTGTATCTCTCACTAGCATTGCTACTTTTTATCTTGCATGTATCTGCTATTCTCATAGGAGTCATCTATTGGGTTCAGTACATGCTTTGTGGACATTCACATCCATCATGCTTGAGAATTTATCTTTGGCATTATTTTGAATATTGTTACTTTTTATTTTATTTTAAATAAACCGGTATATACCAGTCTACACTTAGAGTGTTTCCCCTTTTATTTTTTATCTTGGGGAGCTTTTTTGTGTTGGGATTTCGTGGTTTTGCTTTGGTTGCTGATCGTTGCCTGCACATGGAACATCACCCACTGATGAGTCACCACACAGATTGCATCTAATTTGGAAAGGAATTTTCCTGCTTTCTCCCTGATTGGGTCCACGCTTATGTGCATAGCACATTTGGTAAGAGTACCTTTTCATTTATGGTGGAGGATTATCATCCACAGTCACTGGGGTGATCATCCACATCATTTTAATCCGTATCTTCCGGATAAGAACTTTTGTCACCACATTTTACAAATTTTGTGTTTTTGGTGTATATATGTTTTTCAGATGCGCTGCACTATTTTTTATGTTATACTTTAGAATCACTTGCTTCCTTCTCTTGCCCAGGACTACATGTCCCATGAGGCATTCAAGTTCTCAGGCATTTACTGACATATATGGATGGTGTACAGAGCTGTATTTTCTGATGTGTAAATAAATAATGCATTCTGTATGCAGGCCAATTAATCGACTGACCAACAAATCGAGTATGAAAATAGTTGACAACTATTTTCATAAACGATTAGTTGTTTCAGCCCTACATCTCTGAATCTCCTACCAGTTCATTTCTTTATTCATGGACCTTAGTCAGAGAGTGAGGAAACAACAAGAACTGACTTTTATAGGCGTTATAGTGATGAGAGATTATAGGACGAGTGTCCCCACCCCTCTATCACTCATTGCCATCTTCCCAACACAAGAAGTCCTGCACTTCCTTATTTAGTCCATGATTTAGTCATGAATAACAGCGGGGCTGAGCCCCACCAGATGTCAGAGAGTGAGGATGGGGGAGAACAACCAAGATGAAGACTGGACTGATCCTGAAGACCACCATCATTGGGTTATTGACTCTTCCCTCATTATCACTTTCTGTTTAAGATTGCAAAGCTTGAGGATGTTATCACATTATCAACATGTAAAAGTCTGTGCTCCAATCAAATCATCAGATATAAAATGTCCAGCTGGTAGAAAATAGGTGTAAAAGAAGTCAGGGGTCAGGAGTATGTAATGTACAAGATAAATTATACAGTGTAAGGTCAGGACTCATAATATTGGTGTTCAGTAATCGGTGGAATATTAAATGTTTCCATGAGACAAGTTGCAGAGGTCCCACACTGCTGCCTCCCATCTCCTGAGACTGCACTCAGTGACTTGGGTCTGAGACTATACAGACATATCCCTTCACCCGGCACAGCCAGCAAACAACAGAGCAAGTAATCCTGGGAGAATTGTTCTGTCAGACATCTTGCCATATCCGGTTAAGGGGCAGAAGACCAAAAACACATACCCCAGGTGCCTAGATCTAGTAACATATATGGTGAACATTACCATTTTTCTGCCAGCTGAACCCCAGAATCTCCATAAATCCAGTCTAGATACACAAATTGTTTCTGCAGCACAGAGAAGGAAGATTATCTAAGAGAAATACAGGAATGCAGGAAGGGGAACACAGCTCAGGAAAGTGACCAGGGGATTACAGGCTGATATCACCCAGTCCCAGCCCTACTCTGGACCAATAAGTGAGCAGTATAGGTGGAGCAATGTATTTAGTGATAAAGACCCACCTGTGCTGATCTCTGTAGGAGTGTCCTCCTCTATAAATGTCTCCGTCATTCCATCCTCCTCCATAGACTGCTGATCATCCCTCACATACCTTTCTTCTTCTTCTGATTTAACCTCAAATTCTATATTGATTTGATCTCCACTCTAAATCAAGAAAAGGAGAGAGAATATCATCTGTAAGATATAAGCTTTATTATTGTGACATCACATCAAAAATATACACATTGGTGTTAATTTACTAAAGGCAAATCCACTATGCACTACAAGTGCACATGGAAGTTACTGTAGATCTGAGGGAAAAAAAATCTGAAATGTGGGGAAGCTCTGCTGATTTCTATTATCCAATCATATGCAAGCAAAAATGCTGCTTTTTTATTTTCCTTCTATGTTCCTCCCAGATCTACAGGGACTGCACAGTGGATTTGCCTTTAGTAAATAAACCCCCCTGTCTCCTCAAGTCCATGTTCTAGATGATCCATCCCATCAACCTTGTAACAGTAAGGGATGGTGTGATCTTCCTGTGTGGAATCCCGGGAATACAGAGGATGGGGACATCTCTCTGGTGGGTTCCTGGTATTAGGTGTCTCCATCATATACTTGTGTCCTTCTGAAAACTCCACCATCACTTCATCCTCCTCTTTAATTTCATAATTATCATCCCTGAGGTTTCCACTCTGAATAAATAATAAAACATTCATTGTAACAATCATGCTGTGTATAAATCAGAACTACCAATAATTGTTAATCATCTACCTGATGATGGTGGGGGATGGTGTGATCTTCCTGTTTGAAATTCCAGGAATACAGAGTGCGAGGACCTCTCTCTGGTGGGTTTCTGTAGCTGGATGACTCCACCATGGTGTCCTGGTACAGATCTTTGCATTCCTTTAGAAACGCTGACTCCTCCATTACCCAATCCTCATCATCCTCCTCTTTTATCTCTTCTTTAACTTCAACTTTAGAATCTCTCAGGTTTCCACTCTGAATATATTATAAAAATGACATCAATTGTAACAATGCAGATAATGTACAGATCCTAATGATACTATCAGTTATTGTTCCTCATCTACCTGATGATGGTGGGGGATGGTGTGACCTTCCTGTGTGGAATCCCGGGAATACAGAGGACAGGGACATCTCTCTGGTGGGTTCCCATTACTGGATCCATCTGTAGGAAACACACACACTGACTGAATACATTTTTTCCATGTGTTTATCAGATGATGGGGGATCTAGGTGGAGCCTCCGTACTGCTCTCTCCTTTACAATAAAGTCTCCTCTTACCCGGTGATGTGAGGGGCGGCTGATTGTCCATCATGACGTCCTTGTAGAGATCCTTGTGTCCTTCTAAATACTCCCACTCCTCCATGGAGAAATAGACAGTGACATCCTGACACCTTATAGGAACCTGACACACACAATGATACAGTCACCATCCAAACACATCCGTTGTCTGTTACTGGATAATGTCCCAGAATTCCCAGCACCGCTCACCTCTCCTGTCAGCAGCTCCATCATCTTTTTGGTGACTTTGCAAATCTTCTGCATGTTGTGTCTCTCAAATTTTAGGGAGTCACATGGAGGCACTGTGATGGTCATATAATCACCGGACTTCACAAGAGGAAACCTCTGTATTGGAGAACGAATAGGAATATCATGTTAGAATCCTCCTCACCTCTACAGTCAGGTCTGTGTTAGAGATAAGAGTGATGTCATGTGACCTCCCAGAATCCTCCTCACCTCTCCGGTCAGCAGGTAGATGATCTCCAGGGTGAGGTTTAGTATCTTCTCAGTCATGTGACTCCGGTCCTCCTCCATCCTCATTGGTGCCGTCATTTGATCTATATAGGTAGATGGATAACTTTGGGAAATTAAAGTAAGTATTATTTGGTTGGTATTGGTCACATAATAATAGGATATGGGTGTGGAGGGATTGATGTACATTTAAGAACTACTGCCTTTATGCCCCTCTAAAAATGTCCCTGTCTATTTTGTTTCTGCAAAATATTTCTTGATAAGTGAGATGGTGAGGTGAAGGCCCTTTGCTTGCTGGCAGGAGTTCTTTAAGAAGGTCATAAAAGTAAGTGCAGGTGGGGTGGGAGGACCATCAGAGACCCCTATGAGCCCTAAAGCCACCTCTTACCTGAGAGCCTTGCAGCCTGACTACTCTATTAGAGGCCCCTAAAGCCCTTCAGCCCCACTAACCTCTCAGAGTTGTTCAGCCCTATTACTTCCTAAGAGACCCACAAAGTCCTTGAGCTACACTTCCTCCTCAGGGGTCCTAGAGTCTTTCACAGTTGACTTGCAGAGTCCTTTAGTCCCATTAGCTCCTCAGAGACCCTACTTTACTCAGAACCAGTGGCAGAACTACCATGGTCACAAAGGCCACACCTGCCACGGGCCCTGTCATTCTGCCACCACAGGGAGGGCACCAAAACAGCAGGAAAGAGTGCTGGGTTTAGTGGAGACTTCCCCGATGATCGCCAAGCAGGATTGCTGAGAACAGGGTGTGAAGTACATTCAGCCTTTTCAGAGCCCCCTTGCTGTCCCTGATCTGCCCCCAAACGCAGGCACAGCACCCTCCAACATCAACAACAGCTTGAAGTTCTACATACCTCGCTGGGCACTGCAGGAAGCGATCGGTGGAGGTGAGCCCTGTGTGTGCGATCGGAAGAGGTGAGCCCTGTGTATACGATCAGAGGAGGTTAAACTACCAGGTCGCAAAGGTTGTACTTGCAATAGGGCTCTGCTGTTTCACTATCATGGGGGGCAAAGAGAGCAGGAAAGGGTCCCACTGCAGACGTAAAGGGCAACAGAATCAGTGGAAGGGGCCCTAGGACCAGTGGAGCCCTTCATGGTTTCTTGCACCAGGGCACTGAAGGTTCTAGTTATGCCTCTGCTCAGAACCCTCAGTATTTTCCTCCCTCTGACACCAATGATGGATCATATTCTTCATGGCAGGCTGGGGAAAGTTTTCTTCCTCCTGACCAGGAATGTAAGGGTCTCTATGCTCCATACTCCTGACCCCTGCACTCCATCATTGTGTTGGCTGAGTATTGTAATGATTGCCCATTGGCTGCCTGTGTAGTGTAATAATTGCCCTTTGTAGGCCGTGTATGATCAGGATGGTCATTGTAGTGTCTATTTATTGTCAGTGCTGTTTGTTCAGAGGACCATATTACTAGAATGTATCTCCAAAATTAAAAGAATGTTCCGGCCCCATAAATAGGTGAATGTTCTGACCCTGAAGGGGTCAATCTACAAATAAATGTTGGGGCAGCGCTTGCACTATGGACAAAATATCTGAATCCACAACATGATAGTTCCAATAAAACTTTCTGATAACAAAGTGTCAGACAACTCCTGGGGTAACCTGGCAGCACTTACAACCCGGGCTGTAGATAATAGGTGTGCTGGACTCTGTAGTCCCACAGAGTTCATGGTGCCTGTGAAGCAATAGATGCTTCTATAGCAGTAAATAGGGAATACCAACATAAGGAGCAGAAGAGCCAATCCACTGCCAGAGTACTCCGGCAGATGGCGGGCCGGATTCCCCTTACATGTAAACAGAGAGGGCGCCTCTCCTAACCTGGGGACATCCGATGTGTTTGGATTGGAAAACACCAATCATTGTCCAGGAGGTCGATTGGCAAATTAAGAGGTTAAAATGCACTCCTACCCCCACCGAGATTCCATAACCATTTATAGCCCAGAATTACATCTTCTATATCATGATATATCACTAAATTCATACAAAACTTTATTTATAATCATAAATAACTGGTAGAATTATATAAAAATGCAAAAAAAAAAAACAGATGAATCAAAAGCAAAGAGCTCAATATCAATATTCAGTCCAGCCGGAACAATTGTATTCAGCTGAAAAATCCATTTTCATTCCAATCTGGACATCTTTTTCATAAAATTGTTCCCTCCCCCACTCCAGGTTCACCATCTCATCACCCCAAAATCCAGACCCTTTCAGTGTCTCTGGAGGGGGCGCTGATCATTCCCGTGTAAAATCTTACAGAAATCTTCCCTAATCCCGACCTTTAATTATCATTTCATTCCCCCCACATACAATGTCTGGAACCGACATTTACTGACATCAATAACTCCCCTCGTGGTACAGACTAAGGATGAGCTCCGACGTGTTCGCACAGTCCACGTGCAGAGCCCGCCAGGAAGTCGGCACTGCGCTAATCACAGGCAGTGAGACATTGTCCCAATGTGTGGATGCAGAGATCAGGAAATGTCTCACTGCCTCTGATTAGCGCAGTGCCGACTTCCTGGCAGGCTCTGCACGTGGGCTGTGCGAACACGTCGGAGCTCATCCTTAATACAGACCATAAATTCCCTCATTGTAACATACAGGGTTATTCTACATTTCCACACTATATATGTGTGTATCATCATCTGCTGGAGATAAAAGACGTCACAGTGACTATGGAGGAAGAGGACGGACATGACGGGGGGGGGGTTACTGGGTGTAAATAGCAAATAAGATCTTATTACCTCCTCTGCTGCCACTTCCAGCAATGTCTTCTCTCTACTTCCTCCCGACTCAACTCTCACCTGAAACTTCCTGTCTTTACCTGACATCACTTCCTGTCTTCCATTGAGACTTCCTGTCTGGATATGAGTGAGATCACCACCTTGTGAAGTTTAGAGGAACTGCAGCCCCAAGAAATGTCTCATATTAACCATTCCTTTAACCACCTCAATATTGGACACTTTCAACCCCCTTTCATACAACACTGTATCCATATAACAGTTTTATCATTTTTTTCCCACAAATAGAGCTTTCTTTTGGTGGTATTTAATCACCGCTGGGTTGTTTATTTTTTGAGCTACAAATTAAAAAATTATGAACATTTTTCTTAGTTTCTGTTAAGCCCCATACACACGGTCGGATTTTCACATGTATTCTGTCCGATCGGACAATGTTGTCGAAAAATCCGACCGTGTGTATGCACCATCGGACAGTGTACGTCGGATTGTCCGACGGACAAAGTCCTATCTCCTGCTGGATAGATTTTTGGACAACAAGGTCCGATCACACCAAATCCGATCGTGTGTATGGTAGTCCGACGGACAAAGTGCTACGCATGCTCAGATCACATTACAAGACCAAAGCTATTGGCTACTAGCCTTTACGTAGTCCCGTCGTAGGCAACAAACGTCACCACGTTCAGAATGATCGGATTTTCCGACAACTTTGTCCGACCGTGTGTATGCAAAACCAACATCGGTCAAAGTACGACGGACAGGATCCGACGGACCTGGTCCTCGGATAATCCGCGCGTGTGTATGGGGCTTTATACATTTTTTTTTTTTAGAAATTTGATTGAAATTTGCAAATTACAAAAGACAGAGGTGACAAGACACCTCAACAGACAGAGGGTAGCAGATAGCAGATACAAGGAATGAGAATATATTTGAAAACCACAACTGATTGAGGCAACAACCGATAGGAAAGTAGGGTATCAAACGTTGCTAAGATCAAGGAGACGTGGATGGATGAGAGGACAGAGGAAGGGTGATAGACCTCACAAAAAGCAGTGCATCTCCTGACCCTAAGATAAGGCTAGTGTTTGGAATGAAGAATATAGCTAGATCTAGACATTTTCGTTCGAATTTCAGGTATTTTCGTTATCGTTTTAACAAACGATAACGAAAGTGCAGAATCCGAAAAACGAAAGATCCGACATAAATAAATGCTTTATTTTCGTTTTCGTTGCGACAACAGTTCGATATAGATAGGAGATTCGACATGACGATGACAATAACAATCTGTGTCTATCGAGCCTGTGGTCGAATGTGCCTAGTCTTAACTCTATTAGTCCAAGATTATTCTACATAGAGAGAAAAGATTTGACATAGAATAGATTTGACATAGAGAGAAATTATTCGACATAGAGAGAAAAGATTTGACAAAGAGAGAAAAGATTCAACATAGAGAGAAAAGATTCGACATAGAGAGAAAAGATTCGACATAGAGAGAAAAGATTTGACATAGAAAAGATTCGACATAGAGAGAAAAGATTCGACATAGAGAGAAAAGATTCGACATAGAGAGAAAAGATTTGACATAGAGAGAAAAGATCACTGCTGGAATTGGGTGGGAGAAGTAAAATAAAAATAATGATGATGATGAATGTTATTGGCTGATTGTAACCAAAGAGGAGGAGCAGTAAAATAACTAGAACTAAGTACACACGTACAGCCAACTTACGTTCACTTATGATTGCTGGCAGAGAGAGACACACACACTGAATCATTTCAGAAGACAGTCAATCTTAGCTGGTTCATTTGTCAGAGAACCTGAATTATTTAGCAAATAAGCATAAGCACAGCAGCAGAACAATAGTGAAGCAAGCTACAGTTCAACTTAACTTTTTCATAATAATCTGCTGCTATTGTGTTGTGAACTTGATAGTGATACTAGTGTTGCTAGTGTTTTGATAGCCTCAGAGGCTGCCAGTGTTGTGGGGGGGGGGGGGGGGGGGAATTATTATTATAGATTCTATATTATAGATAGGGTATATAGAATCTATATATATCTCAATCTTGTTACCTGTCTGATCACTAGCACCAGTCCATTTTCTGTTTGAACTATATACATTCAACATGAACGACAAAGATTCGACAAATCAGCGGAAAACATACAAACGTTGAATCTTTGGCTTATGGTATCTGTCGAAAGTTCTAAGACGATTCGACGGAGCAGCTAAACTATACGTCGTCGTACAGTTTACCTGCTCTGTCGAATCTTCTTTGAACATTCGACAGACACCATAAGCCTTCAATGACAGATTTGTCCTTAATTATTTTGGATTTTCAGACTAATGCAATTTTTAAAGAAAAACAAAATAAATAAAGACGAATTTCGGGAGTAACTAAATTAATAAATTTTTCGCAAGAAAACGAAATTCCGAATGAAATATTTCAGTGTGCACATGTCTAGCTAGATCTAGCTACTAGAACTCTCAGAACGTTGCAGGAGTTGATCTTGATCATAACAAAATGAAGTGAGTAAAGCCAGCACTTCTGAGTCTGCGAAGGTGGAATCGATAAATACTTGCCGTCTGGAAGTAAAACTTATTGCACATTTCCAGGTCAAGCTTTTCACGCTAGAACAAGGTTTTTAATTCCTTTTTTTGAGAATGGCCTTTCATGCCACTAGCAGGCAAATTGCGATCCAGTGTCAGTGAGCGATTCTCTGCTGTGATGATGGCGGCTTGTGTGTATGAGAGCTAATATACCCAAAAAGGAATAAAAAGGGGTCATTCGGGATATGCCGTTGGGTGACTCCATAGATGAAGGTAATCACCTGGTTCCAAAAGTTTGAGAGAGGTGGGAAGAGCCAAAAACGGTGTGTGCTAGGTATGACCTTGCTTGGCTTCAGAGTGGACAAATGGTGAATTTGGGGTTGGATTTTTGATTTGAGAAAATAAAGGCTCTATGGATGAGTTTAAGCTGAGTCTTTTGCCAGACTTCATCGGATATTAAAGGAGAAGTTCTATCGTGCCCGCTTAGCTATTTGTTTATTTATTTATTTATTAAAATGCTTAACCTATGCAGTCTTACCCGAAGGCCTCATGCGCAAAAACAAAAAAGACATTGACATTAAAAGATCTTAAGAGAACCAACAAACCAGCATAGCAAGATAGAGTGTCAGCATAGACATGGAACGGGAGATTGTGACGGCGAACAGGGTTGCCACCATTTCTTCAAGCCAAATCCGAACACTGCATTTTTTTTTGTAGTATAAACAATACATACTGTATATTTTGTGATGAAATAAACTTTATAAACACTATTTATGCATTGGAAGACTACCTGTGTATAAAAAATATTATTACCTATAAGAAAGCAAATATATTGCATGTAATGAGTAAAGAGTTGAGATTTAGTAAGTAGGGTTGAGCGAACCCGAACTGTAAAGTTCGGGTTCGTACCGGACTTTTGGCTTTTTGGGTCCCAGGCCCGAACAATTGACTGTATGTTCAGGTTTGGGTCCGGTGTAATGGCGCATTTTAGAAAGCTGCAGGGCAGCCAATCAACATTCGTTTAACTGGTGTGCCCTTAGAAGCCATCACAGCCATGCCTACTAATGGCATGGCTGTGATTGGCCAGTGCAGCATGTGACCCAGCCTCTATATAAGCTAGAGGCAAAAAGCACAGCATGTCACTCTGCTTTAGACACTGTAGGGAAAGGTTCCTGGCTGCTGTTGCTATGAGGGAGAGAATTACATGATAGGAGTCCTGATTCTGAAATCTATTCTAATTAGTCAGCGATCTAAACAGTTTTGCAGTGTTTTTTGCATATCTGCAGGTGTGAGATACTCAATTTATATATTTTTCTTCTATTGTGCTATTCAAATAAATTTTTTTTAGGGAAAAAACTTTTTTTTTGAATAGCATTTTCTGCATTTCTGTAGGTGTGAGATACACCGTTTACATACTGTGGGTGTATTCTGCTATTGCAAAAACACCCATTTAGGGCAAGATCCTAAATTTGTAAAATATGAGAATGTCAAAGAAGGGACGTGGCCCCGGTCGTGGTGCTGTTGGTGGAGCTCCTGTTGCAGGGAGAGGACGTGGTCGATCTGTGCCAGCTACACGCACAAGTGAAACACCTTCCTCAGGTGTGAGTAGGCGACAGAGCCTGCAGCCATATTTGGTCGCGCCTAATGAGGCTGTACGAATGTTGAGGCCAGGACAAGTACAGGCGATAGTAGATTGGGTTGCTGACAGTGCCTCCGGTTCCTTCACATTGCCTTCCACCCAGTCTCCTGATGAAAGTTCAGAGTTGGCACCTGCAGCCGATGTCCATCGGTCTTTCACCTCACCCCCTTGCAAATCAGCCAAGCAGTCTGAGCCCCAAATCATGCAGCAGTCTCTTCTGCTTTTTGATGACTCTGTTAGCAGGGTTTCCCAGGGCCATCCCAGTGGTTGGTGGCAGTGAGCCTCAAGCCCGGCCTGGTGGTGTGAGATAATGGGCGAAATCTCGCAGCAGCTCTGGGCCTAGCCGGTTTGACGCACATCCTTTGCCTGGCGCATGTGCCGAACTTGGTGATCCAGAGTTTCCTTTAATATTACCCCGATATGCTAGAGCTGCTGCAGAAAGTGCGGGCCGTCTGTGCGCACTTTCGGCGTTCTCTCCCTGCTGCTGCTCGCCTGCAGTGTAACTTCGGCCTTCCCGCTCACGCCTCATATGTGACGTGCCCACAAGGTGGAACTCCACCTTGCACATGCTGGCCAGACTGTGCGAGCAGCAGCAGGCGATAGTGGAGCTTCAGCTGCAGCACGCATGCGTGAGTCACCATCAATAACTGTGCTTCAATGCGAGACCTGTGTGCCTTGTTGCGCTGTTTCGAGTACTCCACCAACATGGCCAGTGCCGATGACGCCCTTCTCAGCATTACTATCCCAGTTCTATGCCTTCTTGAAAAAACACTTCGGGCGATGATGGTAGAGGATGTGGCACAGGAGGAGTAGGAACCGGGATCATTTCCAAGGCTTTCAGGGCAGTCATTCACAAGTGGCTACGAGGGTGGGTTCCTGCACCAACAAACGCTAGGTACACAATTGTCCGGCAGCAAGGACACAGTTCTGGAGGATGAGGAGGTGGAGGATGAGGAGGAGATGGAGGAGGAGGAACCATGTTCAAAGCACGGTGGCACCCAGACCAGCTCATGTCCATCACTGGTGCATGGCTGAGGGAATACAGAGGACACAGACGATACACCTCCCACAGAGGACAGCTTTTCGTTGCCTCTGGGCAGCCTGGCACACATGAGCGATTACATGCTGCTGTGTCTCTGCAACGACCGCTGAGTTGCCCACATTCTAACTGGTGCTGATTACTGGGTGGCCACCCTGCTGGATCCTCGTTACAACGACAATGTACCATCCTTAATTACCTCACTGGAGCGTGATCGTAAGATGCGCGAGTACAAGCGCACGCTGGTAAACGCGCTGCTGGTGGCATTCCCACCTGACAGCGGGTACAGTGGAAGCACAAGGAGAAGGCAGAGGAAGAGGTCGCCAACACAGCCGGGGGGAACTGCCAGCACCTCAGAAGGCAGGGTTAGCATGGCTGAAATGTGGAAAAGCTTTGTCAGCATGCCACAACAACCAGCACCACCAGCTGAGATGGAACGTCTTAGCAGGAGGCAGCATTTCACCAACATGGTGGAGCAGTATGTGTGCACACGCCTATACGTACTGAATGACGGGTCTGCCCCCTTCAACTTCTGGGTCTCCAAATTGGGCACATGGCCTGAGCTTGCCCTTTACGCCTTGGAGGTGCTGGCCTGCCCTGCAGCCAGTGTATTGTCTGAACGTGTATTTAGCATGGCAGGGGGCGTTATCACAGACAAGCGCAGCCGCCTGTCCAGAGCCAATGTGGACAAGCTCACGTTCCTTAAAATGAACCAGGCATGGATCCCACAGGACTTGTCCGTACCTTGTGCAGAATAGACATGTATACCGGTGTTCTGACAAAAACTGTCGGGCCATCGGATAATGTCCGGCCCGTACTGCGCAGGTGCAGCGCTTGCGCAGTACGAAGGACAAGGAGATTCACAAAATCTCCGAAGATGAACGGCGCCTGCGCCGTGAGTGCAGGTTCAAGCCCCACCATCCAAGTGGACATACGGTAGCACATAGTAACAGGGCCCCTCACACGCTCGCCACGCTTCGGGCACAGCCTCGCTTCGCTCGGCTTGAACCTCAAATGGTGTGGCTTGAACCTGGACTCACCGTGCAGGGCGCTATTCGTCTTCGGAGATTTTCGAAATCCCCTTGTCCTACGTACACTATCCGACGGGGGACAGAATTCGACACATCACCGGCCTTACCTAGCCATTGTTGTATATTTGAACCAGTGTTGGCTACCTCGTCCTCCTCCACCGCCGCTTCCACCTACACAGCCACATCCACCGCCACCTCAACCTCCTACTCCATATGGACCTCGTCCTCCTAGGTCAAGATTATAATTTAAATTTTTTTTATTTCAAAGTATTTTATTTTCCCACTAGCTTATCCATTAAATTGAATATTTTTTTCCAGATAGGGCGTATTCAGAGGGCATTCCCACCATATGTGTGGCATCGTGCCGTTGAGTTTCTGAGGTTCTTAATGACTTCCTGTACCTCTTCTGCTGAGAATATTATTTTTTTTATGTTATTTTAAGTTATTTCCCTATCCACATTTGTTTTCAGAGCACTTGCCATGCTCTTGACAACATTCTGTTGCCATTTGCAGCCCCCTAGCCCTTTCCATTACTTTTTTTAGAGCCATTTTAGTCCTCAAAAGTTCGGGTCCCCATTGACTTCAATGGGGTTCGGGGTCAAGTTCGGGTAAAGTTTGGTCGAACCGATCGAACCCGAACATCCAGGTGTCTGCTCAACTCAAACTGTGTTGTTTTCTATTTAAAATGCCTAAAACCGCAGTTTGGTTTTGGGTTTGATTATACCAAATTATGGTTTCAGTACCAGTCTGGCTGGATTGCACTGTGTTCTGCTTGGCCACAGGTGTCACTGTCACTTCTGGCAAGTGTGAGAATGCAGTTTGGCTTGGCGCATTGAGTGCCAATCTCTCTCGGAACCAGCCCAGTGGGAGTATTGTCTTGCTGTGAATTCCGGGAGAGGGTACTTAAGGTACTGAGATCACGTGCTTCTGGGTTCCGGTCCAGAAGTCATTTTCTGTCTGTTTGGTCCTGGTCCTCCTGACCAGCCCTCAGGGCCCTCGTGGCCTGGGGTGCGGATCCATCCAATTCCGAGTTTCAGGGCTGGCTAGCCTGAGGCAAAGTAACTGGAAGGAGGATTCCAAGGTGGTCCGGTGCCGTCTCGTCTGTGGAGAGGCCCAGCATTTGAGGAAGCAACCAGGGGAGGACTCTTCGGGAGAGGGCGACGCACAAGGCTGGTTCCTCAGCAAGAGCCTGGAAGCTTAGTTGAAAGACACCAAGTGAATCTACACTCGTACGGTATCGCCTGACTGGCTGCAAGACACTGGTACCGTATGAGAGCTCTCTAAATTTGTCTACATCCTTCAGTTACAACCAAGTCTGTGGCAGAGACTTTATTCACAAGTTCTACAACCAAGTCTGTGGCAGAGACTTCATTCACAAGTTCTACAACCAAGTCTGTGGCAGAGACTTTTTGCTTTATTTCAACACTCAATTGGCTGCTAGGCCTAGTGAAACGAGGTTTATCCGATAGCTGTGAAAATCCAGTTGTGAATGGATATTCTCTGGATTCTATAATGGGAAACATTCCGTTTTGAGCAGTTCCAAGAGTACCTGGACTTTCTGACTAAACCCTCTATCCTTTACTGAGAGACTGTGTTTGTCTACCCCTTTTGCTAATAAAAATCCCAAAGTGGATCCAGTGTCAGTTTCTGCAGTTCTTTGGGCCATCTACCTCGGGAAAGGTAACGGTAAGCCCAAATCATACCAGCAGCTCCTTCGGGGGTTAGTGCAACATACAATTTTTTTTTCATCACCTTAAATATCATCCTTGTGTGACCCTCCCCCGCCTCTCTCCATCAGCTTTGGGGTCTCATTACCTGAGTGATGGAGAAAAACTGAGGGAGAAGAGAAACATTGGAATACTAGTCAGTACCAGTTTGCAAAAGAGTATTTGCTTTGGAAGAATAAATTACTTATAACTTTGGGTGTCCTACGTGTGTGGATGTTGTTGCATTAAATAAAACAATTAGAATAGTTTTTACATTTTAGATAGGGATGCCGCAAGACTGTCGTTAATTTCGGAGGAGACCTCGAGACTGTCTATAATTTTGGAGGGTGCCTTGACAAAAAAATGGATGAGAGACACTGACATAGAGTACAAAAAGTCCCCAATGTCATGATTTTTGGTGACAGGTTCCCTTTAATGAGACATCCGGGTCTAAAAGACCCCCCATTGTCTCCCCTTTGCTGCACTGAATGTAATTCAGATCACACTGCATTATATTCTTTCCCAGCTTTGATAGTCGGGAAAACTGTCACCAGGGACATGGAAGTGATGTCATACACGTCACTTCCGGGTCAGGAAGAAGAAGGGGAGGAGAGCGGATGTGTGTCCTCTCTCCTCCCTCCCTTCTACCCATCATCACCCGCTATGCTGGTCCCGGGTCCACAGATGGGTAATAGGAGCCTGGGATACATAGCAGGTGTGTGTCGAGTGGGGGCACTTTACTGGGGGGTGTGGAAACATTCGCTCAGCCACCCGAATGCTTCCATCAGACAAGTAAACCTGCTCCTTGCTTGCCCACAGCAGGGCTAAATGTTAAAAAAAAGTTCATAAGGAGATCAGGGATCACCAAAGACATGGATGAAGTGTTATACCGTGTTGGCCATTGATAGCAGGAGAAAAATAAAAATGAAGTCATTACCTTTCATTGGCCGAGTACATTTTGCATACCTAACAACATTTTGAGATGGAAATGAGGGACACCTACTAACAAACTTATGTAGGCATAGGACATGCCCCCTGCCACACCCCCTTAAAGCAGAATTAACCCCAAAAAAGGTTAATTACTGTAAATCCACAAACATAGAGGAACTATTAAGTCCTGTCCCTTACTATTTTTGTGTTCTTGGGATGTGGTGACAAAATACCTGGTTCTGTGGATAGTAATATCTTTTTCTAATTAAATCCACAAGGGCTTTTTTTTACCACTACTATTTCTTTATATTGGCTTTTAAAATGTACAAATGCAGCAATTTAGAAATTGGATGAAAGGTTTAGCACTGGGAAACACTTTTTGAGAAATAAAAAGTGCATTTTTTTACACAACTATATAGATCAGACCAAAAAGAGGGACAAATAAGGAGGAAATAGGCACATTGCTCCAAATCTGGAACAGTGCCTCGAAATCAGGGACAGTTGGGAGCTATGCATTTTGTGGTGTAACCGTTCACAAACATTTAGAGGTCTATTAAAAAAAAGAGTTGAATGCTTATGACTTGCATTTACCCGGCTGTAATGAATATTGGATGTATTTTATTTCATACACTGATTTCTTTGGCTCCATCTAGTGGTCATAATGCGGTATTGTGATATGTTTACTAATGGAGTTATGTCAGGAAAAATACCCCATTATGGTCACTAGATGGAGCTGACAATCATAGGAAATCACTTTTCTACATTATTACCAGAGTTTGTAATGGCTGGAGGAATGTTTGTCACGTTCATCCCATGAATTTTATATAAGTAGACCTCTTAGTTTCCTTCATCAGACATGTCTTCATACTAATACCTGAGATCATACTCATACACTTATAAATACCAAAAGAGCACACAGCCCCCCCCCCCCAAGGTTTATATATAAGGCATATCTCACCCTGGGCCTTTTTTTAATTTTGATTACGAAAGAAGTTTTTCTGTGCATATGGTGATATATGGGGCTCGTCCATCAGTGGTTATTTATGTCCAAATGGATGAGTTGTACCTGTATTACATATCTGAGAGAGAGATCATTTCATAGGGCAGAAGACAGATACCCCATATCTTCAGTAAGACATTATTTACTAGCATACTTTATCTTTTTCTGTTCATCTCATTTTTATATGTGGCCAATATTAAAACTTGGTAGATGATTTTACCACATAGAAATAAAAACTTTGATTTATATATAATGGCATTGACCTCATCCTATAGCTTTCCCTGATATGGTCATTTACATACCTTTTATGATAGGTTACGTGTTAGTTAAGTGGCCTTTTGGTGCGCAGGGAAAGCACCCTCATCTTATTCTGAACCATTATTATTTACAGAAATGTTTTATTGCTCAAGAAACCCCTAGAAACCTGTCTGAGAAAGGCTGGACTGGGCAGTAATATATTTCTATCCCCCTTGGTGGGAGTGGAGATGACCCCCATCTATAAGGATATCCAGTACATACACACACAGCACAAGGCTGTGTTCACACTACCAGATGTTTCTCTGGGATGCAGTTCCTCTGAGCTCCACAAGGTGGAGGTTTCACTTCTACCACCCAGACAGAAAGTCTCTATGGAAGACAGGAAGTGATGTCAGGTACACACAGGAAGTTCCGGGTGAGAGGTGAATCGGGAGGAAGTAGAGAGAAGACATTGCTGGAAGTGGCAGCAGACGAGGTAATAAGATCTTATTTTCTATTTATACCCAGTAACCCCCCCGTCATGTCCGTCCTCTTCCTCCATAGTCACTGTGACGTCTTTTATCTCCAGCAGATGGTGATAGACACATATATATAGTGTGGATATGTGTAGAATAACCCCCTTCAGGAGCAAAACATTTCCCCACTTGTGGGGCCAAAACATTCTCCTCATTTTGGAGATGTGTCACCTTTCCCACCTATCACCTTCTCCCCTGATCAGTCATTACTAATGGGTTATATGACTTTTATTAGTGATGGGGGGATTGGAATATGTATGGATTTATTTTGAGAGAATCAAATGGGAAGAAAGAGGGAACAATATAATTTGTAGTAAATGTCCTGAAAACTAATGTCTCCATAATGATCCCAGTCTCAGATATTCATCCTAAAATGTGATCAGTAAAGTCTCCGGAGTACACAGAGATCACAGGAATATGATGAATATGTCCTGTCAAAGCCTAAAGACAACATTAACCTTTTATTTAGGAGAGGTGTGACGCACCCGGGAGAAATGACTCTGCTTATAGATACCTCACAGAGCCTTCAACCTATGTCCTTCCAATCCAAGTCAGAGAATCCTATGACATCACACTGGCCTCATAGCTCCTTCTCTCAATGTCCCTCCATCCAGAGTCAGAGAATCCTATGACATCATACTGACCTCACATCACCTCCCCCAATGTCCTTCCAACCAGAGTCAGCAAACCCTATGATATCACACTGACCTTACAGCTCACCCTCTCAATGTCCCTCCAACCAGAGTCAGAAAACCCTATGATATCACACTGATCTCACAGCTCCTCCTCTCAATGTCCCTCCAACTAGAGTCAGAGAATACAATGACATCATACTGACCTCACAGCTCCTTCCCCAATGTCCCTCCATCCAGAGTCAGCAAACCCTATGACATCACACTGACCTCACAGCTCCTCCTCTCAATGCTCCTCCAACCAGAGTCAGAGAATACTGCGACATCAAACTGACCTCACAGCTCCTCCTCCCAATGTGCCTCTCAAAAGCAAGATTATTGGTCCCAGAATTCCTTGCAATAAGTTTTTAACCTACAGAGTGGGGGGCCCTGTCTGGGTAAATTATATCCCAGTGTGGTTTTTGATAAAAATGGAGAACCGATTGGTGAGGAGGATTGTGGGGATGTGATTTGATTTTACTATTTGTGTTCAAATCTAGGAGTTTTTCTCATGTGAAATCTGGAGATCATATGACCATCACATTGCCTCCACCTCCCTCCCTGATAGAATAGAGAAATAAAAAGAAGATTCTAGAAGTCACCAGAGAGATGATGGAGGCGAGGTGAGCGGTGCTGGGAATTCTGGGACATTATCCAGTAACAGACAAGGGATGTGTCTGGATGGTGACTGTATCATTGTGTGTGTCAGGTTCCTATAAGGTGTCAGGATGTCACTGTCTATTTCTCCATGGAGGAGTGGGAGTATTTAGAAGGACACAAGGATTTCTACAAGGACGTCATGATGGACAATCAGCCGCCCCTCACATCACCGGGTAAGAGGAGACTTTATTGTAAAGGAGAGAGCAGTACGGAGGGTCCACCTAGATCCCCCATCATCTGATAAACACATAGAAACAATGTATTCAGTCAGTGTGTGTGTTTCCTACAGATGGATCCAGTAATGGGAACCCACCAGAGAGATGTCCCCGTCCTCTGTATTCCTGGGATTCCACACAGGAAGGTCACACCATCCCTCACCATCATCAGGTAGATGAGGAACAATCACTGATAGTATCATTAGGAGCTGTACATTAGCTGTATTGTTACAATTTATGTGATTTTTATTCTATATTCAGAGTGGAAACCTGAGAGATTTTAAGGTTGAGGTTAAAGAAGAGATAAAAGAGGAGGATGATGAGGATGGGGTGATGAAGGAGTCCGAGTTTCTAAAAGAACACAAAGATCTGTACCAGGACACCATGGTGGAGTCATCCAGCTACAGAAACCCACCAGAGAGATGTCCCTGTGCTCTGTATTCCCGGGATTCCACACAGGAAGGTCACACCATCCCTCACCATCATCAGGTAGATGATTGACAATTTTTGGTAATTCTGATTTATACACAGCATGTTTGTTACAATGAATGTTTTATTATATATTCAGAGTGGAAACCTCAGGGATGATAATATTGATGTTAAAAAAGAGTATAAAGAGGAGGATGAGGAGTATGGAGTGATGGAGGCGTTTTCAGAAGGACACAAGGATAAGATGGAGCCACCTAATACCAGGAACCCACCAGAGAGATGTCCCCGTCCTCTGTATTCCCGGGATTCCACACAGGAAGATCACACCATCCCTCAATGTTACAAGGTTGGTGGGATGGATCATCTAGAACATGAATTTGAGGAGATAGGGGGTTTATTTACTAAAGGCAAATCCCCTGTGCACTTGGAGGTGCAGTCGCTGTAGATCCGAGAGGAACATAGAAGAAAAATAAAAAAAACAGCATTTTTGCTTGCACGTGATTGGATGATGGAAATCAGCAGAGCTTCCCCTCATTTTAGATCTTCCCCTCAGATCTACAGCGACTGCACTTCATGTGCACTTGTAGTGCGTAGTGGATTTGCCTTTAGTAAATCAACATCAATGTGTAGATTTTATATGTGATGTCACAATAATAAATCTTATATTTTACAGATGATATTCTCTCTCATTTTCTTGATTTAGAGTGGAGATCCAATCGATATAGAATTTGAGGTTAAAGCAGAAGAAGAAGAGAGGTATGTGAGGGATGATCAGCAGTCTATGGAGGAGGATGGAATAAGGGGGACATTTATAGAGGAGGACACTCCTACAGAGATCATTACAGGTGGGTCATTAACACTAACTACATTCCTCCACCCATACTGCTCACTGTTTGTTCCAGAGTAGGGCGGGGACTGGGTGATATCAGTCTGTAATCCCCTGGTCACATTCCTGAGCTGTTTTCCCCGTCCTGTATGCCTGTATTTCTCTCGGATATTCTTCCTTCTCTGTGCTGCAGACACAATTTATGTATCTAGACTGGATTTATGTAGATTCTGGGGTTCAGCTGGCAGCAAAATGTTAATTTTCACCATAGATGTTACTAGACCTAGGTACCCGGATATGGCAAGATGTCTGACAGACAATTCTCCCAGGGTTACTTGTTCTGTCGTCTGCTGGCTGTGCCGGGTGGAGGGATATTTCTGTATAGTCTCAGACCCAAGTCATTGAGCGCAATTTCAGGAGATGGGAGGCAGCGGTGTGGGACCTCTGCAACTTGTCTTATGTAAATTTTTTAATCTTCCACTGATTACTGAATACCAATATTATGAGTCCTGACCCTTACACTGTATGATTTATATTCTACATTACATACTCCTGACCCCGACACTTTATACTCTATGTTGTACATTACATACTACTGACCCCTGCACTATATACTCTATGTTGTAATTACATTATTCTGATGCTATAAAATCCTAACTGTTGTATCCTACATAATACGTTGTACATTACATAGTCCTGACTTCTTTTACACCCATTTTCTACCAGCTGCACATTTTATATCTGTTGATCTGATTGGAGCACAGACTTTTACATGTTGATAATAATGTGATAACATCCTCAAACTTTGGAACCTTAAACAGAAAGTGATAATGGGGAGGAGTCAATAACCCAATGATGGTGGTCTTCAGGATCAGTCCAGTCTTCATCTTGGTTGTTCTCCCCCATCCTCACTCTCTGACCTCTGGTGGGGCTTAGTCCCACTGTTATTCATGACTAAATAATGGACTAAATAAGGAAGGGCAGGACTTCTGTTGGAAAGATGGCAATGATTGATAGAGGGGGTGGGGACACTCATCCTATAATCTCCTCATCACTGTCACTCCTATAAAAGACAGTTCTCGTTGTTTCCTCACTCTCTGACTAAGGTCCATGAATAAAGAAATGAACCGGTAGGTGATTCAGAGATGTAGGGCTGAAACAACTAATCGTCATAATTTGATTATAATCAATTATGAAAATAGTTGTCAACTATTTTCATAATCGATTAGTTGGTCAATCGATTAATTGGCCTGCATACAGAATGTATTATTTCTTTACATATTAAAAAATACAGCTCAGTACAACATCCATACATGTCAGTAAATGCCTGAGAACATGAATGTGTGAGGAGCAATGCCTAATGGGACATGTAGTCCTGGGCAAGAGAAGGAAGTAAGTGATTCTAAAGACAGACCTTTAGCTTCCTATAGGGGAACTGTATACTATACTTTGTAGCTTCCTATAGGGGAACTGTATACTATACTTTGTAGCTTCCTATAGGGGAATTCTATACTATATGTTGTATCTTCCTATTGGGGAACTCTATACTATACTTTGTGGCTTCCTTTAGGGGAACTCTATACTATAATTTGTGGCTTCCTATAGGGGAACTCTATACTATACTTTGTACCTTCCAACAGGGGCACTCTGAAGGCAGTAGGAACCAGAAGTGCCGGGGGGTGGGGGTCCAGAAGAGAAGAATCAGGGCTGCTTTGTGCAAAACCATTACACAGAGCAGGTAAATATGACAAGTTAAAAAAAAGAAACCCAACATTTACAATGACTTTAAGGTCCCTGTGCAGGGAAGATCAGCACCTGACCCCAGAGTAGGTGGAGGCTGATAGACTGGAGGGGATAGAAGGCATTACTATTACATAAAGTAAAAGTTTACCAGTATTTTGCATTATATATAAAATTATTATATCCATGAAAAGTCTCAGCTTTCAGTACTACTTTAACAGCTTTACGCCTGCCCACCGTCAAATGAGGATGTTCTGGAAGGACATCATATGACGGTGCCCAGAATGGCGGCTCTCGCACACACACCCCCACTGCCGCACCTTGTTGCTAGGACACGGCGTGACCTCGATCTCTGTAAAGAGCCGCAGCTCCTTAACCATGTGATTGGCTGTGTCCAATCACAGCAGGTCACATGTAAACATGGAAATGCCGGTAATCGGTGTGAGGATAGGAGAGCTGATCAGCTGCCTCACCTTGCAGGGGACTTATAGACAAATAATCAGGACACTGATCATCATTGCCCTGATTACAATAAAGTGCCAGCAATCAGTGCCCATTAGTGATTCCAGTCAGTGCTGGCTATCAGTGCTACCCATCATTACCACCCATCAATGCCTGTCTGTGCCACCTCATCAGTGCTCATAAGTGTCGTCTCATCAGTGCACATCAGTGCAGCCTCATCAGTGAAAGAGAAATTACTTATTTACAAATTCACTGACAGAAACAAAGAAATTATTATTATTTTTTAAATTCGGTCTTTTTTTTGTAAAAAATCAAAAAAAACACAGTGATTAAATACCACCAAAAGAAAGCTCTATTTGTGTTAAGAAAATTTCACAGGGTTACAGTCAGGCCCGGACTGGGACAAATAATAGGCCCAGGCACTTTAGCTTGAACAGCCCATACCAGGCACGGACTGACAACTCATGGGCCCCCGGGCAATAAGATATCATGGGCCCCCTGTGTCCCCCCACACACTCATCGCTGTACCCAAATAAAATCGATGTCCTTTTTTTCCCACAAATAAAGCTTTCTTTTGGAGGTATTTGATCACCTCTGCGTCCTTTTTTTTGGGGGCTATAAACAAAGATAGACAATTAAAAAAACAAAAACAATATAAATATATATATATATATATATTTATTTATTTATATTACTTTCTGCTATAAACATATGTAAAAAATCAAAAATATGTATTTGCTACGTTTTTGGTAAAAAAAAAGGTAAATTGCGTAAAAATTATAGTGTCAACAAACTATGGGATATATACTGGAATTTTTATTTATTTTTACTAGTAATGACAGCAATCAGCGACTGTGATATTGTGGCATACATTTGGAAACTAGCTGATGTTTTGTGGGAACCAGTGACACTAATACAGTGATCAGTGCTAAAAATATGCACTGTCACTGTACTAATGACACTGGCTGGGAAGAGGTTAAACATCTAGGGGCGATCAAAGGGTTAAATGTGTGTCTAGCCTGTGTTTGTGTGTACTGTGGTGCTTTTACTAAGGGAAGTCATGGATTTTATTCCCTGCTTTGCAGGTAAAGAAAATCTATTATTTCCCCACTGACAGAACAGAGCTCTGCCTTGTTTACACAGGCAGGGCTATGTCCTGTGTAAATTCATGATGATCAGCAGGTGCATCCGGTGATCGACATCTGCTGCGTTTAGTCACAAGCCGCCGTATATCTATGTCTAGGAGGGAGAGAGCGATGGAAAAGAAGGAGAGAGATGGAGGAAGGGGAGATAGGGAGGGGAAAGTGGGGGGTAAGAGAGAGAGGGAGGAAGAAGGAGAGGGGGTTGAGAGGGATTGTGAGAGAAGGGGATTTAGGTAGGGGGAGTGAGAGAAGAGGGAAAGGGGGGTAGAAAGGGGGGGTAGTGAGATAGGGGGAGAGGAGGTGTATGAAGAGGGGGGAGAGGGAGAGAGAAGGAGAGGGGGGTGTAGGAAGTGGGAGAGGGGGGGGGTGTAGGAAGAGGGGGGTAGTGAGAGAGGGGAGAGAGAGGAGAAGTGGAGAGGGGTGTAGGAAGAGGGAGAGCGGGAGGGGGGTAGTGAGAGAGATGGGTGTAGAAAGTGGGGGGTAGTGAGAGAGAGGTGGTGGGGATGTAGGAAGAGGGGGGGAAGTGAGAGAGGGGGTGTAGGCAGTGGGGGGTAGTAAGAGAGGGGGTGTAGAGAGTGGGGGGTAGTGAGAGAGGGGGTGGGGGTGTAGGAATAGGGGGTAGTGAGAGAGGGGGAGAAGTAGAGGGGGAGAGGGGTGTAGGAAGAGGGGGGCCGTGAGAGAGGGGGGTGTAGGAAGTGGGAGAGGGGGAGGGAGGTGTAGGCTGTGGGGGGGGGTACTGAGAGGGGGGTAGTGAGAGAGAGGGGGGAGAGGGTTGTAGGAAGAGGGGGGTCATGAGAGAGGGGGTGTAGGAAGTGGGGGTAGTGGGAGAGGGGGAAGGGTGTAGGCAGTGGGGGGTAGTGAGAGGGGGGAGGGGATGTAGGATGTGGGGGATCAGTATATCTTCTATGGCCCACTATTACACTGTATACAGTACATCCCCCCACCCACATACACAGGTCTCCTCTCAGAGTGGTCTCTCCCGTGTCACACTCCGGTTCTTAGCTGCTCGCCGGTCCCTCATTCCACCGTCACACCCAATAACACTTACCCAGTCCAGGAAGTGTCCTCCTCCTCCCCGGGCTCTCTCAGTCCCTCCTCCCACCGTCACATCCAATAACACTTACCCAGTCCAGGAAGTGTCCTCCTCCTCCTGGCTCTCTCAGTCCCTCTCTCTCCTCTCAGGACCAGGAGCCCATTTGCGCCACCCATCCCGCAGCCAAATCCATCCTGCCCCGTCCACCCAGGAACCTCTTATAGGTCCCCCTACTGGCCGCGGCCCTCGGGCACTCAGCCCAAGAGCCTGAATGGTCAGTCCACTCCTGGGGGCGGGCCTTGCACTGGACACAGAGAAACCACGGCTGGCACTCGCTCAGCATTGCCTCGTCCCCCAGGAGTTGCGAAACAATGACAGAATGGAGAGGAGTGAATGCATGGTTACAACATGCGACCAGGCGGCCCACCTATGGCCAGTCCGGGCCTGGTTACAGGATAGCATGACCACGTAATTGTCATTCAAAGTGATTGTGCTGAAAGCTGAAAATTTGCCTGGGTAGGAAGGGGGTGAAAGTACCCAGTAGGCAAGGGGTTAACCACTTACAGACCGGAACATTTTTCCCCTTAATGACCAGGCCATTTTTTGAGATACGGCACTTCGTCTCTTTAACTGACAATTGCGCAGTCGTGCGACTATGTACCCAAATAAAATTGACGTCCTTTTTTACCACAAATAGAGCTTTATTTTGGTGGTATTTGATCACCTCTGCAGTTTTTATTTTTTGCGGTATAAACAAAAAAAGAGCGACAATTTTGAAAAAAATGCATTGTTTTTTACTTTTTGCTATAATAAATATCCCCCAAAAAATATATATAAAAACGTTTTTTTTCCTCAGTTTAGGCCTGATATGTATTCTACTACATATTTTTGGTAAAAACAAATTGCAATAAGTGTATATTGATTGGTTTGCGCAAAAGTTATAGCGTCTACAAAATAGGGGATAGTTTTATGGCATTTTTATTAATATTTTTTTTTTTTACTAGTAATGGCGAGGATCAGCGATTTTATCAGATTTTTATCATAATTGCGACATTATGGCGGACACATCTGACATTTTTTATGCTATTTTGGGATCATTCACATTTATACATCGATCAGTGCCATAAAAATGCACTGATTACTGTGTAAATGTGACTGGTAGTGAAGGGGTTAATCAGTAGGGGGCGCTAAAGGGGTTAAGTGTGTCCTAGGCATGTGTTCTAACTGTGGGGGCATGGGCTACGTGTGACACGACACTGATCACAGCTCCCGATCACAGGGAGCAGACGATCAGTGTCCTGTCATTAGGCAGAACGGGGAAATGCTTGTTTACATCAGCATTTCCCTGTTCTTCCTCTCCGTGAGACGATCGTGGGACTCCCGGCAGACATCGAGTCTGGGTATATATATATTATATATATATATATATATATTTATATATATATATATACATGATATAAGATATATTACTTTCACTATTGCACAGTATAAATGAATCCCTTAGGCTGCTTTCACACTGGGGCGGTTTGCAGGCGCTATTGCGCTAAAAATAGCGCCTGCAAACCGACCCGAAACAGCTGTTGCTGTGTCTCCAGTGTGAAAGCCCTGAGGGCTTTCACACTGGAGCGGTGCGCTAGCAGGACGGTAAAAAAAAGTCCTGCTAGCTGCATCTTTGGAGCGGTGAAGGAGCGGTGCTATACCGCTCCTACCCATTGAAATCAATGGGAGACCGCAGGGATACCGCCCGCAAAGCGCCGCTGCGGTGGCGCTTTGCGGAGGTTTTTAACCCTTTTTCGGCCACTAGCGGGGGTTAAAACCACCCCGCTAGTGGCCGCATACCGCGGGTAAAACGATGGTAAAGCAGCGCTAAATATAGCGCTGCTTTACCGTCGCCGCCCCGCACCGCCCCAGTGTGAAAGCAGCCTATTGGTTAGAAAATTGGATGAATTTTTTTGGAAAGAAAAATGAGTTTGTGTTCGGCCAGCATAAGTGACATCAGGTGCAGGGAGCTTGTACCCACCTACCTGTCTATGACAAGGGAGTCTGTCATCCATCATATTATATTACACTCCTGTCTGATCATCTGCAAAACAGCGTTTTACCTCTTTTTTACATTTTAATAATGTTGATCACCGATTCTGATATGTAGCAGATTCTCCCTCTAATAATACATCTATCTGTCTGTTATTCTCAGAGTGGATTAAATATCCAACTATATATCTGGATATTTATATTTACCGCTGTATATAGATATTCAAGAATATTAACTAAATTATACACCAACCTTTTTTTGAGGTTTTTATTCAATTAGTTGATTTAATCAAAACAATAATCGGCCAACTAATCAATTCTGAAAATAATCATTAGTTGCCGCCCTACAGAGGACCCATTTACTAGTTACCTTGAGGGGGGAATTGTAAGATCCTCAGAGACAAAGCTGCCTGATGTGGGCGGAGTCCTGGTTTAGGGGAACCAATCTGCTCATGTCTAGTAATAATCTTTTTATTTCTATTTTAGTAGATGGACGGGAGATGAGGAAAACCTCAGAGGATTGTCTCACTTTGTCTCCAGACTGTAAAGTAGAAGATGAGGACATCACACAGTATAGTCCAGGAGAAAACCTGACTACCTCAAATGTCCATCCGGCACCACACAGTGTAGATGGACCATCGTATTCCTCTTATCCTGAGGAACCTCAGACTGTGAGGGACGGTGCCATCCTTCCAACAGAGAAGAGCTTTTCCTGTACTGAGTGCGGGAAGTGTTTCCCTTCTAAATACCATCTTAATAGGCATAAAAGATCTCATACAGCAGAGAAGCCGTATTCCTGTCCTGAGTGTGGGAAGTGTTTCCCTTCTAAATACAAACTTAATGTGCATATAAGATCTCATACAGGGGAGAAGCCGTATTCCTGTCCTGGGTGCGGGAAGTGTTTCCATTCTAAATCCCATCTTAATGAGCATAAAAGATCTCACACAGGAGAGAAGCCGTATTCCTGTCCTGAGTGTGGGAAATGTTTTTCAATGAAGTCCAGTCTTTCCAAACATCAGAGATCTCACACGGGGGAGAAGCCGTATTCCTGTCCTGAGTGCGGGAAATGTTTTTCAGTGAAGTTCTGTCTTTACACACATCAGAGAACTCACACAGGAGAGAAGCCGCATTCCTGTCCTGAGTGCGGGAAATGTTTTTCAATGAAGTCCAGTCTTTCCAAACATCAGAGATCTCACTCGGAGGAGAAGCCGTATTCCTGTCCTGAGTGCGAGAAATGTTTTTCACAGAAGTCCAGTCTTTCCACACATCAGAGATCTCACACAGGCCAGAAGCCATATTCCTGTCCTGAGTGTGGGAAATGTTTTTCAGTAAAGTACCGTCTTTACACACATCAGAGATCTCACACGAAGGAGAAGCCGTATTCCTGTCCTGAGTGCGGGAAATGTTTTTCAGTGAATGCACACCTTTACAGACATCAGAGATCTCACACAGGGGAGAAGCCACATTCCTGTCCTGAGTGCGGGAAATGTTTTTCACACAAGTCCCATCTTTGCATACATCAGAGATCTCACACGGGGGAGAAGCCACATTCCTGTCCTGAGTGCGGGAAATGTTTTTTAGTGAAGTCCCATCTTTACAGACATCAGAGATCTCACACGGGGGAGAAGCCACATTCCTGTCCTGAGTGCGGGAAATGTTTTTCACACAAGTCCCATCTTTACATACATCAGAGATCTCACACGGGGGAGAAACCGTATTCCTGTGCTGAGTGTGGGAAATGTTTTTCAGATAAGTCCAATCTTTACAAACATCAGAGATCTCATACGGGGGAAAAGCCGTATTCCTGTCCTGAGTGCGGGAAATGTTTTTCAGTGAAGTCCAATCTTTACTCACATCAGAGATCTCACACAGGGGAGAAGCCGTATTCCTGCCCTGAGTGCGGGAAATGTTTTTCACTGAAGTCCAGTCTTTCCATACATCAGACATCTCACACAGGGCAGAAGCCATATTCCTGTCCTGAGTGCGGGAAATGTTTTTCAGTAAAGTCCCGTCTTTACAAACATCAGAGATCTCACATGTGTGAGAAGCCGTATTCCTGTCCTGAGTGAGGGAATTGTTCCTCACTGAAGTCCTGTCTTCCTGTACATCAGGGATCCCACACAACCCTCGAGGTGTATTAGTGCCTTGAGTGTGGGAAATGTCTTCTATATGAATGTTGCTGGACATCAGAGCTCTCATGTGGGGAAGAAGCACACCCTGATATACACCTCAGATATACTCCATGGCTGATCTTCATCATGTAAGAAACAGTTGATAAGGAGATCAGAGATCACCAAAGACATGGATGAAGTGTTGTACCGTGTTGGCCATTGATAGCAGTAGAAAAATAAAAATGGAGTCATTACCTCTCATTGGCTGAGTACATTTTGTGGTGGAAGATTTCACAAATGCTTAGAGGTCTATTTAAAAAAAAATAGTTGAACGGTTATGACCGCCATTCGCCCAGCCATGATGAATATTGGCCGTATTTTATTTCACACTCTGATTTCCTTGACTCCATTGAATGACCATAATGCAGTATTGCACTAATTGAGGTATTTCAGGAAAAATATCTGACTATGGCCACTAGATGGAGCTGATGATCATAGGAAATCACTGTGTTAAATCACAGCCAGAAATTATAACAGCTGGATGAATGATTGTCACATTAGTCCAATACATTTTTTGAACAATAGACCTCTTAGTCTCCTTCATCAGACATGTCTTCATACTAATACCTGAGATCATACTCATACACTTATCAGTACAGTACACACTGAAGGATAGAACGTAAATAAGCCAAACACTATTAGACTAACCATTGAATTAAAATGAGAAATACCATGTTTGGACTTTAGATGGCGCTAAGTATAATAGCAATTATCTCCAGCTAGTGGAAAATGTAGTATTTTCTATTTTAAATCAATGGAAATTATTTGACCAGCAAATAGCCAATTAAACTCCATTTTCCCCTCATTCACACAGAAGGAATGTACATGTATTTTCATTGGGTGAATTATTATGTAAATTATTCATGAATAGACCCCTAAATGTCAGGAGACATTTATATAAAGATGGGAAGTATGTAGCAGATACATGAATATACCTCCTAGCAATGTTATTACCAGGCTGCAGCTAGGGGGAGCTCTAATGTTTAGAGTGTGACCACAGCAGAGTGATCCCATCTAGCTCACATGAACCCTTTCACTGCCAGAGCTGGTTTTCCATTATTTTTGCACACATGGTAAAATGCAGATTTTGGGCCTGAAGATTAGATAAAACCCCCAAACATATATTTTCTGGAAGAAGAGGCCCTGGAGAATAAAATGGTGGTAATTGTTAAGGTGTTCCTCGTACACAAATGTCACCTTCATATCCGGATTTATTTTCTACTTTTCCCCATTTTCTATGGTGTGATCTTTTCTACAACACTTTGTTATAATAATGTAACACGTTGTGTATTGTATTGTACACAAACTAATAATGACTCCGCCTCCACATTCCAGACAAGTCATTTTTCTGACCAATTGGATTTCTTTCTTTACTATTTCTTGATTTTATGACTGCAATCTTGTTATAAGTAAAATTATAATAAAAAATGTATTGAACGGAAAAAATGTTGTCTGTGTCGGTACAATAGTGAAAATCTTTGGGACCCAAAATTGCTCATAGATGATACTTTTACCATTTCAGTAGGGATGAGCCGAACACTCCCGGGTTCGGTTCGCACCAGAACCTGCGAACGGACCGAAAGTTTGCGCGAATGTTAGAACCCTATTAGTTACAATGGACGCGAACGTTCGAAATCAAAATAACGGCCAATATGCATGTTATTGTCATAAAACAGGTTTGGGGACCCGGGTCCTGCCCCAGGGGACGTGTATCAATGCAAAAAGAAGTTTTATAAACTAAAGTTTTTTCGGGAGCAGTCATTTTAATGATGCATAAAGTGAAAAAATAAAAAAGTGACATATTCCTTTAAATATGGTACCTGGAGGGTGTGTAAAGTATGTATATGTTTAGAACTGTCATTGCACAAAATGACATTTGTAAAGGAAAAAAAGAAGCCATTTAAAACTGCTTGCGGCTTTAATGTCATGTCTTGTCCTGGCAATATGGATGAAAATCTTTGAGAAAAATGGCATGGCTACCCCATCACCCCCCCCCCCCCACACCTCAGCCCATTACCAGCCCCTTTGGGTCTTGTATGGATATTAAGGGGAACCCCGCAGCCAAAATAAAACCATATACCTACAACCCTATATACTCTGAACAGCAGTATACAGGCGGTGCAAACAAGACAGGGACTGTAGGTTTGTTCTTAAGTAGAATCTGTTTGTAAATTTGAACAGGTACATTTTTAAGTGTAGCTCCATCCAAAAAAATCAATTTTTAAGCTTTTTGGAGAACATAGGGAAGGGTTATCACCCCTGTAACATTTGTTTTGCTGTCTGTGCACCTGTTCAGAACATTTCACCTCACTTTCCGTCCCAATGACAAATGTTTTTGGAAAAGTGGGGTTTTTATTGAAACAAGAATTGGTGATAAAGCATCAGTAGAGAGGAGATACCTTTTTCCCAAATTAAATCTAACAGGATAGAATTTCCCTTCCTAGGGGTACATTTCCTCTCACTTCCTGTTTTCTCCTTCCGTTTGCAAGTAGGAGTTGTTTGTAAGTTGGATGTTTGAATGTAGGGGCCTGCCGTATATACTCTGCAGAAATTTGCCCCATTAGATGTTGGTGTAGCCACAACACTGTAAGCCCTCACAGTTACTCTTGGTGGGCACAGGAATTGGCCCTGCTGTGAATTATTAGATCAAGATTTGTAATTGCATGCACCTGTTGAACAGGGCAGAAAAATTGGGCCTTTGGTGGTGGTGGTGGATGGTGTTGCCACAAGACTGTAAGCCCTCACAGTTACTCTTGGTGGGCGCAGGAATGGGCCCTGCTGTGAACTATTAGATCAAGATTTGTAATTACACGCCCCTGTTAAACAGGGGCTGAAAAATTGTGCCTTAGGCACTGGTGCTGGTGCCACAACACTGCAACCCCTCACAGATACTGTACTTGGAGCACAGCAGTCAGACCTGTTTCAAAGCATTGCTTAAAAAATTGTAATTACACGCACCTGTTAAACAGGGTCTGAAAAATTGGGCCTTAGGCACTGGTGCCACAACACTGCAACCCCTCACAGATACTGTACTCTAAGCACAGCAATGAGACCTGTTGCAAAGCATTGCCTAAAAATTGTAATTACACACCCCTTTTAAACAGGGCCTGAAAAATTTGCCTTAGGCACTGGTGCTGGTGCCACAACACTGCAACCCCTCACAGATACTGTACTTGGAGCACAGCAGTCAGACCTGTTGCGAAGCATTGCTTAAAAAATTGTAATTACACGCCCCTGTTAAACAGGGGCTGAAAAATTGGGCCTTAGCCACTGGTGGTGGCACCCAGAAACAAAAATGTTCTTCCAAGATATCATCAGGATCATTGAGGAGGAAGAGGATAGTCAGTCAACATAACAGGACAGTCACTCAGCATCAGCATAGGCAGTCTTGAAGGGATGTGACATTATAAATTATTCAGTTATATCAGCTTCAGGTGCCTGGTAGCTGGTGGTGATCCAAGACTGATTCATCTTTATGAAGGTCAGTCGATCAACCAAGTCGGTGGACAGGCGCACCCAGTGATCGGTGACAAAGCCTCCAGCAGCACTGAATGTGCGTTCGGAAAGAACGCTGGATGCAGGACAGGCCAGTAGCTCAATTGCATACTGTGCAAGCTCTGGCCAGTGATCCATCCTCAAGACCCAGTAAGCCAGAGGATTTTCGGTAGGAAAGGTGTCCAAGTCTGACCTTGCCCCTAGGTATTCCTGCACCATGTATATCAGACGCTGGCGATGGTTGCTGGAACCGATCATACCTTGGGGCTGCGGACTAAAAAATTGTCTGAACACATCGGTCAGACGTCCACCTTCCCCACCGCTCCTTCTGCTACTGACCGAAGCCTCAGCAACTCGTCGTCCAGGACCAGGAGTTTGTAACCTCCCAGTCTCTGGGAACGCGTTGCACAGACCTTTCTGCAAGGCCTCCCCGAGATGTCTCATCCTCTGCGACAGCAAGATAAGGTCCGCAACCTTACCCTTGTACCGTGGATCAAGGAGAGTGGCCAGCCAGTAATGGTCCCTATCCTTGATCCGAAGAATACGAGGATCCTTCCGCAGGCTTTGCAGGATCAGGGAGGCCATGCAACATAGGTTAGCTGAGGCATTCTGTCCGGAGTCTTCTGGGTCACTGAGGACGACATGATCGGCAGCCACCTCCTCCCAGCCACGTACAAGTCCACTGGTTTGTTGGGACTGTAAATCATCCCTAAAAGACTGCTGCTGCTGCTGATGCCAGGCTCCACCTCCATGCTGACACAATCCTCCTCCTCCTCTTCCTGTGTGATGGGTGGGAGAGAAGGAACACTGTCTGGATAAAGGGGGCCTTGAGAGGCAAGGAAGTCCTCCTCTTCCTGCCTCTGTTCTGCCTCAAGTGCCCTGTCCATTATCCCACGCAGCGTATGCTCCAACAGGTGGACAAGAGGTACAGTGTCACTGATGCATGCACTGTCACTGCTCACCATCCTCGTGGCCTCCTCAAATGGTGACAGGACAGTGCATGCATCCCTGATCATGCTCCACTGGCGTGGGGAAAAAAATCCAAGCTCCCCTGACCCTGTCCTGGTGCCGTAGTTGCACAGGTACTCATTGATGGCCCTCTGCTGCATGTGGAGTCGCTGCAGCATGGCCAACGTTGAGTTCCACCTGGTGGGCATGTCACATATAATAAAGAAAAAAAGTGCAGCGCTCATGTCACATATAAGGCGGTTCTTGGGCAGGTTCAACTCCTTTTGCAGCTCAGCCAGCCGAGCACTGGCATTATATGATCAGCGGAAATGCACACAGACTTTTCTGGCCTGCCTCAGGACATCCTGTAAGCCTGGGTACCTGCCCAAGGACCGCTGCACCACCAGGTTAAGGATGTGAGCCATACAGGGCACATGGGTCAGTTGTCCCTGTTGCAGGGCGGAGAGGAGGTTGGTGCCATTGTCACAAACCATCATTCCTGGCTTAAGCTGGCGTGGCGTCAACCACCTCTCGGCCTGCCCCTTCATAGTTGACGGAACCTCTGCCCCAGTGTGGCTCCTGTCCCCCAAACACACCAGCGCAAGCACGGCATGGCATCTTTTTGCCTGCGTACTTGCGTAGCCCCTTGGACGCCTACGGAGCACCACTGGTTCCGAGGACAGAGCACTCGAAGAGGCCATGGAGGAAGAAGAAGAGGAGGGGGTGGAGGAGAGAGGTGTGTCACAACCAGTAGTAGCATTTTGGAGGCGTGGTGGCGGAACAACCTCCAACACTACTGCACCTTGTCCTGCATCCTTCCCAGCTGCCAAAAGAGTGACCCAATGGGCCGTGAAAGATAGGTAACATCCCTGTCCATGCCTGCTGGACCATGAGTCAGCGGTAATATGCACCTTACCGCTGACCGCCCTGTCCAGCGAGGCCAAGACATTGCCTTCCACATGCCGGTAGAGAGACGGAATCACCTTCCGTGAGAAAAAGTGGCGTTTGGGAACCTGCCACTGAGGAACCGCACATTGCACAAACTCATGGAAGGGGGCCAAGTCTACCAACTGAAAAGGCAGCAGTTAAAGTGCTAGCAATTTAGCCGCTGGGCATGTGGATGGCTGGGAGTGAACTTCTTTCGACGGTCCAGCAGCTGGGGCAGGGAAATTTGCCTGGTACAATCGGACGTTGGTGTACAACTAGCAGAGTGCCCGCAAGTACTTGACTGTGACACACCTAATTCTACACCTTCATTCCTCTCAGTGCAGCTTTCAGAGAGGACTGGAAGTATAGTGGGGTTGGAGATCCCAGCTGATGAGGAGCAAGGAAAGGTTCGCTTTGTTCTTTGGTGTGGGTCTTTAAGGTGCGCTTGCCAACGAGCTGCATGGCAGGTCAACATATGTCTGGTCATGCTTGTGGTGCCCAAGCGGCTGATGTTTTGGCCACGCGAGATACGCTTGAGACATATGTTGCAAATAGCAGCGGTGCGATCTGATGCACTCGTCTCAAAAAAGGCCCACACCAAAGAACTTTTGTAATAACGTGCAGAGGCAGCGCCCTGCACAGGCGGAGCTCTGCGGTGTGATTCAGTTGGTGTGCTGCCCTCAAGCTGGCCCCCGGAGGGCATCCTGCCTCGTTGGAGAGGTGCCGCCTCCTCCTCTCTCCGTTCAGGCACCCACGTGGAGTCAGTGACCTCATCATCCCCTCCCTCTTCACCACTGGAGCAAACCTGGCAGTATGCTGCAGCTGGTGGAACATGACTGCCAGATTGCTGTCCTTGAGCATCCCCTCTCTCTGCGCTCACGCTACTGCCTTCCTCTAGCTGGGTATCATCATCGGAGCCTTCAAAATGCAGGGCATCCTCCTGGAGCATGTACCCAACACTGTGCTCAAACATTTTGGGGGACTCCTCAGGAGGACATGGTGGGTCTAGGGAAGGGGTGACTGATGACATTGAGTACGCGTTGGCAGCTGCTTTGCCAGTACCCTGAGCCTGGGTGAGAGAGGATGAGGAGGATGAGGAAGGCTTGGTCATCCACTCTACCAAGCCTTCGGCATGATGCGGCTGCTGAAAATAAGGACAAGCGTGTCCCATGGCCACGTGCTGATGACGATGCACCGCGTCCACGACCAGCAATGTTGTCCTGCAGGGAGATGGAATAAACAGCTATTGGGTAGTGTATATTGTGCTGGAGTCACACACACACTAACTCCTGCAGATGGCTAGATTAGATGACACCAGGGCAGAAGGGCAGATACAGGTGCAGGTTGTATACTGTGCTGTGCTGCACTCACACAACACACACACTAACTCCTGCAGATGGCTGGATTACATGACACCAGGGTAGAAGGGCAGATACAGGTGCAGGTTGTATACTGTGCTGTGCTGCACTCACACAACACACACACTAACTCCTGCAGATGGCTGGATTACATGACACCAGGGCAGAAGGGCAGATACAGGTGCAGGTTGTATACTGTGCTGCACTCACACAACACACACACTAACTCCTGCAGATGGCTGTATTAGATGACACCAGGGCAGAAGGGCAGATACAGGTGCATGTTTTATACTGTGCTGTGCTAGACTCACACAACACACACAATAACTCCTGCAGATGGCTGGATTAGATGACACCAGGGCAGAAGGGCAGATACAGGTGCAGGTTGCATACTGTGCTGTGCTGCACTCACACAACACACACAATAACTCCTGCAGATGGCTGGATTAGATGACACCAGGGCAGAAGGGCAGACACAGGTGCAGGTTGTATACTGTGCTGTGCTAGACTCACACAACACACACACACTAACTCCTGCAGATGGCTGGATTAGATGACACCAGGGCAGAAGGGCAGATACAGGTGAAGGTTGTATACTGTGATGTGCTAGACTCACACAACACACACACTAACTCATGCAGATGGCTGGATTAGATGACACCAGGGCAGAAGGGCAGATACAGGTGCAGGTTGTATACTGGGCTGTGCTAGACTCACACAACACACACAATAACTCCTGCAGATGGCTGGATTAGATGACACCAGGGCAGATACAGGTGCAGGTTGTATACTGTGCTGTGCTGAACTCACACAGCACACACACTAACTCCTGCAGATGGCTGTATTTGAAGAGAACAGCACTTTCCCCACATGCAAATGCCTGAGAAGAACACACTATCCCTGCCTATTATTCCTCTTTCCCTACACTTTCCCCACACACAAATGCCTGGGAAGGACACACTATCCCTGCCTATTATTCCTCTTTCCCTGCACTTTCCCCACACGCAAATGAATGAAAAATAGTTCACACTGTCCCTGCCTATTAATCCTCTTTCCCTGAACGCCGGAACACACTACACAAGGCCGCCGGCGGCCTTATATAGTGTGGGGCGTGTACTAAACCTTTTTTTCCCATGCAAGTGGAGTGACCCTTTAACCACTTCACGCAAATTGCTGTACCCATATGTTGGTACTATGATGCTAACTACCATTGTTATGGCAGCAGCTAGATTACATAGTTACATAGTAGGTGAGGTTGAAAAAAGACACAAGTTCATCAAGTCCAACCTATGTGCGTGATTATATGTCAGTATTACATTGTATATTCCTGTATGTTGCCGTCGTTCAGGTGATTATCTAATAGTTTCCTGAAACTATCGATGCTCCCCGCCGCTCTTACAGTAAAGAACCCTCTACGTAGTTTAAGGTTAAACCTCTTTTCTTCTAATTTTAATGAGTGGCCACGAGTCTTGTTAAACTCCGTTCTGCGAAAATGTTTTCTCCCTAGGTGGCACAGAACCCTGATCACTTGACTCCACCCGAATATATAGGTTCTCCCAGCAGGCCAAGGGATTCAAGAAAACCCCTGACCATTGGCTGAGATACCCCATGTGACAAAACGTCCCTACACTCCTCTTGAGTGCTTTCGTCATATACCACTTCCTCCCAGTCTGAATATAGATCTCAGATATTCCAACCGCTCCCAAGCACAATACGAGACGAGACTTGCTTAGTGCTAACATGGACTGTTTTATTAGAACCAAAATGACAAGTATTTATAATACAGTATGAAAAAAAAATGTGTAGCGCTAACAAAGATAAAATCCAAGTGGAAAAAATTATGAAACAATCAGAATAATACACCAAATATCCCATTTGAAATCAAAAAAATAAATGCATATAAGTGATAAAGTCTTTGTGAAAATAACTTTTTCATGTGAGATGGTATAACATAATTTCAATGGTGAAGCCTCTCTGGAACCATAAGGTATGACAGCCCTCAAATTTTCCACTCGCCTACTCGCATTTTGCGAGTGGAAAATTGTTTTTGGCGAGGAGCTGGGCTGCCTGGGGGCACGGGGGGGGGTGAGTACAGCAGGCATGTGGGTTTGATCGGGAGCTGTTCTCCCATCGATCGCCCCAGGGGAAGAGAGCATGCAGCAAGATAAAATATGCGGGATTACAGAGTGGATAGCCCGCTGTTACAGCTGAGTTTACGTTACAATCGTCTCCCCTCCGCTCGTGATTACACACAGCCCCGCCCCCTGACCCCGCGCCTGTGATAGATAGAACACGTCCCAGCATTGGACTGGCATTCTGTCTATCACAGGCGTGGGGTCAGGGGGCGGGGCTGTGTGTAATCACGAGAGGAGGGGAGATGATTGTAATGTAAACTCAGCTGTGACAGTGGGCTATCCGCTCTGTAATCCTGCAGATTTTATCTTGCTGCATGCTCTCTTCCCCTGGGGCGATCCTCTTGCACAGTGATCTGAAGCTGCAATGGGGGACACTGAGCAAAGGCTGCAATGGGGACACAGTGATCTGAGGCTGCGATGGGGGACACAGTGATCTGAGGCTGCGATGGGGGACACAGTGATCTGAGGCTGCAATGGGGGACACAGTGATCTGAGGCTGCAATGGGGGACACAGTGATCTGAGGCTGCAATGGGGGACACAGTGATCTGAGGCTGCAATGGGGGACACAGTGATCTGAGGCTGCAATGGGGGACACAGTGATCTGAGGCTGCAATGGGGACACAGTGAGCTGAGGCTGCAATGGGGGACACAGTGATCTGAAGCTGCAATGGAGACACAGTGAGCAGTGGCTGCAATAGAGGACACAGTGATCTGAGGCTGCAATGGGGGACACAGTGAGCTGAGACTGCAATGGGGGACACAGTGATCTGAGGCTGCAATGGGGGACACAGTGATCTGAGGCTGCAATGGCAGGCACAGGTGAGGCTGCACTAATAAAGTTGTTAATATTTATTTTTGTAACTTTAATTCTGCATAAAACATTTAAGTGTCATTTCATGACATAATTTATGAAGGCGTGTTTAAGGGGGGGATTAGGGGGGAATTAGGGGCGGTGCAGGGTAGGGATCAGTTGGGGCAACTGGTGGCGAGTAACCCTTAAGGCTTGGCTAGTAGCTCAGGATTTGAAATTTTGAGCCCTGAGGTATGGTATATATACACACCAGGATACACGAACACCTTCCAAAGAAGTGAAAAGAAATCCCATATAGTACAAGGCATAAAAATGTAGATATAAAATAAAGTAGAAACAGAGTATAAGTAGAGGTCGACCGATATATCGGCCGATATTTGGCGTTTTTTAATTAATCGGCATCGGCCGATTCTGCTGATAAAAAAGGCCGATTATAACTTCAGCCGTGACTTGCAAAAGACTTCTGTAATAGAAATCAATGCAAGTTGCCTGAGTCTTCCCCTCCTCCTCTCTGGGCATTCTGCCAAAAAAAGACCAAAGTGTTACAATGATTACAATGTTTACACTTAATGAATAAACTCGGCTCTGTGGAGAAGTTCTCAGTTTAACCATTTAAAGACTAAATCTTTTCTGACACTTGTTGCTTACAAGTAAAAATCCTGTATTTTCTCCTAGAAAATCACTTGGAACCCCCAACAATTATATATGTTTTTTTAACAGAGACCCTAGGGAATAAAATAGCGGTTGTTGCAATATTTTATGTCACACGGTATTTGCGCAGCCGTCTTTCAAACGCATTTTTTTTGGAAAAAAATACACCAACAGTAAAGTTTGCCGATTTTTTTTTTTTTTTATTTTTATTTTTTTTTCGTCCTAAAGTTTTGATTACCTATTTTTGTGTATTTAATATATAGTTTTTTTTTAAATTATACATACAAGTGAACTGATTGGAGGTTTGTTTTGTTTAATAAATGTTTAAATGTAGGAAATTTTTTGTATCACTTAAAGCTGCTTTCACACTGGAGCGGGCAGCGTTGACGGTAAAACGCTGCTAGTTTTAGCGACGCTTTACTGTCATTTTAGCGACGCTATTCGGCTGCTAGTGGGGCACTTATAGCCCAGCTAGTGGTTCGAGGAAGGGGTTAAATGCGCCGTGAATCGCCGCTGCCAAATCGCATTGCAGGCGCTTCAGCAGCGGTGCCCATTCATTTCAATGGGCAGGAGTGGTGGGGGAGCAGTTAACACCGCTCCAAAGATGCTGCTTGCAGGACTTTTTTTTTTTTTTAAGGTCCTGCCAGCGCATCGCTTCAGTGTAAAAGCACTCGGGCTTCCACACAGACTGCAGGGGAGACGTTTTGCAGGCAGTTTACAGGCACTATTTTTAGCCCAAAAGCGCCTGAAAAACGCCCCAGTGTGAAATCTCATTAGATTTTATGAGATGAAGGGAAAAAATAAAAAAAATTAAAAAAATCGGCCTAACATATCGGCCCAAAAAATCGGCATCCTATATCGGCCATCGGCCGCCGCGATTTCTAAATATCGGCATCGGCATCGGCCAGAGAAAAACCCATATCGGTCGACCTCTAAGTATAAGCAATGTGGGGGTTGTCAATGAGCAAAGGGCTTTGCTCATTGACAACCCCCACATTGCTTTTACTCTGTTTTTACTTTATATCTACATTTTTATGCCTTGTACTATATGGGATTTCTCCCTTTGTACCATTGTCCATGCCTCATATCTAATAAATTTTAGTGGCGTACTTACACTATTGGAGTCTTTTTCCCTTCTCCTTCTGGGTATGCTTGGTACCACATGATACCGTGGACCTTTGGATCTTATGACAGCGGCAGTTTGGAAAACTCAAAATACCATCTTGGCGGTCCATTCTTGCTTTGAAGGTGTGTAGTCTGAGTCCAGTATCCACGCCGGCTCTCCAGGTGCCATTCACAGGAATTACCTTAAGCGCAATTGACCCACTGCCATACGGTAGGTGGGTCCAACAAAGTTGGTAAGCGTACCCATTTCACTTCTTTGGAAGGTGTTCGTGTATCCTGGTGTATATACCATACCTTATGGTTCCAGAGAGGCTTCACCATTGAAATGATGTTATATCATCTCACATGAAAAAGTTCTTTTCACAAAGACTTTATTACTTATATGCATTCATTTTTTTGATTTCAATTGGGATTTTTGGTGTATTATTCTGATTGTTTCATAATTTTTTCCACTTGTATTTTATCTTTGTTAGCGCTACACTTTGTTTTTTTTATGTTTATTTGACTTTGTTTGTCAGGGTGTTGGCTACTTTCACATATATTTTCCCAAATATATTTTCCATTATCACTTATTGTTTAGGTTAGCGCAGTGTCTTCCCCTTTATAATACAGTAGAAGAGGAGATCCCCCCCCCCATCCTGCTCATATTACTCTAACAATACACCTGTAACAAATTAACATGAGCTAATTAACTAATCCCTTTAAGCAGCCGATGGGACTCTGTGCCCATCAGGATTTCACTACAAGTCAGACTTGTTGTCACCGAGCTTCACACAGCTGACAGTGTGTGTCCCAACAGCACGAAACAACACACATTATATATACATATAGACAGCATTGAATCTGACTAGCACAGATTATAGTGGGGTTCTCATTCACCCTGTGCCCCTTAAAATCCAGGGCCCATAATCAGTCGGCAAGAGGCTTGCATTCAGTCCTCTCAAAAAGCCTGTGTCCCAGCTAGGTCTGTCACACATCTCCCCTTTCGGCAGGAGACTAACACAGGAGGAGACCCCAGACGGGTTGACTCCAAAGTTAGCCAGGGGTTCCAGTCCTCTAATGCTGGTATCCACACAGTACCCCCAAACAAATTGTTCCAAACAGAGTATTCCTCACCCAGCCAACCTCTGCCTTTCTCAGAGAACATATCTGCCGCTGGGGAGATGCCTGGACTGGCCCTTTTCCCTGGAGTCTTTTCAGCTGCTGGAGAGAAGACAGGGTGACTGGGCTCACTCCATCATGCTGTTGGGGATCTGGGCCGATCGCCCATCATCACTGGGGTATACAAGTGGAGACTGAAGTCCCATCCACCAATATCAGCTCAAGCTGCAGTTGTGAAGTGCAGATTGCATTCTCTCCTTGGGTCCTGATCTGCTGCTCAGGAGTGACCACCACCTCCCCACCCTGGGCCTCCAGAACTGCCACAGGTGTGGGGCAGAGATCTTGGACCCTCTGTCCGGTGACCAGCGCTTCAGCTGGGGAAGTTCCTTGTAACTCCACGGATACTGCTGTTGGTGCTGGGCAGAGCACAGTGAAGTTTGGTCCTAATAACAGCTCTTCTGCTGGAGGCTCATCAGGTTGTTTTTCCTCAGCAGAAAAGTCTATCAAATCCCCAGTCTCTACAACTGATGTCTGGGGATAAAGATTCACCATCTCCTGTCCATGGAACCCAGAAGATGCCATCAGTGCTGAGCAGAGCTCTGGCCGGTTGCCAGCACTTCAGCTTTGGGGATGGTAATTTCCAGATTTTCCACTGCCGATTCTCTGGCATGCTGCTGGACAGGCACATTCCTCCATCCAAGATCATCCCATGCAGAAACAGGATCATCAAGGTCAGTCAGCACTTGCTGCATCCGCCATAAGACCTCCGCATCCATAGCTGTAGGGGCAGGTTGGCAAAGCACACTGTTACTCTGCCACATTGCCGACTCTTCAGCCAGGATTTCAGAGTTGTACACTGATATTTCCTTATAGTCCCAGGCAAAGGGAGCCCAGCCCTGGCACTGAGCAGAGTCTAGCAGCCGTCTGTAGGCAATCTCCAGCTCCCATTCCTGAACGGCCAGAAACTCTTCAAGTGCCCAGTGCACTTCCGAGATGTTCAGTAGCCCTTTTCTGAAATCCATGATTTCATCCAACCGCCACTCCAAATCACTCCCAAAGTTAGAGTCCCCTGTCAGCTTCACATACAACAGTCCCAGGCCGCCGTAGCTTAAGCCTTCCGTTGGGCTGTCATCTGCTATCCAAGGGCATGCTTGGGATACATGCCACCGGAGGGCTCTGTAACTCTCATCCAGCTTCATCTCTGCCCAGATCAGCCTGCTTAATTCAGCTGTCTGCTCCTTGTGCGGTTTCTCTCCCAAAAACAGCACCCGCAATCCATACTGCGACCAGTACCTTTCCTGGATGGAGGGGAGAACTTTTCCCTGGTGACGCCGCTCACAGGCTAGCGCTTCCTTCCAGAGTTCGCAGCGGATACAAACCATCCCAGCAGGACCTGCTCTGATACTGGTCCTCTGTGCTGTAGCTGCATCTCTCGCAACCTCCTCCTGAATTCCTCTTCCATGGCGGCTGGTATCTGTACCTCTCCTCCTCTCCTGCTATCCGGACCTTGGATCCAGGTGGAGGTTTGGATGTCCCAGACTGCAGGAAGCTCCCACTGCTTGCCACCAATGTGACGGAACGTCCCTACACTCCTCTTGAGTGTATTTGTCATATATCACTTGCTTCCAGTCTGGATACGGGTATCAGATATTCCAACCGCTCCCAAGCACCAAACGAGGCGACACTTGCTTAGTTGCTCAAACATGGACTGAAGATTTATTACAAAGATGACATTTATATACAGTAGAAGAGGAGATCCCCCCTCCTGCTCATATTACTCTAACAATACACTTGTAACAACTTAACATAAACTAATTAGCTAATTCCTTTAAGCAGCCGATGTGACTCAGGATTTCACTACAGGCCAGACTTGTGGTCACCGAGCTAAACACAGTTGATTATAAATTAACATAATTACCACCACAAGACATCTCATCACAATAGCAGGAGACCACCAGTAACAGACGGAGCGTCTCCTGCATTGTGCAGAGGACAATGGGATCAACTAACTCAATTAACATCTAGCATCAGAGTGTATGTCCCAACAGCATGAGACACACACATTATATATATATATATACATATATACAGCATTGAATGTTCTCCTTCACCCTGTGCCCCTTAAAATCCAGGGCCCATGATCGGTGGGCAGGAGGCTCGTAGTTAGTCCTCTCAAAAAGCCCGTGTCCTGGCTAGGTCTGTCACAGTATTCATAACGATTCGTACATTCGTAAGTCGTCGGTGTTCGGATTCATAACGATTCGTACATTCGTAAGTCGTCGGTGTTCGTATTCTTAACGATTCGTACATTCGTAAGTCGTCGGTGTTCGTATTCATAACGATTCGTACATTCGTAAGTCGTCGGTGTTCGTATTCTTAACGATTCGTACATTCGTAAGTCGTCGGTGTTCGTATTCTTAACGATTCGTACATTCGTAAGTCGTCGGTGTTCGTATTCATAACGATTTGTACATTCGTAAGTCGTCGGTGTTCGTATTCATAACGATTCGTACATTCGTAAGTCGTCGGTGTTCGTATTCTTAACGATTCGTACATTCGTAAGTCGTCGGTGTTCGTATTCATAACGATTTGTACATTCGTAAGTCGTCGGTGTTTGTATTCATAACGATTCGTACATTCGTAAGTCGTCGGTGTTCGTATTCATAACGATTCGTACATTCGTAAGTTGTCGGTGTTCGTATTCTTAACGATTCGTACATTCGTAAGTCGTCGGTGTTCGTATTCGTAACGATTCGTACATTCGTAAGTCGTCGGTGTTCGTATTCATAACGATTCGTACATTCGTAAGTCGTCGGTGTTCGTATTCATAACGATTCGTACATTCGTAAGTCGTCGGTGTTCGTATTCTTAACGATTCGTACATTCGTAAGTCGTCGGTGTTCGTATTCATAACGATTCGTACATTCGTAAGTCGTCGGTGTTCGTATTCATAACGATTCGTACATTCGTAAGTCGTCGGTGTTCGTATTCATAACGATTTGTACATTCGTAAGTCGTCGGTGTTCGTATTCATAACGATTCGTACATTCGTAAGTCATCGGTGTTCGTATTCTTAACGATTCGTACATTTGTAAGTCGTCGGTGTTCGTATTCATAACGATTCGTACATTCGTAAGTCGTCGGTGTTCGTATTCGTAACGATTCGTACATTCGTAAGTCGTCGGTGTTCGTATTCTTAACGATTCGTCCATTCGTAAGTCGTCGGTGTTCGTATTCATAACGATTCGTACATTCGTAAGTCGTCGGTGTTCGTATTCATAACGATTCGTACATTCGTAAGTCATCGGTGTTCGTATTCTTAACGATTCGTACATTCGTAAGTCGTCGGTGTTCGTATTCATAACGATTCGTACATTCGTAAGTCGTCGGTGTTCGTATTCATAACGATTCGTACATTCGTAAGTCGTCGGTGTTCGTATTCATAACGATTCGTACATTCGTAAGTCATCGGTGTTCGTATTCTTAACGATTCGTACATTCGTAAGTCGTCGGTGTTCGTATTCTTAACGATTCGTACATTCGTAAGTCGTCGGTGTTTGTATTCTTAACGATTCGTACATTCGTAAGTCGTCGGTGTTCGGATTCGCCACGATTCGTACATTCGTAAGTCGTCGTGTTCGTATTCATAACGATTCGTACATTCGTAAGTCGTCGGTGTTCGTATTCATAACGATTCGTACATTCGTAAGTCGTCGGTGTTCGGATTCATAACGATTCGTACATTCGTAAGTCGTCGGTGTTCGTATTCTTAACGATTCGTGCATTCGTAAGTCGTCGGTGTTCGTATTCATAACGATTCGTACATTCGTAAGTCGTCGGTGTTCGTATTCTTAACGATTCGTACATTCGTAAGTCGTCGGTGTTCGTATTCATAACGATTTGTACATTCGTAAGTCGTCGGTGTTCGTATTCTTAACGATTCGTACATTCGTAAGTCGTCGGTGTTCGGATTCATAACGATTCGTACATTCGTAAGTCATCGGTGTTCGTATTCTTAACGATTCGTACATTCGGAAGTCGTCGGTGTTCGTATTCATAACGATTTGTACATTCGTAAGTCGTCGGTGTTCGTATTCATAACGATTCGTACATTCGTAAGTCGTCGGTGTTCGTATTCTTAACGATTCGTACATTCGTAAGTCGTCGGTGTTCGTATTCATAACGATTTGTACATTCGTAAGTCGTCGGTGTTCGTATTCATAACGATTTGTACATTCGTAAGTCGTCGGTGTTTGTATTCATAACGATTCGTACATTCGTAAGTCGTCGGTGTTTGTATTCATAACGATTCGTACATTCGTAAGTCGTCGGTGTTCGTATTCATAACGATTTGTACATTCGTAAGTTGTCGGTGTTCGTATTCTTAACGATTCGTACATTCGTAAGTCGTCGGTGTTCGTATTCTTAACGATTCGTACATTCGTAAGTCGTCGGTGTTCGTATTCGTAACGATTCGTACATTCGTAAGTCATCGGTGTTCGTATTCTTAACGATTCGTACATTCGTAAGTCGTCGGTGTTCGTATTCATAACGATTCGTACATTCGTAAGTCGTCGGTGTTCGTATTCATAACGATTCGTACATTCGTAAGTCGTCGGTGTTCGTATTCATAACGATTCGTACATTCGTAAGTCGTCGGTGTTCGTATTCATAACGATTCGTACATTCGTAAGTCATCGGTGTTCGTATTCTTAACGATTCGTACATTCGTAAGTCATCGGTGTTCGTATTCTTAATGATTCGTACATTCGTAAGAGTTATTTTTTCGTTGATTCATTTTTCTGTTAGTTTAATTTTCGTTTATTCGAAATTCGGACGCATTCGTATTTTCGTAGATTTAGTTACATTCGTACTTTCGTTAGATTGATTTATTCGTACTTTCGTAAGATTGTTTTCGTAGATTCGTAATCGGAGCATAATTCATAATGTTATGTAATGTGTATGCTATTATTACATTGTAAGAGACACGGAAAATTACGAATGGAAAAAAAAAGTTACGAATGTACGAATTTTTTTTTCGTTCATTTTCGTTGTTCCTGTTTTTCGTTTTTCGGATTTTCTTCATTCGTACATTCGTTGTTTCTAATTTGGTTATTTCGGATTTTCGTTATTTTCGGATTCGTTCGATTCGAACGATTCGTTAAAATTTTTTAGCGAATCGTTCGTTCATTCGTACGAAAATAACGAAGAAAAACAAAAAAAAACGAAAGGAATTGCACATGTCTACATGTTATATTTCCCTTGTGAGACACAATCTATGGGGTCACAGAAGATCCTTTACAACCGTCACCAATAATCGTTTCTGGACTTTTTCTGGACAATTTTAGTCCTTTATGTTAATTATCTTTACTATCCATTCCATTTTTATTTCCCCCCCCCTTTTTTTTTTTTTGCATAAAAGTTGCAATTAAAGAGTCTTTTCTGATCATTTACATATTTTTGTGTCTTTTTGCCTCTGAAAATACTTGTTTTGTTTTTATTCAGACATTTCCGCGGGTCGCACCTTTTCATCATTATACGCCGTATACTTGTGTTTATCTATACATTGTATATTCTGCTGACTGCTGTATACAATCTTTATTCATTCATTGATTTAGTTATTTGCCCTTCTATCTATGGATGTGTCCGGATCAATGGGCTCATCTTTTAGAATCTTGGTGCCACTTCTTGTGTTTTGTATATTTGTATACATTTTATTTTTTCATGTATGTTTTGATGTGTTCGTCACACTGGCAGCTTTCCCCCGTATTCTGATCCAACGACTTTGCTTTTGGACTCCGGTGTGGGTTACTTCTGCCAGGGGAGACCTTTGGGTACAATTACCATTGTGATTGGCTGGTTGGTTTCCACCAGTCTCCTGGATTTTGCTATATATATCCTGGTTTTTGTATTCTGTCTTTAGCTATGACTAAGCGCCTTTGAGGCGTGAAACGCGTAAGACATTTATGCTGTTTGCTGTATCGCAGGAGATGTGACTGTTTTGGATTTTATCTATCGCCAAATAAAGAAGCTTTGCTGAAGTGCGGCATCCAGATTTTCCTTTTTCTCACTACCCCTGCTCATGTTACTACTACTCCTACTCAGGGGCGGACTGACCATTCAACCATTCAGGCACTTCCCGAGGCCCCGGGCCACTAGGGGGCCCCATCAGGGTTGCCAGCCTCAGTAACACCAGCGACAGTATGTAAAAATCTGTGTTTTTTTTACATATGTTTCTGAAATGTCCCGACATCCTTGGTGTAAAAATCCCGAGATTATAGCTGCCCCGCCTCTCCAGTACCTTCTCAGCCAATAGAAACATGTCTGTGTATACTGTGTGTACATGTCTGTGTATACTGTATGTGTATACTGTGTGTGTATACTGTCTGTGTATACTGTATGTGTATACTGTGTGTGTATACTGTATGTGTATACTGTGTGTACATGTATGTGTATACTGTGTGTACATGTCTGTGTATACTGTTTGTGTATACTGTGTGTGTATACTGTATGTGTATACTGTGTGTACATGTATGTGTATACTGTGTGTACATGTATGTGTATACTGTGTGTACATGTATGTGTATACTGTGTGTGTATACTGTGTGTGTATACTGTGTGTACATGTCTGTGTATATTGTGTGTGTGATTGTATACTGTGTGGCCCCATAATCTTCTATTGTCCAGGAGCCCATGAGTTGTCAGTCCGCCCCTGCTCCTACTAATACTACCTATACTACTACTCATACAGCTACTACCCCTGCTCATATTACTACTACTACTATTCGTACAGCTACTACCTATACTACCCCTGCTCATATTACTACTACTACTATTCGTACAGCTACTACCTATACTACCCCTGCTCATATTACTACTACTACTATTCGTACAGCTACTACCTATACTACCCCTGCTCATATTACTACTACTACTATTCGTACAGCTACTACCTATACTACCCCTGCTCATATTACTACTACTACTATTCGTACAGCTACTACCTATACTACCCCTGCTCATATTACTACTACTACTATTCGTACAGCTACTACCTATACTACCCCTGCTCATATTACTACTATTCTTACTTATACTACTAATAATACTACCTATACTAGTACTAATACTACTCATACAGCTACTACCTATACTACTACTACTACTACTACTACTACCCCTAGTCATATTACTACTACTCACACAGCTACTCCTATTACTACTTGTACTATTAGTCTTACTAATACTACTACTACTACTACCCTTTGCTCATATTACTACTTATACTAATACTACCCATACTACTACTACCACCACTCATACTACAACTACTACTACTGCTCCTACTAATACTACCTATACTACTACTCATACAGCTACTACCCCTGCTCATATTACTACTACTCCTGCTAATACTACCACTACTACTCCTTGTACAGCTACTACTACTAATACTTCCTATACTACTACTTCCTATACTACTACTCGTAAAGCTACTACTACTCATACAGCTACTCCTACTAATACTACTACTACTACCACTCATACAGCTACTACTACTCCAGTATATATTACTAATACTACTACTTATACTACCTATATTACTACTACTCATACTAATAATGCTACTCCTACTACTTTTACTCATACTGCTAATACTCATACTACTACTTATTCTACTCATTATTCTTCTACTACTAATACTACTACTACTCCTCGTACAGCTACTACTACTCGTAAAGCTAATACTACTACTACTACTACTCGTAAAGCTACTACTACTCATACAGCTACTACTACTTATACTACTACTACTACTAGTAATACTACTCCTACTACTTCTACTCATTCTATTACTACTACTACTACTACTCATGCTAATTATTCTACTACTACTACTATGTTCACTACTACCACTCATACATATACTCCTCCTCCTCCTACTACCCCTGCTCATATTACTACTACTCCTAATAGTACTACCTATACTGCTCATACTACTACTACTCATACTAAGAATACTACTCCTACTCATTCCACTACTTCTACTCATACTTCTAATCATTCTACTACTCATACTAATACTACTACTGCTATTCATACTACTCATAGTACTACTACTTCTACTCATACTACTACTATTACTACTGCTAATACTACCAGTCCTCCTCATACTACTACTACTCTTTCAGTGATACTTTCAGTAGTCTGAAACCCAGACATATGATGTAAACCCCAGACTGTCTGGGTGAATGGGGGACGGGTGGTACTCCTAGTTGTATGGAGGGAGGAGAGAATACATACAACTCGTACACAAATCCAGCGATTGAACTGTCTCCCCCGATCCTCCAGGTCATTTATGAACAAATGCAATTTGATTGGTCCCAGCACAGACCCCCGGGGGACCCCACTCCCCTCCCCCGCCTATTCCGAGTACTCCCCATTTCTCACCACCCTCTGTACTCGCCCTTGTAGTCAGTTTACAATCCATGTCCTCCCCCTCCGGTCCATCCATTTCTGGGGAACTTTGTGAAATGGTTGTGTAGACTCCGGATCCCCCACGTCTCCGGGTCTTCCTTTATCACCTCCTCATAGAAGGTACATCGATCGATCGATTCTTCATGAATCCCGGCTGATTACTGCTAATCATTCCCACCAAACTCCCGCACAACCCTTTTTATTCTCCGCAATCGCATCGGATTGGACGCTCACACCCATGTGATCCCATTCTACACAGCGATTGCCGGTTACCATTCAATCCGCAATCAGATCACATGATCAGGTTTGTGACCCCCCTCCCCCGTTCACATGACAAATTGCAGCCTATTGCCGGCCCCATCCCAATCCCACAAGTGGTTCTGCTCTACTTTTGGCGACTTCCGAGGGCGATTCCAATAGACATCAGAAGACGCAGAGATGTCTCTCAAATCGCCCCCCGAAGTCGCCCTGAAATGCCGCTTTGAGTTCAGCCGAAACCCGCATTCAGTGTGACCCCCCCCCCCCGGGCTTAGATGGGGCGGATCTGCAGGAAAGTCGCTGTGAAGTCGCATCACATCCGGTGTGAACCGGCCTCAGACGCTTTTATAAATGCAGAGCTGTGATTTGTTGTGTTTTTTGGTTCAATCGACTTCAATGGAGAAGCTGCAGAAAAACGCGCCGTTCGATTTTACCGACTTTTACCACAATTTGCTTTTTTTAAATTTGCCCAACAAATAAACAAATAATAATAAACAACTAAAAATGCAAATTGCTGTAAAAAAACACAGAAATCGCAGCAGAAATCACAGCAGAAACGATGAGAAGCGACTTGTATAGATATGAATGGAGCCTGAGCCCCAATCACAGCGCTGCGACTTGTATAGATATGAATGGAGCCTGAGCCCCGATCACAGCGCTGCGACTTGTATAGATATGAATGGAGCCTGAGCCCCAATCACAGCGCTGCGACTTGTATAGATATGAATGGAGCCTGAGCCCCGATCACAGCGCTGCGACTTGTATAGATATGAATGGAGCCTGAGCCCCGATCACAGCGCTGCGACTTGTATAGATATGAATGGAGCCTGAGCCCCGATCACAGCGCTGCGACTTGTATAGATATGAATGGAGCCTGAGCCCCGATCACAGCGCTGCGACTTGTATAGATATGAATGGAGCCTGAGCCCCAATCACAGCGCTGCGACTTGTATAGATATGAATAGAGCCTGAGCCCCGATCACAGCGCTGCGACTTGTATAGATATGAATGGAGCCTGAGCCCCCATCACAGCGCTGCGACTTGTATAGATATGAATGGAGCCTGAGCCCCGATCACAGCGCTGCGACTTGTATAGATATGAATGGAGCCTGAGCCCCAATCACAGCGCTGCGACTTGTATAGATATGAATGGAGCCTGAGCCCCGATCACAGCGCTGCGACTTGTATAGATATGAATGGAGCCTGAGCCCCGATCACAGCGCTGCGACTTGTATAGATATGAATAGTGCCTGAGCCCCAATCACAGCGCTGCGACTTGTATAGATATGAATGGAGCCTGAGCCCCGATCACAGCGCTGCGACTTGTATAGATATGAATGGAGCCTGAGCCCCGATCACAGCGCTGCGACTTGTATAGATATGAATGGAGCCTGAGCCCCGATCACAGCGCTGCGACTTGTATAGATATGAATGGAGCCTGAGCCCCGATCACAGCGCTGCGACTTGTATAGATATGAATGGAGCCTGAGCCCCGATCACAGCGCTGCGACTTGTATAGATATGAATGGAGCCTGAGCCCCGATCACAGCGCTGCGACTTGTATAGATATGAATGGAGCCTGAGCCCCGATCACAGCGCTGCGACTTGTATAGATATGAATAGAGCCTGAGCCCCGATCACAGCGCTGCGACTTGTATAGATATGAATAGAGCCTGAGCCCCGATCACAGCGCTGCGACTTGTATAGATATGAATGGAGCCTGAGCCCCAATCACAGCGCTGCGACTTGTATAGATATGAATGGAGCCTGAGCCCCGATCACAGCGCTGCGACTTGTATAGATATGAATGGAGCCTGAGCCCCGATCACAGCGCTGCGACTTGTATAGATATGAATAGAGCCTGAGCCCCAATCACAGCGCTGCGACTTGTATAGATATGAATGGAGCCTGAGCCCCGATCACAGCGCTGCGACTTGTATAGATATGAATGGAGCCTGAGCCCCAATCACAGCGCTGCGACTTGTATAGATATGAATGGAGCCTGAGCCCCGATCACAGCGCTGCGACTTGTATAGATATGAATAGAGCCTGAGCCCCGATCACAGCGCTGCGACTTGTATAGATATGAATGGAGCCTGAGCCCCGATCACAGCGCTGCGACTTGTATAGATATGAATGGAGCCTGAGCCCCGATCACAGCGCTGCGACTTGTATAGATATGAATGGAGCCTGAGCCCCGATCACAGCGCTGCGACTTGTATAGATATGAATAGAGCCTGAGCCCCGATCACAGCGCTGCGACTTGTATAGATATGAATAGTGCCTGAGCCCCAATCACAGCGCTGCGACTTGTATAGATATGAATGGAGCCTGAGCCCCGATCACAGCGCTGCGACTTGTATAGATATGAATGGAGCCTGAGCCCCAATCACAGCGCTGCGACTTGTATAGATATGAATGGAGCCTGAGCCCGATCACAGCGCTGCGACTTGTATAGATATGAATGGAGCCTGAGCCCCTATCACATCGCTGCGACTTGTATAGATATGAATAGTGCCTGAGCCCCAATCACAGCGCTGCGACTTGTATAGATATGAATGGAGCCTGAGCCCCAATCACAGCGCTGCGACTTGTATAGATATGAATAGAGCCTGAGCCCCAATCACAGCGCTGCGACTTGTATAGATATGAATGGAGCCTGAGCCCCGATCACAGCGCTGCGACTTGTATAGATATGAATGGAGCCTGAGCCCCGATCACAGCGCTGCGACTTGTATAGATATGAATGGAGCCTGAGCCCCGATCACAGCGCTGCGACTTGTATAGATATGAATGGAGCCTGAGCCCCAATCACAGCGCTGCGACTTGTATAGATATGAATAGAGCCTGAGCCCCGATCACAGCGCTGCGACTTGTATAGATATGAATGGAGCCTGAGCCCCGATCACAGCGCTGCGACTTGTATAGATATGAATGGAGCCTGAGCCCCGATCACAGCGCTGCGACTTGTATAGATATGAATGGAGCCTGAGCCCCAATCACAGCGCTGCGACTTGTATAGATATGAATGGAGCCTGAGCCCCGATCACAGCGCTGCGACTTGTATAGATATGAATGGAGCCTGAGCCCCGATCACAGCGCTGCGACTTGTATAGATATGAATAGTGCCTGAGCCCCAATCACAGCGCTGCGACTTGTATAGATATGAATGGAGCCTGAGCCCCTATCACAGCGCTGCGACTTGTATAGATATGAATGGAGCCTGAGCCCCGATCACAGCGCTGCGACTTGTATAGATATGAATGGAGCCTGAGCCCCGATCACAGCGCTGCGACTTGTATAGATATGAATGGAGCCTGAGCCCCGATCACAGCGCTGCGACTTGTATAGATATGAATGGAGCCTGAGCCCCGATCACAGCGCTGCGACTTGTATAGATATGAATGGAGCCTGAGCCCCGATCACAGCGCTGCGACTTGTATAGATATGAATGGAGCCTGAGCCCCGATCACAGCGCTGCGACTTGTATAGATATGAATGGAGCCTGAGCCCCGATCACAGCGCTGCGACTTGTATAGATATGAATGGAGCCTGAGCCCCGATCACAGCGCTGCGACTTGTATAGATATGAATGGAGCCTGAGCCCCAATCACAGCGCTGCGACTTGTATAGATATGAATGGAGCCTGAGCCCCGATCACAGCGCTGCGACTTGTATAGATATGAATAGAGCCTGAGCCCCGATCACAGCGCTGCGACTTGTATAGATATGAATGGAGCCTGAGCCCCAATCACAGCGCTGCGACTTGTATAGATATGAATGGAGCCTGAGCCCCGATCACAGCGCTGCGACTTGTATAGATATGAATGGAGCCTGAGCCCCGATCACAGCGCTGCGACTTGTATAGATATGAATAGAGCCTGAGCCCCAATCACAGCGCTGCGACTTGTATAGATATGAATGGAGCCTGAGCCCCGATCACAGCGCTGCGACTTGTATAGATATGAATGGAGCCTGAGCCCCAATCACAGCGCTGCGACTTGTATAGATATGAATGGAGCCTGAGCCCCGATCACAGCGCTGCGACTTGTATAGATATGAATGGAGCCTGAGCCCCGATCACAGCGCTGCGACTTGTATAGATATGAATAGTGCCTGAGCCCCGATCACAGCGCTGCGACTTGTATAGATATGAATGGAGCCTGAGCCCCGATCACAGCGCTGCGACTTGTATAGATATGAATGGTGCCTGAGCCCCAATCACAGCGCTGCGACTTGTATAGATATGAATGGAGCCTGAGCCCCAATCACAGCGCTGCGACTTGTATAGATATGAATAGTGCCTGAGCCCCGATCACAGCGCTGCGACTTGTATAGATATGAATGGAGCCTGAGCCCCGATCACAGCGCTGCGACTTGTATAGATATGAATGGAGCCTGAGCCCCGATCACAGCGCTGCGACTTGTATAGATATGAATGGAGCCTGAGCCCCGATCACAGCGCTGCGACTTGTATAGATATGAATGGAGCCTGAGCCCCAATCACAGCGCTGCGACTTGTATAGATATGAATGGAGCCTGAGCCCCGATCACAGCGCTGCGACTTGTATAGATATGAATGGAGCCTGAGCCCCAATCACAGCGCTGCGACTTGTATAGATATGAATGGAGCCTGAGCCCCGATCACAGCGCTGCGACTTGTATAGATATGAATGGAGCCTGAGCCCCGATCACAGCGCTGCGACTTGTATAGATATGAATGGAGCCTGAGCCCCAATCACAGCGCTGCGACTTGTATAGATATGAATGGAGCCTGAGCCCCGATCACAGCGCTGCGACTTGTATAGATATGAATGGAGCCTGAGCCCCAATCACAGCGCTGCGACTTGTATAGATATGAATGGAGCCTGAGCCCCGATCACAGCGCTGCGACTTGTATAGATATGAATGGAGCCTGAGCCCCGATCACAGCGCTGCGACTTGTATAGATATGAATGGAGCCTGAGCCCCGATCACAGCGCTGCGACTTGTATAGATATGAATAGTGCCTGAGCCCCAATCACAGCGCTGCGACTTGAATAGATATGAATGGAGCCTGAGCCCCGATCACAGCGCTGCGACTTGTATAGATATGAATGGAGCCTGAGCCCCGATCACAGCGCTGCGACTTGTATAGATATGAATGGAGCCTGAGCCCCGATCACAGCGCTGCGACTTGTATAGATATGAATGGAGCCTGAGCCCCGATCACAGCGCTGCGACTTGTATAGATATGAATGGAGCCTGAGCCCCGATCACAGCGCTGCGACTTGTATAGATATGAATGGAGCCTGAGCCCCGATCACAGCGCTGCGACTTGTATAGATATGAATGGAGCCTGAGCCCCGATCACAGCGCTGCGACTTGTATAGATATGAATAGAGCCTGAGCCCCAATCACAGCGCTGCGACTTGTATAGATATGAATGGAGCCTGAGCCCCGATCACAGCGCTGCGACTTGTATAGATATGAATGGAGCCTGAGCCCCAATCACAGCGCTGCGACTTGTATAGATATGAATAGAGCCTGAGCCCCGATCACAGCGCTGCGACTTGTATAGATATGAATGGAGCCTGAGCCCCGATCACAGCGCTGCGACTTGTATAGATATGAATGGAGCCTGAGCCCCGATCACAGCGCTGCGACTTGTATAGATATGAATGGAGCCTGAGCCCCGATCACAGCGCTGCGACTTGTATAGATATGAATGGAGCCTGAGCCCCGATCACAGCGCTGCGACTTGTATAGATATGAATGGAGCCTGAGCCCCGATCACAGCGCTGCGACTTGTATAGATAATGAATGGAGCCTGAGCCCCGATCACAGCGCTGCGACTTGTATAGATATGAATGGAGCCTGAGCCCCGATCACAGCGCTGCGACTTGTATAGATATGAATGGAGCCTGAGCCCCGATCACAGCGCTGCGACTTGTATAGATATGAATAGAGCCTGAGCCCCAATCACAGCGCTGCGACTTGTATAGATATGAATGGAGCCTGAGCCCCGATCACAGCGCTGCGACTTGTATAGATATGAATGGAGCCTGAGCCCCGATCACAGCGCTGCGACTTGTATAGATATGAATGGAGCCTGAGCCCCGATCACAGCGCTGCGACTTGTATAGATATGAATGGAGCCTGAGCCCCGATCACAGCGCTGCGACTTGTATAGATATGAATAGAGCCTGAGCCCCGATCACAGCGCTGCGACTTGTATAGATATGAATGGAGCCTGAGCCCCGATCACAGCGCTGCGACTTGTATAGATATGAATGGAGCCTGAGCCCCGATCACAGCGCTGCGACTTGTATAGATATGAATGGAGCCTGAGCCCCGATCACAGCGCTGCGACTTGTATAGATATGAATGGAGCCTGAGCCCCGATCACAGCGCTGCGACTTGTACAGATATGAATGGAGCCTGAGCCCCGATCACAGCGCTGCGACTTGTATAGATATGAATAGAGCCTGAGCCCCGATCACAGCGCTGCGACTTGTATAGATATGAATAGAGCCTGAGCCCCGATCACAGCGCTGCGACTTGTATAGATATGAATGGAGCCTGAGCCCCGATCACAGCGCTGCGACTTGTATAGATATGAATGGAGCCTGAGCCCCGATCACAGCGCTGCGACTTGTATAGATATGAATGGAGCCTGAGCCCCGATCACAGCGCTGCGACTTGTATAGATATGAATGGAGCCTGAGCCCCAATCACAGCGCTGCGACTTGTATAGATATGAATGGAGCCTGAGCCCCGATCGCAGCGCTGCGACTTGTATAGATATGAATAGAGCCTGAGCCCCAATCACAGCGCTGCGACTTGTATAGATATGAATGGAGCCTGAGCCCCGATCACAGCGCTGCGACTTGTATAGATATGAATAGTGCCTGAGCCCCGATCACAGCGCTGCGACTTGTATAGATATGAATGGAGCCTGAGCCCCAATCACAGCGCTGCGACTTGTATAGATATGAATGGAGCCTGAGCCCCAATCACAGCGCTGCGACTTGTATAGATATGAATAGAGCCTGAGCCCCAATCACAGCGCTGCGACTTGTATAGATATGAATGGAGCCTGAGCCCCGATCACAGCGCTGCGACTTGTATAGATATGAATGGAGCCTGAGCCCCAATCACAGCGCTGCGACTTGTATAGATATGAATGGAGCCTGAGCCCCGATCACAGCGCTGCGACTTGTACAGATATGAATGGAGCCTGAGCCCCGATCACAGCGCTGCGACTTGTATAGATATGAATGAAGCCTGAGCCCCGATCACAGCGCTGCGACTTGTATAGATATGAATAGAGCCTGAGCCCCAATCACAGCGCTGCGACTTGTATAGATATGAATGGAGCCTGAGCCCCGATCACAGCGCTGCGACTTGTATAGATATGAATGGAGCCTGAGCCCCAATCACAGCGCTGCGACTTGTATAGATATGAATGGAGCCTGAGCCCCGATCACAGCGCTGCGACTTGTATAGATATGAATGGTGCCTGAGCCCCAATCACAGCGCTGCGACTTGTATAGATATGAATGGAGCCTGAGCCCCGATCACAGCGCTGCGACTTGTATAGATATGAATGGAGCCTGAGCCCCGATCACAGAGCTGCGACTTGTATAGATATGAATAGAGCCTGAGCCCCGATCACAGCGCTGCGACTTGTATAGATATGAATGGAGCCTGAGCCCCGATCACAGCGCTGCGACTTGTATAGATATGAATGGAGCCTGAGCCCCGATCACAGCGCTGCGACTTGTATAGATATGAATGGAGCCTGAGCCCCGATCACAGCGCTGCGACTTGTATAGATATGAATGGAGCCTGAGCCCCGATCACAGCGCTGCGACTTGTATAGATATGAATGGAGCCTGAGCCCCAATCACAGCGCTGCGACTTGTATAGATATGAATGGAGCCTGAGCCCCGATCACAGCGCTGCGACTTGTATAGATATGAATGGAGCCTGAGCCCCAATCACAGCGCTGCGACTTGTATAGATATGAATGGAGCCTGAGCCCCAATCACAGCGCTGCGACTTGTATAGATATGAATGGAGCCTGAGCCCCAATCACAGCGCTGCGACTTGTATAGATATGAATAGAGCCTGAGCCCCAATCACAGCGCTGCGACTTGTATAGATATGAATGGAGCCTGAGCCCCGATCACAGCGCTGCGACTTGTATAGATATGAATGGAGCCTGAGCCCCAATCACAGCGCTGCGACTTGTATAGATATGAATGGAGCCTGAGCCCCGATCACAGCGCTGCGACTTGTACAGATATGAATGGAGCCTGAGCCCCGATCACAGCGCTGTGACTTGTATAGATATGAATGAAGCCTGAGCCCCGATCACAGCGCTGCGACTTGTATAGATATGAATAGAGCCTGAGCCCCAATCACAGCGCTGCGACTTGTATAGATATGAATGGAGCCTGAGCCCCAATCACAGCGCTGCGACTTGTATAGATATGAATGGAGCCTGAGCCCCGATCACAGCGCTGCGACTTGTATAGATATGAATAGTGCCTGAGCCCCGATCACAGCGCTGCGACTTGTATAGATATGAATGGAGCCTGAGCCCCAATCACAGCGCTGCGACTTGTATAGATATGAATGGAGCCTGAGCCCCGATCACAGCGCTGCGACTTGTATAGATATGAATGGAGCCTGAGCCCCGATCACAGCGCTGCGACTTGTATAGATATGAATGGAGCCTGAGCCCCGATCACAGCGCTGCGACTTGTATAGATATGAATAGAGCCTGAGCCCCGATCACAGCGCTGCGACTTGTATAGATATGAATGGAGCCTGAGCCCCGATCACAGCGCTGCGACTTGTATAGATATGAATGGAGCCTGAGCCCCGATCACAGCGCTGCGACTTGTATAGATATGAATGGAGCCTGAGCCCCGATCACAGCGCTGCGACTTGTATAGATATGAATGGAGCCTGAGCCCCGATCACAGCGCTGCGACTTGTATAGATATGAATGGAGCCTGAGCCCCGATCACAGCGCTGCGACTTGTATAGATATGAATGGAGCCTGAGCCCCGATCACAGCGCTGCGACTTGTATAGATATGAATGGAGCCTGAGCCCCGATCACAGCGCTGCGACTTGTATAGATATGAATCGAGCCTGAGCCCCGATCACAGCGCTGCGACTTGTATAGATATGAATGGAGCCTGAGCCCCGATCACAGCGCTGCGACTTGTATAGATATGAATGGAGCCTGAGCCCCGATCACAGCGCTGCGACTTGTATAGATATGAATGGAGCCTGAGCCCCAATCACAGCGCTGCGACTTGTATAGATATGAATGGAGCCTGAGCCCCAATCACAGCGCTGCGACTTGTATAGATATGAATGGAGACTGAGCCCCGATCACAGCGCTGCGACTTGTATAGATATGAATAGTGCCTGAGCCCCGATCACAGCGCTGCGACTTGTATAGATATGAATAGTGCCTGAGCCCCGATCACAGCGCTGCGACTTGTATAGATATGAATGGAGCCTGAGCCCCGATCACAGCGCTGCGACTTGTATAGATATGAATGGAGCCTGAGCCCCGATCACAGCGCTGCGACTTGTATAGATATGAATGGAGCCTGAGCCCCGATCACAGCGCTGCGACTTGTATAGATATGAATGGAGCCTGAGCCCCAATCACAGCGCTGCGACTTGTATAGATATGAATGGAGCCTGAGCCCCAATCACAGCGCTGCGACTTGTATAGATATGAATGGAGCCTGAGCCCCGATCACAGCGCTGCGACTTGTATAGATATGAATGGAGCCTGAGCCCCGATCACAGCGCTGCGACTTGTATAGATATGAATGGAGCCTGAGCCCCAATCACAGCGCTGCGACTTGTATAGATATGAATGGAGCCTGAGCCCCGATCACAGCGCTGCGACTTGTATAGATATGAATAGTGCCTGAGCCCCAATCACAGCGCTGCGACTTGTATAGATATGAATGGAGCCTGAGCCCCGATCACAGCGCTGCGACTTGTATAGATATGAATGGAGCCTGAGCCCCGATCACAGCGCTGCGACTTGTATAGATATGAATGGAGCCTGAGCCCCGATCACAGCGCTGCGACTTGTATAGATATGAATGGAGCCTGAGCCCCGATCACAGCGCTGCGACTTGTATAGATATGAATAGTGCCTGAGCCCCGATCACAGCGCTGCGACTTGTATAGATATGAATGGAGCCTGAGCCCCGATCACAGCGCTGCGACTTGTATAGATATGAATGGAGCCTGAGCCCCGATCACAGCGCTGCGACTTGTATAGATATGAATGGAGCCTGAGCCCCGATCACAGCGCTGCGACTTGTATAGATATGAATGGAGCCTGAGCCCCAATCACAGCGCTGCGACTTGTATAGATATGAATAGTGCCTGAGCCCCGATCACAGCGCTGCGACTTGTATAGATATGAATGGAGCCTGAGCCCCAATCACAGCGCTGCGACTTGTATAGATATGAATAGAGCCTGAGCCCCGATCACAGCGCTGCGACTTGTATAGATATGAATGGAGCCTGAGCCCCGATCACAGCGCTGCGACTTGTATAGATATGAATAGTGCCTGAGCCCCAATCACAGCGCTGCGACTTGTATAGATATGAATGGAGCCTGAGCCCCGATCACAGCGCTGCGACTTGTATAGATTTGAATGGAGCCTGAGCCCCGATCACAGCGCTGCGACGTGTATAGATATGAATGGAGCCAGAGCCCCAATCACAGCGCTGCGACTTGTATAGATATGAATGGAGCCTGAGCCCCAATCACAGCGCTGCGAATTGTATAGATATGAATGGAGCCTGAGCCCCGATCACAGCGCTGCGACTTGTATAGATATGAATGGAGCCTGAGCCCCAATCACAGCGCTGCGACTTGTATAGATATGAATGGAGCCTGAGCCCCAATCACAGCGCTGCGACTTGTATAGATATGAATGGAGCCTGAGCCCCGATCACAGCGCTGCGACTTGTATAGATATGAATGGAGCCTGAGCCCCGATCACAGCGCTGCGACTTGTATAGATATGAATAGTGCCTGAGCCCCAATCACAGCGCTGCGACTTGTATAGATATGAATGGAGCCTGAGCCCCGTTCACAGCGCTGCGACTTGTATAGATACGAATAGTGCCTGAGCCCCAATCACAGCGCTGCGACTTGTATAGATATGAATGGAGCCTGAGCCCCAATCACAGCGCTGCGACTTGTATAGATATGAATGGAGCCTGAGCCCCGATCGCAGCGCTGCGACTTGTACAGATATGAATGGAGCCTGAGCCCCGATCACAGCGCTGCGACTTGTATAGATATGAATGGAGCCTGAGCCCCGATCACAGCGCTGCGACTTGTATAGATATGAATAGAGCCTGAGCCCCAATCACAGCGCTGCGACTTGTATAGATATGAATGGAGCCTGAGCCCCAATCACAGCGCTGCGACTTGTATAGATATGAATGGAGCCTGAGCCCCGATCACAGCGCTGCGACTTGTATAGATATGAATAGTGCCTGAGCCCCGATCACAGCGCTGCGACTTGTATAGATATGAATGGAGCCTGAGCCCCAATCACAGCGCTGCGACTTGTATAGATATGAATAGAGCCTGAGCCCCGATCACAGCGCTGCGACTTGTATAGATATGAATGGAGCCTGAGCCCCAATCACAGCGCTGCGACTTGTATAGATATGAATAGTGCCTGAGCCCCGATCACAGCGCTGCGACTTGTATAGATATGAATGGAGCCTGAGCCCCAATCACAGCGCTGCGACTTGTATAGATATGAATGGAGCCTGAGCCCCGATCACAGCGCTGCGACTTGTATAGATATGAATGGAGCCTGAGCCCCAATCACAGCGCTGCGACTTGTATAGATATGAATGGAGCCTGAGCCCCAATCACAGCGCTGCGACTTGTATAGATATGAATAGAGCCTGAGCCCCGATCACAGCGCTGCGACTTGTATAGATATGAATGGAGCCTGAGCCCCGATCACAGCGCTGCGACTTGTATAGATATGAATGGAGCCTGAGCCCCGATCACAGCGCTGCGACTTGTATAGATATGAATGGAGCCTGAGCCCCGATCACAGCGCTGCGACTTGTATAGATATGAATGGAGCCTGAGCCCCAATCACAGCGCTGCGACTTGTATAGATATGAATGGAGCCTGAGCCCCGATCACAGCGCTGCGACTTGTATAGAGATGAATGGAGCCTGAGCCCCAATCACAGCGCTGCGACTTGTATAGATATGAATAGAGCCTGAGCCCCAATCACAGCGCTGCGACTTGTATAGATATGAATAGTGCCTGAGCCCCGATCACAGCGCTGCGACTTGTATAGATATGAATGGAGCCTGAGCCCCGATCACAGCGCTGCGACTTGTATAGATATGAATAGAGCCTGAGCCCCGATCACAGCGCTGCGACTTGTATAGATATGAATGGAGCCTGAGCCCCGATCACAGCTCTGCGACTTGTATAGATATGAATGGAGCCTGAGCCCCAATCACAGCGCTGCGACTTGTATAGATATGAATGGAGCCTGAGCCCCGATCACAGCGCTGCGACTTGTATAGATATGAATGGAGCCTGAGCCCCGATCACAGCGCTGCGACTTGTATAGATATGAATGGAGCCTGAGCCCCAATCACAGCGCTGCGACTTGTATAGATATGAATGGAGCCTGAGCCCCGATCACAGCGCTGCGACTTGTATAGATATGAATAGAGCCTGAGCCCCAATCACAGCGCTGCGACTTGTATAGATATGAATAGTGCCTGAGCCCAGATCACAGCGCTGCGACTTGTATAGATATGAATAGTGCCTGAGCCCCGATCACAGCGCTGCGACTTGTATAGATATGAATAGAGCCTGAGCCCCGATCACAGCGCTGCGACTTGTATAGATATGAATAGAGCCTGAGCCCCGATCACAGCGCTGCGACTTGTATAGATATGAATGGAGCCTGAGCCCCGATCACAGCGCTGCGACTTGTATAGATATGAATGGAGCCTGAGCCCCAATCACAGCGATGCGACTTGTATAGATATGAATGGAGCCTGAGCCCCGATCACAGCGCTGCGACTTGTATAGATATGAATGGAGCCTGAGCCCCGATCACAGCGCTGCGACTTGTATAGATATGAATGGAGCCTGAGCCCCTATCACAGCGATGCGACTTGTATAGATATGAATGGAGCCTGAGCCCCGATCACAGCGCTGCGACTTGTATAGATATGAATGGAGCCTGAGCCCCGATCACAGCGCTGCGACTTGTATAGATATGAATGGAGCCTGAGCCCCGATCACAGCGCTGCGACTTGTATAGATATGAATGGAGCCTGAGCCCCAATCACAGCGCTGCGACTTGTATAGATATGAATGGAGCCTGAGCCCCAATCACAGCGCTGCGACTTGTATAGATATGAATGGAGCCTGAGCCCCGATCACAGCGCTGCGACTTGTATAGATATGAATGGAGCCTGAGCCCCGATCACAGCGCTGCGACTTGTATAGATATGAATGGAGCCTGAGCCCCTATCACAGCGCTGCGACTTGTATAGATATGAATAGAGCCTGAGCCCCGATCACAGCGCTGCGACTTGTATAGATATGAATGGAGCCTGAGCCCCAATCACAGCGCTGCGACTTGTATAGATATGAATGGAGCCTGAGCCCCGATCACAGCGCTGCGACTTGTATAGATATGAATCGTGCCTGAGCCCCGATCACAGCGCTGCGACTTGTATAGATATGAATGGAGCCTGAGCCCCGATCACAGCGCTGCGACTTGTATAGATATGAATAGTGCCTTAGCCCCAATCACAGCGCTGCGACTTGTATAGATATGAATGGAGCCTGAGCCCCGATCACAGCGCTGCGACTTGTATAGATATGAATAGTGCCTGAGCCCCGATCACAGCGCTGCGACTTGTATAGATATGAATGTAGCCTGAGCCCCGATCACAGCGCTGCGACTTGTATAGATATGAATGGAGCCTGAGCCCCGATCACAGCGCTGCGACTTGTATAGAAATGAATGGAGCCTGAGCCCCGATCACAGCGCTGCGACTTGTATAGATATGAATGGAGCCTGAGCCCCGATCACAGCGCTGCGACTTGTATAGATATGAATGGAGCCTGAGCCCCGATCACAGCGCTGCGACTTGTATAGATATGAATGGAGCCTGAGCCCCGATCACAGCGCTGCGACTTGTATAGATATGAATGGAGCCTGAGCCCCGATCACAGCGCTGCGACTTGTATAGATATGAATGGAGCCTGAGCCCCGATCACAGCGCTGCGACTTGTATAGATATGAATGGAGCCTGAGCCCCCATCACAGCGCTGCGACTTGTATAGATATGAATGGAGCCTGAGCCCCGATCACAGCGCTGCGACTTGTATAGATATGAATGGAGCCTGAGCCCCGATCACAGCGCTGCGACTTGTAGAGATATGAATAGAGCCTGAGCCCCGATCACAGCGCTGCGACTTGTATAGATATGAATTGAGCCTGAGCCCCGATCACAGCGCTGCGACTTGTATAGATATGAATGGAGCCTGAGCCCCGATCACAGCGCTGCGACTTGTATAGATATGAATGGAGCCTGAGCCCCAATCACAGCGCTGCGACTTGTATAGATATGAATGGTGCCTGAGCCCCTATCACAGCGCTGCGACTTGTATAGATATGAATGGAGCCTGAGCCCCGATCACAGCGCTGCGACTTGTATAGATATGAATAGAGCCTGAGCCCCGATCACAGCGCTGCGACTTGTATAGATATGAATGGAGCCTGAGCCCCAATCACAGCGCTGCGACTTGTATAGATATGAATGGAGCCTGAGCCCCGATCACAGCGCTGCGACTTGTATAGATATGAATTGTGCCTGAGCCCCAATCACAGCGCTGCGACTTGTATAGATATGAATGGAGCCTGAGCCCCGATCACAGCGCTGCGACTTGTATAGATATGAATAGAGCCTGAGCCCCGATCACAGCGCTGCGACTTGTATAGATATGAATGGAGCCTGAGCCCCGATCACAGCGCTGCGACTTGTATAGATATGAATAGTGCCTGAGCCCCGATCACAGCGCTGCGACTTGTATAGATATGAATGGAGCCTGAGCCCCGATCACAGCGCTGCGACTTGTATAGATATGAATGGAGCCTGAGCCCCGATCACAGCGCTGCGACTTGTATAGATATGAATGGAGCCTGAGCCCCGATCACAGCGCTGCGACTTGTATAGATATGAATGGAGCCTGAGCCCCAATCACAGCGCTGCGACTTGTATAGATATGAATGGAGCCTGAGCCCCAATCACAGCGCTGCGACTTGTATAGATATGAATGGAGCCTGAGCCCCGATCACAGCGCTGCGACTTGTATAGATATGAATGGAGCCTGAGCCCCGATCACAGCGCTGCGACTTGTATAGATATGAATGGAGCCTGAGCCCCGATCACAGCGCTGCGACTTGTATAGATATGAATGGAGCCTGAGCGCCGATCACAGCGCTGCGACTTGTATAGATATGAATGGAGCCTGAGCCCCGATCACAGCGCTGCGACTTGTATAGATATGAATAGTGCCTGAGCCCCAATCACAGCGCTGCGACTTGTATAGATATGAATGGAGCCTGAGCCCCGATCACAGCGCTGCGACTTGTATAGATATGAATGGAGCCTGAGCCCCGATCACAGCGCTGCGACTTGTATAGATATGAATGGAGCCTGAGCCCCGATCACAGCGCTGCGACTTGTATAGATATGAATAGAGCCTGAGCCCCGATCACAGCGCTGCGACTTGTATAGATATGAATGGAGCCTGAGCCCCGATCACAGCGCTGCGACTTGTATAGATATGAATGGAGCCTGAGCCCCGATCACAGCGCTGCGACTTGTATAGATATGAATGGAGCCTGAGCCCCGATCACAGCGCTGCGACTTGTATAGATATGAATGGAGCCTGAGCCCCGATCACAGCGCTGCGACTTGTATAGATATGAATGGAGCCTGATCCCCGATCACAGCGCTGCGACTTGAATAGATATGAATGGAGCCTGAGCCCCAATCACAGCGCTGCGACTTGTATAGATATGAATGGAGCCTGAGCCCCTATCACAGCGCTGCGACTTGTATAGATATTAATGGAGCCTGAGCCCCGATCACAGCGCTGCGACTTGTATAGATATGAATGGAGCCTGAGCCCCGATCACAGCGCTGCGACTTGTATAGATATGAATGGAGCCTGAGCCCCGATCACAGCGCTGCGACTTGTATAGATATGAATGGAGCCTGAGCGCCGATCACAGCGCTGCGACTTGTATAGATATGAATGGAGCCTGAGCCCCGATCACAGCGCTGCGACTTGTATAGATATGAATAGTGCCTGAGCCCCAATCACAGCGCTGCGACTTGTATAGATATGAATGGAGCCTGAGCCCCGATCACAGCGCTGCGACTTGTATAGATATGAATGGAGCCTGAGCCCCGATCACAGCGCTGCGACTTGTATAGATATGAATGGAGCCTGAGCCCCGATCACAGCGCTGCGACTTGTATAGATATGAATAGAGCCTGAGCCCCGATCACAGCGCTGCGACTTGTATAGATATGAATGGAGCCTGAGCCCCGATCACAGCGCTGCGACTTGTATAGATATGAATGGAGCCTGAGCCCCGATCACAGCGCTGCGACTTGTATAGATATGAATGGAGCCTGAGCCCCGATCACAGCGCTGCGACTTGTATAGATATGAATGGAGCCTGAGCCCCGATCACAGCGCTGCGACTTGTATAGATATGAATGGAGCCTGAGCCCCGATCACAGCGCTGCGACTTGTATAGATATGAATGGAGCCTGAGCCCCGATCACAGCGCTGCGACTTGTATAGATAATGAATGGAGCCTGAGCCCCGATCACAGCGCTGCGACTTGTATAGATATGAATGGAGCCTGAGCCCCGATCACAGCGCTGCGACTTGTATAGATATGAATGGAGCCTGAGCCCCGATCACAGCGCTGCGACTTGTATAGATATGAATGGAGCCTGAGCCCCGATCACAGCGCTGCGACTTGTATAGATATGAATGGAGCCTGAGCCCCGATCACAGCGCTGCGACTTGTATAGATATGAATGGAGCCTGAGCCCCGATCACAGCGCTGCGACTTGTATAGATATGAATGGAGCCTGAGCCCCAATCACAGCGCTGCGACTTGTATAGATATGAATGGAGCCTGAGCCCCAATCACAGCGCTGCGACTTGTATAGATATGAATGGAGCCTGAGCCCCGATCACAGCGCTGCGACTTGTATAGATATGAATGGAGCCTGAGCCCCGATCACAGCGCTGCGACTTGTATAGATATGAATAGTGCCTGAGCCCCAATCACAGCGCTGCGACTTGTATAGATATGAATGGAGCCTGAGCCCCGATCACAGCGCTGCGACTTGTATAGATATGAATGGAGCCTGAGCCCCGATCACAGCGCTGCGACTTGTATAGATATGAATGGAGCCTGAGCCCCGATCACAGCGCTGCGACTTGTATAGATATGAATAGAGCCTGAGCCCCGATCACAGCGCTGCGACTTGTATAGATATGAATGGAGCCTGAGCCCCGATCACAGCGCTGCGACTTGTATAGATATGAATGGAGCCTGAGCCCCGATCACAGCGCTGCGACTTGTATAGATATGAATGGAGCCTGAGCCCCGATCACAGCGCTGCGACTTGTATAGATATGAATGGAGCCTGAGCCCCGATCACAGCGCTGCGACTTGTATAGATATGAATGGAGCCTGAGCCCCGATCACAGCGCTGCGACTTGTATAGATATGAATGGAGCCTGAGCCCGATCACAGCGCTGCGACTTGTATAGATATGAATGGAGCCTGAGCCCCGTTCACAGCGCTGCGACTTGTATAGATATGAATGGAGCCTGAGCCCCGATCACAGCGCTGCGACTTGTATAGATATGAATGGAGCCTGAGCCCCGATCACAGCGCTGCGACTTGTATAGATATGAATGGAGCCTGAGCCCCGATCACAGCGCTGCGACTTGTATAGATATGAATGGAGCCTGAGCCCCGATCACAGCGCTGCGACTTGTATAGATATGAATAGTGCCTGAGCCCCAATCACAGCGCTGCGACTTGTATAGATATGAATGGAGCCTGAGCCCCGATCACAGCGCTGCGACTTGTATAGATATGAATGGAGCCTGAGCCCCGATCACAGCGCTGCGACTTGTATAGATATGAATGGAGCCTGAGCCCCAATCACAGCGCTGCGACTTGTATAGATATGAATGGAGCCTGAGCCCCAATCACAGCGCTGCGACTTGTATAGATATGAATGGAGCCTGAGCCCCGATCACAGCGCTGCGACTTGTATAGTTATGAATGGAGCCTGAGCCCCGATCACAGCGCTGCGACTTGTATAGATATGAATGGAGCCTGAGCCCCGATCACAGCGCTGCGACTTGTATAGATATGAATGGAGCCTGAGCCCCGATCACAGCGCTGCGACTTGTATAGATATGAATAGAGCCTGAGCCCCGATCACAGCGCTGCGACTTGTATAGATATGAATGGAGCCTGAGCCCCAATCACAGCGCTGCGACTTGTATAGATATGAATGGAGCCTGAGCCCCAATCACAGCGCTGCGACTTGTATAGATATGAATGGAGCCTGAGCCCCGATCACAGCGCTGCGACTTGTATAGATATGAATGGAGCCTGAGCCCCGATCACAGCGCTGCGACTTGTAAAGATATGAATGGAGCCAGAGCCCCGATCACAGCGCTGCGACTTGTATAGATATGAATGGAGCCTGAGCCCCAATCACAGCGCTGCGACTTGTATAGATATGAATGGAGCCTGAGCCCCGATCACAGCGCTGCGACTTGTATAGATATGAATGGAGCCTGAGCCCCAATCACAGCGCTGCGACTTGTATAGATATGAATGGAGCCTGAGCCCCGATCACAGCGCTGCGACTTGTATAGATATGAATGGAGCCTGAGCCCCGATCACAGCGCTGCGACTTGTCATGTGATCAGACAGTTCCAAATCACATGACAAGTCGCATCCTATTGTCAGCAATGGAAACGTTCCAATCTCTGCCACTCCCACTTCGCTCCGCCCGCTCTGATTGGTAAATAAAGTTTTTCCGGCTCTATTTGTGGGGATTTCGGGTGCGATTTGCAGAGACATCGGGGGAGGAAGTGGCACAAATGTCGGCCGAGAATCACCCGGAATTGTGCTGACCGGACACTATGAAATCCGGAGACTTCAAGGGAATCGCACAACATGAAAGTCGCATCGATGGGAACCGCGGCTGAAAGTCATCGCAGAACAATTCATTCCAATTACAATAGAAATGAAACGAAAAACATTTTTGTATCGATAAAAAGAAACATTCTAAATATATTTGTTTCCTTTTTCTAAGTGATCTCATTCCCTCTATTCTCAGCTGTATAAGAGCCCCGGGGGGGGGGGGGAGAAGCAGCAGCACACTGGTCTTCCCAGTGAATGACTGTGCAGGGGGGGGAGGTGTCAGGACAAGTCTGATCATTGGAGGAGAGCGGGCTGAGTTCCCAGCAGAGAACTGACCATGGTGTGCTCTCCTGCTTAGTGTGGTCAGTTTTTAAAGCGGTAGTAAACCACTGGCTTTTTTTTTTTTTTAAACCTGCAGGGCAATGTCATAATGTGCTAGTATACAGCACATACCAGCACATTATGTGAGACTCGCCTTAGAACGAAGCCCTCCAGGGGGCGCCACTGACCGGACTTCCATCTTCACCCTCTTCTGTCGGGGTTCAGACTTCATGTCATGCAAGTGGGCGGAGCCGCGATGATGTCACTCCCAGTGATTACGGCACACGACTCGCCCGTCTATGTCTTTATGGATCTAAACAGTTTTTTATCCAATTTTTAACCCTCCTTCAGTCCACGAAGCCATACGTACAGTTTTTAGCCTTGTGAAAATACCCCATATATTATAGAGACACACATATATATATATATATTATATATTTTTTTATATATTTTATGTGTAATATATATTTTATTTGCACATGTTTTTTATATAATATATAACCCCCTGCTCACCGATAACAGCTCTCTACAGTTTCCATACAATATTTGCCCATAGGGTTAAATGCGGATATATATTTAAGTTGTTTTTTATCCAACTTTTAATCCTCCTTCAGTTTGCGAAGTCATACGCACAATTTTTAGCCCTGTGTAGACGCCATATTTTAGGAATATATATATATATATTTCTTATTAATTTATGTGTACTGTATAATTTTATTTACACGTGATTTTATATAATGTATACCCCCTCTTTTATCAAAAAAGCTTTTTAAAAGTTTTTTAACCACTTCAATACCAGACACTTAGACACCTTCCTGCCCAAGCCAATTTTCAGCTTTCAGCGATGTCGCAATTTGAATGACAATTGCGCGGTCATGCTACACTGTACCCAAACAAATTTTTTTATCATTTTGTTCCAACAAATAGAGCTTTCTTTTGGTGGTATTTGATCACCTCCTGCGATTTTATTTTTTGCGCAACAAACAAAAAAAGACCGAAAATTTTGCAAAAAAACAAGTTTTTCTTTGTCACTGTTAATTTTTTTTGTAAATAAGTGCGTTTTCTTCTTCAATGACGGGCACTGATAAGGCGGCACTAATGGGCACTAATAAGGCGGCACTGATGGGCACCGATGAGGTGGCACCAATTAGGGGGCACCGATGAGGTGGCACTGATGATGGGCACTGATAGGCGGCACTGATGGGCACTGATAGGTGGCACTGATAGGTGGCACTGGTATGCGGCACTGATGGGCACTCAGGTGGCACTGATGGGCACTCATAGGCGGCACTGACGGGCACTCATAGGCGGCACTGACGGGTACTTATGGGTGGCACTGATGCACACATATAGGTGGCACTGATAGGTGGCATGGATGGGCACTAATAGGTGGCACTGATGGACGCTGATGAGTGGCACTGATGACTGATGGGTGGCATTGCTGGGCATTGCTTTTTTTAACTTTTTTTTTATTAAATATGATGTGCCAATCAGTGCCCATCTGTGGGCACTGATTGGCATATTTTTGGCATTTTTTTTAACATGTGGATGGCCATGGGGGATGTACCTGGCCATCCACATGCTGGGGGCTTCCCTTGTGGCCCTGGGGGCTTCCCTGGTGGTCCAGTGTGGGCATCTGAGGGGGGGCTGCGCTGATAAACAATCAGCGCATACCCCCCCTGTCAGGAGAGCCGCCGAACGGCTCTCCTCTACTCGCGTCTATCAGACGCGAGTGAGGAAAAGCCGATCAACGGCTCTTCCTGTGTACATCGTGATCAGCCGTGATTGGACACGGCTGATCACGTGGTAAAGAGTCTCCGCCGGAGGCTCTTTACCGAGATCAGTGTAGCGGTGTGTCAGACTGACACACCGCTCCACCGATCGCCGCGATGCGCGCCCCCACGGGCGCGCGGCGGCTGTTATCCTGAAGGACGTCATATGACGCCAGTCAGGATAACGAAACCACTTCCCGGACGTCAATCTGCTATTGGCCGGGCGGGAAGTGGTTAAACAATCCATATACCACTTTTATATACCAGTCCATATATTTATATATTTTTCTCTCATATTTATCTTGTCCCTTGTATCAGAGTGGAGATAACCCATCTCACTTATAGTTCTCCATACTTATTACTCGATGCTAATTCTCCCATAAATTATCCCTATATCGCTTTTACATTATGTATATCCTCATGGGAAACATAAGCCCTCCCCTTCTCTTTCATATATTTATATATACTTTTGCACAAAAATTCTACTATGTGCATGACCAATATGTCTCCCTTCGTTCACGGGTACTACTTACCTACACTTACCTACCTTCTTATCAGCCGTATGCTTAGCTGCACACCTCTCTAACCTACACATTCTTTCGTTCTATCACTTTTATAACTATGTCTCTTTCACGTGCTCACAGCACTGACATATGTCAATCCCGCACTTAGCATCTGGACTCTTCACAAGATGCACTTCTCTCAGCACTTTATGTCTCTCATAAAATATATAATTTTCATATGTTCAATTTATAAATGTATTTTTATTAGTTTCCACCAGTTGCCGCGCCATGTCATATTGCCTTATAACCACTAGAGGGGGAGGGTAGAGTATAGGACCTTCTCTGCCCCTGGTATGGTTACCTTCGTTCTCCAAAGGGCACTCCTCCCATATTTACCTTCCTTCCCCCTGATTGGCCGGCGCGGCTACACCTTGCATGCATTTAAGAAGTATGGTGTACCAAGATGGCTGAGCCTCAGACGACGTCCAATGACGAAACGCGTAAGGCGGGACTATCGTGGTACGCAATACGTCACATCCGGCGCAGCCTCCGTTTCCGGTTTCGGAGTTCACACGGCCGTGGAACGCACGCCGAATACCCGGAAAGGCTGTGTAAACACGCCGGCTTCTTTGTCATTTGTATAGGGCTTGCTAGCCCTTGTATCTCTGGTCATACCACTTGGTGGTTGACTGTTTTAAACTTGCCAAATAAAATTTTGTATCATTCAAATATACGGAGTCACGCTATGTATCCATCCCTTCCCCACACTCTCTCCATTTGAGCACACCGGACGGCAGAGTAAAGAGGACCCAGCTGGCACAGACCCCCCAGAGAAGGACACCCCTGACCCGGACGAGGGAGACCCGCGAGGATCATCACTTTTATGCCCATCACCCCTGCAGGGGTTGGGCACTCTGGTTAGTGCATTTACATTAGGGGTACGGTCGGAAGGAGGGGAGTAGAGGACCCCCACAGCTGCTTGTTTTTCGTTTCTCAACATACTGCCAATAATAATCACCGTGTGATCTCACTGAGAGTATACAGATTGCATCCACCTATTGACTTTTGCCTACACCTCTCCGCACACAGTATATGGACTTGTTACTGTGGATTTGTGACTGTGGGCTGTATTGATTGCAGATTTGGGACATATATAATCAACCATCATTCATTGATACCCATCAGCTTAAAACACCACTGGAAAATACTGGACCTTTCATGTCACATATATTTTTATACTCACATACTTATATATTACTAGATAATACTGGATTTTCACATATATTTCTATATTTTTATACCAATTTTATATTATAGCGTGCATATCATTTACTATTTATGATCCACTACTTTATTTGCATCCATTGTTTACAATATTGTCATATAATAGTTGTATATATTTGCGCACGTGCACTTTCTTTATTTATCATACCTTCTATTTATTTATATTGCTCTCTTTTTATTCATCGTCATTTACGCTCACTGAAAAATATTTTGGTTTTTGGACACCTTCCAATCAGTGTGATCTTATTTTAAATTGATTTTAATATTATTGA
>CM053028.1:562350294-562450294 GCA_028564925.1 Lithobates sylvaticus | reverse complement strand
AAGGGCAAAGACAAATATCAATTCAGTACATTAAATACATATTCATTGAACAGTAATAAAATTCATTAGAGTTGATGGACCAGTTGATATATATACACATAATAAAAAGTAGAAGTTGTACATGCATAGAAGTGCTATATAAACAATAATGCCACATTGCAAGAATATCCAGCAACGAGAGACAGCGATAGAAAAGCATCGATGGTACCCTACGCGTTTCGCAAGTCTTAAGCTCACTCTTCAGGGGCAGATGCATAGTTACTATGTCCGAAACAAAAATAAAAACGGGTATATGTTGATAAAATTATATATAAGCAACAAAAAGGGAGGGTTTGTTTTTGGCAGGAGGGGTCAAGAAGAGAAGGGCCTCCTACTTGCCACAACACTGGGCTAGGTCACCAAACACCAAATGATAGGACGGCGGCAGTGGGAGTGTCCAGTTCGGGGGCTGAGGGGACGCAGCAAGTGAACCGCAGCGAGGGGAACCCAGGATGTCCAAACGCGACTGCATACAGTATACGGTCAACGGTCTCAGGTGTATCAAAAGTGTGTCTAGAAAATATGTATACAATATGTAATATATATATGGGAGTGCACATGTCCCAGATGGCAACTTAAAAGCATGGGAGAAACAAGGGGTGGTACACTACTATAATTGGAATTGATATCCTGGTGAGAGTTAGATAATAGAACCTCAAGTGCCCCAAATCTAAGTATATAAATATATATATATAAGACATATAATAGACAATCTATGAGATAGTAATATGTATGGCTGGTCATGGCAGCAGCCGTATGGGCAGGGAGGCTATGGGGTACTAAGGTAAACATTACAATATATGTGGATAAATAATATTGCAATGAATCGGTGACTTATGATGTATAGTGAAATAAGTAAAGAATCAAAGTATTCCGTGTTACCTTAGGCTGCTTTCACACTGGGGCGGTTTGCAGGCGCTATTGCGCTAAAAATAGCGCCTGCAAACCGACCCGAAACAGCTGTTGCTGTGTCTCCAGTGTGAAAGCCCGGAGGGCTACAGGACGGTAAAAAAAAGTCCTGCCAGCTGCATCTTTGGAGCGGTGAAGGAGCGGTGTGTTCACCGCTCCTATACCGCTCCTTCCCATTGAAATCAATGGGAGACCGTGGGGATACAGTGGCGCTTTGCGGAGGTTTTTAACCCTTTTTTTTCGGCCGCTAGCGGGGGTTAAAACCACCCCCGCTAGCGGCCGCATACCGCGGGTAAAACGATGGTAAAGCAGCGCTAAATAGTTTAGCGCTGCTTTACCGTCGCCGCCCCGCACCGCCCCAGTGTGAAGCCGGCCTTAGAGAAGTTAAACCGACCCAAGCATGGAAGGTGCGTGCCTCAACAATGACCACTGAGCCAGACCAGACAGACCGCAATTGCAAGATGCAGCCGCGCCGGACATCCGGATATAGCCACGGTGGATACACAAGCCCCGCCCCCAGCATCATGTACAGATGGTGACGAACCGACGTCAGTGACGTCAGCCGTCGCAGGGGGCGTGCCAAGCACACACCCTGCCTCCATCCGAGATGTTCCACACAGCCCACAGCGGGGTGAAGTCAAAGGACAACACACTGTGGGCGTGGAAAACATGACGCCGAAGTGCAGGTGGCCACGCCCATCCAGGGGGACAGGCGGGGACAGCAGGAGGCCAAAGCGCCTCCCTTTTGCACAACGCAGCCCCCGAGCTGGGCAAACAACGCCACCACCCAGGCACGAGGCGAGAGGGGAACAGGAAAGCCCAGGATTTCATTACATTCTTCTCTCTTTGTGAACATGTGCCAAATCTCTTCCACCTCACTCAAAGTCCCAGGGCTTTTGTTCTCCTCTTTCTCCCATAGTCACATGACTCCTCCCAGGATATCCATCGATGTATTCAGGGAAGGGACACTCCATAGAGAAGAAGTGCTGGAGATGCTGAATGTAAAATCGATCGTCTCTCTGGGAACATGGAGATGATTATCTATCCAGCTGCAGCCATCAGTGATGTAAATCTAGTGCTGGGCTCTCTTATTAGACATCCCAGCATGCATTGCAAACCCCCCGACATTCATCATCACCCACTTCACTGCTATTACCATCCCCCAATCATCACCACCATTCATCTTCTCTGTATGATCTTCCTTCCATGTCCTTCCCACAGCTACCGACCAATTGGAATCCAGAATAGCAGAGGCCACACCCCCCTCATGAGAAAATACATGAAATCCTAATTATTACACACAGTCCACCCTGATCATTGTATCCACCAATCAGATGCCTTCCTCTCCTCCATAGGACTCCTCCCATTCCAGGGAGATGAGAAATGTCTTCATATTACAAAGTATCTCCAGTCACCTTACCGCTGACCTCCCTGTCCAGCAAGGCATGGACATTTCCTTCCACATGCCAGTAGAGAGCCGGAATCGGAACCTGCCACTGAGGAACCACACATTGAACAAACTCACGGAAGGGGGCCGAGTCTACCAACTGAAAAGGCAGCAGTTGAAGTGCTAGCAATTTAGCCAAGCTAGCATTCAACCGATGGGCATGTGGATGGCTGGGAGTGAACTTCTTTTGACGGTCCAGCAGCTGGGGTAGGGAAATTTGCCTGGTACAATCGGACGTCGGTATACTGCTAGCAAAGTGCCCACAAGTACTTGGCTGTGACACACCTAATTCTACACCTTCATTCCTCTCAGTGCAGCTTTCAGAGAGGACTGAAGATATAGTGGGGTTGGAGATCCCAGCTGATGAGGAGCAAGGAGAAGTCCGCTTTGTTCTTTGGTGTGGGTCTTTAAGGTACGCTTGCCAACGAGCTGCATGGCAGGTCAACATATGTCTGGTCATGGTCCTTGTTGGCCTTCCAGACATTGTAATGGCCTGCAGGGAGATGGGAAAAACAGCAATTGGGTAGTGTATATTGTGCTGGAGTCACACAACACCCACTAACTCCTGCAGATGGCTGTATCAATGGAGAACAACAGCACTAAAGGGTAGATACAGGTGCAGGTGTATGCTGTGCTGTGCTGGACTCACACAGCACACACTAACTCCTGCAGATGGCTGTATTAATGGAGAACAGCACTAAAGGGTAGATACAGGTGCAGGTTTATACTGTGCTTTGCTGGACTCACACAGCACACACTAACTCCTGCAGATGGCTGTATTGATGGAGAACAGCACTAAAGGGTAGATACAGGTTTATACTGCGCTGGAGGCACAGAACACACACAAAGTCCTGCAAATGCCTGGTAATAAAGAACACACTGTCCCTGCCTATCAATGCTCTTTCCCTGCATGCTGGAACACACTATACAAGGCCGCCGCGCCGGCGGCCTTATATAGTGTGGGGCGCGTACTAAACCCCCTGAGCTATAATTGGCCACAGGCATCCTGCCTGTGGCCAATTATTGCTTTCCTCGCTGCTGGTACTATGATTGGCCAAGCATGTGGGGTCACAGTGCATGCTTGGCCAATCATCAGCCAGCAATGCACTGCGACTGGCGCAGTGCATCGTGGGCCGGTCGTATCACACGAATTTAATGCAAATGGCCCGCAGATTTGTGGACTCGGTGAACGGACGAACGCCCGATGTTCGATACGAACATGGGTTTGAATCGAACACCGGGCTCATCCCTATTGAAGAACTTCCGTCATTCAGTGTGTACTGTACTCACCAGTGTATGAGGATGAAACCATGTCTGACAGAGAAAACTAAGGGCTCTACTTCTAGAAGATTCATTAGACAAATATGACAATCATTCATCCATCCATTACACATTCTGGTCATAATGCAACACAGTGATTTTCTATCATCATCAGCTCCATCTAGTGGCCATAATGAGATATTTTATCTGTCATATCATATCACAATACCGCATTATGGCCACTTGATGGAGCCAAGGAAATCAGAGCATGAAATAAAATACATCCAATATTCATCACAGCCGGATGAATGCCGGTCACATTCATTCAACTATTTTATTAAAAATAGACCTCTAAGTGTTTGTGAAATCTTCTACCACACAATGTACTCAGCCAATGAAAGGTAATGACTCCATTTTTATTTTTATCCTGCTATCAATGGCCAACACGGTACAACACTTCATCCATGTCTTTAGTGATCTCTGATCTCCTTATCATCTGTTTCTTACATGATGAAGATGAGCCATGGAGTATATCTGAGGTGTATATCAGGGTGTGCTTCTTCCCCACATGAGAGCTGTGATGTTCAGCAACATTCATATAGAAGATAATGAAATGCAAGATGGAGTAGTCAAACTAATGATACCAACATCCCAATAGTAAAAATATTTGGTAAAAAGGGGAAAGGAAAGAAAGAAGCAACAAACCTCTGGGACTTTCAAACGGTATCGTGTATCTAGATCTAGATCATAGTAACACAAGATAGAGATGTAAATAAAATATAATATTTTTATTTCCACAAAATTTTGGACATATAAAGAAAAAGGACAACAGTACTATATCCATGAATACAGACATATGAGTTATTCAGACATGAAATGTATAAAGCGCTACTATACTCGACATGTTTCACTCAATTAGAGTTTCTTCAGGAGATTCAATGGTATAGCTCTTTAGTGTGCTGAAATAACAAAATAGCATGAGAAGCATTCTTTAAACGTACAGGTAATGTACAAATATTGGTTTGAAACAGGTCGGCTTAGTAAATAGTTCAACAGCTAAGCAGACTTAATCTGAAAAATATATTCCAGCACATACGCACTAATGGTAATGTAAATCCACTAAGTGGAAAACCTAAGCGTTCTCCCAATTTGAACCGCACCCATATAAACACCAGAGCTTCAGTTGCTAAAGCCTCTGTTAATCCTAAAACACTTGCTTCATCAGACAGCACTCTTCACACGGGCACAACTCACCCGTTGGCTCCAGCTTTGCCCTCCTTGGTCGGGGGACTGGCTGAAGCCAATGTTGAGTCGGGTTTTCGCACGGCACCCATATTCACTCAACCGGTACAAGATTTGAAAAAACTGACGGATTTAACAACCTCACACACCAAACAGTCGAAAATCACTTTGAAATAATTAATTTATCTTCTATTACACTCACTGAGACTCAAATTTCAGTGTTGGAGTTGGGTTTAACGTTCTGTCCCACTCAAACTGTGGATGTGTTTGAATTAATCAAAGATTTGAATCAATTTTCTCGTAAGTTGATGTTTCGTATTCTGTAAGACAAACCGCGCCCCTTGACTCATGCTGACAACTTGACCAATCCCCATTTGCATAAAATGAGTATTAATGACATTAAAGCTATGGAGGAACTAATGGAACTGTGGGATGAGGGACACATTGATGAAATAGATCTAGCAGAAGCTGACACTCTTTTGCAAGGGTCACCTGCACTCCATCCGTCTGTCCCTCCTCCCACAGTTTCTCTTCCTAAAGAATACAAACCTAAATCGACCAACTTCCCATCCTTACAAGGCAATCCTAACGTTTGGGCTTTTACTCAACAAGTAACTAATGAAATTCTCAAAACGAAATGGCATGGACCATCAGAATCTAATCTCACCACCTTACAAAAAGAAGCACTGCGTTCCCTCCAACAGGAGACACGCATAACAATTAAGCCCTTTGACAAGGGGGGAATTTGGTCGTGATGGACAACTGCCAGTATGAGTCAATGGTCGCTAAATTATTACTAAATCGGGATTGGTACAGGAAAATACCTGAGAGCCATGTTGGTTACACTATTAACAAATATAGACAGCTGCTTAGTTCAGCCTTCTATCAGGATCTCATAACTAAAAAAACCTATGACTTCCTGAATGTTCTAGCTCCCAAAACCCCTACCCTCTATGCTTTACCAAAAATTCACAAGAATGCCACTAACCCCCCAGGGCGCCCTATAGTCTCAGGCAATGGATGTTTAACCGAGAATGCAAGTGCTTTGGTGGACGACTTTCTTCGCCCACATGTGGAGGGACTTGCCTCTTACCTGCAGGATACCCGTGACCTTCTGAGGGTGTTGGATGGGATCTCAATACCCACCAGCTCCTGGCTCGTTGCTCTCGATGTTGAGGCCCTCTACAACTCCACTCCCCATGATTTGGGGGTAAGAGTTGTGGAGGGCTTCATTTCCGAGAGCAGCGAGTCCCCTAAGAAGTATAACAAATTTATTTTAAAGCTGCTTCAATTTATTTTGAGCAACAACATTTTTCTCTTTGGACGCTCCCACTACCTCCAGATACAGGGTGTGGCTATGGGGACCAAATGTGCCCCCTCTTACGCCAACCTGTATCTGGGGGGGTGGGAGCGACACTTATTCCACAGAGACGACATGAAAATATTTCTGGACCAGATCTCCATTTGGAGAAGATACATCGATGATGTATTCTTCATCTGGACTGGCACCGAGATGGAATTGCTGGCTTTCTTCGAAAGACTCAAAATTAATACTTTTAACCTAAAATTCACAATGTAGAAGAGCCAATCACATTTGACTTTTCTAGACATACAAATTTTTGTCGATCAGGATGGCAACATTGGATCCACCCTTTTTCGAAAATCTTCAGCAGCAAACACTTTGCTGCATGCAACCAGTTCCCATCCAGGCCCATTGGTATCCAGTGTACCGTATGGGCAATACCTTCGAATTAAACGAAATTGCAGCCAGGAATCCCATTTTGAAACAGAAGCTAAAAAATTGCAGTCACGTTTGCGACATCGTGAATATAGCAACAAATGCCTAAAAAGGTCTTATCTATAAGCTAAGAAACAAAATAGATCTACCCTCATTCATGGAAAGAAAACTCCCAAAACGTATCCGGAAATTAGAATAATTACCAGATTCTCATGCCAACATATGCAGGTTCTCAATGTTTTTAGAAAATACTGGTATCTTCTAATGGCTGACCCCAGGGTGTCCAAACACCTGGGAGACCACCCAGAGATCACTTTCAGAAGATCTCAATCTTTGAGAGACACATTGGTACGAAGTCACTATGCCCCTGTTTAATCTAGCCAAATTAAACAATTTGGCACCAAACCTTGTCATAAGTGCAATTTTTGTCGCTACATTTATGCATCAAAACAGATTGTGTTACCCCATGGACGTATCTACAGACCTAAGTTCTCAGTCACCTGCCAGTCAATCGGGTGGTATATATCATGATATGTGACTGTGAAGCCTTCTATATAGGCAAAACTAAATGTCCCTTTTTCCACCGCATTAGGGACCATGTTTCCCTTGTGCGGGGGAAAAAAATGGAAACACCGATCAGTCGCCACATGGGGCTCTTTCATAATTTTGACGATCAAAAAATTAAATTTTTTTACTAGAACATGTACCCTATTACAACGGGAGGCGCGCTGGATCTTTGACCTCAGAGCGACGTCATTCCCTGGTTTAAACGATGCCCTCAGTTGTGTGTTGTGGGTTTTTGGCCCTCTTTTCTATTTTCTTCCTTTTCCCCTTTTCTTTGTTTTACCAAACTATGTTAATTAATAGATTTGTTCTCATATATTTTGTAAACCTCATATCGATGTACTGATGTTAAAAACAACTGATCGAAATGTGGTAACCAGGTCTGCCAATACTACTGCTCTGGATGTCATTTAAAATCTGCATAAGATGATTTACTACACACTTAATCAATGTACTTGATTTATTCTTTTCAGTTGCCCATTATTGGCCTTTCAAAAGTCAGATTTTTGCTTGTACGGGCGCCCGGGGGCATTTCATTGGCCTAGGTGCCAATCAATCATCCTGGGCCTTTGAACTGCCCCACCTTACAGGCCCGTTTAGCTGTTCATCCTGCCCTCTTTGACATCCATTAAGCAGTGTGAATTTGCGGGACTTGGTTCCACCTATTCCCTGCTGTTCGGACTGTCCATCCCCTCCCTGTTCCCACAGTAAGGGCATAGGACTACCTAAGATGGCTGCGGTGCGCCGATGACGCGATGCGTCGTTGGCGCATGCGCACTTTCACATCTCGGGATGTTTACATCCTGACGGCGCCGTCAATGCGCCCGCGACTCGGCGGTGATGTCAGACGCCGCCGAGTCAGAGAAGGACTACTTAAGGCAGCTGCCCCATGCCTTCATTCTCTGCCAGGAGCCGTTGTGAGGAGGAACACGGTCGCTGTACTTTCTCTTTCCCCCTCGTTGGACCTCTATGTTTGTTGACCATAAGATTTTTTTTATATAACTTTCTCCTGATCCTCAGTACACCTATAGTCGTAGTACTGACTCAGTTGCCATTACTCGATCTCCATGGTTAGCACTTATCTGCTTACATTGGAACTTTTTTATTTTTATTTTTGACTATTACTTTAGATGCCTCTACCAATTCAGGATCTGGATGCCTGCAGCTGCAATTTGTATTGCGCCGTCTAGCTACCAGTGAATATTTCCATTAGCAATCAAGCTAATTTTTCAACATATTGATTCCATTCCCATCAAGCAACATGAAAAGGTATTAGCCCTAATTATTATTTTTGTTCTCAGTAGGTACTTCTCATTTCCCCCTGAGATCACCACTTAGCCTTACCAAAAATAAGTATTTTCTACTATTACTTTCTAGTGTCCTTCTCTGCAAGCAATCAGACTAACGGCTCGCTGGGTTAACTGTTAACTGTCCAAACCTGTTTTTACTCTGACATATCCATGTCCATCCCTATCCTTGAAAACCGAGCAGATGTGGTGAGACCTGTTTGCCTACCTTTTGATCGTTTTGTTTCTATGCCCTTTGTTCTGTAAACACTCTGATATTTTTCAGATTAAGTCTGCTTAGCTGTTGATGTATTTACTAAGCCGACCTGTTTCGAACCAATATTTGTACATTACCTGTACGTTTAAAGGAAGCTTCTCATGCTATTTTGTTATTTCAGCACACTAAAGAGCTATACCATTGAATCTCCTGAAGAAACTCTAATTGAGTGAAACATGTCGAGTATAATAGCGCTTTATACATTTAATGTCTGAATAACTCGTATGTCTGTATTCATGGATATATTACTGTTGTCCTTTTCTTTATATGTCCAAACTTTGTGGAAATAAAAATATTATATTTTATTTACATCTCTATCTTGTGTTACTATGATCTAGATACACGATACCGTTTAAAAAGTCCCAGAGGTTTGTTGCCTCTTTCCTTTCCCCTTTGTACCAAATATTCATATAGAAGACATTTCCCGCACTCAAGGCACTAATACACCTCGAGGGTTGTGTGGGATCCCTGATGTACAGGAAGACAGGACTTCAGTGAGGAACAATTCCCTCACTCAGGACAGGAATACGGCTTCTCCCCCGTGTGAGATCTCTGATGTTTGGAAAGACTGGACTTCACTGAAAAACATTTCCCGCACTGAGGACAGGAATACGGCTTTTGCCCCGTGTGAGATCTCTGATGTGTGTAAAGATTGGACTTCACTGAAAAACATTTCCCACACTCAGGACAGGAATACGGCTTCTCCCCCCTGTGAGATCTCTGATGTGTGTAAAGATTGGACTTCACTGAAAAACATTTCCCGCACTCAGGACAGGAATACGGCTTCTCCCTCGTGTGAGATCTCTGATGTGTGGAAAGACTGGACTTCGCTGAAAAACATTTCCCACACTCAGGACAGGAATACGGCTTCTCCCCCGTGTGAGATCTCTGATGTGTGGAAAGACTGGACTTCACTAAAAAACATTTCCCGCACTCAGGACAAGAATACGGCTTCTCCCCCGTGTGAGATCTCTGATGTATGACAAGATATGATTTTTGTACAAAGCATTTCCCACACTCAGGACAGGAAAAGGGCTTTTCCCCCGTGTGAGATTTCTGATGTGTGGAAAGATGGGACTTCTGTGAAAAACATTTCCCGCACTCAGGACAGGAATACAGCTTCTCCCCTGTGTGAGATCTCTGATGTATGGAAAGATTGGACTTCTGTGAACAACATTTCCCGCACTCAGGACAGGAATACGGCTTCTCCCATGTGTGAGATCTCTGATGTTTGGAAAGATGGGACTTCTGTGAAAAACATTTCCCGCACTCAGTACAGGAATACGGCTTCTCCCCCGTGTGAGATCTCTTATGTGTGAAAAGATTGGACTTCGCTGAAAAACATTTCCCACACTCAGGACAGGAATACGGCTTCTCCCCCGTGTGAGATCTTATATGCGCATGAAGAAGGGATTTAAAAGGGAAACACTTCCCGCACTCAGTACAGGACAAGCTCTTCTCTGTTGGAAGGACGGCACCGTCCCTCACAGTCTGAGGTTCCTCAGGATAAGAGGAATACGATGGTCCATCTACACTGTGTGGTGCCGGATGGACATTTGAGGTAGTCGGGTTTTCTCCTGGACTATACTGTGTGATGTCCTCATCTTCTACTTTACAGTCTGGAGACAAAGTGAGACAATCCTCTGAGGTTTTCCTCATCTCCCGTCCATCTACTAAAATAGAAATGTAGAGCTGACATATTTTTGCCTGATAATGTAATGTTACTGCTTTACAATGTAAGCCTATGGACATTTCTATAGCTTAGTATTTGGCGCCATCTAGCGGCCAAACACAGGTAGTGAACTGAAATTACTTTTTTTTTTTCAACAAAGCACAAAGACTGAATACAGGAAGTGACTGTTATTTACTTTGGAAGGTTGACTTTTTTTTACCCAGGATGCCTGGTGACCTACCCATGGACACCCTCTCTGACAGTGCATGCTGGGTAGGACATCAAAGGAACCCGAGCGGCCATTTTAGGTCTCTTCTGAATGCATGGCCTGCCTGTGAGGACTTGTGAGGAGGCCTCCCAGAAGAAGCGGCCTACAGCCATTGCAGAGCGCAACTCCAACAGTTTGTGTGAGTGACCTGACCATGCCAAAGACACCGTGACCGGATTGGAGAGATCCAGAGACACTCATTTGAGCATCGGAGGACCTGGGTTCACCCAGCATAGCGGAACGGAGTGACGGAGCCAGCTGACACAGTAGCAAGCTGCAATCACCAGACCAAAGCTACCATACAGAGCTCCGATCCAGTTGGTGAGCGGGTTGCGGCCCACAGTTTACTAACTTTTGCACCTAGTCAGATTTATATACAGGCCTCGCTGGGATTTATAGTCCTACGGAGGAGGAGTATAGCAACTGACACTAGGCAGGCATAAGGCCTATCTGCTATTGCATCTCAAGCCTTGTATCATAGTTACTGAAGTTACACCAGGAGCATCTTTAACTCAACTTGAATTACTTTAACCCTTGGATTACAAATTACAAGGAACTATTCTAGCTAGCGAAGACCAAAGACTGAATACTTTAAGTGAGATCTCACCATAGCTATGAAAGTAGGGGGAGCTCCCGTGTATTTATATTGTTTGTGATTGTTATATCAAAATTCATTGTCCTGTCATTCTATGTTGGGATGACAGCACAATCACTGTAATCACCTGTTTGAATATATTTACAGTAAAATATATTTTGGTTAAGTACCCAGTTGTGTGGAGTATTGTTTTCTCCGAGCAGGTGGAGCCAGTGGAACCTGAGATTACAATACAGGTATATTGTATTATATTATATTGTACTGTACTGTATTGCACCACAGCTGTGTCAAGGGGGCTGAGCCAATTCAGTGGGGGTTCATTAGCAGAGTGCAGGCCCAAATCAATTTCAGCAGCCCCTTTGGGGGTCAGTGCTACAGAAATAAAAAGATTATTACTAGACATGAGCAGATTGGTTCCTGCTGTGCTCCAATCAAATAATCAGATATAAAATGTATAGTTGGTAGAAAATGGGTGTAACAAAGGAGAATACATATTATGTGTATATATAGCAGTGGGTAGAGGGGAGAGAGCAGAAGTCAGGACTATGTAATGTACAACATTTTGTATAAGATACAACAGATAGGACTATATATCATGATTGAATGATTTAATGTACAATCTAGAGTATATAGTGCAGGGGTCAGGACTATATAATGTACAACATATTGTATATAGTGCAGGGGTCAGGAGTATGTAATGTACAATATAAATTATACAGTGTAAGGGTCAGGACTCATAATATTGGTATTCAGTAATCAGTGGAAGATTAAATGTGTCCATGAGACAAGTTGCAGAGGTCCCACACCGCTGCCTCCCATCTCCTGAGACTGCACTCAGTGACTTGGGTCTGAGACTATACAGACATATCCCTCCACCCGGCACAACCAGCAGACAACAGAGCAAGTAATCCTGGGGGGATTGTTCTGTCAGAGATCTCGTCATACCCGGGTATGGGGCAGAAGACCCAAAACACATACCCCAGGTGCCTAGGTCTAGCAACATTCATCATGTAAAACAACACTTTGCTGCTGGCTGATCCCCAGAATCTTCATAAATCCAGTCTAGATCCATAAATTGTGTCTGCAGCACAGAGAAGGAAGATTATCACCCAGTCCCCGCCCTACTCTGGACCAATCAGTGAGCAGTATGGGTGGAGGAATGTATTTAGTGTTAGTGACCCACCTGTACTGATCTCTGTAGGAGTGTCCTCCTCTATAAATGTCCCCGTTATTCCATCCTCCTCCATAGACTGCTGATCATCCCTCACATACCTCTCTTCTTCTTCTTCTGATTTAACCTCAAATTCTATATCGATTGGATCTCCACTCTAAATCAAGAAAATGAAAGTGAATATCATCTGTAAACAATACGATTTATTATTGTGACATCACATAAAAAATCCACATATCATCTCTAGGAGTCCATGTTCTAGATGCTCCATCCCACCAACCTTGTAACAGTGGGGGATGGTGTGATCTTCCTGTGTGGAATCCTGGGAATACAGAGGATGGGGACATCTCTCTGGTGGGTTCCTGGTATTTGGTGGCTCCATCATATCCTTGTGTCCTTCTGAAAACTCCTCCATCCCTCCATACTCCTCATCCTCCTCTTTATACTCTTCTTTAACATCAATATTATCATCCCCGAGGTTTCCACTCTGAATATATAATAAATCATTCATTGTAACAATCATGCTGTGTATAAATCAGAACTACCAATAATTCTCAATCATCTACCTGATGATGGTGGGGGATGGTGTGATCTTCCTGTGTGGAATCCCGGGAATACAGAGGACGGGGACATCTCTCTGGTGGGTTCCCATTACTGGATCCATCTGTAGGAAACACACACACTGACTGAATACATTGTTTCTATGTGTTTATCAGATGATGGGGGATCTAGGTGGAGCCTCCGTACTGCTCTCTCCTTTACAATAAAGTCTCCTCTTACCCGGTGATGTGAGGGGCGGCTGATTGTCCATCATGACGTCCTTGTAGAGATCCTTGTGTCCTTCTAAATACTCTCACTCCTCCATGGAGAAATAGACAGTGACATCCTGACACCTTATAGGAACCTGACACACACAATGATACAGTCACCATCCAGACACATCCCTTGTCTGTTACTGGATAATGTCCCAGAATTCCCAGCACCGCTCACCTCTCCTCCATCATCTCTCTGGTGACTTCTAGAATCTTCTTTGTATTTCTCTATTCTATCAGGGAGGGAGGTGGAGGCAATGTGATGGTCATATGATCTCCAGACTTCACAGGAGGAAAACTCTAGATCTGAACACAAATAGTAAAATGAAATGATATTCCCAGAATCCTCCTCACCTCTCCATTCAGGTCTCCATTTTATTAAAGCCCCACTTCAGACTGAGAAATAATTTTCCCACACAGGACCCCCACGCTATGCAGTTTAAAAACTTGTAGCAGACATTCTGATGTCATTACATACAATGCAGGACCAAAAGTCCCACATTTCTAGAAAAGATATCAGGGGGGCGCCTACATCCTAAGAGCATCAGAAAAAAAGTCAGATAGAGGGACATTGGGAGGAGGAGCTGTGAGGTCAGTGTGATGTCATAGTACATATAGACTCTGGGTGGAAGGACATTGGTGGGGGAGCTGTGAGGTCAGTGTGATGTCATAGGACATATAGACTCTGGATGGAAGGACATTGGTGGGGGAGCTGTGAGGTCAGTGTGATGTCATAGGACATATAGACTCTGGATGGAGGGACATTGGGAGGAGGAGCTGTGAGGTCAGTGTGATGTCATAGGACATATAGACTCTGGATGGAGGGACATTTGGATGGGGGGATTTGAGGGGTCCTCTATATGAGGCTCCCGTACAAACCAAATCATTGTTCCTGGGTGTGTCCTTCCTCTCCTAAACTGAAGAGTGAACTTTGACCTTTACTATACAGAAATCTGCCAGGAATCTGTGAAAGTAAGCTCTCATGTGATCAGGTGACGTGCGGAGGAACGGAGTGTAAATAGCAGACAATTTTCTCCAGAGCTCCTAATGGTGGGGATGGATTTTGCTGAGTGCTGGTGCCAAGTTTCCACCCCCCAGGATCACTGCAGGTGTGGAGAAAAGCTGTGTAAGAGGATATGGAGGAGAGATGAGGAGGAGATCCAGGAATCAGGATAAAGGTCAGGACAAGCAACAGACGAGCGCATCCAAGAGATGAAGCCGGGGTCACTACACAGAAAATCAATCCAAGGAAACAACAGGCAGGACGAGGAATAGCAAGAAGGAGCTCAGAGACAATGAGAATATTGCTCAGCCAATGGGAGATGATCTCAGCATGACTTACATAATGAAGGAGATGAGGGGAAGGGGAGGAAGTCACTTAAAGAAGGGCTTGACAAATTTGCTTTGAATCTAGGAGCCAGCTAAAAAAGTTAGGAGGAAGTTTTTTTTTTACAGCAGTGTGGGTTGTCAGCACCAGGGTCCGGGCAAGTAATGTGTGAGTAATCTGTGAGGTGCAGAACTTTGGACATGGCGTACAGGGTGCATGAGATGGATGCATGACATGTGGTGCAGAACACAGGACATGGGGTGATGGATACCGGAGAAGACTGTAGGTCACAGTAGGGGTACAGAATGCAGGACAGGGAGTACAGGGTACCAGAGAAGGATGCAGGACATGTGGTACAGGTTGCACAATGCAGGACATGGGGAGTCGAGTGCAGAATGCAGGACATGGGGTACAGGGTACAAGAGATGGGTGCAGCACATGGGTGCAGGGGGAAGGGTACAGTGTGCAGAATGTGGAGTGCAGGAGATGTGGTACAGAACACAGGACAAAGGGTGCAGGACATGGGATTCAGGGGGTACATCTCCCCCAGTAATCCAATCCCCCCTCCCCTGTGTCCTCCTGCATGTCCTGTACATCTCCCCCAGCAGTGTGTGAGAGCAGAGTGGATGGAGAGGACATCTTGTGTACATAAAGCAGCATGTCCCTCCCTGACTGGTTTCTTAGCTGGCTGCTTTGCAGGCTTGTCCTGGTTACTCCTGTAAGGACTCTGTAGTCCTGTTTCTCAGCACCTTGTGGGGATCTTTGTGGCAGTGCCGAGGTGGCGCCATGTTGGAGATTCGGTCCCGCTCCTTCCTCTCTGTTCTGCTGGAGGGCTCTGCAGGGACACAGGCAGCTGTGGGTGGAAGCAGGAGCCGATGGTGACAGTAATGCGGCCGCGGAAAGGAGAAAGATTGGCAGCGGGAGCTCAGTGAGATGAGTCCTCTCATGCCGCTGTCCTGCCCAGTCCACCCCTGACTTTACAGGTCGGGTGCCATCATCTCCTCCTCCCCCCCTCACCCTCCCGCCTGGCCCCGCTCCGAGCCACATTCCTGTCTGAATAATGTGTCCGGGTTTCAGGAAGAAACATTATTCAGACCAACAGTGAGAATGGCCTGACAAGAGCCCAGGGGCCAGGAGGACGCCATTTCTAGTCACCATGGTGATCTGGGAATTGTTGAGCCCTGACTTATGGTGACCATAGAGACATGGAAATTCAGCTGGTTCAGCAGGGATCGGTCACATTTCCATCCATGTGTGGTCACTGCCAGATAAAAGTCACTCGATCAGAGGCTGCAGCCAATAGCTTCATCACTGATCTGTGTATTCTGAGAGCGGAGGAGCGCCCCCCATTGTCAGAATACAATAGTGCAGCGGGGAGGATTCCCCCATCCCCCTCCAATGTGTGGATGGGGGAATCACTTCAGTTTTTTCCTCTCATCCCGCTGGCTGAACGATAAAACTGAACCATGTATGGCCAGCTTTGGAAGCAAGAAATATTCATTAGTGATGGGCTCCAGTGTGTTGGAAACCCAACATTCCCGATCCCACCAGGAAGCCGACACTGCACAGCGCTAATCACAGGCAGTGAGACATTTCCTGGTCTGCAGCTGCACAGATCGGGAAATGTCTCACTGCCTGTGATTAGCGCTGTGCAGTGTCAGTTTGCTGGTGGGATCGGGAATGTGGGGTTTTCAACACACTGGAGCCCATCACTATTCATCATCAACTGATCCCCCTGAAGGGGTTAATCTTCGTATCCACACTATATATGTGTGTATCATCATCTGCTGGAGATAAAAGACATCACAGTGACTATGGAGGACGAGGACGGACATGACGGGGGGTTACTGGGTGTAAATAGAAAATAAGATCTTATTACCTCCTCTGCTGCGTCTTCCAGCAATGTCTTCTCTCTACTTCCTCCCGACTCACCTCTCACCCGGAACTTCCTGTCTGTACCTGACATCACTTCCTGTCTTCAATAGAGACTTCCTGTCTCTGAGAGTGGAGCTCCACATTTCACAGGAAACATGTGGCCTCCACTCCACACTTTTTTTTTCTTTGGATGTTTAATGAACTTTAATGAAGCAAACATTCAATAGACATTAGAAACAATGTTTCTGGTCACATCTGCATTTCCTGATGGTATCTGGCTGCAGACTGAAGCTCCGCCCTCCACAGGAGTCATGTGACCTCCACCGATTTTTTTTTATCAACTTTAACCCTTTCGCTGTCTTTTTTTTCCCATTTTCTGCACATGTTTGACCACTTCGCATCCAGGCCAATTCTGACATTTCTCTCCTACATGTAAAATTCATAATTTTTTTGCTTGAAAATTACATAGAACCCCCAAACATTATATATGTTTTTTTTTTAGCAAACACCCTAGAGAATACAATGACGGTCGTTGTAACTTTTCATCTCGCACGGTATTTGCGCAGCAATTTTTCTAACACGTTTTTTTCAGAAAAAAAACAATTTCATGCTTAAAAAAAAACAAAACAGTAAAGTTAGTCCAATTTTTTTTTGCATAATGTGAAAGATGAAGATACGCAGAGTAAATAGATACCCAACATGTCACGTTTCAAAATTGCACGCGCTCGTGGAATGGCGCCAAACTTTGGTATTTAAAAATCCCCATAGGCGACGCTTTAATTTTTTTTACTGGTTACATGTTTTGAGTTACAGAGGAGGGCTAGGGCTAGAATTATTGCTCTCGCTCTAACGTTGGCGGCGATACCTCACATGTGTGGTTTGAACACCGTTTTCATATGTGGGCGGGGCTTACGTATGCGTTCGCTTCTGCGTACGAGCTCACGGGGACAGGGGCGCTTTAAAAAAAAAATTTTTTTTCTTATTGTTAATTTTACTTTTATTTTTTTTAGTTTGACACTTTAAAAAAAAAATGCTGCAATGATAGGCACAGTGAGGCTGCAATGGTGGGCACAGTGAGGCTGCAATGGTGGGCACAGTGAGGCTGCAATGGTGGGCACAGTGAGGCTGCAATGGTGGGCACAGTGGGGCTGCAATGGTGGGCACAGTGAGGCTGCAATGGTGGGCACAGTGAGGCTGCATTCACAGGCACAGTGAGGCTGCAACGATTGGCACAGTGAGGTTGCATTCATGGACACAGTGAGGCTGCATTCATGGGCACAGTAAAGCTTGATTTGATGGGCAATCATCCGTGATTGTGTAGACAGAGCCCAGTGAATTGTATTGCCCGGGGGCCTATAATGCTCTTAAGATGGCACTGCCCCGCTGTGCTCATCCGTCCTCACTGGGACCAGTATCATCTGCACACCACCACCAGCCAGTTTGCCGGCTGACCTCACAGATGAGTATAAAAAAATCAAATAACGTTCACTCTTTTTCTCCCTCACGATCTCTCTCATCCATGCCATAATAGCCGGTCCTCCTACGCTCTCCCCACTGGGTGTTTGTGCTGATAACTTCACATATATTTCATTCAGGAAACTCTCCTTCTCTGTCCGCCTACAGCTCAGCTCCGCTTCTCTCAAATCCCTTATTGACATGTAATCACAAACATAGACTCCATAGTGATCTCTGCTTATTACTTTATGAAAACAGCCTCAAAACAGGCACACTTACAAGATCAAAGATTTAAAGCAGCATATGTCTTAACTATGTTCCCTCAGCGTGTTCTAACTGTAGGGGGGATGCACTACCAGTGACATGACAGAGATCACTTTTCCCGATCACTAGAAACAATAGATCTCTGACATGTCACTAGGCAGAACGGGGAATGCCGTCTTTACATTCTGCCTGTGTACAAGGCAATCGCGGGTCGCCGGCAGAGATTGAATCCACCTTACCCACGGGCAGGCTCCCACAATGTGCAGGAATGGCAATTTGCTCAGGAGAGACAACCTGCCACCGTACAATTGTGGCGGGCGGGCGGGCGGTCGGTCGGCAACTAGTTAAATTCATACTGACCTTCATATTACCTCCTGGTATCCTCATCCCATTATTGTACAACCAATACAGATAATTCTCTGTTATCAATGTTATCTGTCTACAGGGAAACCTTCATAGATGACGGCACCAATGACGATGGAGGAGGACCGGAGTCACATGACTGAGAAGATACTAAACCTCACCCTGGAGATCATATGCCTGCTGACCGGAGAGGTGAGGAGGATTCTGGGAGGTCACATGACATCACTCTTATCTCTATTAATAAAACACAGACCTGACTGGAGAGGTGAGGAGGATTCTGGGATTCTAACATGATATTCCTATTGGTTTCTCAATACAGAGATTTCCTCTTGTGAAGTCAGGTGATCATATGACCATCACAGTCCCTCCATGTGACTCCCTAAAACCTGAGAGACACAACATGGAGAAGATTCTAGAAGTCACTAAGAAGATGATGGAGCTGCTGACAGGAGAGGTGAGCGGTGCTGGGAATTCTGGGACATTATCCAGTAACAGACAAGGGATGTGTCTGGATGGTGACTGTATCATTGTGTGTGTCAGGTTCCTATAAGGTGTCAGGATGTCACTGTCTTTTTCTCCATGGAGGAGTGGGAGTATTTAGAAGGACACAAGGATCTCTACAAGGACGTCATGATTGACAATCGGCCGCCCCTCACTTCACGAGGTAAGAGGAGAGTTTATTGTAAAGGAGAGAGCAGTACTGAGGCTCCACCTAGATCCCCCATCATCTGATAAACACATAGAAACAATGTATTCAGTCAGTGTGTGTGTTTCCTACAGATGGATCCAGTAATGGGAACCCACCAGAGAGATGTCCCCGTCCTCTGTATTCCCGAGATTCCACACAGGAAGGTCACACCTTCCCTCACCATCATCAGGTAGATGATTGACAATTATTGGTAGTTCTGATTTATACACAGCATGTTTGTTACAATGAATGTTTTATTATATATTCAGAGTGGAAACCTCGGGGATGATAATATTGATGTTAAAGAAGAGTATAAAGAGGAGGATGAGTATGGAGTGATGGAAAAGTTTTCAGAAGGACACAAGGATATGATAGAGCCACCAAATACCAGGAACCCACCAGAGAGATGTCCCCATCCTCTGTATTCCCGGGATTCCACACAGGAAGATCACACCATCCCTCACTGTTACAAGGTTGGTGGGATGGAGCATCTAGAACATGAACTTGAGGAGACGGGGGTTTATTTACTAAAGGCAAATCAACTGTGCAATTGGAGGTGCAGTCGCTGTAGATCTGAGGGGAACATAGAAGGAAAATTTAAAAAACTGCATTTTTGCTTGCATATGATTGGATGATAGAAATCAGCAGAGCTTCCCCTCATTTCAGATCTTCCCCTCAGATCTACAGCGACTGCACTTCCATGTGCACTTGTAGTGTGTCTTGGATTTGCCTTTAGTAAATCAACACAAATGTGTAGATTTTATATGTGATGTCACAATAATAAACTTATATCTTACAGATGATATTTTCTCTCATTTTCTTGGTTTAGAGTGGAGATCCAATCGATATCGAATTTGAGGTTAAAGCAGAAGAAGAGAGGTATGTGAGGGATGATCAGCAGTCTATGGAGGAGGATGGAATAACGGGGACATTTATAGAGGAGGACACTCCTACAGAGATCAGTACAGGTGGGTCATTAACACTAAACACATTCCTCCACCCATACTGTTCACTGATTGGTCCAGAGTAGGGTGGGGACTGGGTGATAATCCTTCTTCTCTGTGCTGCAGACACAATTTATGTATCTAGACTGGATTTATGGATATTCTGGGTTTCAGCTGGCAGCAAAATGTTAATTTTCAGCATAGGAGCTCCTAGACCTAGGCACCTGGGGTATGTGTTTTTGCTCTTCTGCCCCATACCCGGGTATGGCAAGATCTCTGACAGAACAATTCTCCCAGGATTGCTTGTTCTGTTGTCTGCTGGCTGTGCCGGGTGGAGAGATATGTCTGTATAGTCTCAGACCCAAGTCACTGAGTGCAGTCTCAGGAGATGGGAGGCAGCGGTGTGGGACCTCTGCAACTTGTCTCATGTAAATATTTAATCTTCCACTGATTACTGAATACCAATATTATGAGTCCTAAACCCTTACACTGTATAATTTATATTGTACATTACATACTCCTGCACTATATACTCTATGTTGTACATTACATTATTTTGATACTATAAAATCCTAACTGTTGTATCCTATATAATAAGTTGTACATTACATAGTCCTGATTTCTTTTATACCCATTTCCTACCAGCTGGACTTTTTATATCTGATGATATGATTGGAGCACAGACCTTTACATGTTGATAATAATGTGATGACATCCTTTGGAACCTTAAACAGAAAGTGATGAGGGAGGAGTCAATAATCCAATGATGGTGGTCTTCAGGATCAGTCCAGCCTTCATCTTTGTTGTTCTCCCCCATCCTCACTCTCTGACCTCTGGTGGGGCTCAGCCCCTCTGTTATTCATGACTAAATCATGGACTAAATAAGGAAGTGCAGGACTTCTGGTGTTGGAAAGATGGCAATGATTGATGGAGGGGGTGGGGACACTCATCCTATAATCCCCTTATCACTGTCACTCCTATGAAAGACAGTTCTCATTGTTTCCTCACTCTGACTAAGGTCCATGAATAAAGAAATGAACTGGGAGGAGATTCAGAGATGTAAGGCTGAAACAACAAATCAATTATGAAAATAGTTGTCAACTATTTTCATAATCGATTAGTTGGTCAGTCAATTAATTGGCCTGCATACAGAAAATACAGCTCGGTAGACCATCCATACATGTCAGTAAATGCCTGAGAACTTAAATGTGTGAGGAGCAATGCCTCATGGGACATGTAGTACTGGGCAAGAGAAGGAAGCAAGTTATTCTAAGGGCAGAAGTTTTTTGTACCTTCCTATAGGAGAACTCTATACTATACTTTGTACCTTCCTATAGGGGATCTCTATACTATACTTTGTAATTTCCTATAGGGAAACTCTATACTATACTTTGTACCTTCCTATAGGGGAACTCTATACTATACTTTGTGGCTTCCTATAGGAGAACTCTATACTATACTTTGCAGCTTCCTATAGGAGAACTCTGAAGGCAAGAGGAGCCAAAAGTCCGGGGGGGGGGGGGGGGGGGGGGGGGGGTCTAGGGGTCCAGAAGAGGAGAATCAGGGCAAAACCATTACACAGGGGAGGTAAGTAGGGGTGCACCGAATGGAAATTTTGGTGCCGAAATGGAAAATGAAGGCTGCACTAGGCAGAAAACCGATACTGAAAATGACAGTTTTTGAAAAAATATTTATATTTTTTATATACAACCACCATTTATATATAGCCATCTCTTGTATCATGTCCCCAGTCTCTAACCATCTCTTGTATCATGTCTGCAGTCTCTGACCATCTCTGGTATCATGTCCCCAGTCCCTAACCATCTCTTATATCATGTCCTCAGTCTCTAACCATCTCTTTTATCATGTCCTCAGTCTCTGATCACGTCACAGAGTGTCAGGGACCCAGCGCGGGACGAGCGGCCCGCTCTCCGGTGCGCATGCGCGGCGGCCCCGCTCTCTGGCGCATGCGCACTCGCGGCTCGGCGGTCCGGCGCTCGCGCATGCGCACTGGCGCCCGTTTGTGCGCCTTGGCGCACAATTAGCGTCCACTGGGCGCCTATAAAAGCTGCCTGACGCACAGGCACTTTGCTGGTCTGTCTTTCCAGCTCAGTGCCTGTGTGTCTCCTGTGTTTACCAGATCTGATCCTGTATCCTGACCCCTTGGCTTGTTTAAACGGACTTTGCTGCCTGATCCTGTGTTTGACCCCCTGCTTGCTCAACGGACTTTGCTGCCTGATCCTGTGTTTGACCCCCTGCTCGCTCAACGGACTTTGCTGCCTGATCCTGTGTTTGACCCCCTGCTTGCTCAACGGACTTTGCTGCCTGATCCTGTGTTTGACCCCCTGCTTGCTCAACGGACTTTGCTGCCTGATCCTGTGTTTGACCCCCTGCTTGCTCAACGGACTTTGCTGCCTGATCCTGTGTTTGACCCCCTGCTTGCTCAACGGACTTGCCGCCTGATCCTGTGTCTCACTCCCTGCTTGCTTCCACGGACTGGCATTATACTTGTGTGTGACCCCCGGCCTGCTGTCCGGACTTACATCACTACTGACTGCTCAGTGACCTGTGTCAGTTCATCAGCCAGGTGTTTGGGCTCCTGCCTCTCCTCTCTGCCATCTGCCGGTCTGCCCAGGCCAGGTCCACATCTCTCCCAGGCATTCCACTGGTCCCACCTGCCGGAGGTGACCTGTGCCTCCTGGTGCCGTTTGTTCCCTGTTTCACCTCCAGGGGGCAGATTGCGCCGGGTCGCAAGGGTGAACCGCTCTCAGCATTTCGGTCTCGGTAAGTACATCCCTGATAGTACAGACCAGCCATGTCTGAGACCGACAGAGCGTGTTCACCCCTTGAGATCCTGTGTCAGCAGATGGCAGCACTTACTGAGGCTGTCCAAAAACTGCAGATGGGCTACGCTCAAGTTGACAGTCGCCTACAGCAATTAACTGGGCCATCTGCCCCTGCATCCGGCCACTCAGCCACCATCAGCGGGGTTCCTCCATCAGCAGCCTCCAGCAACCCCACAGTGGTTGTGGCTTCCCCTGAACCTAGGGTGCCTACACCCGAACGCTTCACGGGTGATCGAAAGAGATTTAGGGCGTTCAAAAATGCCTGCACCCTGTACCTAGCCCTACAGCCCAGGACCTTCTCCTCTGAAGTGGTGAAAGTGGGGTTCATCATCTCCCTCCTGGCCGAGGAACCCCAGGCTTGGGCCCATAGCCTGATGGAACAGAGAGACCCCGTATTGAACTCAGTTGACACTTTTTTTGAGAGTATGGGTCAGCTCTACGACGATCCCCAGAAGGGGGCCACCGCTGAAACCACCCTGCACCACCTCTCCCAAGGCCGGAGACCGGTTGAAGACTACACTGCTGAATTCAGAAAATGGTCAGCCGACACCGGCTGGAATGGGCCGGCCCTCAAGTATCAGTTCCGCCAAGGACTTTCTGACACCCTTAAAGATGAACTTGCCCGGATTGATGTCCCGGAATCTCTGGAGGACCTCATACAAGCAGTCACCAAGATTGACAGACGCCTGCGTGAACGCCGCGCTGAACGTTTCCAGACGCCTCGTCCCAGTTGGATGATACCCAAGCCGAGTCCTGCCCAGTCTTCTTATCATCCGCCACCTGTGCCCTCTTCTGGAATTGAGCCCATGCAGCTGGGCCTGGTTCGCGCCCCTCTGACCCCAGAGGAGCGCTTACACAGACGTCAGGCCAACCTGTGCCTCTATTGCGGGGGTTCCGGGCACTATCTTCGCACCTGCCCCATTAGGCCCAGTAAGTCCCTTCCCAGGTTTAATTTAAACTACCAGGTCTCCGGTCTATCTCACACTTATATTACCCTCTTTATCTCTTTGCAGTTAACGGGAAAGGAGGTCCGCCTCCCGGCCATAATTGATTCCGGGGCTTGCAGCTGCTTCTTGGATTCCTCTCTCGCTACTCGGCTCCAGCTTCCCCTGGTCCCCAAGAAGCAGTGCCTCCAGGTTCATCTAGCCGATGGATCCCTTCCGCGCTCCGGCTTGATCACTTTGGAAACCAACCCTATTCCTGTTACTACCGATTCCGGCCACAAGGAGCTCCTCCGCTTGGATATTATTCCATCTCCCATGTTTCCCATTATTCTGGGGCTCCCTTGGTTGCAGGCACATGAACCCCTGATTAACTGGCGGACGAAGGAGGTCTCCTTCCCTTCCCAATACTGTTCCCAAAACTGCTCCCCCGCAACCCTGGCGTCCTGTTCAGCTCTAGCACCAGCACCCGACAACCTGAAGCATGTCCCGCCTACCTACCTAGAATTTAGGGACGTTTTCGATAAACAACAGGCCGACCGCCTACCACCTCACCGACCCTACGACTGTCCCATAGACCTCTTACCCGGTGCCGCGGTTCCTTTTGGCCGTATTTTCCCTCTGTCCGAGACTGAGTTAGCCACTCTCAAGGCCTACATCGATGACAACCTGGCCAAAGGGTTCATCCGCCCTTCCTCGTCACCTGCTGGGGCCGGCATTTTCTTTGTCGAGAAAAAGGACGGTTCCCTGAGGCCCTGTATCGATTATAGAGAGATTAACAAAATTACCATTAAGAACAGGTACCCTCTTCCCCTCATCCCCGAACTGTTCCAACGGTTTCGGTCCGCTCAGGTCTTCTCTAAACTTGACCTCCGAGGGGCCTATAACCTCATACGGATCAGGGCGGGCGATGAGTGGAAGACCGCTTTTAGATCAAGGTTCGGGCACTACGAGTATCTCGTAATGCCATTCGGGCTCTGTAATGCCCCGGCAACATTCCAACACTTAGTGAATGACATTTTCCGGAGATACTTGGATGACTTCCTAGTAGTCTACCTGGATGATATACTCATCTTCTCGGCCTCTCTCGATCTCCACCGTACGCACGTTAAAATAGTCCTCACCATCCTCAGGCAGCATAAACTTTACCTGAAAGCAGAAAAATGTGAGTTCGAGAAGTCCACGGTACAGTTCCTGGGGTTTGTTATCTCTACCAGTGGGGTTGCCATGGATCCACAGAAGGTACAGGCCATTCAAGATTGGCCGGCTCCCAAAGATAAAAAGGGAGTTCAGAGATTTATTGGGTTTGCCAACTTCTATAGGAGGTTTATCGTGGGCTTCTCCTCCATTGTGGCACCGATCACCCTACTCACCCACCAACACAGTCGGTTCAGTTGGTCTCCTGAGGCCCAGGCGGCCTTTGTCCAGTTGAAGTCCTTATTTTCATCCGCCCCGATCTTACGGCACCCAGATCCCGCATTGCCCTTTGTGTTGGAGGTGGATGCCTCTGAAACGGCCCTCGGAGCCATTCTCTCCCAGCGCCAGGGTGCCAAGGCCCTCCTTCACCCAGTGGCCTTTGCCTCCCGAAAGCTGAGCCCGCCAGAGAGAAATTATGATGTGGGGGATAGGGAACTGCTGGCCATTAAATTTGCCCTCGAGGAGTGGCGGTACCTCTTGGAGGGGGCATCTCACCCTGTTATGGTTTGGACCGACCATAAGAATCTTGAATATCTCAGGACAGCCAAACGGCTGAGACCCAGGCAGGCTAGGTGGGCCCTCTTCTTTTCAAGATTTAATTTCCTCATTGCCTACAGACCAGGTTCCAAGAACGGAAAGGCCGATGCGCTCTCCCGCATGTTCCTAGAATCTCCCCAAGAAACCAAACCCAGTACCATCCTGACTCCACAAAACTTCGGCCTACTGACTCAAATAGACCTCATGTCCACAATCAAAGCTGCGACCAAACACGACCAGGTCCCTACCAACCTCTCACTGGCCAAACACGATGACCTCCTGTGGTCTGGGGAGAAGATCTTCGTGCCCCCTGGGGTAAGACGCCTTGTGCTTGAAACCTTCCATGACCACAAATTGGCAGGCCACTTTGGTTCCAGGAAGACCTCAGAGCTTATTGCTCGTTCCTTTTGGTGGCCAGGCTGGAGGCAGGACTGTAAAGATTATGTCGCTTCTTGCGTCCTTTGCCAGCGCAGCAAGGGACCCAAGACCAAATCCTGGGGGCTACTGAGACCACTTCCCATTCCGGATCGCCCATGGGCAGAAGTCTCCATGGACTTTATCGTGGAGTTACCCCCTTCCAGGGGATACACCACCATTCTGGTCATTGTGGACCGGCTCTCTAAAATGGCTCATTTTATCCCTCTGGTAGGTACCCCGTCTGCCTCCACCACGGCTGACGTATTCTTCAAAGAGATCGTAAGACTTCATGGGGTGCCCAGGAGCATCACGTCCGACAGGGGTACCCAGTTTACTTCTAAGTTTTGGAAGGAATTATGCAAATCCCTTGAAATAAAGATCTGCTTGTCTTCTGCCTACCATCCCCAGAGCAACGGTCAAACGGAAAGGACCAACCAGACACTTGAACAGTACCTCCGTTGCTTCTGCTCTGATTCCCAAAATGACTGGTCCTCCCTCTTACCCTACGCTGAATTCGCGTATAATAACTCCATTCATTCCGCCACCAAGCAAACACCCTTTTGGGCCAACTCTGGTTTCCATCCTTCTTTTCTCTCAGAATCTCCCCCGGAAAACTCGGTTCCTGCAGCTCAAGACCGTGTAGAGTCTTTACAGATCAATTTTAAAAAATTGCAAAAATGCATGCAGGAAGCTCAAGAAGGGTACAGTAAGCACTTCAACAAGGGGAGGAAGGAGAACCCGGCTTTTGGGGTTAACGAAGAGGTCTGGCTGTCCTCCTCCAACCTGAAGCTACCTGTCCCCTCCCGGAAATTGGGGCCAAGGTTTATTGGCCCATTCAGGGTCAAAAGGATAGTGAACCCTGTGGCTTTTGAACTTGATTTACCTCCAAGTTACAGGATCCATCCTGTTTTTCATGCCTCCCTTTTGAAACCCACCACTCCCAGCCCTTTTCCTGGTAGAGAAGAACCACCTCCTCCTCCTGTTTTAGTCGAAGGCGAGAAGGAGTTTGAGGTAGAGGAGATCCTGAGTTGCAGAAAAAAGGGCAGGCAGCTCCAATATCTGATCAAGTGGAAGGGTTATCCTCCCGAGGACAACTCATGGGAACCCTCAAGGAACTTGCACGCCCCACGTTTGATCCAGGCATTTCATCAGGCACATCCTGAATTGATGGCCAGTTTGGGTGTCCAGAGGCCACCCCTCGGGGGGGGGCACTGTCAGGGACCCAGCGCGGGACGAGCGGCCCGCTCTCCGGTGCGCATGCGCGGCGGCCCCGCTCTCCGGCGCATGCGCACTCGCGGCTCGGCGGTCCGGCGCTCGCGCATGCGCACTGGCGCCCGTTTGTGCGCCTTGGCGCACAATTAGCGTCCACTGGGCGCCTATAAAAGCTGCCTGACGCACAGGCACTTTGCTGGTCTGTCTTTCCAGCTCAGTGCCTGTGTGTCTCCTGTGTTTACCAGATCTGATCCTGTATCCTGACCCCCTTGGCTTGTTTAAACGGACTTTGCTGCCTGATCCTGTGTTTGACCCCCTGCTTGCTCAACGGACTTTGCTGCCTGATCCTGTGTTTGACCCCCTGCTCGCTCAACGGACTTTGCTGCCTGATCCTGTGTTTGACCCCCTGCTTGCTCAACGGACTTTGCTGCCTGATCCTGTGTTTGACCCCCTGCTTGCTCAACGGACTTTGCTGCCTGATCCTGTGTTTGACCCCCTGCTTGCTCAACGGACTTTGCTGCCTGATCCTGTGTTTGACCCCCTGCTTGCTCAACGGACTTGCCGCCTGATCCTGTGTCTCACTCCCTGCTTGCTTCCACGGACTGGCATTATACTTGTGTGTGACCCCCGGCCTGCTGTCCGGACTTACATCACTACTGACTGCTCAGTGACCTGTGTCAGTTCATCAGCCAGGTGTTTGGGCTCCTGCCTCTCCTCTCTGCCATCTGCCGGTCTGCCCAGGCCAGGTCCACATCTCTCCCAGGCATTCCACTGGTCCCACCTGCCGGAGGTGACCTGTGCCTCCTGGTGCCGTTTGTTCCCTGTTTCACCTCCAGGGGGCAGATTGCGCCGGGTCGCAAGGGTGAACCGCTCTCAGCATTTCGGTCTCGGTAAGTACATTATATATAAAATTATTATAACCATGAATAAAAGTCTCAGCTTTCAGTATTACTTTAATATAAAAGTCCCTCCTCCCCCTCTAACCTCCATATATCTTCATGTGTGACTCCCAGGTAAAATCCCCATATATCCTACATATTTATTATTATATATATGATATAAGATATATTACTTTCACTATTTCACAGTATAAATGAATCCCTTATAGTAGTGATTATCTGCTGTTTTTGTACTATAAAGGATTATTTTTAACCCCATTATAACAGATGATTAAAAAAAAATCATGCTGCTGCTACTAAATGTCCTATGCTGCCCATACACGGATCTATTTTTTATATACAAATATTTGCATGAAAATTATTTGTACATTCGATGAATGGACGAGTGTAATTAGAAAATTTCACTTGCTTTTAACAATCAATTATAAAATGAATGTAACTTCTGACCACAAACCACATACACAATGTGAAAATTTGTTCGATGAAGAAAAGTTTTCCGTTCTGCTCCTTTGAATTTTCCCGTCACCGTGGTGGAAAATGAACGCCGATTTGACCCCACTAATGGTTAGAAAATTGGATGAATGTTTTTTTTGAAAGAAAAATTAGTTTGTGTTCGGCCAGCATAAGTGACATCAGGTGCAGGGAGCTTGTACCCACCTACCTGTATATGACAGTCTGTCATCCATCATATTACAGGGCTCAAAATTTCAAGTCCTGAGCTACTAGCCAGGTCTCAAGGGTTACTCGCCACCAATTGCCCCACCCAACCCTTACACTGCCCCGCCCCTAATCACGCTATCAAAAATGATCTCATGAAATGACACTTAAATGTTTTATGCAGAATTATGTTACAAAAATAAATATCAACAACAACTTTATCAGTTCCCCTCAGCAGTGCCTCAACAGTGCCCATCAATGCAGGCTCACCGGTGCCCATTATTGCAGCGTGACCTGTGCCCATCATTGCAGCATCACCGTGCCCCACATTGCAGCCTCACCGTGCCCCACATTGCAGCTTCACTGTGCCCCCATTGCAGCTTCACTGTGCCCCCATTGCAGCCTCACCGTGCCCCACATTGCAGCCTCACCGTGCCCCACATTGCAGCCTCACCGTGCCCCCATTTGCAGCCTCACGTGCCCCACACTGCAGCCTCACCGTGCCCCCATTTGCAGCCTCACCGTACCCCCATTTGAAGCCTCACAGTGCCCCCATTTTCAGCCTCACCGTGCCCCCATTTGCAGCCTCACCGTGCCCCCATTTGCAGCCTCACCGTGCCCCACATTGCAGCCTCACCGTGCCCCCATTTGCAGCCTCACCGTGCCCCCATTTGCAGCCTCACCGTGCCCCCCATTTGCAGCCTCACCGTGCCCCCCATTTGCAGCCTTACCGTGCCCCCCATTTGCAGCCTTACCGTGCCCCCCATTTGCAGCCTCACTGTGCCCCCATTTGCAGCCTCACCGTGCCCCCATTTGCAGCCTTACAGTGCCCCAAATATCAGCATCACAGTGCCCCAAATATCAGCATCACAGTGCCCCAAATATCAGCATCACAGTGCCCCAAATATCAGCATCACAGTGCCCCAAATATCAGCATCACAGTGCCCCGTTGCAGCCTTGCCAGGGCGGAGGAAGTGAGAGGGCGGCTGGATGATGTCGCGTTAGAGGAGAGCCGCGGGATCGCCGAGCGGTAATACACGCCGTAACAGCTGTCTCCGCTCATTCTCACACAGCCCCGCCTCCTCCTAGCCCTACGCCTGTAATAGACAGAACGCATCGCCGCATTGGACCCGCGTTCTGTCTATTACAGGTGCAGGGCTAGGAGGAGGCGGGGCTGTGTATGAGTGAGCGGAGACAGCTGTTACGGCGTGTATTACCGCTCGGCGATCCCGCGGCTCTCCTCTAACTCCATGGCACTATTCCACCGGGAGAACAGCTCCCAGTCAACTCCGCCCGCCGGCGGTGCTCGCCTCCCCAATCCCAGGCAGCCCAGCTCCTCGCCAGCCCTCATTTTCTGCTCGCAAAATGTGAGTAGGCGAGCAGAAAATTTGAGGGCTGTATTATATTACACTCCTGTCTGATCATCTGCAAAACAGCGTTTTACCTCTTTTTTTTACATTTTAATAATGTTGATCTCTGATTCTGATATGTAGCAGATTCTCCCTCTAATAATACATCTATCTGTCTGTTATTCTCAGAGTGGATTAATTATCCAACTATATATCTGGATATTTATATTTACCGCTGTATATAGATATTCAAGAATATTAACTCAATTTAACTCAATTATACACCAACCTTTATTTTTTTAGGTTTTTATCCAATTAGTCGATTAATCAAAACAATAATCAGCCAACTAATTAATTCTGAAAATAATCATTAGTTGCCGCCCTACAGAGGACCCATTTACTAGTTACCTTGAGGGGGGAATTGTAAGATCCTCAGAGACAAAGCTGCCTGATGTGGGCGGAGTCCTGGTTTAGGGGAACCAATCTGCTCATGTCTAGTAATAATCTTTGTATTTCTATTTTAGTAGATGGACGGGAGATGAGGAAAACCTCAGAGGATTGTCTCACTTTGTCTCCAGACTGTAAAGTAGAAGATGAGGACATCACACAGTATAGTCCAGGAGAAAACCCGACTACCTCAAATGTCCATCCGGCACCACACAGTGTAGATGGACCATCGTATTCCTCTTATCCTGAGGAACCTCAGACTGTGAGGGACGGTGCCGTCCTTCCAACAGAGAAGAAGCTTTCCTGTACTGAGTGCGGGAAGTGTTTCCGTTTTAAATCCAATCTTCATGAGCATATAAGATCTCACACAGGAGAGAAGTCGTATTCCTGTTCTGAGTGCAGGAATTTTTTTTCAAGGAAGTCCAGTCTTTCCACACATCGTAGATCTCACATGGGGGAGAAGCAGTATTCCTGTCCTGAGTGCGGGAAATGTTTTTCACGGATATTCAGTCTTTCCACACATCGGAGATCTCACATGGGGCAGAAGCCGTATTCCTGTCCTGAGTGCAGGAAATGTTTTTCAGATAAGTCCAGTCTTAACAAACATCAGAGATCTCACACGGGGGAGAAGCCACATGCCTGTCCTGAGTGCGGGAAATGTTTTTCACAGAAGTCCCATCTTTACAGCCATCAGAGATCTCACACGGGGATGAAGCCATATTCCTGTCCTGAGTGCGGGAAAAGTTTTTCACAGATGTCAAATCTTTACACACATCAGAGATCACATAAGGGGGAGAAGCCATATTCCTGTACTGAGTGCGGGAAATGTTTTTCAAGGAAATTCGATCTCTCCACACATCAGAGATCTCACATGGGGGAGAAGCCGTATTCCTGTCCTGAGTGCGGGAAATGTTTTTCAGCCAATTCCAGTGGTAACAGACATCAGAGATCTCACACGTGGCAGAAGCCGTATTCATGTCCTGTGTGCGGAAAATGTTTTTCACAGAAGTCCCATCTTTACAGACATCAGAGATCTCACACGGGGGAGAAGCCATATTTCTGTCCTGAGTGAGGGAATTGTTCCTCACTGAAGTCCTGTCTTCCTGTACATCAAGGATCCCACACAACCCTTGAGGTGTATTAGTGCCTTGAGTGCGGGAAATGTCTTCTATATGAATGTTGCTGGACATCAGAGCTCTCATGTGGGGAAGAAGCACACCCTGATATACACCTCAGATATACTCCATGGCTGATATTCCTCATGTAAGAAACAGTTCATATGGCGATCAGAGATCACCAAAGACATGGATGAAGTGTTGTACCGTGTTGGTCATTGATAGCAGGAGAAAAATAAAAATTGAGTCATTACCTGTCATTGGCTGAGTACATTTTGTGGTGTAGAGATTTCACAAACACTTAGAGGTCTATTAAAAAAAAAATAGTTGAACGGTTATGACCGGCATTTGTCCAGCCATGATGAATATTGGCCATATTTTATTTCATACACTGATTTCCTTGACTCCATCTAATGACCATAATGCAGTATTGCACTAATTGAGCTATTACAGGAAAAATACCTGATTATGGCCACTAGATGGAGCTGATGATCATAGGAAATCACTGTGTTAAATTACAGCCAGAAATTTTAACAGCTGGATGAATGATTGTCACATTAGTCCAATACATTTTTTGAAAAATAGACCTCTTAGTCTCCTTCGTCAGACATGTCTTCATACTAATACCTGAGATCATACTCATACACTTATCAGTACAGTACACACTGAAGGATAGAACTTAAATAAGCCAACACTATTAGACTAACCATTGAATTAAAATGAGAAATACTATGTTTGGACTTTAGATGGCGCTAAGTATAATAGCAATTATCTCCAGCTAGTGGCAAATGTAGTATTTTATATTTTAAATCAATGGAAATTATTCAACCAGCAAATAGCCAATTAAACTCCATTTCCCCTCATTCACACAGAAGGAATGTACATGTATTTTCATTGGGTGAATTATTATGTAAATTATTTATGACTAGACCCCTAAATGTCAGGAGACCTTTATATAAAGATGGGAAGTATGTAGCAGATAAATGAATAGACCTCCTAGCAATGTTATTACCAGGCTGCAGCTAGGGGGAGCTCTAATGATTAGAGTGTGACCACAGCAGAGTGATTCCATCTAGCTCACATTAACCCTTTCACTGCCAGAGCGGGTTTTGCATTATTTTTTCACACATGGTAAAATGCAGATTTTGGGCCTGAAGATTAGATAAAACCCCCAAACATATATTTTCTGAAAGCAGAGGCCCTGGAGAACAAAATGGTGGTAATTGTTAAGGTGTTCCTCGTACACAAATAGGAACAGGCTGGGGATCAGACAAAGATGAAAGGTCTGACATACCAGACCAATTCACCAGGCAACCTCGCAATCAAGAGATTAGCACCAAGAGTGGAACCCAAATATAATCAATATTTGGCCCGGATCTACCATTTTGTGGTCCGACAAAGGGACGTTAGTATCAAAGCAAGGACTTCTTTTGACCCAAGGGTAACCTAGCGGTAAAATCGACTCTAGTGCTACTAATCTTACCCTAGCAGCGGGCAGGTCTGATGAAAGCTTCAAAGTATTAGTGAAATCAGCTTGGATAGCCAAAACACCCCCCAACTGAAGAAAGTGCTGAATCATCAAACTCTATAGACGAGTACTTCGATGAAAATATTTCCACAGGAAAGAGACAGACAAAATTTAACAAACGATGTTGAAAACTTGCCACTGGACACACTGGTGGGCAGACCCACCCTCTTCGGAACGAAGGTGAAGATCCAGACCAAGGGCCCCATGAAAATTACTGCCTCCAGTACCTTGATTAACAATGAAAGCATGACTGTCTGCTGATGCCAAGATACTACATACGAAAGACTCTGACAAGATAGTGAAGATGCCTGCGTGTGGGCCTGAAAAATTCTTCTGACGGGGGTTGTCTGAAGCCCGGGCACAAGAGATTCCAACACAGCCCCTGACAAGAAACATTGCTTGGCTCAGACATATTGAACTAGAAGGATTGACAAGACCGGTGAACTAAGGAGATGCTGATCTTGCCTGCAGGAATGCAGGGGCTGGGGGTGCACTGACACCCCGCCTCTGACTGACGACTTGCGATCACCTCCATCCTGTCCTGTAATTGTAAGAGGCAGTGGAGAGCATGTTTAGCACGAATGAATCTGTACTTAAAGAATAATGCCCAGAACTTGTACCATGCTGGTGTATGAGAGTAGCTGGGATGCAATTGGAAACAATCTAAAGCGCACCGTCTTCCCGACTGAGGCCGGAAAAGGAAACCTCTGTGCCGAAGCTGCGCTGTGCTTAAGTATGGAATAACTCCTTGGTGACGGAGTGCTACCATGTTCAGTACCCCCACGTGGAGAAGAAGGGATGAACGTGAATATGTACCCCCAAAACGTGCGGCATGCCCAACCCAAGGAAAACACAAAGAAAGTGACAACAGACAACCAGACATGAGAACACCACCCCTCTGTACCTACCTGAGCATAGGGACATGAGCAGTAATGACCAGACCACAGCACGTGAATGGACCTGATGACAGCTCCCACCCTAGTGTATGTAGTAAGTGAGCCTGAGTAACCTGCAGTGCAGAGACAGGTAAAAAGGAAACAATCAGGGCCATTGTACCCACAGAGCGTTGTGGGTAGTTGTACAGATGTAAGAAATGAACGTGCATCGTATGATGTGTGGTATACAGGCGAGAAGATTGTGGTCAACAATCTTTTAAAAATGAAACCTCAGCCTGTATGGATCTGTAGACGTGACAGATCCTGAGATGTGAGCACTGGCTAACTAAACCCAGGTATACGAGAAACCTGAACGAAAAGTAAGATGAGACAAGGAAACAAAACGAAGATGCAATGGCTGTTGGTGTATGCCGTGACTGCATAACACCGACATGCTACGACAGAACATGCTATGACATAAGCACTATGACTGGAACATACTACGACTGAACCCACTATGACAGCACCCGCTGAGACTGGAACATGCTGAGACTGAACACGCTAAGACGGAACACGTTATGACAGAAAAAAAAAAAAACAACACCTCCTCTGTGCCTACCCAAGTGTGAGGACATGAGCAGTCAGTGATGATGAGACCACAGCGCATGAATGAACCTGATGAAGACCCCCACCCTAGTGTATGAAGTAAGTGAGCCCAAGTAACCTGCAGCACAAAGACAGGTAGCTGAACCTGAATACTCAGGACTAGTGTACCCACAGACCGTGGTGGGTAGTTGTACAGGTGTAAAGATATAAAGTGCATCATGACGTAAGGCATACGGGTGAGAAGATTGTGGTGAACAATCATTAAAACAAAACCTCAGCCCATATGGATCTGTAGATGTGACAGATCCTGAGATGTGAGCCCTAGCTAACTAAAACCAGGTATGCAAAGAATCTGATCGAAAGTACAATGAGAAATGGAAACAAATGAAGATGAAACAGCTGCCGGCGTATTCTGTACCTGCATGGCACCGACATGCTTGACGAACACGCAAATGACAGAAACAGGCTAATGACAGAATGCGCTAATGACAGAACACGCTAATGACGAAACCCGTTACTGACAGAACACGCTAAGACAGAAACACGCTAATGATCGAGCTGCTATGACAGAACACTCAATTGACAGAATGGCTGTGACAGAACATGCTGACAGAACCGCTATGACAGAAAACGATGTGAGGCATGAACCATGAAATGACCATGGAAGCTAACCCACAAATCAGCCCCCCATCTGTTGGATTGCACCCCCCTTCCCCTAGATCTGTGACCCCAAGGTCTGGGGTGAGCACCGGGAGGAGTAAGCGAGGCGGGTGGATGCCCCCCATGCTTCCCGGCAAGTGGAAGGTGTGAGCGCCTCCCATGATGTCCAGCGTGAGTACCAGGAGCAGTGAGTGGGCAGCCCTTCGATGATGCCTGCGAGAGCCTGGGAGAGTTGAGCGGGCGAGTGGCGCCCCCTTTCTGAATGAAGCCCAGCATGAGCCCGGAAGAAGTGGCGGCGGGCAGATCCCCTGAATGAATTCGGGCATAGCACCTGGAGAAGAACCTCCACGACCCCTGCAGCCGACCGCCGCTCTGTGAGGGAAAACCGGAAGTGACGCGGCCACCCGGAACCGACGTGCGTTGGCTGTATCCCAGAATACAAGCCGACGCTGAATCAGACAGAGGAGGAGGGATAAATACCCCTCAGACTCCTCCTACAAATACAGGCTAGCCTGCGGCCAGCCTTCTTACGTAACACGTTGTGTATTGTATTGTACACAAATTAATAATGACTCCGCCTCCACATTCCAGACAAGTCATTTTCCTGACCAATTGGATTTCTTCCTTTACTGTTCCCTGATTTTATGACTGCAATCTTGTTGAAAGTATAAAAAAAATTATTGAATGAAGAAAAATAAAGAGTGTGTGTCGTGTAATGATGAAGATCTGAGATATCAAACATTTCTCATTGGTGACACTTTAGAAGTCTTTACAGGTCATCAGTTTAGAGTTGGGGGTCATTATTCACACCATCTGCTGAGATCCGCATTGTTCTGCTTTAGGGAAATGCAGATCTGTGCAAGACACATAGAAAACAATTGTTTTCTATGTCTGATTCACACCAAAACCCGCGTGTGATGTTCGGTGCTGTGTGGTGCGGTGCGGTGATGTGCGGTGATGTGCGGTGTGGTGCTGTGTGGTGTTATGCAACATGTCTGCAGTTTTCCACACCTAAACTGAAGGAAACTGACATCCCCTCTCTGCACTCCATGTGAGAGGCAGTGATAAGAGAGCCGTGTGTCCCCACAGATAAGAGAGGGCATCAGGAGCAATCATGGTGGACAGGAGCATGTGATCAGTGTGGTGGGGGAAGGGGGGGCAATTATAAGAAATTATCTCCTTGGCTTCTCTCCCTGCAGCTGCTGAAAGCTGCTTCTCCTTCTCTCCCTCCTGCCGGCTTTCAGTGACTGCAGGGAGAGAAGACAAGGAGATCAGTTCTTGTAATTACACACCCTTTTACCCCACCACACAGATCACATGCTCCTGTCCACTATTTGATTCTTCCTGCTTGCCAGCCCCCCGTGTGCCCCCCAAGCGCTGTCATTTCCCCTCCTGCCAGTGGCTGTAAACACACAGGGGGATGTTTCAGGATGGAGAGTGGGGGAAGGGGTCATTAAATATGTAATTTACCAGCCCCTTCCTTTTCTGAATGAACACACACAGTGAGTGATCGGTACTTGTGATGATTCCAACTCAAATACCTACAGAAATAACTTATACCGGACTGCTGCTGTAACAAAGGTAAGTATTCCCTTTATCACCTAGAAGAGCATTATGTGTCACAGCGCTGTCCTATTGTGTGTGCACATAAATCATCACAAATACACTAAAATATGTGGAGACATTCATATATAAAGTGCTAGGGGCTCAAATAATATTCTCTGCAGATCTACTGCTTCCACTTTACACCTACTTCACTGATCTTATGATATTTGCTGCTATATTAAATAATCGAAAAATCTGCAAATTCATGTAATCATACAATATTTTGTACTCAATATAGTGTTCTCTGCAAGTCCACTGCTTCCACTTTGCATCTATTTCAATGAACTTATTTTAAAAAAGAAAAATAAATCCACCAATCAATGAAAAGTTGATAAGGTGTAAAGTTCTCGGTGCTCCAAACTGTGCCAGCTGTAGTGTAGCCACGCCTTCTTCCACCTCTTACACACGTGATGGTGAGGGCGCCCCCTTAGTGGTGCTTCCCCACTCACCAGAGCAATATGACTCCCAGCTTTTCATCTACCAGAGTCACCAACATCCTTCACACTCTCCTCACCTCCGATGGCAAAGGAACTGGATCCTCCTCGCTCACTCCTGCAAGTCTGCTGCGCTTTCTGTCAGTCTCCCAACTAGACTCCTCCTCTGACCGCTGTTCCAGCAGGTGCTCCGCCTCTTCATACTCACTCAGAGCTCCGCCTCTTCATAAACACTCAGAGCTCTGCCTCTTCATACACACTCAGAGCTCCGCCTCTTCATACACACTCAGGGCTCCACCTCTTCATACACACTCATGGCTCCGCCTCTTCATACACACTCAGAGCTCCACCTTTTCATATACACTCAGAGCTCCTCCTCTTCATACACACTCAGAGCTCCGCCTCTTCATACACACTCAGAGCTCCGCCCCTTCATACACACTCAGAGCTCCGCATCTTCATACATACTCAGAGCTCCGCCTCTTCATACACACTCAGAGCTCCTCCTCTTCATACACACTCAGAGCTCCTCCTCTTCATACATACTCAGGGCTCCTCGTTTTCATACACACTCAGAGAGGAGAGAAAGGGGAAGGATATACAGTACATACACACACAGCACAAGGCCCTGTTCACACTACGAGACATTTTTCGGGGCTGCAGTTCCTCTGATCTCCACAAGGTGGTGATCTCACTTCTACCCAGATAGGAAGACTCTATGGAATACAGACAGGAAGTGATGTCAGATACAGACAGGAAGTGATGCCATGTACACAGGACATTCCATTTGGAAGGACATAGAGAGAAGACACTGCTGGATCTGGCGGCAGAGGAGGTAATATGTATATTATCCCCTTCAGGGGAATCAGTCGATGATTAATATATCTTCCCTCCAAAGCTGGCCATACATGGTTCAGTTTTATCGTTCATCCAGTGGGATGAGTCAGGTTGTCGCCTCATCCCTTTAAACCCGAACACATATGAATTACACGGGTTCTGTGGTTGATTATGGTGGTAATTAAATTCACTTGGTGCCTTATCTGCATTAAATTAGCCTCAGATCCCGTGTAATTCATATGTGTTCGGGTTTAAAGGGATGAGGTGGCAACCCTAGGGCTGAGTGAAAAATGGAAGTGATTCCCCCATCCACACATTGGAGGGGGATGGGGGAATCCTCCCCGCTGCACTATTGTATTCTGACAATGGGGGGCGCTCCTCCACTCTCAGAATACGCAGATCAGTGATGAAGCTATTGGCTGCAGCCGCTGATCGAGTGACTTTTATCCGGCAGTGACCACACATGGATGGAAATGTGACCGATCCCTGCTGAACCAGCTGAATTTCCATATCTCTATGGTCACCATAAGTGACTTCCTCCCCTCCCCCTCATCTCCTTCATTATGTAAGTCATGCTGAGATAATCTCCCATTGGCTGAGCAATATTCTCATTGGTCTCTGAGCTCCACTATTCCTCGTCCTGCCTGTTGTTTCCTTGGATTGATTTTCTGTGTAGTGACCCCGGCTTCATCTCTTGGATGCGCTCGTCTGTTGCTTGTCCCGACCTTTATCCTGATTCCTGGATCTCCTCCTCATCTCTCCTCCATATCCTCTTACACAGCTTTTCTCCACACCTGCAGTGATCCTGGGGGGTGGAAACTTGGCACCAGCACTCAGCAAAATCCATCCCCACCATTAGGAGCTCTGGAGAAAATTGTCTGCTATTTACACTCCGTTCCTCCGCACGTCACCTGATCACATGAGAGCTTACTTTCACAGATTCCTGACAGATTTCTGTATGGTAAAGGTCAAAGTTCACTCTTCAGTTTAGGAGAGGAAGGACACACCCAGGAACAATGATTTGGTTTGTATGGGAGCCTCATATAGAGGACCCCTCAAATCCCCCCATCCAAATGTCCCTCCATCCAGAGTCTATATGTCCTATGACATCACACTGACCTCACAGCTCCTCCTCCCAACGTCCCTCCCTCTGGCTTTTTTTCTGATGCTCTTAGGATGTGGCGGACCCTTGGCATCCTCGCTAGCAAAGTGGGACTGTTGGTCCTGCATTGTATGTAATGACATCAGAATACCTGCAACACATTTTTAACCTGCATAGTGTGGGGGTCCTGTGTGGGTAAATTATACCTCAGCCTGAAGTGGGACTTTAATAAAATGGAGACCTGAATGGAGAGGTGAGGAGGATTGTGGGGATGTCATTTGATTTTACTATTTGTGTTCAGATCTAGAGTTTTCCTCCTGTGAAGTCTGGAGATCATATGACCATCACATTGCCTCCACCTCCCTCCCTGATAGAATAGAGAAATACAAAGAAGATTCTAGAAGTCACCAGAGAGATGATGGAGGAGAGGTGAGCGGTGCTGGAAATTCTGGGACATTATCCAGTAACAGACAAGGGATGTGTCTGGATGGTGACTGTATCATTGTGTGTGTCAGGTTCCTATAAGGTGTCAGGATGTCACTGTCTATTTCTCCATGGAGGAGTGGGAGTATTTAGAAGGACACAAGGATCTCTACAAGGACATCATGGTGGACAATCAGCCGCCCCTCACATCACCGGGTAAGAGGAGACTTTATTGTAAAGGAGAGAGCAGTACGGAGGGTCCACCTAGATCCCCCATCATCTGATAAACACATAGAAACAATGTATTCAGTCAGTGTGTGTGTTTCCTACAGATGGATCCAGTAATGGGAACCCACCAGAGAGATGTCCCCGTCCTCTGTATTCCCGGGATTCCACACAGGAAGGTCACACCATCCCCCACCATCATCAGGTAGATGATTGACAATTATTGGTAGTTCTGATTTATACACAGCATGATTGTTACAATGAATGTTTTATTATATATTCAGAGTGGAAACCTCGGGGATGATAATATTGATGTTAAAGAAGAGTATAAAGAGGAGGATGAGGAGTATGGAGTGATGGAGGAGTTTTCAGAAGGACACAAGGATATGATGGAGCCACCAGAGAGATGTCCCCGTCCTCTGTATTCCCGGGATTCCACACAGGAAGATCACACCATCCCTCACCATCTTCAGGTAGATGATTGACAGTTATAATTTATACACAGCCGGTTTGTTGCAATTAAAGTTGGGTAAACGTTTTGGGCCGAGCAAAAAGTTTGGTCTGAACATTGCCTGTTTGTCTGTTTGGCGAACACCCCACCCTGAACGCTCTGCAATGCACTGCATGCTGCACAGTGCATTCTAAGCCCTGATTGGGTAATGCCTTGCCCAATCAGGGTGCAGTGAATAGCTGGTTATTAAGGAGTGGGGTCGGGAAGCCGGCCGTGGTTTCTGTAGGTGGATGAAGAGGCGGAGCTCTGAGTGTGTATGAAGAGCTGCATTCTCGGATAAGGGTCTGATATATATTTTGAGGGTACCCCACGCTGGTTTTTATTTTTTGTGGGGTTCCCCTTAAAATCTATACCAGACCAGAAGGGTCTGGTATGGATTGGGGGGGGGGGGGGGGGCCCCCATGCTTTTTTTTTATATATTTTCCTATTTCTGGAAATTTATATGTCATTTAATTCTTTTTAGACATATCAGTTTTGCTGCAGGTTCTATACACGGTACAGATGCACCAATTTACAGGCAATTAAAAGGAATTTTTTATTTTTATTGTTTCACTTTAACTACTTGCCGACCGCACTTCAATATACTTTCCTATAGCTAAATGATGGCTACAGCATGATTGGCTAGTTCTGGGAGGGCGTCTATTGATGTTCTCCCGTGCTCAGGCTTCTCACATGTCCCCCCTGGGGTGCGCACCTGGAAGTGTCCGTGATTGCTGGGTCTGTGGGACCCAGCGCATCATGGATCGAGGTAAAGGGCCAATCACAGTGGTCCTTTACCATGTGATCGCTCTGTCCAATGATGGAGCGATAACTTTGTCAACAAATCATTCCCGATAAATCTCACGCAGCTGCTGTGTTTTCTCTGTCCTCTCCTCACACGCTGTATTAGTGTGAGGAGAGAGAAATACCACAGCACCGTGAGTTGGCATGATCCCGAGTGCCCTACAGTGCCATCCCTGTGTCCCTACAGTGCCATCAGTGCCATTACTATATTGGGATATTTGCTTTCCAAAAGTCTCACACATGTGGTATCCCCATACTCAGAAGGAGTAGAAGAATGTGTTTTGGGGTGTAGTTACATATGTCATGTGAGAGAAATAACCTGCTAACCACAAAACAAAAAGAGACCCTCTGGTTGGACTTTGAAGGACAATGACTCCAATTGGGCGTAGACCAGTTCAATATGTAAAATATTGATTTTAATATTGCAAAATATAAAATGGGACACAGAATTAACTATGTCAAGGAAAATACAATTGGACAAAATCCATAAATGATGTGTAGCATAATACTCATAAAATCACAACTAATGCCGCGTACACACGAGCGGAATTTCCGACAGAAAAAGTCAGACGGAAGCTTTTCAGCGTATATTCCGATCGTGTGTGGGCCTCATCCGACTTTTCTTTTCAAAAACTCTGACAGACCTAGAAATAGAACATGTTTTAAATATTTTCGACGGAACCAATTCCTATCGGGGAAAACCGCTCGTCTGTATGCTCTTCCAACGTACCAAATACGACGCATGCTATGAAGTAAGAGATTAAAGAGAAGCAGAGAAAACCAACCAATGAGAGCTCCTGACCGCTTCTACCACATCCCAAAAAAGTCTGAGAAAACTGGTAAGGGTTGCCCCATGGGATTCTGTGGGTAGAAGAGTTGGTCTGAAGCAAGTACGAGACGGCAGCTATTGGCTACTGGCTATTGAACTTCCTTTTTCTAGTCCTGTCGTATGTGCAGTAGTATAAATTCTGGCCCAAATTTATGAAAAAATATAAAAAAAATTCTAAATTTTATAACTGAAATGAAGAGAAATGCATTTTTTAAACCAAAATTTCTGTCTTATTTTATTTATAGTGCAAAAATAAAAGCCTCAGTGGTGATTAAATACCACCAAAAGAAAAGCTCTATTTGTGTGAAAAAAGGACACAAATATCATATGGGTAAAGTGCTGCATGACTGAGTAATTGTCATTCAAAATGTGAGAGCGCTGAAAGCTGAAAATTGGCCTGGACAGAAAGTGGATATAAGAACCCGGTAGGCAAGTGGTTAAGCATCATTAAAATTACTTCTCCAGGAAAAACAATCTTTTTAAACAATGTTTACCCGGCCCCCATACCCTTTTTATGGCCAATTACTTGTATATAAGCCTTCAAACTGGGGACTCTTTCAAGTTCAGGTCTCATAGACTTTATTACGGTTCACTGTTTCAGTCACAACTTTTTCTCTGTTCGCGAGTTCTGGTGTAAACCAGACAGGGGGGTGTTTGGCAAATCTCTAGCTACAATGAATGTTTTATTATGTATTCAGAGTGGAATCCTCGGGGATTATAATATTGTTGTTAAAGAAGAGTATAAAGAGGAGGATGAGGAGTATGGAGTGATGGAGCCACCTAATACCAGGAACCCACCAGAGAGATGTCCCCATCCTCTGTATTCCCGGGATTCCACACAGGAAGATCACACCATCCCCCACCATCACCAGGTAGATGATTGACAATTATTGGTAGTTCTGATTTATACACAGCATGATTGTTACAATGAATGTTTTATTATATATTCAGAGTGGAAATCTCGGGGATGATAATATTGATGTTAAAGAAGAGTATAAAGAGGAGGATGAGGAGTATGGAGTGATGGAGGAGTTTTCAGAAAGACACAAGGATATGATGGAGCCACCAAATACCAGGAACCCACCAGAGAGATGTCCCCGTCCTCTGTATTCCCGGGATTCCACACAGGAAGATCACACCATCCCCCACTGTTACAACGTTGGTGGGACGGAGCTTATAAAATACAGACTCATGGAGACAATGTGTGGGTTTTCTATGTGATGTCACAATAATAAAGCTTATATGTTACAGATGATATTCTCTCTCATTTTCTTGGTTTAGAGTGGAGATCCAATCGATATAGAATTTGAGGTTAAATCAGAAGAAGAAGAGAGGTATGTGAGGGATGATCAGCAGTCTATGGAGGAGGATGGAATAACGGGGACATTTATAGAGGAGGACACTCCTACAGAGATCAGCACAGGTGGGTCATTAACACTAAACACATTCCTCCACCCATACTGCTCACTGATTGGTCCTGAGCTGTGTTCACCGTCCTGTATTCCTGTATTTCTCTCGGATAATCTTCCTTCTCTGTGCTGCAGACACAATTTATGTATCTAGACTGGATTTATGGAGATTCTGGGGTTCAGGTGGCAGAAAAAGGTTGATTTTCACCATAAATGTTGCTCTACCTAGGCACCTGGGGCATGTGCTTTGGGTCTTCTACCTCATGCCCAGGTATAGCATGATCTCTGACAGAACAATTAATGGGGGGAGGGGCAACTACATGGCAAATGAGGTTCAATGTAGAAAAATGTAAAATAATGCATTTGGGTGGCAAAAATCTGAATGCAATCTATAGACTGGGGGGAGAACCTCTGGGGGAATCTAGGATGGAAAAGGACCGGGGGGTCCTAGTAGATGATAGGCTCAGCAATGCCAACCTGCTGCTAACAAAGCAAACAGAATATTGGCATTAAAAAGGGGATCAACTCCAGAGATAAAAGGATAATTCTCCCGCTCTACAAGACTCTGGTCCGGCCGCACCTGGAGTATGCTGTCCAGTTCTGGGCACCAGTCCTCAGGAAGGATGTACTGGAAATGGAGCGAGTACAAAGAAGGGCAACAAAGCTAATAAAGGGTCTGGAGGATATTAGTTATGAGGAAAGGTTGAGCACTGAACTTATTCACTCTGGAGAAGAGACGCTTGAGAGGGGATATGATTTCAATGTACAAATACCGGACTGGTGACCCCACAATATATAAATACCGGACTGGTGACCTCACAATAGGGAGAAAACTTTTTCGCGGAAGGGAGTTTAACAAGACTCGTGGCCACTCATTAAAATTAGAAGAAAAGAGGTTTAACTTTAAACTATGTAGAGGGTTCTTTACTGTAAGCCCCCGTCCACACGGTCGGAAATTCCGATGGGAAATGTCAGATCGGACCATGTTGTCAGAAAATCTGCCCGTGTGTGGGGCTCCATCTGACTTTTTCCGACGTAAAAAGTTTGAGATCCTGCTCTCAAATTTTCCGACAACAAAATCCGATCGGACTTTTTCCGATCGTGTGTAGAGAATTCCGATGGACAAAGTGCCACACATGCTCAGATCAAATTACGAGACCAAAGCTATTGGCTACCAGCCTCTACGTAGTTCCGTCGTACGCAACGAATGTCACCGCATTCAGAATGATCGGATTTTCAGACAAATTTGTCTGATTTTGTCCGTGTGTATGCAACACCAGTGTCGGAAAAAATCCATCGGAAAAAATCAGACGGATTTTGTTGTCGGAATTTCCGACCGTGTGCATCGGGGCTAAAAGCGGCAAGGATGTGGAATTCCCTTCCACAGGCGGTGGTCTCAGCGGGGAGCATCGATAGTTTCAAGAAACTATTAGATAAGCACCTGAACGACGGCAACATACAGGGATATACAATGTAATACTGACATATAATCACACACATAGGATGGACTTTTTTCAACCTCACCTACTATGTAACAATCCCCCCAGGATTACTTGCTCTGTTGTCTGCTGTCTGTGCCGGGTGGAGGGATATGTGTGTATAGTCTCAGACCCAAGTCACTGAGTGCAGTCTCAGGAGATGGGAGGCAGCGGTGTGGGACCTCTGCAACTTGTCTCATGTAAACATTTCATCTTCCACTGATTACTGAATACCAATATTATGAGTCCTGACCCTTACACTGTATAATTTATATTCTACATTACATACTCCTGACCCCTGCACTATATACTATATGTTGTACATTACATCATTCTGATACTCTATAGTCCTATCTGTTGTATCTTATACAATATGTTGTACATTACATAGTCCTGACTTCTGCTCTCCCCCCTCTACCCACTGCTATATATACACATAATATGGATTCTCTTTTGTTACACCCATTTCCTACCAGCTGGACATTTTATATCTGATGATTTGATTGGAGCACAGCAGGAACCAATCAGCTCATGTCTAGTAATAATCTTTTTATCTCTATTTTAGTAGATGGACGGGAGATGAGGAAAACCTCAGAGGATTGTCTCACTTTGTTTCCAGACTGTAAAGTAGAAGATGAGGACATCACACAGTATAGTCCAGGAGAAAACCCGACTACCTCAAATGTCCATCCGGCACCACACAGTGTAGATGGACCATCGTATTCCTCTTATCCTGAGGAACCTCAGACTGTGAGGGACGGTGCCGTCCTTCCAACAGAGAAGAGCTTTTCCTGTACTGAGTGTGGGAAGTGTTTCAGTTTTAAATCCAATCTTAATGTGCATATAAGATCTCACACGGGGGAGAAGCCGTATTCCTGTTCCGAGTGCGGGAAATGTTTTTCACAGAAGTCCCATCTTTCCACACATCAGAGATCTCACACGGGGGAGAAGCCGTTTTCCTGCCCTGAGTGCGGGAAATGTTTTTCACGGAAGATCAATCTTTACACACATCAGAGATCTCACACGGGGGAGAAGCCGTTTTCCTGTCCTGAGTGTGGGAAATGTTTTTCACAGAAGTCTGATCTTTCCACACATCAGAGATCTCATACAGGGGAGAAGCCGCATTCCTGTCCTGAGTGCGGGAAATGTTTTTCACATAAGGCTGATCTTAACACACATCAAAGATCTCACATGGAGGAGAAAATGTATTCCTGTTCTGAGTGCGGGAAATGTTTTTTACAGAACTCCAGTCTTTACAAACATCAGAGATCTCACACGGGGGAGAAGCCGTATTCCTGTCCTGAGTGCGGGAAATGTTTTTCACAGAACTCCAGTCTTTACAAACATCAGAGATCTCACACAGGGGAGAAGCCGTTTTCCTGTCCTGAGTGCGGGAAATGTTTTTCAGTGAAGTCCAGTCTTTCCACACATCAGAGATCTCACACAGGGGAGAAGCCGTTTTCCTGTCCTGAGTGCGGGAAATGTTTTTCAGTGAAGTCCCATCTTTCCACACATCAGAGATCTCACACGGGGGAGAAGCCGTATTCCTGTCCTGAGTGCGGGAAATGTTTTTCAGTGAAGTCCCATCTTTCCACACATCAGAGATCTCACACGGGGGAGAAGCCATATTCCTGTTCTGAGTGCGGGAAATGTTTTTCAACGGAGTCCAATCTTTACACACATCAGAGATCTCACACGGGGGAGAAGCCGTATTCCTGTCCTGAGTGCGGGAAATGTTTTTCAGTGAAGTCCAGTCTTTTCACACATCGGAGATCTCACACAGGGGAGAAGCCGTTTTCCTGTCCTGAGTGCGGGAAATGTTTTTCACAGAAGTCCAGTCTTTCCAGACATCAGATATCTCACAGGGGGGAGAGGCTGTATTCCTGTCCTGAGTGAGGGAATTGTTCCTCACTGAAGTCCTGTCTTCCTGTACATCAGGGATCCCACACAACCCTCGAGGTGTATTAGTGCCTTGAGTGTGGGAAATGTCTTCTATATGAATGTTGCTGGACATCACAGCTCTCATGTGGGGAAGACGCACACCCTGATATACACCTCAGATATACTCCATGGCTGATCTTCATCATGGAAGAAACAGTTGATAAGGAGATCAGAGATCACCAAAGACATGGATGAAGTGTTGTAAAAATACAATGGATGGGCGGCTCATACAGGTCTGGTAATGTACTTTTATGTCATGGCTTTCTTCTAGGTCCGCACCCATGCATGCGCACACCCAGAAACCTCCACTGTCATTGGCTGTAGGACAAGTTTGTCAGCAGGTCCCAGCCAATGATTTTGCCCCGTACCCTGCTGATCACCTGCAGCCAATGACAAATCACTCCTGTGTTTTATTTTGTAAACACGGGGCGCTATCTTGTGATTTCTTCTCTTCCCGAGTCCTTTTCGGTTCAGGAAGAGAAGAGAACACCACACTGTGAGTATAATCACCACACTTTACACCCACACACCTTAGATTGGCACATTTAACCCCATTGATTGCCCTCATTCACCCTTTGATCACCCCTGTCACCCAACCAGTGCCATTAGTACAGCCTCAGTGTACAGTATTTTTCACCAATCGCTGTATTAGGGTCACTTGTTACATCAGATAGTGCCAGGGTCAGCTAGCATTAGATTGCCCGCACACTATCGCACTCACGCTATAGGATCCTGATCACCAACATTACTAGTATAGTGTCTGTATGGATCAATATCCTGATCACCAACATTACTAGTATAGTGTCTGTATGGATAAATATCCTGATCACCGCCATTACTAGTATAGTGTCTGTATGGATCAATATCCTGATCAGGAACAGAACTATATTGGTGTCCCCCTTAGTATAGTGTCCCTAATAACGCAGCGTTGGCAGGATCAGCCATTCTGCCCCCCAACAAATGCAGGTTCAGTAGATCACCGGCACCTCTGATACATTGCACACATAACCGCAGTGTTGGCAGAATCAGGCCTGATCTCTTCTAGCACTAGCAGGTAAGTTTCATTTGTGTAGCACCCTGGAGTTTAGTCAGGGAGCTCCTCACAAATTTACTTGCCAGGAGTAGTTATCCTGGTTGATTGTTAGAGATCTATTGATTTCTCCCTAAGTTTGGCCTTGTTGCACTTTTCTCTTCTACCACTAGGTGGCCGGGTACTTGGTGGTACTAGATATGAGAAGGGCAACCCAAGGTCAGGTTATGGGTATATGGGGTATCTCAGCCAATGGGCAGGGGTTTTCTTGAATCCCTTGGCCTGCTGGGAGAACCTATATATTGGGGTGGAGTCAGGTGATCGTTGTTTTGTGCCTCCCGGATGGCTGTCTGGGTGGATGTGTGTTGTATTGCCCCAGGTTGCTAGACCGGAGATTGTTCCTAACCCTGGCACTTCTGGCTGCTAGGCTGTCTGAGGTCCTATCCAGAAGTAAGAGAGCAGCGTAGGGTTGGACTGCGGCTTGCAGTCCAACCAAAAGTGACAGTTCTGCTGGCTGGAGAACTTGTCATGGTCGGAGGCAGAGGGGTAGCCACTAAGGGACCAACCACCTTATTACCAGGGACCTCAGTGAGTAACTGAAGCAAGTGCCGAAACAGTATTCTCACCGAACCGGCATGGTGGAGAATCGGGAAACTTCAGGCGGTGATCAAGTCAGGGACCCAACCAGCAGAGGTGACCCTTTTAAAGCAGCCTTGTGTGTCAAGCCAGGGACCGAGCAGGCCAGTGGGCCGAAGCTTGAGAAGTATCTGGAGTGCCAAGCTAGGGACCCAGCAGAGAGGTTGGGGTGACGCTTGAGGAAGATACCACTGTGAAGATTGGAGAAGCTTAAGAGATTTAGAGTCAGTGAATCAGAGGGTCTAGTGAGAGAACTGGAGCTCAGTGGGCTGAAGAACTACAAGGAGAAGTTGTAGTGAAGGTGAAAGAACTGTTATGTTTTGTGTTAGGAACTATTAAAGACTGTTGCCATAGGAGACAGCATTACTGCACGTGCAGCTGTGGCGTCTTGCTGGAGGCCTTTCCCTGCACGGCTGACCTCCTATTGAAGTTTCGGAGTGCTAATTAATCTTGCAACTACTCAAGGGTGTCCTGTCCCTAACCCTCTTTCCTTCAAAAAGTTTGTAAGAGAAATAAACATCTCATTTGCATTCAAGAAGTGTCTGGTGCCCAATAACTTCCACCTTGCACCCACTATGCCTCACAACCAACCATATACAGAAGGATATCAGCTATCTCTGGCTCTGGAGGTTCTCATTAGACTGAAGGAGGCCAGAAACCTTGCTACATTTGTAGTACTTCAAGCAGTCCCTGACAGCTAGTAGCTCTTTTTCCTGTGAGTCGCAGTAGGTGAATTTAGTGGCCAAAATGTCCCAACAAAGGTACTCTAGGGAAGAGGCCTACAGGATTCTGAGTATGACAGCTGAGAGCAAAGGAGGAGTCCTCACTGACAGAATCAGGCTCTGCATACAAACCTGTAGAGAGCAGCGGAACCCTGACAGGGAGCTCAGAGGATGGAGGAGAGGTCCCTGCTAAGGTCAGGTGTACCCGACCCCGGGTAGCTGAAGTGCTAGGAACACTTGATTTGTCTAATATGCAGCAGGATTCCAGTACTAGTGCCACACTACCTTTTGGTGAGCTGTCAGGCACCAGCGGCCTAGTACATCCTAGTCTTTTACATACCAGGACAGAAGTATTTTGTGCTGACCCGGCGAGTCCCACAAATGCAGTCCAAGCTGGTGAGGTGGCTAGCACCAGTATCGTCCTGCAGACACCAATAATTCAACCACAGACCCATACAGCCCATAGTGTTCCACCAGATGTGCTTGCAAATGCTGATTGGCAGCCCACAGATTCTGCCCCTCATAATCAACCTCTCCCAGAAATTTGCAGATGTGTATACGCCCCCAACAAACCATCTATGTAGATGAGGCCATCATACATTTCACTGGCCACCTTGGAGGGTGGGGGTACCCCTCTCCTGCCACCGATAAAAGTGATCTTGTGGCGAATCCACCGCAGACACCACTTTTATTTAAAGAGAAACGCATGCTGTTCCTGAAAATACCGGTGTCATGGCAGCTAGCTGCTGCCATAACAATGGTGTTTGGCGTCAAAGTACCAACGTACGGGTATGGTGATTTGCCTGAAGTGGTTAAAGGTTAACTCCACTTTTGTGGGGGGAAAAAAGTAGCAAATAAAGAAAAAATAATATAGCGCATATAATGACAGTTGACAGTTATTTATGAAACCACTCCCATTAGACTCACTCAGAACAGAGGCACAGACAAACACGCAGGGATTTCTTCAGAATAACAAAAGGTAGGAATCCGCAACAAAGGTTGTTATATTCCTTGCAATGTGCATAGATCACGCAGAGGGGGAATTTTTTTTCTCAACAAAAGTGGAGTTACGCTTTAAGCATTGTAGTTTACTTTGCAGGAACACCAATCCGCAGCACCACTGATCTGTTTATTCTGACAGCAGCAGGGCATTGCTCTCAGAATGCATACATCCATGCCTGCAGTGCTGCAGGAGGAGATTTCTCATCCACAGTTTAAAAAAATGTGTATACCCAAGCATGAGGGGCCTGTGTAGTCAGTAAATGGATTGCTGCTTTGCTTCAGCATATACCGTATATACTCGAGTATAGGCCGTCCCCGAGTATAAGCCGAGGCCCCTAAATCACCACAAAAAAATGGGGAAACGTATTGACCCGTGTATAAGCTGAGGTGCAAAAAGGCAGCAGCTACTGTAAGTGGAAAAAGGGTCAGCAATGCCCATCTGCATGTCCCCTGTACAGACCCCCGTGTCCCCATTGCAGCCCGTGTCCCCATTGCAGCCTACCTGTGCCGATCCGTGGGTCCGGGGTCCTGTGTCCGGGGTCCGTGCAGCCGATGAGGTCCCGCTCTGTCCCCCCCACAGCGTGTACGGCGTACGGCGCCATTACAAATTTAAAAGCCGTGCCTCCTCCTCCTCCTCGTCCGTGATAGGAGGAACACTTTTTTCCCAGCAGTCAGTGTGCAGTGTTCCGCCTATCAAGGACATTCTCTCATCCTCGTCCATGAGATGAGAATGACAGGCCATCCGTGATAGGCGGAACACTGTACTGCTGGGAAAATTAGTGTCCGCCTATCACTGACCGGCGGGAGGCGGCGCGGCTTTTTAACACTGCCGTCTGTCTGCATGACAAGCTGTTCATGTAGGCAGGCGGCGGTGACTCGAATATAAGCCGAGGGGTGGACTTTCAGACCTAAAAAAGGGTCTGAAAATCTCGGCTTATATTCGAGTATATACGGTATATTGTTTTACTTTTTTGGTATAGATTTCAGTTAAAAAAAATTGTTGTTTTATTAAGTTAAAGAGGGAGTCCGACTTTTAAAAAGAGGACACTCTCCTGTCCCAGGGTCCAGCGATGTCGGCATCCGAGGCCGATATGGTTTCCCGGTCCTCGGATGCTGCCGCCGCCATCTTTTGTATTGGAATCAGGGGATTAAGCCTTGCGGCTTCACTTTCCGGCTCTCTACTGCGCATGCGCGATTCGTACAGCGCAATAGGAATGCTCCGTGCTGTCTCTGGGACCCGTGTGTGTCCCAGCAGACAGCGCGGCTGGACAGAAAGAGGCATAGACTCCTGTGCGAGTCTATGCCCGGAAGTGGGTGCAAATACCTGTCTTAGACAGGTATCTGCACCCCCCTGAAAGGTGTCAAATGTGACACCGGAGGGGGGGAGTTTTCCCGAAAAGCGGAGCTTCAATTTTTGTGTGACACTCCGTTTTAATCTCATATCATTATTGTGTTTTATTGTTAACCATTGTTTGCTTTGTAGGAACGTCAATCCACTGCAGCACTGATCTGTTTATTCTGACAGCAGCAGGGTGTTGCTCTCAGAATACATACATCCATGCCTGCAGTGCTGCAGGAGGAGATTTCTCATCCACAGTTTAAAAAAAATGTGTACGCTCAAGCATGAGGGTGGTTAGTGGGCCGATTGCTCCTATGCTTCAGCATATCATTTTTTCACTTTTTTCTGGCAGAGATTGCTTCATCCACATTGGTCAATGTGAATGGAGGAATCATTTTTTTTTATGCTCAAGCATTACAAGCATGGGGTGGACAGTGGGCGGTAGCTCCTTTGCTTCAGCATATACTTTCTTCATTCATGCTGAGAGGCATGTTGAGTGCATGGAAGATTTTTATTTTTTGCCACAAATTTTTGGAAAATGAAAACTATGGAGATTCGACATGTGAGAGACTTTTTGGCAGTCTAGACACGTACATCAGCCCAAAATCCAATAATTTCCTTATTTCACTTCTTGACTACCTATCACAGTTTCGGAGGCCCTGAAATGCCAGGATAGACACCCCCAAATTGTCCCTTTTTGGAAAGAAGACACTCCAAGGAATTTGATAAGAGGTATGGTGAGTATATTGTAGATCTTATTTCTTGCCACAAGTTTTTGGAAAATGAAAAAAAAAAGGAAAATGTATTTTTTATTTTTATTTTTTTAATTTTTACAACCTTGTGGCAAAAATGAGATCTGCAAAATACTGACCGTGCCTTTTATGAAATTCTTTAGGATATCTACTTATGAAAAATAGGTAATTTGGGGGGCATGTTTTTACTGTAGAGGAAATGTGTAAGTTCTGTATATAATTGTATTCTATTTTGTATGTATTGCACATGGCACTAATGATGTTTTAATTACATGTTTGCATTCTTTTGAGTGCTGATTAGAATTACCCTGCCTATGTTATGCCCATTGTAACCATACAAGTACAATTGTAATAATAATGGGATACCTATGTAATCATGTATATAAAAACCTTCAATTGCGTCATAATAAAACACAACAGTTATTTGGAAAGATGCAAAGTGTCTCTTTTGTGTCTGTTCCCTACTGCAGTAGTTATTATTAATTTGGAACCACTAATCAATATGAGGATAGGAGTTGTCTATCAATAAAATTCCATATCAGATGGTGAGCTTTGCCTAGGACAGTGATGGCGAACTTTGGCATTCCAAATGTTTTGAAACTACATTTCCCATGTTGCTCATGCACTCTGCAGTGTAGTTGAGCATCATGAGAGGCATGTTGAGTGCATGGAAGATTTTTATTTTTTGCCACAAATTTTTGGAAAATGAAAACTATGGAGATTCGACATGTGAGAGACTTTTTGGCAGTCTAGACACGTACATCAGCCCAAAATCCAATAATTTCCTTATTTCACTTCTTGACTACCTATCACAGTTTCGGAGGCCCTGAAATGCCAGGATAGACACCCCCAAATTGTCCCTTTTTGGAAAGAAGACACTCCAAGGAATTTGATAAGAGGTATGGTGAGTATATTGTAGATCTTATTTCTTGCCACAAGTTTTTGGAAAATGAAAAAAAAAAGGAAAATGTATTTTTTATTTTTATTTTTTTAATTTTTACAACCTTGTGGCAAAAATGAGATCTGCAAAATACTGACCGTGCCTTTACACACACTATATACACAGTCAGTCTAGTGTATATATATATATATATATATATATATATATATATATATATATATATATATATATATATACACAGTTGCAATAAAAAGTATGTGAACCATTTTGGAATGATATAGATTTCTGCACAAATTGGTCATAAAATGTGATCTGATCTTCATTGAGTCACAATAGACAATCACAGTCTGCTTAAACTAATAACACACAAATAATTAAATGTTACCATGTTTTTATTGAACACACCATGTAAACATTCACAGTGCAGGTGGAAAAAGTATGTGACTCCCTAGACTAATGAGATCTCCAAGAGTTAATTGGAGTGAGGTGTCAGCCAACTGGAGTCCAATCAATGAGATGAGATTGGAGGTGTTGGTTACAGCTGCCCTGCCCTATAAAAAACACACACCAGTTAACCATCCCTGTTAGCGAATCTACGATACGTAAAACACTAAACAAGAATGGATTTCATGGGAGGATACCACAGAGGAAGCCACTGCTGTCCAAAAAAAATGTCTGCATGTTTACAGTTTGCACATGAGCACCTGGATATTCCACAGCAGTACTGGCAAAATATTCTGTGGACAGATGAAACCAACGTTGAGTTGTTTAGAAGAAACACACAACACTGTGTGGAGAAAAAGAGGCACAGCACACCAACGTCAAAACCTCATCCCAACTGTGAAGTATGGTGGTGGAGGCATCATGGTTTGGGGCTGCTTTGCTGCATCAGGGCCTGGACAGACTACTATCATCGAAGGAAAAATGAATTCCCAAGTTTATCAAGACATTTTGCAGGAGAACTTAAGGCCATCTGTCCACCAGCAGAAGCGCAACATAAGATGGGTGTTGCAACAGGACAACGACCCAAAGCATAGAAGTAAATCAACAACAGAATGGCTTAAACAGAAGAAAATACGCCTTCTGGAGTGGCCCAGTCAGAGTCCTGACCTCAACCTGATTGAGATGCTGTGGCATGACCTCAAGAAAGCGATTCATACCAGACATTCCAAGAATATTGCTGAACTGAAACAGTTCGGTAAAGAGGAATGGTCAAGAATTACACCTGACTGTTGTGCACGTCTGATCTGCAACTACAGGAAACGTTTGGTTGAAGTTATTGCTGCCAAAAGAGGTTCAACCAGTTATTATTAGATGAAGATCAGATCACATTTTATGACCAATTTGTGCAGAAATCCATATCATTCCAAAAGGTTTCACATACTTTTTATTGCAACTGTGTGTGTATATATATATATATATATATATATATACTCTGCATCCAGTCAGTGTAGCCTATAGATCTACATTCTACAGTGCATTCCGTGGTGTACTATTTGTAATCTACTTCAGGCAGTGTATTTGATATATATATATATATATATATATATACACTCTGCAGCATCCATTGTAGCGTATATCTACAGTGCATTCCGTGGTGTACTGTTTCTACTACTTTCTGGTGGTGTACACAGCACACAATACAGTGCAGCCGTAGTGCAGTTGCTACTACTTTTCTGGTGGTGTACACAGTACACAATACAGTGCATCTGTAGTGCAGTTGCTACTACTTTTCTGGTGGTGTACACAGTACACAATACAGTGCAGCCTTAGTGCAGTTGCTACTACTTTTCTGGTGGTGTACACAGTACACAATACAGTGCAGCCGTAGTGCAGTTGCTTCTACTTTTCTGGTGGTGTACAAATTACACAATACAGTGCAGCTGTAGTGCAGTTGCTACTACTTTTCTGGTGGTGTACACAGTACACAAAACAGTGCAGCCGTAGTGCAGTTGCTCCTACTTTTCTGGTGGTGTACACATCACACAATACAGTGCAGTGTGGTGTTGCCAAACAAAATTTACATCATGTCCGGAAGGCCACCAAGGAGAGGCAGACGCTCACAGGCCACTAAAAGAGGGCAAGCAGGCTCTGTGTCTACAGTCAACAGTGCTGGTCGCAGACATGCTGCATCCTCTGCAGGTGGCCGTGGGGCACGTTTGTCATTTTTTTTTGCTGCTGGCCGTGTTATTGAGCCACAACATGCAGAAGAGTTGGTTGAGTGGATAAGAAAGCCGTCCTCATCCTCTGTCACCCAGGCTCAGAGTAGTTTGCCTTCCAATGCACCTGCCAAAGCGGCCTATTCCACTGGCTCCTTGTCCACAGTCACTCCTTCCGTAGCCCCATCATCATGCACTGAGGAGTCCCCCAAACTATTTGATCACAGTGTTGGGTACATGCTGATGGAGAATGCACAGCGATTTGAAGGCTCCGATGTTGGTTGCCAGGTTGAGGAAGGGAGTAACGTGTGCCTAGAGAGAGGGGGTGCCCAAGAAGGACAAGAAACTGGCAGTCATGTTCCCCCAGCCTCAGCATACTGCCAAGTTTGTGCCAGTGATGAGCAGGGAGGGGATGATGAGGCCACTGACTCAAATTGGGTGCCTGATAGAAGAGAGGAAGAGGCACAACTCCAAGGCAGGAGGCAGGATGTCCTCTAGGGGGCAGCTTAAGGGCAGCCACCATACTGCATCACACCGCAGAGCTCCGCAGGTGCAGGGTGCTCCTGACTCCCCGCTGATTTTGAAAAATTCCTGGGTGTGGGCCTTTTTTGAGACGTGTGCAGCAGATCACACCGTTGCTGTTTGCAACCTATGTCTGAAGTGGATCAAGCATGGCCAAAACAGCAGCCGCTTGGGCACCACCATATGACGACCTCCCATGCAGTCCGTTGGCAACAGCACTTGAAAGACCCACATCAAAGAAAAAGGCAGACCTCTCCTTGCTCCTCGTCTGGGATCTCCAACCCCGCTATACCTCCAGTCCTCTCAGAAACCTGCACTGAGAGGAATGAAGGTATAGCAATAGGTTCAAGTTCTTGCAGCCAATCTGCTAGCAGTACACCTCCATCTGATTTTAGCAGGCAAATTTCCCTACCCCAGTTGCTAAAACGAAAAAAGAAATTCGGTCCCAGCCATCCACATGCTCAGCGTCTGAATGCTAGCTTGGCCAAATTGCTAGCACTGCAACAGCTGCCTTTTCAGCTGGTAGACTCTGCCCCCTTTCGTGAGTTTGTAGAATGTGCTGTACCTCAGTGACAGGTTCCAAAACGCCATTTATTTTCACGGAAGCCCATTCCGGCTCTCTACCAGCATGTGGAAGCCAATGTTTTGGCCTCGTTGGACAGGGCGGTCAGCAGTAAGGTGCATATAACCGCTGACTCATGGTCTAGCAGACATGGGCAGGGACGTTACCTTTCCTTCACTGGGTAACTGGCAGCTGGGAAGGATGCAGGAGAGGGTTCAGTATTGTTGGAGCTTGTTCCGCCATGTTGTGAATTTATGAAGAAATATATCTAATATTCGCTGGCAGAGATGGGAGATTCAGTAGGCCTAACAAAAAAAATAGAAATTAACTTTTGCTCTTGAAAAGCAGATGAACTGGTTGCCTCTTTTACGAGTCTCAAATATATAAAGTTTACAAGCCTGTATTGAGCCAGAAAGGATACAGGAACAATGGTAGCCTTTGTCACCAAACAAAAGGTGTGTACTTATTTTTGTTGATTAGTTTGAGAAGTCCAAATTTATGAGGTGTCATCACTTGGAGGTGGTCCGTGACTGGGAAGAATCCTTTGTGCTGAAGTAAAGGCTGTTTGGACAATTTACAACCATCAATACAAAAATTCTAAAGCCAAGACATTTCCCGACAAAGCCTATTATGTGAAGTCCTAGGAAATTGTGTACAAAGCTAAGCTATCAAAACATGTATTGGACTGTTCAAAGTCCATTTCAAAACATGATTTTATAAGTAGAGGCAAACCGACATATGTTCAAAATATATATATATATATATATTCAGAAGACAGTGAATATAAATCATTCAAAATATCTGTGAGATGTGTAGGTCACAAAAGAAAACTATGAGTCAGTATCTGATGAGTTGATGAAATCGGTTATTGTTCTGCCCATATTGTCATAGTAATATGTGCTATGTGCTGTTACAGATTATACTGCAATGTTGGTTTGACATTGTTGCCATCTAGTGGCCAGAGTTAGTTATTATTTTGTCACTAGGAAAAGGAATTCCTTTACATTCAAGGCAGTAACCTTTAACCTGGAACTGGTATCTTCACAGTAAAGAGCAGTAACCTTTAACCTGGAACTGTATTTCCTTCATTTTATGACTGCTCCATGATATAACAGACTGCAGACAGAAGAGCTCTCATCTATTCCTGGATTAATGGTGGAATTGTCTGTGAGTACACTCACTGATAGAGTGAAGCTGCTGTATAATGTTTTAATGTACTGACACATATGTTTTGTTTATGTTTATGTTGTAGTTTTACAAAGTTATTCGGAAAAAGAATACATACAGATTTGATGTCTCACGTTTCTTGACTTCTGAATTATTGTTAAGCTGTCTGACTAGTGTTATACAACAGTTCAATAACGCGAAGCAGAACAGTTATAAAGAAAACATAATAAATAAAGGGTGATTATTAATAGAATTGTTTTAGGAACAAATTAGTATTAAGACAAATATATGATTATGATATGAATGTATTAGAATTGAAATGCTTAGATAAACAAATATTGATTGGATACCCAAATTATACAGGTATCCAGATAGATAAAAACTGTATGTGATGTTGATTAATATATATATATACATATAACTTGTGTCCTTTTCAAATGGACTAAATTTGCAGCTATACAATGATATGCATATATATCACCATTTTATGCAAGTGATTGATCAATAATTATGCTAGGCAATTTGATAGGTTGGGGTTAGTAGAATTCCCAAATATTAAAGATATAGATATTTCCACTAAAGTAAAATATACAGTATAAAATAAAATATATTACTTTACAGAGCAGCCCCAAAACACATGTGGGACACCTGGTGGTTGAAGGTGCAATTACATTAAAAACATTTAGGCCAATAGGAAAGAGACACATACCTTTTGGGCTGAACATATTACATGTTTTATGATCTTATTGTGTGAGAGGGTATTTAAGAAGCAAGAGAGATAGTCAAAAGAGGGGACAGCTCAGGGGATGCAACCTGAGAGCTCAGGGACCCACCCTGGGGAAGGGACACTGGGAGAGAAACATCTTCCCAGATAGACTGACAGCCATGCCTGGAAATATACTTTAAACTCCAAGGAGATTCCTGAACCCGGTAGCCATCCTAAGTCCAGACTAATAGCCATTTTGGAATGGGTAAATATAACATGTTGATTTTATCTGGTATGTTCTCTTAATTATTGATGAATTGAATATTCTAATATTGGTAATCATTCTCCAGAATCAATAACCGCCTTTTAGATTTTTTCTCCAATATTCAATTTTTTACTTTTTGCATTGTTACCAAATTTTATTGACAAACAATTGTCTAAAGTATTTCGCATTGTTCAACGTTACTTACCTGCAGCATAGTAACGGCTGGGTGTGTGAAATACAGACATTATGTTAAATTGTCAAGTATAAGGTTATTGATTCTACTGAAGAAGTTATCATGGTGATATTGTGTCCAAGGTACTACGCCTATTTTGAGGGTATTTCCATTAATTGTCAAATGTTCAAATAATGCAATCTGTATTTTAATTTCATGTAAATATTTGTTTTCTGTCAACCAATAAATGTGACTATTAAGTATGATCACTCGTCTCCGTGAACAAGTTTCGCATATATAGACTGTGTCGTATAGATTGATCTTGTATCTTAAAAATATCTTCGTTAAAAATTACTTAATAAAAATGTGCGGGAAACTTTCCTAAAAAAAGCACATCATATTAAATGGAGGCACTGCGTGAGATAACGTCGATATTTTGTACAGGATCAGTCATAGTTACGGTGGTGACAGAAATAATATTTTGCATGAAATTATTAATTATTAATTTTTTAAAAAAAATATTTTTGCCAAGAAAAATGTCTGGTCAAAGTGAATTTTATGTTGATAGGGATTATCAAGAGTCAGTCCTTAGTGGTAATATGAGTACTCAGACAAATTTGATACAAGTACAGGAAATGTTGGATATGTTTTCAAAAATTAACATGACAAATCATGCCGAAAAAAGTTTGTCTAACGAGACTAGTCTAGAAGCAGGCATTGAAGGCCTTATAAACCACGCCCGTCAGTTAATAAAAGACGTGTGGAACGTGGAAGGTCAAAGCGATGAACTCACAGACAGCTCCTCTGAGACAAAGGAAATAGAAAGGCCTGATCCCATGCATTTTGAATTAAGCGATAACCTGATGTATCTTTATAGTGAGTTTAAAAGTCAATATACCCAACAGGAGAGTGATATCTTAGAACCCCAGTCCCATTTAATAGAAGGGGAATATGAGCCCACTAAAAAGCTAAAGGAAATTAATGACAAGGCAGATTGTTATGATGAGTCTACAGTGACAATGATGAAATATGAAATAAAACAGATGCAAAATAATGCAATAATAATGCTGGAAGAATGTCACCAATTAAATAAAGAGTGTAAACAATTAAGAGAGAAGGAGAGTTTTCTGCAGGAAAACGAGTCTCCTGACGAAAGTTGCAGAGTAATAGGCAGTGGAAATTTAAAAAGTTGCCGAGTAATAGGCAGTGGAAATTTAGAAAGTTGCAGAGTAATATGCAGTGGAAATTTAAAAGAAGAAACAAATCAGCTTAGGTCAGGACAGGAATCCCTAATTAAGCAACAAGAAGAATTAAAAGAACAAGGGAAGTTTATGCCCCAGAATAATGCTCAGATACTTAACCCTGAAAGTATAGAATCTGATAATACCCCAAAATTTGACTCTCAACCTAAAGTTTGGGAGTTACATAATGAAGAGGAATTAGAAAAAGTAACCATATTCTACCCCAAGCCATCTGTAGAGCAAAGGGGGGTAAAAATTGAACCACCACATGAAAATGGGTCTAATCAGTTTTCTTTGGGATCAGAGAAAACTACAGGCACCCCTAAACAGGATGCCTCAGAAATAATAAAATTTTTAAAAGATGCTGTCCCAGTGTTTAAGGAAGAGGGATCCGTATGCATTATTGACCACATTGAGGCCTATGAAAATGCTTTATCAGCTTTAGGCCTAAATGATGACCAATCTAGGATTAATTTCTTACCGTGGGTATTTGAAACCAAACACCGTCCATTCTGCGAAGAGTTAAAAAGTCTGTTGGGTACTGCCTGGCAAGAAATTAAAAACGGCTGTCATCTAGGATTTGTCCCGCACAAAAATGTTAACGCGGCTAGCGCGGATATACACAATATCACATGTACCAATAATCAAAGCCCCACCGAATTTATGGATGTGCTCAAAAGTGTTGTCCACTTAGCAGAAAAGGAGCCAGGTTATGATAAAACTGGGTTTGAACCCATGTTCTTCGAATCCCCACCTACCCACATAAAAGTGAATTTAGCAAAAGATTACAAAGGGGGGTGTTCACTGGAGTCTTTGGTAAAAGAGAGTAACAATTTGTACTCTATCCAACAGACTGGTGAAAACAATGGAAGGCCTGAAGGCCCTATGATGAAATGTGTGGATGAATTTTATGTATCTCCTCAATCATTACAGTCCAAAACCAAGAAAAAGAGATACGCTGATATAGTCAGAGGAGAGATGCTACCGAGTTTCCCCAGTGGGAAACCAATGTCCCCACCCATCAGAAGGGGGGAGCAGAGACCACCCTTTAGAGGGGGAGTTCAAAGACCACCTCAGGAGTCTCATCCAAAGGATCCAGACCCGAGGTTTAGGAGAAACTATAGGGTATACCTCCAACGGGTCAGATTTAAACCTAAGGGTAGACACCCTCACCTTTACCGGTGTAATTGGCTTCGGGGGCCTACACGGGTAAATAGGGAGAAACTACAGGGTAGGACACCTCAAAATCCCCAGAACAATAGGGAACAACTATCCCAAAATCAAGACAATGTTTCTGATGGTGATATGTCTGATCAAACTGAGCCAGTAGTCCCCAGAAAGTACAGAAACCGGGTCCCACAACCCAATTCTGATCAGTTTATAAGCAATACAGAAACCAAAATAGACAAAATTACGGATATGTTACACGGTTTGAATAAGTACTGAATGCATGTACTCAAGCGCTACTATGAATTTAAAAATCAGAGATGCAACCGATATTTAAGATAACCAAATGATGTAGCTGCAACCCATATAATAGTGTTCCCACACGTAAAATAAGTTAAAGACAAGTACACATTTTTGTGTAATAGGTGCGCTTAAATCAACCTTAAAAACTCAATAGATTGTTTAAAATAAATTATTTAGGAGACCTCTGTGCCAAACGTGAATAATATGTGATATATGAATACGTGATAAAATAAATAAAACAGTGTTAAGTGTATTAAAACTTCCTTCAAAAGGTGAATTTGCTGAGGTATAGATGGCTGCAGTGCGCATAAACCTCATACAATATATGGTTTGATAATCCGTGCAAACCAAAGATTGGTCAAATGAGGAACAGATATATAGGATCTAAAATGTTGAACTTTCTATAGTACACCGGCAAATGGTGTGGACCAGTTAGTTACTTTAGTTCAGCGTGTTGTGCCAATTTGTGAAATAAATAAATAGATTGACTTAATTAATTGAATAGATTAAAAACCACGAGTGTATCAATAGTTTCATGGCTAAAATGAACAGGAATAGCAATTCTTCAAGGGGCAAATCCTGTGGCCAGCCAAGGGCCACAGAGCCTTTTAAGCGCCTATGTTAAAATAAATCAGAGGAATGCACTGAATAAATATATAGGAAGTAGAGGTTCTAACACTATGTTTCTCCCGGGTCACAGTAATGAGGATCCTGAAATCCCTTCCGGGGGATTGTGGTTGTTAGATATTAATTATTCTCCTATTTTTCAGTGGTCACTTCATTCCTCTGACATAAACAGGTCGCTCCAAACAGCCTAATTTCAAGAAGTTGACGAAGACGGTAATTCCAGAGGAAGACCGAATCCTAAAGACATTAATATCAGGAGGCCTAAATGGTTTGATATTTTGGTAAAAGATGAGGAGTCACCCGCATAAGGTAGTTTGATTGCCTTAAATGAGTTATATTGACACCCCAAAGGGGGGAGAATTTATTTGTTTTATTCCTCACAAGTAGAAGGTTGACTATAATGCCAAATATCTTATTACTGACAGTGAGTTGTCACTTACATGTCAAACTGAAATGCTTTTATTGTTACTCCAGAACCGCTACAATTAAGCTAAAAAAAAAAAAATGGTTCTGAAGAACATAAGTCAGTCATAAATGTCTGGTATCCACAGCTATTAATAAATGTCCTCATGATAATGAGCCCTGGAGCTTGGTCTCCCATAGCAAATGTGTCATACATTGTCTTTATATCCAAGGTGTTTAGTTAAAGGACTGATAACACAATGGGAAAGAGGGGGGCTCTGAGGAAGCCCAGGATACCTGCTTGACATGGATATCTCAAAATCATATAAAAAGAAAAAGGACATATATGTTTTTCTCATGGAATCTATTTTCCTTTACAGAACCAATATGTCCATGAGCCGGTCAACAGAACCGAGAGTCCAACATGTGTGAAACATCCAGAGAAGGAACCGTATGTGGAATCCAGGGACATCATTGATGGCCAGTCTACAGGGACAAAACCCACCAGGACAGCCAAGAACCAAAAGGTGCCCGGAGTGATCCATTTCCCGCCAAAGAACGGATGACGGCCCTGAGATGCACACATCGATCACAAACCCAGTTTTGTTTTCAAAAAAAATTACACCCATCTGCAGGTGTCTATACCTTTTAAATATATCCACAATCCGGATCCATTTTCACAACTCGACTTACAAGGCCCAAACGAAGCCATATTTCTTCAACAAGTTGCACTGGGAAAATCTGTCAGATGACTTCCGGCAACCGACAAATTTCCAAGGGGGGCTTTGTTGTGAATTTATGAAGAAATATATCTAATATTCGCTGGCAAAGATGGGAGATTCAGTAGGCCTAACAGATGAACCGGTTGCCTAATTTACAAGTCTCAAATATATAAAGTTTACAGGCCTGTATTGAACCAAAAAAGGAGACAGGAACAATGGTAGCCTTTGTCACCAAACAAAAGGTGTGTACTTATTTTTGTTGATTAGTTTGAGAAGGCCAAATTTATTAGGTGTCATCACTGGAGGTGGTTCGTGACTGGGGAGAATCCTTTGTGCTGAGGTGAAGGCTGTTTGGACAATTTACAACCATCAATACAAAAATCCTAAAGCCAAGGAGTCTGTATTGTCCTCACTTCTCATAAGACAATGACTAGGATACCAAGTGAAGTTTGTTTTTCAACAGGACAAATAATGAGAATAAACATGAGATTGTTCACCCGAATGTCTAAAGTTCATCTCAAAACATAATGTTACCAGTCAATTCATAGTATATGTGATATCTGTCAGTCACAAAAGAAAACTGTCATTTTAGTATCCGATGAATTGATGAAATCGGTTATAAAGAAAACATAATAAATATAGGGTGATTATTAATAGAATTGTTTTAGGAACAAATTAGTATTAAGATATATATATGATTATGCTATGAATATATTAGAATTTAACTATGCTAGATAAACAAATATTGATTGGATACCCAAATTATACAGGTATCCAGATAGATAAAAAACTGTATGTGATGTTGATTAATATATATACATATAACTTGTGTCCTTTTTAATGGACTAAATGTTCACAGATATACAATGAGATGCATATATATCACCATTTTTATGCAAAGTGATTGATCAATAATTATGCTAAGCATATTTGATAGTATGGGGTTAGTAGAATTCCCAAATATTAAAGATATAGATATTTCCACTAAAGTAAAATATACAGTATAAAATAAAATATATTACTTTACAGAGCAGCCCCAAAACACATGTGAGACCCCTGGTGGTTGAAGGCGCAATTACATTTAAAATATTTAGGCCAATAGGAAAGAGACACATACCTTTGGGCTGAACATATTACAAATTTTATGATCTTATTGTGTGAGAGGGTATTTAAGAAGCTAGATAGATAGTGAGAGGGAAACAGCTCAGGGGAACCTGAGAGCTCAGGGACCCACCCTGGGGAAGGGACACTGGGAGAGAAACATCTTCCCAGATAGACTGACAGCCATGACTGGAAATATACTTTAAACCTCCAAGGAGATTCCTGAACCCGGTAGCTATCTTAAATCCAGACTAATAGCCATTTTGGAATGGGTAAATATGCCATGTTGATTTTATCTTGTATGTTCTCTTAATTATTGATGTATTGAATATTCTAATATTGGTAATCATTCTCCAGAATCAATAACCGTCTTTTAGATTTTTTTCTCTAATATTCAATTTTTATTATATATTACTTTTTGCATAGTTGCTTTTTATTGACAAACAAATGTCTAATTTGTTTCGCATTGTTCAACGTTACTTACCTGCAGCATAGTAACGGCTGGGTGTGTGAAATACAGACATTATGTTAAATTGTCAAGTATAAGGTTATTGATTCTACTGAAGAAGTTATCATGGTGATATTGTGTCCAAGGTACTACTCCCATTTTGAGGGTATTTCCATTAATTGTCTAAATGATCAAGTAATGCAATCTGTATTTTAATTTCATGTAAATATTTGTTTTCTGCCAACCAATAAATGTGACTATTAAGTATGATCACTCGTCTCCGTGAACAAGTTTTGCATATATAGACTGTGTCGTATAGATTGATCTTATATCTTAAAAATATCTTCGTTAAAAATTACTTAATAAAAATGTGCGGGAAACTTTCCTTAAAAAAGCACAACACCTCCCTGTGCTCCTCAGCTTTTTGATTGTGTTTCCTCACAGCGAACCGTTTTGTTGTTTTCTAATAAACCCGAAGCAGAGGACTGGTGGTTCTCCCCCTGGGAGCTGAACCACAGGCTTGTGAAGCCTTTGGGTCTGGTAGGGCTTGCCCTTCCTGGGGGAGTTTCCCCATCTTCCTCGGGAGGGGCATCAGAGCTTGCTGAAGGACCCTGGGTACAGTGGGGTACCCAGAACTTCAGGGACCATTGTTTCCTGCTTCCTCCCCCTTACCTGGTGGGTGTCTGTTTAGTGGGGGGAGCTGGTGGTCGGATTTCCAGTGGGGCACGCCGTTGCAGTGGGCCCCGACTCCTGGGCCTCTGGGTGGGCGGTGTGGCTTGCAGGGGAGAGGAGATGGTGCTAGAGTGCCATCTTGCCAGCGGCAGGAAGAGGATTGACGCAGCTTCCTCCCTTGCATCAGAAATGACACTGCTGCGTGTCCCATGAGGGCAGGTTACATCTGGGTCTCTGAGACTTTGGTAAAATGGTGGCGTCCTAGGACACCAGGAGCAGAGGTCTGGCCGTCAGTGGAGGCAGGTGTCTACAGCCTGCTCTGGCCAGCATCAAGCACCACTCAGCAGGACAAGCTGCGGTGTAGAGATGGAGCGAGAGGAGGGGCCAGCAGCGGCAACAGCAGTGGAGGAAACCACAGGGGGTGAGTTTACCTAGCTGGCGGGGGTAATGAGGGGGAGGGTCCCCCTAATGCGGCGTACACACGAAGGGACAATCCCGCGGGATTATCCTCTGGACTGAAGTCCAGCGGATAATCCCCTCGTGTGTGGGCGCCGGCGGACTTTTTGGCGCCAAAGTACGGCGGACTAAAGTTTCAGGTTTTGTTCTCAAATTATCCGCTGGACTTGGCAGTCCAGCGGATAATCCCGCCGTTAGTGGGCAAGTCCGCGGGACTTTTGAAATGAAGGGACTTGCCGCTCATCGGCAAGTCCGTTCATTTAGCACGTGACTTCAGGTTACGTAGCTAGCGTAGGCAGTTACTGCCGCCGCGCTAGCTCCGTGACCTGGCATGGATTTAAAGGGAATCCCCACGCCGAAAAAAACGGCGTGAGGGTTCCCCCCAAATCCATGTCAGACCCTCATCCGAGCACGCAGCCTGGCAGGCCAGGAAAGGGGTGGGGACGAACGAGCGCCCCCCCCCCATCCTGAGCCGTACCAGGCCGCGTGCCCTCAACATGGGGGGTGCCCTGGGGAAAGGGGGGCCGTGCGGCCCCCCCACCCCCCAAAGCACCTTGTCCCCATGTTGATGAGGACAAGGGCCTCTTCCCGACAACCCTGGCCGTTGGTTGTCGGGGTCTGCGGGCGGGGGCTTATCGGAATCTGGGAACCCCCTTTAATAAGGGGGCCCCCAGATCCCGGCCCCCCACCCTATGTGAATGAGTATGGGGTACGATGTACCCCTACCCATTCACCTAAGGTGTAAAATGTAAAGTAAAAAAAAACACCCACCCTTTTGAAAAAATAGTTTATTGCACTGCTCCGGGGGTCTTCTTCCGTCTTGGGGGTCTTCTCGCCGGACTCCCCCGCCATTTACCAAGCTCTTTTACCGAGCGAGGGGAGTCCGGCTACCTTCTTCGTCGTCGCCGCCGTCTGGGGGTCTCGAGCCGCCTTCGGGGGTCTTCTTCCGTCTTGGGGGTCTTCTCGCCGGACTCCTCCCCTCTCTTCTGCTCTTTTACCTAGCTCTTTCACGAGGGGAGGAGTCCGGCTACCTTCTTCGTCGTCGCCGCCGTCGTCTGGGGGTCTCGATCCGCCTTCGGGGGTCTTCCGGGGTCTCTTCTGTTCTTGCGGCGGTCGTCGTCTTCCGCGCCGCCGGCGCCTTGTCCTTCTTCTTGTCCTTCTTGTTCTTCTTCTTCTTCCGATGTTGACCCGTCGCTGTCTCTGCCCGGAATGCCTGTGCCGATCTGCGCTCGGACTTATATAGGGACATGGGGACAGGGTCACATGTTCATGTCACATGGTGACCCCGCCCCCTTGCGATGTCACAGTCCCAGCATCCTCCGGGACTGTGACAACACAAGGGGGCGGGGTCACCATGTGACATGTGCATGTGACCCTGTCCCCCATGTCCCTATATAAGTCCGAGCGCAGATCGGCACAGGCATTCCGGGCAGAGACAGCGACGGGTCAACATCGGAAGAAGAAGAAGAACAAGAAGAAGGACAAGGCGCCGGCGGCGCAGAAGACGACGACCGCCGCAAGAACAGAAGAGACCCCCGGAAGACCCCCGAAGGCGGATCGAGACCCCCAGACGACGGCGGCGACGACGAAGAAGGTAGCCGGACTCCTCCCCTCGTGAAAGAGCTAGGTAAAAGAGCAGAAGAGAGGGGAGGAGTCCGGCGAGAAGACCCCCAAGACGGAAGAAGACCCCCGAAGGCGGCTCGAGACCCCCAGACGGCGGCGACGACGAAGAAGGTAGCCGGACTCCCCTCGCTCGGTAAAAGAGCTTGGTAAATGGCGGGGAGTCCGGCGAGAAGACCCCCAAGACGGAAGAAGACCCCCGGAGCAGTGCAATAAACTATTTTTTCAAAAGTGTGGGTGTTTTTTTTTTACTTTACATTTTACACCTTAGGTGAATGGGTAGGGGTACATCGTACCCCATACTCATTCACATAGGGTGGGGGGCCGGTATCTGGGGTGCCCCTTATTAAAGGGGGCTCCCAGATTCCGATAAGCCCCCGCCCGCAGACCCCGACAACCAACGGCCAGGGTTGTCGGGAAGAGGCCCTTGTCCTCATCAACATGGGGACAAGGTGCTTTGGGGTGGGGGGGCCGCACGGCCCCCCTTTCCCCAGGGCACCCCCCCTGTTGAGGGCACGCGGCCTGGTCCGGCTCAGGAGGGGGGGGGGGGGCGCTCGTTCGTCCCCACCCCTTTCCTGGCCTGCCAGGCTGCGTGCTCGGATGAGGGTCTGACATGGATTTGGGGGGAACCCCCACGCCGTTTTTTCGGCGTGGGGATTCCCTTTAAATCCATGCCAGCTTGCGGAGCTAGCGCGGCGGCATTTACTGCCTACGCTAGCTACGTAACCTGAAGTTACGTTCGAAATGAACGGACTGCTCCGTGTGTGGGCAAGTCCGTTCATTTTCAAAAGTCCCGCGGACTTTTGGCCGGCGGATTATCCGTGCGTGTGTGGGCAAGTCCACACCCTCGGAAAGTCCAGCGGACCTAGCCGGAAAGTCCAGCGGATTGTCCGCTGGACTTAGGTCCGCCGGGAAAAGTCCGTACGTGTGTACGAGGCATAACTCTTACCCCTGCAGGGTACAGTAGCGGGTGATTTATGTTTGAAGTAAGCGTGAAAATGTGTCTCTTTCAGGGGAGGACGTTACTGCCCAGGTGGTCGCCAGCCGTCCTAAGTCTAAGACCCATTCCCGTTCCAAGAGGTGTGGCTACTGTAACGACAAGTTGTCACAGGACCACACAAAACCCTTTTGCTACAAGTGTATCCACAAGTTAGCTGGTGAGGAGACCTCTCAGGTCATGAGGGACTTTCTCTCCATACAGATAGAGATGTTAACGACCCTCAAGGATTTCCAGGCAATCCTGAAACCCATGGAACCTGAGACCCGCTCTAGTAGGGCTCAGGCAGGGGAAGGTTCATCCTCACAGGAGCCCCCCCCCCCCACTAATAGAGCAGAAACTCGGGATTCAGGTGGCAGATTTAGACACCTGGATCCCCTGCGGTCACTGCCCTCTCGGGACTCTGAGGAGAAGGCGGCAGAGGTCTCCAATCTGAGCTTTTCTGATGAGTGGGAGGAAATAGAGGACAGCCAAGAAGAGGAATAGGACTCCATACAAGGCAGACACATCTTTTCCGCAGATTATATGGAGGGTCTCCTTTTGAGCAGTGTATGCGTTAGAAGAGATCCAAGAGCTCGGTTTTCTGCCCAGGACAGGATGTATAGAGGCCTGGTTAAACCCCAATGCAGGGTTCTCCCAATCCACCAGGCCCTCAAAGACATTATTCTGAGAGAATGGAAAGAGGCTGAGAGAAAGCTCTTAAAATGTAAGACCTGGAAAAGCAGGTGCCCCTTCAAGGATGAAGAGGAGGAAAGATTTTTTAAGACACCCAGACTAGATGCTTCCCTAGCACAGGTGTCCAAACAATCTGACCTCTCCTTTGAGGATGCAGGCAATATCAGGGACCAAATGGACCGATGGTCTGAGACCCTTCTGTGCAGGGCCTGGGAGGCCAATGCTGCGGCCATGAGTTCAGCCTTGGCATCGGTTTGTGTGGCCAGGAACACAGACATGTGGGTCACAAAGTTGATGGGCCATGTGTCGTGAACTTCCAAGTCCAAACAGATCTTGGACTCCTTGGAGGTGATTGGTAGAGCCGTGGCTTACTTGGCGGACGCAGTGGTCGAAAGGATTTGTCATAACAAGGGTACTTAGACATGAAAACTTTTGTTCATCGATGGGGTACAAATCAGAATGAATTGAGTTTATTTTCTAATATTTCTATATATCTATTCTATTGCGTTTTATACGGATTACTTAATGCTGTGTTCAGTACAGTAATTTATAAAAAGAGCTTCTCAGATTACCTTTTTATTCGTCTGGGATTGATGTTAGTGATTATTATATTCAGGGAGGTATATCTTTGTGATGTGGGTTTGTAGGTCCCGTTTCCCTATAAGGATTTCAATAGGAACCTAATTTGTGTTTGTCAGAAAGAAAGAAAGGAACGCTGCCAACTGTACCATGTTGCTGTGAATTTGGATAGTGTTTCGTGTGAGATGCTAATAAGTTCTTCAATCTTTTCAATGTTGTTCAGTCTACGGTACCACTCCTCTCTCGTCGGAACTGCTGGAGAACGTCAATGGCATGGGATACATTGTCTCGCTGCGTTTATCATAAACATGTTGAGTGATTTGAGGTATTGTCTTTTGGGGGTCTTGGTGAGGTGCAGAAGGTAGGTTGCAGTGGAAAAGCCATTAATATGAGATGTGATTAAGGTAATGGTGTCATGAACTGTCCTCCAAAAAGTCTGGATGACAGGGCACGACCACCAAATATGAAGTAAGGTACCTTCTTCAGTGTCACATCGCCAACATCTATTTGTGGTAGAGCACGAGAATTTGTGGAGCAGCGATGGGGTCCTATACCATTTTGAGAGGATCTTGTATCCGCATTCTTGGGTGGCTACATTGAGGGAGCCCTTATGAATATATGTACATATAGTTTCCCATTCAGAGTCAGTGCGTTTGATATCTGCTCCCATGAAGAGAACACCTTGCTGGAGAACGCTGATTCATCTTTAAAGAGGGATATATAGAGGGTCGATATGAGATGTCGTTGGGGGTTTTTTTTTGGAGCATAGTTCTTCTAGGGTTGTTAAGTCTCTCGTCCAATGATGTGTAGACCTTCTGGCCAGGAAATGCTTAAGTTGTATGTATGTCCATCTTGGAATGTGATTGGGAGATAGAGTAGCATTCAGATCTTCCAGTGACCAGAAAGTTCCTCCTCTATTGAAAAATTGGTGTGTTCGTATGTCTTTGTGGGGCCAAGTATGAATGAGGAAGTTGTCATTTGTTCCGGGGGGGAACTCAGGGTTTCCACGTAGTGGAGTAAGAGGGCTCAGCCACGGGTTGGGGTTTGTGGCTTTGGATGTGTTTTGAAATATTTTCAGTGTGGGGCCAATTAAAGGGTGTTGTTTGTTTTGGGTATGGATGTGTTGTGGGTGTATCCATGGAAGGGATCTCAGTGATTGCAAGGAGATAGAATGCTCGAGTGTGACCCAGTCTTTAACATCTTGATGGATGTTCCAGTCAACTATGCTGGTTAAATGTTAGACATGTGCAATTAGTTTCGTACGAATTCGAAATTCGTACGAATTCGTAGTAGGAATTTTTTCGAATACGAATTCTGTACGGAATACGAAATTCAGTTTACGAATTTCGGCTCCGAATTATTCGAATCCAACTACCAAATATCGAATTTCAACTAATACGAAAGAAATTATTATAGACATGCTGGTAGGTTAATTAGATCCTGTCAATAAAAATTGGCCAAATATGTGTATGTTGTATGTATATGTGTTTGTAAGCGTGTCGGGACCCCACAGGGCAAGGACTGCACTATACCACAGATAAACACCAGTGGCAAAAGCGCCCTGAGGCGATTGAGTTTGCATAGGTAGCGCTAAACAAGTAATTCATTCATTCATATAGCAGATATAACGAATGATTCGAATGACAAAGTGTAATTTTTGCAGGAAAATTTTCGTTTACGAATTTCGGCTCCAAATTATTCGAATCCAACTACCAAATATAGATTTTCAACTAATACGAAAGAAATTATTATAGCGGATATAACGAATGATTCGAATGACAAAGTGTAATTTTTGCAGGAAAAAAAGCTATTTAAAATCACTCGCGGCTAATGAATTGTCGGCTCCGTAACACAGAGAACAGTCATTCATTGAAAGTCATTCATAACAAAAAAAAAAAAGCGTGGGGGTCCCCCCAAATTCAATAACCAGGCCCTTCAGGTCTGCTATGGATATTAAGGGGAACCCCACTTCAAATTAAAAAAAAAAATTAGGTGGGGTCCCCCCTAAATATCCAAACCAGACCCTTCAGGTCTGGATGGATTTTAAGGGGAACCCCGGCCAAAAAAAAAAATGGAGTGGGGTCCCCCTCAAAATCCATACCAGACCCTTTCCGAGCATGCAACCTGGCAGGCCGCAGGAAAAGAGGGGGGACGAGAGCGCCCCCCCCTCCTGAACCATACCAGGCCACATGCCCTCAATATTGGGAGGGTGCTTTGGGGTCCCCCCCAAAGCACCTTGTCCCCATGTTGATGAGGACAAGGGCCTCATCCCCACAACCCTGGCCATTGGTTGTGGGGGGTCTGCGGGCGGGGGGCTTATCGGAATCTGGAAGCCCCCTTTAACAAGGGGACCCCCAGATCCCGCCCCCCCCCTGTGTGAAATGGTAAGGGGGTACAAAAGTACCCCTACCATTTCACCAAAAAAGTGACAAAAATTGTAAAAATTACAGGAGACGGTCTTTGACAATTCCTTTATTAAAATCTTCTGGTCTTCCCTCTTCCTTTCTTCATCCTTCGGTTTCTTCATCTTCTCCTTCTGGCATCTTCTTCCATCTTCTTCTTCCATCTTCTTCTTCCTCCGATCCGCTTCTTCTTGCTCTGGTCTTCTCGGCCGGCATCTTTTTCCATGGCGTCGGCGTCTCTTCTTGGGCCACTCCTCGCAATGGGAGGCTTCTGCTGTGTGAGGCTTCGCTGCATCTGACAGGTCTTTTATAACGGAGGGCGGGGCCACCTGGTGACCCCGCCCCCCTCATGACGCACGGGGACGTCATGGGGTTATAAAAGTCCTGTCAGACGCATCGAAGCCTCACACAGCGGGAGCCTTCCATTGCGAGGAGCGGCCCAAGAAGAGACGCTGGGTCAGGATGTCACTGTCTATTTCTCCATGGAGGAGTGGGAGTATTTAGAAGGACACAAGGATCTCTACAAGGACGTCATGATGGACAATCAGCTGCCCCTCACATCACCGGGTAAGAGGAGACTTTATTGTAAAGGAGAGAGCAGTACGGAGGCTCCACCTAGATCCCCCATCATCTGATAAACACATAGAAACAATGTATTCAGTCAGTGTGTGTGTTTCCTACAGATGGATCCAGTAATGGGAACCCACCAGAGAGATGTCCCCATCCTCTGTATTCCTGGGATTCCACACAGGAAGGTCACACCATCCCCCACCATCATCAGGTAGATGATTGACAATTATTGGTAGTTCTGATTTATACACAGCATGATTGTTACAATGAATGTTTTATTATATATTCAGAGTGGAAACCTCGGGGATGATAATATTGATGTTAAAGAAGAGTATAAAGAGGAGGATGAGGAGTATGGAGTGATGGAGGAGTTTTAAGAAGGACACAAGGATATGATGGAGCCACCAAATACCAGAAACCCACCAGAGAGATGTCCCCGTCCTCTGTATTCCCGGGATTCCACACAGGAAGATCACACCATCCCCCACTGTTACAAGGTAGGGTGGATGGAGCATCTAGAACATGGACTCCTAGAGATGATGTGTGGATTTTTTATGTGATGTCACAATAGTAAATCGTATTGTTTACGAATAATATTCACTTTGATTTTCTTGATTTAGAGTGGAGATCCAATCGATATAGAATTTGAGGTTAAAGCAGAAGAAGAAGAGAGGTATGTGAGGGATGATCAGCAGTCTATGGAGGAGGATGGAATAACGGGGACATTTATAGAGGAGGACACTCCTACAGAGATCAGCACAGGTGGGTCATTAACACTAAACACATTCCTCCACCCATACTGCCCTCTGATTGGTCCAGAGTAGGGCGGGGACTGGGTGATAATCTTCCTTCTCTGTGCTGCAGACACAATTTATATATCTAGACTGCATTTATGGAAATTCTGGGGTTCAGGTGGCAGAAAAAGGTTGATTTTCACCATAGCTATTGCTCTACCTAGGCACCTGGGGTGTGTGCTTTGGGTCTTCTACCTCATGCCCAGGTATAGCATGATCTCTGACAGAACAATTAATGGGGGGAGGGGCAACTACATGGCAAATGAGGTTCAATGTAGAAAAATGTAAAATAATGCATTTGGGTGGCAAAAATCTGAATGCAATCTATAGACTGGGGGGAGAACCTCCTGGGGGAAATCTCTGATAGAAAAGGACCTGGGGGGCCTAGTAGATGATAGGCTCAGCAATGGCATGCAATGCCAATCTGCTGCTAACAAAGCAAACAGAATATTGGCATTAAAAAGGGGATCAACTCCAGAGATAAAATGATAATTCTCCTGCTCTACAAGACTCTGGTCCGGCCGCACCTGGAGTATGCTGTCCGGTTCTGGGCACCAGTCCTCAGGAAGGATGTACTGGAAATGGAGTACAAAGAAGGGCAACAAAGCTAATAAAGGTCTGGAGGATATTAGTTATGAGGAAAGATTGTGAGCACTGAACTTATTCTCTCTGGAGAAGAGACGCTTGAGAGGGGATATGATTTCAATTTATAAATACCGGACTGGTGACCCCACAATATATAAATACCGGACTGGTGACCCCACAATAGGGAGAAAACTTTTTTGCAGAAGGGAGTTTAACAAGACACGTGGCCACTTATTAAAATTAGAAGAAAAGAGGTTTAACCTTAAACTACATAGAGGGTTCTTTACTGTAAGAACAGCAAGGATGTGGAATTCCCTTCCACAGGTGGTGGTCTCAGCGGGGGGCATCGATAGTTTCAAGAAACTATTAGATAATCACCTGAATGACATCGATATACAGGGATATACAATGTAATACTGACATATAATCACACACATAGGTTGGACTTGTGTCTTTTTTCGACCTCACCTACTATTTAACAATCCCCCCAGGATTACTTGTTCTGTTGTCTGCTGGCTGTGCCGGGTGGAGGGATATGTCTGTATAGTCTCAGACCCAAGTCACTGAGTGCAGTCTCAGGAGATGGGAGGCAGCGGTGTGGGACCTCTGCAACTTGTCTCATGTAAACATTTAATCTTCCACTGATTACTGAATACCAATATTATGAGTCCTGACCCTTACACTGTGTAATATATATTGTACATTACATACTCCTGACCCCTGCACTATATACTCTATGTTGTACATTACATACTCCCGACCCCTGCACTATATACTCTATGTTGTACATTACATACTCCCGACCCCTGCACTATATAGTCTATATTGTACATCATTCTTATACTGTATAGTCCTACCTTTTGTATTTTATATAATAGGTTGCACATTACATAGGCCTTACTTCTTTTGCACCCATTTCCTACCAGCTGGACATTTTATATCTGATGATTTGATTGGAGCACAGCCGGAACCAATCTGCTCATGTCTAGTAATAATCTTTGTATTTCTATTTTAGTAGATGGACGGGAGATGAGGAAAACCTCAGAGGATTGTCTCACTTTGTCTCCAGACTGTAAAGTAGAAGATGAGGACATCACACAGTATAGTCCAGGAGAAAACCCGACTACCTCAAATGTCCATCCGGCACCACACAGTGTAGATGGACCATCGTATTCCTCTTATCCTGAGGAACCTCAGACTGTGAGGGACGGTGCCGTCCTTCCAACAATGAAGAGCTTTTCCTGTACTGAGTGTGGGAAGTGTTTCCAATATAAATCCAAACTTAATGTGCATATAAGATCTCACACAGGAGAGAAGCCGTATTCCTGTCCTGAGTGTGGGAAATGTTTTTTAGTAAAGTCCCATCTTTCCACACATCAGAGATCTCACACGGGGGAGAAGCCGTATTCCTGTCCTGAGTGCGGGAAATGTTTTTTAGTGAAATTTCTTCTTTATAGACATCAAAGATCTCACACAGGAGAGAAGCCGTTTTCCTGTCCTGAGTGCGGGAAATGTTTTTCACAGAAGTCCCGTCTTTACACACATCAGAGATTTCACACTGGGGAGAAGCCGTATTCCTGTCCTGAGTGCGGGAAATGTTTTTCAGTGAAGTCGCATCTTGACACACATCAGAGATCTCACACGGGGGAGAAGCCGTATTCCTGTCCTGAGTGCAGGAAAAGTTTTTCACGGAGGTACAGTCTTGCCACACATCAGCGATATCACACGGGGGAGAAGCCATATTCCTGTCCTGAGTGTGGGAAATGGTTTTCAGTGAAGTCCCATCTTGACACACATCAGAGATCTCACACAGGGGAGAAGCCATATTCCTGTCCTGAGTGCGGGAAATGTTTTTCAGATAAGTCCAGGCTTTCCACACATCAGAGATCTCACACAGGTCAGAAGCCATTTTCCTGTCCTGAGTGCTGGAAATGTTTTTTAGTGAAGTCGCATCTTGACACACATCAGAGATTTCACACGGGGGAGAAGCCGTTTTCCTGTCCTGAGTGCGGGAAATGTTTTTCAGATAAGACCGGTCTTTACACTCATCGGAGATCTCACACGGGGGAGAAGCCATATTCCTGTCCTGAGTGCGGGAAATGTTTTTCAGTGAAGTCGCATCTTGACACACATCAGAGATCTCACACGGGGGAGAAGCCGTATTCCTGTCCTGAGTGCGGGAAAAGTTTTTCACGGAAGTACAGTCTTGCCACACATCAGAGCTATCACACGGGGGAGAAGCCATATTCCTGTCCTGAGTGTGGGAAATGTTTTTCAGTGAAATTTCTTCTTTATAGACATCAGAGATCTCACACGGGGGAGAAGCCGTATTCCTGTCCTGAGTGCGGGAAAGGTTTTTCACGGAAGTCCAGTCTTGCCACACATCAGCTCCTTTAAGACGCTATCCAGATTGGATATGGCTTTTGTCAATTCCAACGCCCTTCCCCTGATAGACGCAATAAATTATGCTCCCAGAGGGGTCTCGGACCACTCACCCCTGATTCTCACAATGAAAGTGGGAAGAAAACCCTATCGCAGGGAGTGGAAAATAGATCCATCCTGGCTGGAGCTAATTGATAACCCCGAGGAATTAAAGTCTGCCCTAAAAGAATTTATTGTTATCAACACGGGAACGGCCCCCATGGGAGTGGTCTGGGACTCCTTGAAGGCCCACTTCAGAGGCCTTCTTATACAACAAATCACAAGAATCAAGAGTAAGTCGAGGGAGCAGGAGCAGGAAGCAAGAAGGGCGGTAACTCTGGCAGAACAAGAATATATTCTCAATCCAAATATAGTAACCCAGAGCAAGTGGCTCAAAAAGCAACAAGAGTATAAATTAGTTACCACTAGGATCAGCGAGGATAAATGCATAACTCAGCGGCAAACACATTTTGGCGAGGGGGAGAAGGTGGGCCGTATGTTGTCCCTGTTGGTCAAAGTGAATATGTCCCCCTCGGCGGTACTGGCAGTTAGGGCTGCTCGGGGAGACGTCTCCGCTGACCCTACTATTATAATGAAAACCTTTAGTGACTTCTATATGTCTCTATATAAATCCCAGATAGCTGTTGATGAGGGGGAAATGGCGTTATTTTTAGATAATATAACCATTCCAACCCTACTGGATTCTGATCGACAGTTAATGGATGCCCCAATTACCTTACAGGAGTTAACGGATGTGGTCGCTGGGATGTCAAATCTGAAGTCGCCCGGCCCGGACGGGCTCCCAATCGAGATTTATAAGAAATATGGGGATATTGTACTGCCGGAACTGCTTAAAACACTGAACCAGGCGTTTTCCATGGGATCTCTTCCTGCTTCAATGACGGAGGCAACCATTGTTGTTATCCCGAAGGAGGGAAAAGACCCCATGGACCCCGCCTCATACCGCCCTATCTCCCTATTGTGTACAGATGTTAAAATCTTGGCCAAGGTCTTGGCTGCCCGACTGAATACTTGCATACATAATCTTGTGCACCCGGACCAGTCCGGGTTCATCCCGGCGAGATCAACTAGCATCAATATCCGCAGGACCTACTTGAATATACAATTACCAATAGACAATACAGGTTCAAGAGCCATTATGGCATTGGATGCAGCTAAGGCATTTGATAGCCTCGAATGGGCTTTTCTCTTTAAAACCTTGGAAAGGTTTGGTTTTGGACCAAACTTTATCAAGTGGGTGAGACTACTTTATACAAAACCTAGAGCAAAATTAAAAATAAATAATGAATATTCAGACCTATTTAAATTGGAAAGAGGAACGAGACAGGGGTGTCCCCTGTCCCCTCTCCTTTTTTCTTTGGCTATAGAACCATTGGCTATCGCAGTAAGGGCCAACGGGGATATACAAGGTTTCAGGAGGGGCGTATTTGAAGAGAAGCTAGCATTATTCGCAGACGACGTCTTGTTTTACTTGGCAGATGTTCAAACCTCGCTCAAAGCAGCAATGCAAACGGTGGGAGATTTTGGTAAGATATCCGGGTTAACTATTAATTGGGAAAAATCGGCCCTTCTCCCAATAGATCCAATTTCACCAGACATAAGGCCACATGAATTTACCCTTAATATAGTTGATAATTTGAAGTACCTCGGGATCTGGATTTCCAGAGATCCAAGTATGTACCTTGAAAACAATCTTGCCCCGTTACTAATAAAGCTGAAACACAAGTCCGAGGTGTGGGGCCGTCTCCCTCTATCGGTTGCTGGACGCTGCAATCTCCTTAAAATGATTTGGCTCCCCCAGATTCTATATCTCCTCCATAATGCACCCGTGTGGATTGGACAGAAATGGTTTAAAAGAATAGATTCTCTTTTCAGGGACCTGATCTGGAAGAGGGGACAGCCTAGGATTGCACTGTCCACACTTCAGTTGCCCTTTGAGGGGGGGGGGGTTGACGGTCCCACATCCTAGACGGTAAGCCAACTGTTCGCTGGCAACAATATGAAATCATTTGCTGAGTTAAAGCAGGACTTCTCCCTCCCTAATAAAACATTTTATAAATTTCTCCAGGTGAGGCATGCAGCCCAGATGCAATTTGGACAACAGATTCCTAACTGGACACAAATTACTATTCTGTCACAATTGGTGCGGTCAGAATCAGCGAAGGGGGCAATTTCTGGGCTGTATGCCAAGCTTGCGGAAAAAAATATGGAGCAAAGCGGACCATGCAAGATTAGGCTAATATGGGAGAGAGAGGTTGGTCCTTTTTCCCCAGCGGAATGGGATCGGGTCCTGGGCCAAGTAACGCGGGTTTCAATCTCTCCCTCACATAAAATATCGCATCTCTATTTCCTATACCGTGTATATTATACCCCCAAAAAAATGCTTAGATTGGGATGGCGGGAAAATGATCATTGCCCCAGATGTGGATTAACCGGGGACTTTATACACATGCTTGCGTGCCCCTTCATCAGGCTTTGATTAAGAACACTCACACATTACTGTGTCATATAGGCATATCTGAGATTTATATATATATCTCTGTATGTTCTTAACTCGGTGCCTCCGGATGTCTGGGTAACAGGCTGTGCGGACAGTGATTAGTGTTGAGCAGCGGTGTTGTTGCAGCAAACACTTCCGGGTACGGGTCAGGTGGGCGGCGCTTCGGGGCTTTTTGCCCTTGTAACATTTAATCAATATAACCATGCTACCCAAATAAAACTTCACACTACATTGTTTTTAATCACCCACCTCCCCTCCCCTTTTTAGTTCGTTTCAATACATATCCATTACCCATCCTATCCCCATATATATCCCGCCTGATAACTCGCTCGTCTATATGGCCATCTCCAGCTTAGTCTAAAACACATTTCTCCCTATTAAATTGCTGGCCCGGTTCCCATAGTAACCACCCCTTCCTCCGCTCGGCCCCGCCCCCTACGTTTGCCCTCCTATCCGGTTTATAGCCACTCCCCACTGAGGGTATAAAACGCCCATCTCCAATATGGCCATAACCAAAGCCTGATGAAGGGGCACGCATGCCCCGAAGCGCCGCCCACCTGACCCGTACCCGGAAGTGTTTGCTGCAACAACACCGCTGCTCAACACTCAGCTACTCACTGTCCGCACAGCCTGTTACCCAGACATCCGGAGGCACCGAGAACCCACAGCGCCACCGGATCTCCACTGGACAACACAGGACGCCTACATCTGACAGCTGCCTTGATGACATCACCTCATCCGGGATCCAAACACGGAAGACCATCTAAATCTCAGATATGCCTATATGACACAGTTAATGTGTGAGTGTTCTTAATCCTTTTTTTACATTAAATTGATTTTAACTTGCTGCACTTAGAGGGCGCCGTCTCTCTCTCCTTCTTTTATTTTATTTCAGAGCTCCTTCTTGCTTTTATGGACTGGCAGCCTCCTCATGCTCAGCAAATATGTTTTAAATCCTAGTATGTGTACATGGACTAATATCTAATTCTTGAACTAACACATACGTTATTTTCCCCCTCACCAAGACCAACCCTCCCCCCCCCCCCCCCCACAGCCATCTGCCATATGCACTGTAAAAGCTATTTTCCTATGTGCGCCATACAAATCCCCCTTGTTTGTCTGTCTTGAAAGAAGTACTTGTATATGTGCAGCCATTGGATCATAGCGATCTGTATTACTTATGCATTTTTTAAACATATTTTTCATGTACCTTTTATGTATATTCTAAGTACATTTTAAACTCATCTCCTTAATCTCCCATAAAATACTTGTGTTTTACCGCCCAACCTTTTTTTACCGCCCCACCACTCTCCCCCTCCCTGTACCCTTCTACGTTTTTTCCTCCCCCCCCCCCCCCCCTCTTTTCCATCCTATGGTAACCATGGAAATTATACAGAAAATAGAATCTGTAAAGTACACCATCTTAGATGACCTATACGAGCTTTTTCCAGAGAATTATTTTTTCCCTTCCTCTACTGTCCCCCGTTTAACCTATAAACATACATGTGCCAAGTTCCGTAAAATTGAAGACACCATTAATAGTATTAATCAACAATGGTGGGATAAGTTTTTTCTAGAGTTATATTTAAATTATAAAATTTCTCCTAGAGGTCTCAGAAACCTAAAAACCTGCTCATTTCTGGGTGCAGACCTAGCCTCCGAATGGTCGGCCATTTCCGAATTCTGCACCCAGAAATGGATGGAAATAATCACCAAACAAAGAAACCTGCAATATCATGCACTGTCACTAAAACTGACTAACCTGATTGACGATCTAAAATTACACATCACGTCATTACCGACCTCTTGGTATAAAAAACTTAAATTAAATACAAAATACCAAGAGGATTGCCTCATTAGTGATAAATTACATAAAATTCGCAGAGATTTCGATGACTATAACTCCAATAGAGTTTTCTGTTGGAAAAAACCCAAACAAAACAGTCCCAATGCAGAACCTCCTGATCCACAGATTGAGTTACATGTTCCACCTCCCCCCCCCACCCCCATCCCACTGATGAAGTGTGTCCCTAGGCCCACTGCCTCTTTTCTAGCACAGCCTAGGCCCCTCCTCTCCTCCACACAAACACGCCACTCTCGTATAAAACTCCCCCCCCCCCCCCCCCCTGACAAAGGGTTATGCCCATTGCCCACCTACCTTGTCTAATCCTCCCCCCATCATTAAAAAACCCAAACTACAGACTACCAAGTTTCCAAAAAAGACCTATAATCCCAGTATCCCCACCCCACCCGCTTCAGTCCCCACGTTCAGGACCCCAGACACCAATGATGCTAGTAATAATAAAGGTGATGGGAATCCCACCCCCACTGACATGAACATCATTTTGTCAATGAATCCAGATACATCCAACTTGATCACACAAACATTAGAACATCCCGCATCGTTATTATCCTCCCATGCCAATTTACCCATGGCATCCACCAACAACCCTACCATTTCTACCAGTAACATCATTACCTCTCCTTCTTCTTTTTTAGTGCTCACCCCCCTACACTGCCCAAAAAGAAAGCTCATAGACGAGGCAGAAGAGGGGGGAGACACAGACACAAAAAGGAAGGACAAGTTGCGCAAACTGTAAAAATCTTTAATCTTTCAGATCATACCCTCACACAATCAGAACAATCCCTACTGGCACGTGGACTTACCTTTGCCCCTACAGCATCCCCAAATCCGTTCACATTATTCTTAGACCTCAATAGATTCATCAGAAACATTACAGTTAAACGGTATTTCAATATCCAGGCCCACAAAAAGAACCTAACAATTCCCAATAGTAATAGTAACTCCTCCATATGTAATACCTCCACTGAGGACACTCCCATATTAGGACCAGCAGAACTCCAGGCCCTAGATCAGCTAGAAGACCTATACACGGACGACTTTATTGAATCACTCACACAACACCTTCCCACCTCTCCACCCATCCAACACACCACCTTCAAACCCAAATCCATTTTTTATCCCACATTTTCCAAAGGACCCTATGTCCAAACCTTCTACCAAGTTGTCTATGCCGACATACTCAGGATGTGTGAATCATCAAACTCCAAAACACATCGACAGTCCAACCTAACCTCAGCAGAACGAACATCACTCAAAACACTCACCGATAATAAAACACTAGCTATTAAGCTAGCAGACAAAGGTGGTGGCATTGTCGTCCAAAACCGTACAGACTACATGTTAGAATCCGCCAGACTCCTATCAGATAGCACCACATACAAAAAACTCCCAAGAGACCCGCTACCTGAATTTATTATTGAAGCCCATGATATAATTAATCAAGCAGCCGCCGATGGAATCCTAACAGCACCTGAGACCGCATTTCTCAAACATGACTTCTACCAAAGGCCGTACTTTTACCATTTACCCAAGATACACAAAAATCCCACACACCCGCCCGGCAGACCCATAGTTGCAGCAATGGAAAGCGTGACCAGCTATTTCTCCATTTATTTAGACCATTTTCTACAAAACATAGTACAAAACTTACCTTCATATATTAAAGACAGCATTCAATTACTTTCCACATTACAACACTACTCCTGGGAATCCACTTACCGCTGGCTCTCGCTAGATGTCGTTTCACTGTACACTTCCATCCCTCACAATATAGGTATTCAAGCTGTACAACATTATCTCTATAATGATCCACTCCTTAATCCACGTCAGAGCTCATTCTTACTGGAAATCCTGAAATTTTGTCTAACACACAATTACTTTGAAGCCAATGGAGAGTTCTATATTCAGACACAAGGCACAGCTATGGGGGCCAATTTTGCCCCCAGCTATGCCAACCTCACCATGGGTCTATGGGAACTAAAACATATACAAAACAATAACCCATACGCAGAAAACATCATCTTCTATGGTCGCTATATCGATGATGTTGTAATCATTTGGGACGGTCCAGATACCCTCATTCCTCCATTTGTACAACACTGTAATAATAATACCATGGGCCTATCCTTCACTTCTGTTACAGACGATAATAAACTGGCTTTTCTAGACTTAGAACTCTTCCATCAAGACACTACAATATGCGCTCAAAATTTCACCAAACCCACCTCCGGAAATTCATATCTACACTTTAACAGCTGCCACCACCCACGATGGGTCAAAAACATCCCTAAAAGTCAATTCTGCCGACTAAAGCATAACTGTACAAGACTACAAGACTATGACACACACGGCAAACAGCTAAAAATCAAGTTCAAAGAAAAGGGCTACCCTGACCAGATCATAGATGAGGCCTTCAGCCATTACCATCATGACAATACCACAACCACCACCCACACCGACAAAACCATCTCTACCAATACCACCCAACCCATGAGATTCATCACCAAATTTCACAATCGTTTTAAGAAAATGGAAAACATTCTCAAAAAACATTGGTCCATCCTGCGGGAAGACCCACATTTACAACACACTTTACCAGACAGACCTTTAGTGACATATAGAAAAGCAAGAAACATCAAATCTCAAATAGCACCCAGTAAAATTTCATCAACACGTTCATTTGCCAGCACATCCTTGACATTCTTTAATATTAAAGGTATGTACCAATGTAAGAAACCTCTGTGCCTTACCTGCTCCCATGTGACCCATAGACAAAAAGATTTCTATCACAAAGGAAAACAATATATTATCCCCGATTTCTTCAATTGTAGCTCCAATTATGTCATTTATTGCCTCTCTTGTCCCTGCGGCCTACTATATGTCGGTCGCACCATAAGAACCCTCCGTAAAAGATTTGGCGAGCACCGCAACCTGGTAGAAAAAGGTAAAGACAAACACAGCGTACCCAGACACTTTAAGGAACACCATGAACAGAGCTCATCGGGCCTATGTGTCTGGGTACTAGAATCCATTTCCAACTCTCTCCCTACCGCAGAGCGATACAAGCGCCTATGCGAGAGGGAGAATTATTGGATATATAAATTAGACACTTTATCGCCCGGGGGCTTAAACGAGGGGATTGAAATTAACATCCTCCTCTGAATTTCCTTTTCTGGTACAGTTCCCCGCACGTCGCTGACACCTCGCGATACCACCCTTATATGATCATGACAATGGCCTCTACATCCAGTTCTATTTGCGTTTGTTTATATGATATTTATGTGTATGTATAATAATCTTTTTATATATATATATATATATATATTTCTTTTACGTGTATGTGTCTATATATACATATAGATTTGATATCTGGCATAGATATGGAGTTTCACATGTATTTTCATATAAGTGTCTATATACACTGTTGATGTTTATCTATATGCTGATCGGTAGACAAATCTCGTACTTTTAAGCGTACATTGATGTTCTCTTATCATCCCCTCTTGTGCCACCAACCAGTGTGAAGGCACCCCCTAATACATAACCTCCCGTATCTACCCCATCCGCCACCTTCCCCACAGCCCTCCATCTTCCAAAATATGGACATCTTCTCCAGCTATCCTTTTCCTAATATACCCACCACTCATAAATAACCCCCCCCCTAACCCCCCCCCCCCCCCCCTTATTTCCCCTTCCCCCCCCCACCCCTCCCCCCCCCCCCCCCCCTCCCCTTTTCCCCCCCCCCCCAAAAAACCCCCCCCCCCCCCCCCCCACCTTCTCCTATTGTTTCCCCCCCCCCCCCCCCCCCCCCTCTCTCTCACTCTTTCCCTCCCCAAAATACCCCCCCCCCCCCTCCCTTTATTTCCCCCATCATCTTACTCAATCTGTTAATTATTATGCAAGTACCAAATAACACCACATGATATTGTATAACGTTCTCCTTTTATTTTATTTTTTCTATATATATATAGATCTCCTAATGTCGCCCACACATAATGACTCAAATTGGCCGTAAGTATACAATATATAGCCCATAGTCGTCAGTATTACTTATATGCTTTATTGCCATTTATACATTTGTTTACATATCTTAACATCCAATAATACCCCCCTATGGCAGGTTTGCAGGTATTCTAGTACTTATATACATGTATTTTTTTATATATTATTTTTTTTATATTTTTTATTTTTTTTTTTATTTTATATTATTTTATTACATTTTTTTTTATATTTTTTTTACATATATTTTATTTATATATATTTTTATATATATATCTCTTTATGTTCTTATCCCTTATGTAACTACTCCATCACTGCTTTTTGCCCTTGCAACATTTAATCTATATAATCATGCTACCCAAATAAAGTTTCACACTACATTGTTTTTAATCACCCACCTCCCCTTTTTAGTCCGTTTTAATACGGTCACCCATATCCATCACCCATCCAATCCCCATATATATCCCGCCTGATAACTCGCTCGTCTGTATGGCCATCTCCAGCTTAGTCTAAAACACATTTCTCCCTATTAAATTGCTGGCCCGGTTCCCATAGTAACCACCCCTTCCTCCGCTCGGCCCCGCCCCCTACGTTTGCCCTCCTATCCGGTTTATAGCCACTCCCCACTGAGGGTATAAAACGCCCATCTCCAATATGGCCATAACCAAAGCCTGATGAAGGGGCACGCATGCCCCGAAGCGCCGCCCACCTGACCCGTACCCGGAAGTGTTTGCTGCAACAACATCGCTGCTCAACACTCAGCTACTCACTGTCCGCACAGCCTGTTATCCTGACATCCGGAGGCACCGAGAACCCACAGCGCCACCGGATCTGTACTGGACAACACAGGACGCCTACATCTGACAGCTGCCTTGATGACATCACCTCATCCGGGATCCAAAAACGGAAGACCATCTAAATCACAGATATGCCTATATGACACAGTTAATGTGTGAGTGTTCTTAATCCTTTTTTTACATTAAATTGATTTTAACTTGCTGCACTTAGAGGGCGCCGTCTCTCTCTCCTTCTTTTATTTTATTTCAGAGCTCCTTCTTGCTTTTATGGACTGGCAGCCTCCTCATGCTCAGCAAATATGTTTTAAATCCCAGTATGTGTACATGGACTAATATTTAATTCTTGAACTAACACATACGTTATTTTTCCCCCTCACCAAGACCAACCCTCCCCCCCCCCCCCCGGCTAGAACATGCCAGCCATCTGCCATATGCACTGTAAAAGCTATTTTCCTATGTGCGCCATACAAATCCCCCTTGTTTATAGGATACCAGCACGGGAAAATGACTCTCAACCTGGGGTGGGAGGGAGGGTGTAGCTTAGGGGGGTAAAAGCTAGCCAGCAGCGATAAATAGAACAGTAGGTGGCATTAGTATAGCTAAGGAGTAAATTATATAATTTGCCTATAAAGGCTCTTTTCTCTCTAGTTCTTTTTTTTTTTTTTTTTTTTTTTTTTTTTTAATGTTGTAACTCTCTTTAATGTATAAGAATAAAAGGTAGTATTTAATGCAAGAGGAAAATATAAGCCACAATGATGACAAGACTAAGTAGGGACGGAGAAAAAGGCCTCGCTGACCTAGCCCTACGCATTAGTTTTCCTGAGGTGGCAAAAAAAAAAAAAAAAAAAAAGAGATCTCACACAGGGCAGAAGCCGTATTCCTGTCCTGAGTGTGGGAAATGTTTTTCAGTGAAGTCCCATCTTTCCACACATCAGAGATCTCACACGGGGAGAAGACACTTTCCTGTCCTGAGTGAGGGAATTGTTCCTCACTGAAGTCCTGTCTTCCTGTACATCAGGGATCCCACACAACCCTCGAGGTGTATTAGTGCCTTGAGTGTGGGAAATGTCTTCTATATGAATGTTGCTGGACATCACAGCTCTCATGTGGGGAAGAAGCACACCCTGATATACACCTCAGATATACTCCATGGCTGATCTTCATCATGTAAGAAACAGTTGATAAGGAGATCAGAGATCACCAAAGACATGGATGAAGTGTTGTACCGTGTTGGCCATTGATAGCAGGAGAAAAATAAAAATGAAGTCATTACCTCTCATTGGCTGAGTACATTTTGTGGTGTAGAGATTTAAAGGTCTGTTTTTGAAAAAAATGTTAAAAGAATGTGACAAGGACTCACACAGCCATGATGAATTTTTGTGTTTTTTATTTCATACAATGATTTCCAATGATCATTAGCTCCATCTAGTGGCAATAATGCAGAACTTCAGATTCAATATCGCTTTGTAACCAATCATAAAAATGTAATTTGGGTACAGTGTTGTATGACTGAGTAATTGTCATTCAAAATTTGAGAGCGCTGAAAGTTGGCCTGGGCAGGAAGGGGGGAGGGGGGAGTGCTTGGTATTGAAGGGGTTGATACATTCAGGCTAGTCCCAAACTTATACATATATATGTCTCTCATAGTGCAAGTCAATCTCAAAAATCAACAAAAATGAATTATTCCACAAAATATAGGAATATACAGTGTGTATATATACAGTATATATATATATATATATATATATATATATATATATATATATAATCAAATAATGCGAAGTATAAAAAAGTATATGACTAAATATATGTTGTGCTGTGAAAAAGTTGTCTATAAATGTCTAAAGTTCATAGAAAGTCCAAACACAAATGGTGTCAGTGCTAAAAACGTCTTCATCCACCTATGTACAAGTCAGAAGAAATCTCTATTACCCAGCATGCATGTGACATATGTAGCGCCCTCCTAGACAGGCGCTGGGTTAGGTAAATGTAGTTCTTGGCTCACTGTAATCAGTGTAACTGCATGTGATTAGTTAGGTCTGCTTTGTGTTTCTTTGGCTTCAGGGATGACTGTCTCCCCCATTCTGGCTGGAAATATTCTGGAACATAGTGGGCTGGAAAAGACAAATTAGCAGCTGAATATTTCTGCAGCCCTGGCCAATCCCTGGTTTGGTAATATGGTAACCCCAGATGATAGCTGGGAGTGTGTATAAATAGTATGAGACCTGGAACAAAAAGTCAGTGTCTTGTGGAACAAGTAGATGAAAAAAGTTGCTAGGAGGGAATCCCCACTATATCACCACCACCGTGCCTAATAAGTGGCAGTAACTACCTCTCTTGATCAGTGGTAAGTGCCTACTCCACACCCCAGGTGAAGTGTGTGCTGACCAGATCCATGCGGCTGACAAAGCAGCCTTCACAGTGTTTATTAAAGATCCTTCAGTGATAGTCCGTTCCTCTTCACTATCCGAAATCTGTATATAATATAATAGTAATATAATAACGAAACTACATTTCAGATGAAATTCAAACCGTTTTTGAATTTGAATAGTTTTCGAATTTGAATAATTTTCTAATCAAATTAGAATTTTCAAGGAAAATAAAATAGAAAATAAAATAAAGGAAGAGCATAGAAAAGATTAGAATAGATTATAACAGAATATAATAGATTAAAACAGAACAGAATAAAAAAAAAAATTGAATATAAAATAAAGGGATAGAATAGAAAATAAAAGAATAGAATAGAAAAAAAAACAGAGTAAAACAGAACAAAATAGAATAAAAAAAAGGGAGAACAGAATAAAATATAAAATAAAGGAATAGAATAAAACATAGAAGAAAATAAAATAGAAGGAATATAGCTATCTTCTGAAATTTGAATTTCAAATAGAATACATTTTGAATTTGAATAGAAATAGAAAATAAAATCAAATAATAATGCAGAAAATAATAGAATAAACGATAGAAAAGAATGGAATATAATAGAAAGAATATAACAATATACAGTAAGACCCCTTTCACACTGGGGCGGTGCGGGTGTTAGCGGTAGAGCACTGCTAGTTTTAGCGGTGCTGTTTTAGTGGCGCTATTCGGTTAAAAGCGACTCATAAGTGTTGCGGCACTTTGGTAGCTCCGCCCATTCATTTCAATGGGCAGGGGCGGTGGAGGAGCGGTGTATACTCTCCTCCCCCACCACCCCAAAGATGCAGCTTTCAGGACTTTTTTTTCCCATCTTGCAAGTGCACATCCCCAGTGTGAAGGCACTCGGGCTTTCACACTGGGGAGGCGCTTTACATTCGCTATTTTTAGCGCTAAAACGCCCCAGTGTGACAGGGGTCTAACTGTTTTCTGAAATTTGAATTTCAAATAGAATACATTTAACCACTTCCCGACCAGCCGCCACAGTTATACTGTGGCAGGCTGGCTCCCTAGGGCGAGCAGTTGTAGCTGTATGTCGGCTCACTTTCAGATCACTAGGGGGCGTGCGAGTACCATCAGAGCCGATGCACGTGCCTGGTGGCAATGACCGCCGGGCACCCGCGATCGCTCCACACAGAGACAGAACGGAGATCTGTCAATGTAAACAGACAAATCTCTGTGCTTTCAGGGGAGAGGAGACTGATCTGTTGTTCATACTAAGTATGAACTATGATCTCTCTCCTCACCCAGGCAGTCCCATCCCCCCACAGTTAGATTTATTCCCTAGGACACACAATTAACCTCTTGATCGCCCCCTAGTGTTTATCCCCTTCCCTGCCAGTGTAATTTATACAGTAATCAGTAAATTTTATAGCACCAATCGCTGTATAAATGTCAATGGTCCCAAAAAAAGTGTCCGATGTGTCCGCCATTATGTCGCAGTCCCGATAAAAATCGCATTGCCATTGCTAGTAAAAAAAATAATAATAAAAATGCCATAAATCTAGCCCCTATTTTCTAGATGCTATAACTTTTGCATAAACCAATCAATATACACTTTTACCAAAAATATGTAGAAGAATACATTTTGGCCTAAACAGAGGAAAAAATTAATTAAAAAAAAAAAATTAGGGGATATTTATTATAGCAAAAAATAAAAAATATTGTTTTTTTTTCCACATTTGTCGGTCTTTTTTTGTTTATAGCGCAAAAAATAAAAAACACAGAGGTGATCAAACACCACCAAAGGAAAGCTCTATTTATGGGGAAAAAAGGACCTCAATTTTGTTTGGGTGCAATGTCGCACGACCGCACAATTGTCAGTTGCAGTGCTGTATCATAAAAAATGGCCTGGTCATTAAGAGGGAAAATCTACCGCGGCTGAAGTGGTTAAATATAAAATAGAATAGAATGTGATAGAGAAAAATAGAACAGAAAATAATAGAAAAGAAATAGAACAGAAAAGATTATAACCATCTTACAAAATTCTAATTTCGATAGAAAAAGTCAAAATTATACTTTTTAAATAAAAATCCCCCTATAATACACAAGCTTAATGTATTCTGGTAAAGTTGGTCTGTAAACGAAGGTCCGTTCTGTTCGGTTATTACAGCATTTTGTAACTATAAACTTCCAGCAGACCGTGGCCATCTTAAGTGTTTCTTCCAGGATCTCAGCCTTCCAGATCTCGCACATGCTCAGTGCTTCACCAGCAATGTAATAGGTTTCAGGTCAGGTTTCCATAGCAACGGCAGTGTCAGAGGAAGTTGCTATGCAAACCTCTCCTCCCTCCAGGAACCAGGAAATATGTACAGTATGTACAACAAGACAAAGCCTGGCATATAGCATTTCTCACAAATCACCCCAAGCACATCGCACCACATCGCCCCATCAAAACTGCCCCATAATATTGCCCCCATCAAAACTGCCCCATCATATTGCCCCCATCAAAACTGGCCCATCAAAATTGCCCTATTATATTGCCACAATCAATACGGCCCCCATCATATTGCCCCCTTAATGCAGCCCCCATAAAAACTGCCCTCATCATATTTCACCTATAAAAACGGCCTCATTAAAAAGCCCCATCTTATTGCCCCCTCAAAACTGCCCCATCATATTGTCACCATCAAAACTGCCCCATCAAAATTGCCCCATTATATTGCCACTATCAAAACGGCCCCCATCAAAACTGCCCCATCATATTGCCCCATCAAAGCAGCCCCCATCAAAACTGCACTCATATTTCCCCTATCAAAACGGCCTCATCAAAACTGCCCCCATAAAAACTGCCCCCATGAAAACTGTCCAATCATATTCCCCCATCAAAACTGCCCCATCATATTGCCGTCAAAACTGTCCCATCAAAACGGCTCCCATCAAACTGCCCCCATCAAAACTGCCCCCATCAAAACTGCCCCATCAAAATTGCCCCATTATATTGCCCCCATCAAAACTCCCCCATCATATTGCCCCCATCAAAGCTGCCCCATCATATTGCCCCCATTAAAACTGCCCCATCAAAATTGCCCCATTATATTGCCACCATCAAAACGGCCCCCTTTAAAACTGCCCCATCATGTTGCCCCCTCAATGCAGCCCCCATAAAAACTGCCCTCATCATACTTCACCTATCAAAACGGCCTCATTAAAAAGCCCCATCTTATTGCCCCATCAAAACTGCCCCATCATATTGCCCCATCAAAGCAGCCCCCATCAAAACTGCACTCATCATATTTCCCCTATCAAAACGGCCTCATCAAAACTGCCCCCATAAAAACTGCCCCCATGAAAACTGTCCAATCATATTCCCCCATCAAAACTGCCCCATCATATTGCCGTCAAAACTGTCCCATCAAAACGGCTCCCATCAAACTGCCCCCATCAAAACTGCCCCATCAAAATTGCCCCATTATATTGCCCCCATCAAAACTGACCCATCATATTGCCCCCATCAAAGCTGCCCCATCATATTGCCCCCATTAAAACTGCCCCATCAAAATTGCCCCATTATATTGCCACCATCAAAACGGCCCCCATCAAAACTGCCCCATCATGTTGCCCCCTCAATGCAGCCCCCATAAAAACTGCCCTCATCATACTTCACCTATCAAAACGGCCTCATTAAAAAGCCCCATCTCATTGCCCCCTCAAAACTGCCCCATCATATTGTCACCATCAAAACTGCTCCATCATATTGCCCCTATCAAAATTGCCCCATTATATTGCCACTATTAAAATGGCCCCCATCAAAACTGCCCCATCATATTGCCCCATCAAAGGAGCCCCCATTAAAACTGCACTCATCATATTTCCCCTATCAAAACTGCCCCCATCAAAACTGCCCCATCATATTCCCCCATCAAAACTGCCCCATCATATTGCCGTCAAAACTGTCCCATCAAAACGGCTCCTATCAAACTGCCCCCATCAAAACTGCCCCATTAAAATTGCCCCATTATATTACCCCCATCAAAACTGACCGATCAAAATTTCCCCATCATATTGCCCCCATCAAAACGGCCACAATCAAAACTGCCCCATCATATTGCCACCATCAAAACGGCCCCCATCAAAACTGCCCCATCATATTGCCACCATCAAAACGGCCCCCATCAAAACTGCCCCATCATATTGCCCGATCAGAAAGGGCTCCATCAAATTGCCCCCATCAAAATGGCCTCCAACAAAATTGCCACATCATATTGCCACTGTCAAAACTGCCCCATCATATTGCCCCCATCAAAACTGCCCCATCATATTGCCCCATCAAAACGGCACCCATTGAAACTTAAAAAATTGCCCCATCAAAATGGCCCCATCATATTGCAACCGTCAAAACTACCCCATTAAAGTGGAGTGGCAGGCAGCACATGTGGGAGCTCTGACCAATCCTCAACTGGCATTGGCAGGGGGTGGGCCTCCTATATATGCTGAGGTCACATGCTGCTGGGGGAGGAGTAGTGGACTGGGAGACGTGAGGAATGGAGTGCTAGAGAGCCGCAGGGGGTGGGATCGCAGGAGGAGAGGCCCGGGGAGAACTGTGAGGGAACATTGCCTCTACACTGGTAATGTCTCCTGGAGCAGAGAGGGCAGGAGAAGCTGTCGGAACGCATGGTCCGGGAAAGTTCCTCATCAAGGACTCAAGGAGGTTGGAAGGTCGGTGAGTGTTACCACAGTGGATAGCTGGAGGTGCCGGGGAGTCTGTGAGGGAACTCTGCTTCTACACGGTCATTAGCAAAGTCTTCATCATACACACTGTGGAGGGTGAGGAGTCCTGGATCAGAGAAGAGACTGTGGGGAAGCGTGTGTCAAATCAGTGTGACCGGGGAACACGTGGTTTGTAAGTTGGACTGGCTGGGAGCAGTAGTGCATTTCATTTCCTAGACCATAGACTTTAGCCTACTAGGCCTCCGGGGGGAGGTTGTGCAGGCCTCCGGCCTAGTAGCAGCGAGTCACCAGAGCCACTAGAGGGGCTTATTCAGAGTGAGTTCTTCATACCCATTAGAAGAGGATATGTTATACCCCAATGTAATTACAAGCAGGAGGAAACCAAGAGTGCAAGGAGAAGCAAGTTTGGGCAGGTGGTGAAGAGATCTAAGACCATTACTTTTACACGGACAAAGGTGATGTTTCTGTCCCTCACACAGTGATGGATGGAGAACTTTTAGTAACAGCAGTCTGCATGGAGAGGCAGGGAGCAATAGTCTGCATGGAGATGCAGGGAGCAATAGTCTGCATGGAGATGCAGAGGGAGCAATAGTCTGCATAGGAGATGCAGAGGGAGCAATAGTCTGCATGGAGATGCAGAGGGAGTAACAGTCTGCAGGGTGATGCAGGAGAAGATTTCTACTTAGTCAAGTGTTCACATTCTATCTTCAGGCTATAAACAGAGCAAAGTATATTGAGACCTGTGAATATGAGGGCAATGATTTATCCAATGGGCATCCCATATCCCGAACGTTCGAAATCAAAAGTGCTCATTTTAAAGGCTAATATGCATGTTATTGTCATAAAAAGTGTTTGGGGACCTGGGTCCCGCCCCAGGGGACATGTATCGATGCAAAATGTTTTTTTTTTAAAAAGGCCGTTGTTTCAGGAGCAGTGATTTTAATAATGCTTAAAGTGAAACAATAAAAGTGTAATATTCCTTTAAATTTCGTACCTGGGGGTGTCTATAGTATGCCTGTGAAGGGGCGCATGTTTCCTGTGCTTAGAACTGTCCCTGCACAAAGTGTAATTTTTGCAGGAAAAAAATCTATTTAAAATCACTCGCGGCTAATGAATTGTCGGCTCCCGTAATACAGAGAACAGTCATTCATTGAAAGTCATTGATAAAAAAAAAGTCATTGATAAAAAAATAAAAAAAAATTAAAAAAAAAAAAAAAGCGTGGGGGTCCCCCCAAATTCAATTACCAGGCCCTTCAGGTCTGCTATGGATATTAAGGGGAACCCCAGCCAAAAAAAAATGGCGTGGGGTCCCCCTCAAAATCCATACCAGACCCTTGAGGTCTGGGATGGATTTTAAGGGGAACCCCGGCCAAAAAAAAAAAATCCATACTAGACCCTTATCCAAGCACGCAACATGGCAGGCCGCAGGAACAGAGGGGGGGTGAGAGCGCCCCACCCCTCCTGAACCGTACCAGGCCACATGCCCGCAACATTGGGAGGGTGCTTTGGGGTCCCCCCCAAAGCACCTTGTCCCCATGTTGATGAGGACAAGGGCCTAGTCCCCACAACCCTGGCCATTGGTTGTGGGGGTCTGCGGGCGGGGGGCTTATCAGAATCTGGAAGCCCCCTTTAACAAGGAGACCCCCAGATCGTGCCCCCCCCCTGTGTGAAATGGTAAGGGGGTACAGAAGTACCCCTACCATTTCACCAAAAAAGTGTCAAAAAAATTGTAAAAATGACAGGAGACGGTCTTTGACAATTTCTTTATTAAAATCTTCTTTCTTCTGATATTCCTTTTTCCTTTCTTCATCTTTCGGTTTCTTCATCTTCTCCTTCCGGCATCTTCTTCCATCTTCTTCTTCCTCTGATCCGCTTCTTCTTGCTCTGGTCTTCTCGTCCGGCATCTTCTTCCATGGCGTCGGTGTCTCTTCTGGGCCGCTCTGCGCAATGGGAGGCTCCCGCTGTGTGAGGCTTCGCTGCGTCTGACAGGTCTTTTATAACGGAGGGCGGAGCCACCTTGTGACCCCGCCCCCTCTGACGTCATGGGGAAAGCCATAGGGAATCATCAGCCAGCAATGCACTGCGACTGGCGCAGTGCATTGCGGGCCGCTCGCATCACACGAATTTGATGCGAGCGGCCCAAATAGTTCTGGGCTCGCCGATCGGGCGAATGCCCGATGTTCGATTCGAACATGGGTTTGAATCGAACACCGGGCCCATCCCTAGTTCAGAGGAGAAATCAGAAGAAGAGGCCATAGAGGAAGAAGAAGAGGAGGGGGTGGAGGAGAGAGCTGTGGCAGAATCACCACTAGCATTTTGGAGGCATGGTGGCGGAACAAGCTCCAACAATACTGAAGCCTGTCCTGCATCCTTCCCAGCTGCCAGCAGAGTTACCCAGTGAAGGAAAGGTAACGTCCCTGTCCATGCCTGCTAGACCATGAGTCAGCGGTAATATGCACCTTACTACTGACCACCCTGTCCAACGAGGCCAAAACATTGGCTTCCACATGCCGGTAGAGAGCCAGAATGGCCTTCTGTGAAAATAAATGGCGTTTTGGAACCTGTCACTGAGGTACAGCACATTCTACAAACTCACGAAAGGGGGCAGAGTCTACCAGCTGAAAAGGCAGCTGTTGCAGTGCTAGCAATTTGGCCAAGCTAGCATTCAGACGCTGAGCATGTGGATGGCTGGGACCAAATTTCTTTTTTCGTTTTAGCAACTGGGGTAGGGAAATTTGCCTGCTAAAATCAGATGGAGGTGTACTGCTAGCAGATTGTCTGGAAGTACTTGGGACACCTATTTCTATACCTTCATTCCTCTCAGTGTAGGTTTCTGAGAGGACTGGAGGTATAGTGGGGTTGGAGATCCCAGACGAGGAGCAAGGAGAAGTCTGCCTTTTTCTTTGATGTTGGTCTTTCAAGTGCTGTTGCCAACAGACGGCATGGGAGGTCATCATATGTCTGTTCAAGCATGTGGTGCCCAAGCGGCTGCTGTTTTGGCCATGCTTGATTCACTTCAGACATAGGTTGCAAACAGCAACGGTGTGATCTGCTGCACACGTCTCAAAAAAGGCCCACACCCAGGAACTTTTCAAAATCAGCGCCTGCGGAGCTCTGCGGTGTGATGCAGTAGGGTGGCTGCCCTTAAGCTGCCCCCTAGAGGACATCCTGCCTCGTTGGAGTTGTGCCTCCTCCTCTCTTCTATCACGCACCCAAGTAGAGTCAGTGACCTCATTATCCCCTTGCTGCTCGTCACTGGAGCAAACTTGGCAGTATGCTGCGGCTGGGGGAACACGACTGCCAGTTTCTTGTCCTTCTTGGGCACCCCCTCTCTCTAGGCTCACGTTACTCCCTTCCTCAACCTGGGAACCAACATCAGAGCCTTCTAATCACTGCGCATCCTCCATCAGCATGTACCCAACACTGTGGTCAAATAGTTTGGGGGACTCCTCCGTGCATGATGGTGGGGCTACGGAAGGAGTGACTGTGGACAAGGAGCCGGTGGATTTGCCCGCTTTGGCAGGTGCATTGGAAGGCAAACTACTCTGAGCCTGGGTGACAGAGGATGAGGACGGCTTTCTTATCCACTCAACCAACTCTTCTGCATGTTGTGGCTCAATAACACGGCCAGCAGCAAAAAAAAAATGACAAACGTGCCCCACGGCCACCTCCAGAGGATGCAGCATGTCTGCGACCAGCACTGTTGACTGTAGACACAGAGGGTGCTTGCCCTCTTTTAGTGGCCTGTTAACGTCTGCCTCTCCTTGGTGGCCTTCCGGACATGATGTAAATTTTGTTTGGCAACACCACACTGCACTGTATTGTGTGATGTGTACACCACCAGAAAAGTAAGAGCAACTGCACTACGGCTGCACTGTTTTGTGTACACCACCAGAAAAGTAGTAGAAACAGTACACCACGGAATGCACTGTAGATATACGCTACAATGGATGCTGCAGAGTGTATATATATATATATATATATATATATATATATATATATATATATATATATATATATATATCAAATACACTCAGGGGCGGGCTGGGCCGGGGGGCAGGGTGGAAATTTGCCCCCAGGCCGGTGCCTACATTATTTAAAACGGCCGCTGGCTGTTTGTCATTTTTTTTTATTTTTTATTTTTTAATGGATGTCGGCCTTGGCGGCCGCCGATTGGCTACCTGGATGCTGCAATGCCTTGTGGGAGATGTAGTACTGTCTGGCCGGCCGCCGATTGGCTAGCTTGATGCTGCAATGCCTTGTGGGAGATGTAGTACTGTCTGGCCGGCCGCCGATTGGCTAGCTGGATGCTGCAATGCCTTGTGGGAGATGTAGTACTGTCTGGCCAGCCGCCGATTGGCTAGCTTGATGCTGCTGGCTGCTGCATTGTGGGAGTTGTAGTCCGGCCGCCGATTGGCTAGCTAGATGCTGATGGCTGCTCTCACTGCATTGTGGGAGCAGCCCCTCCCTCCTCCACATGAATGGCTGGCAGAGGCTGGACCTGCTCTCTGAGCAGTCGGCTGGAATACAGTGAGTCTCCTGGGAGTCTGGGACCATCCAAGTAAGTGAGCTCCTCCTCCCTCCCCCTCTCTGCAGCCAAAGAGTTTTTTTTTTTTAGCATTCTGTGCAGTACCTTGCCCTCCTAGCTGGTATGATGTGGGCTCACACTGGCATGCTGCAGTTTGGCTGCAGTGCTGATGTACTGGCAGTCTTCCTGCATGTTGCCCCTGGCCCCATAGAGGTTGCAGATTTACTGCATGTTCTGAAAGTGCACAAAACGTCCTGCATGCTGCATCTTTGGTGCACTTTCAGAAAATGCAGCAAAAATGTGTAACCTAAAAGAAGTCTGAGGGACTGTGAAACCCGCCAGTACACCCGTACTGCAGCCCAACTGCAGCACATCAGTGTGAGCCCAAAGGCTTGTATTTACTTGCAGCAGGCACTGACACTCCTTTGAAAAGTGATCCATGCTCAGGTCACTTTTCAGAGGCATTTGACAGGCAGTGAGGAGTTGATATCACATTTAATCCCTGCCTGTTTTAACCCCCGAAATGCCAGTCCCTGCAGGTAATGGCACGGTGGTTCACTTTGAACTCCACCTTATTTCCATTACTCTCTGTAGGTATTAGATGTGCTCTCACCTTTTTGTTCGCACATCTAATACCTAAGGGTACTTTCACACTGGGGCAGGTAGTGGTAAAGTGCTGCTCGTTTTAGTGGCGGTCTCTCTCTGTGCAGGCACTGTGAATTAGTCTCTCTCTCTCTCTCTCTCTGCAGGCAGTGTGAAGCGGTCTCTCTCTCTGCAGGCAGTGTGAAGTGGTCTGTCTCTCTCTCTCTGCAGGCAGTGTGAAGCGGTCTCTCTCTCTCTCTCTGTGCAGGCAGTGTGAAGCGGTCTCTCTCTCTGCAGGCAGTGTGAAGCGGTCTCTCTCTCTGTGCAGGCAGTGTGAAGTGGTCTCTCTCTCTCTTTGTGCAGGCAGTGTGAAGCGGTCTCTCTCTCTGCAGGCAGTGTGAAGCGGTCTCTCTCTCTGCAGGCAGTGTGAAGCGGTCTCTCTCTCTGCAGGCAGTGTGAAGCGGTCTCTCTCTATCTCTGTGCAGGCAGTGTGAAGCGGTCTCTCTCTGTGCAGGCAGTGTGAAGCGGTCTCTCTCTGTGCAGGCAGTGTGAAGCGGTCTCTTTCTGTGCAGGCAGTTTGAAGTGGTCTCTCTCTCTGTACAGGCAGTATGAAGTGGTCTCTCTCTCTCTCTCTCTGTGCAGGCAGTGTGAAGCGGTCTCTCTCTCTCTCTCTGTGCAGGCAGTGTGAAGCGGTCTGTCTCTCTCTGTGTGGGCAGTGTGAAGTGGTCTCTCTCTCTCTGCAGGCAGTGAGAAGCGGTCTCTCTCTCTCTGCAGGCAGTGTGAAGCGGTCTCTCTCTCTGCAGGCAGTGTGAAGCGGTCTCTCTCTCTGCAGGCAGTGTGAAGCGGTCTCTCTCTCTGCAGGCAGTGTGAAGCGGTCTCTTTTTCTGCAGGCAGTGTGAAGCGGTCTCTCTCTCTGCAGGCAGTGTGAAGCGGTCTCTCTCTCTGCAGGCAGTGTGAAGCGGTCTCTCTCTCTGCAGGCAGTGTGAAGCGGTCTCTCTCTCTGCAGGCAGTGTGAAGCGGCCTCTCTCTCTCTCTGCAGGCAGTGTGAAGCGGTCTCTCTCTCTCTCTCTCTCTCTGCAGGCAGTGTGAAGCGGTCTCTCTCTCTCTCTCTCTGCAGGCAGTGTGAAGCGGTCTCTATCTCTCTCTGCAGGCAGTGTGAAGCGGTCTCTCCTTCTCTGTGCAGGCAGTGTGAAGCGGTCTCTCCTTCTCTGTGCAGGCAGTGTGAAGCGGTCTCTCTCTCTCTCTGTAGGCAGTGTGAAGCGGTCTCTCTCTCTCTGCAGGCAGTGTGAAGCGGTCTCTCTCTCTCTGCAGGCAGTGTGAAGCGGTCTCTCTCTGCAGGCAGTGGGAAGCGGTCTCTCCTTCTCTGTGCAGGCAGTGTGAAGCGGTCTCTCCTTCTCTGTGCAGGCAGTGTGAAGCGGCCTCTCCTTCTCTGTGCAGGCAGTGTGAAGCGGTCTCTCCTTCTCTGTGCAGGCAGTGTGAAGCGGTCTCTCCTTCTCTGTGCAGGCAGTGTGAAGCGGTCTCTTTTTGTGCAGGCAGTGTGAAGTGGTCTCTTTTTGTGCAGGCAGTGTGAAGCGGTCTCTTTTTGTGCAGGCAGTGTGAAGCGGTCTCTCTCTCTCTGTGCAGGCAGTATAAAGCGGTCTCTCTCTCTGCAGGCAATGTCAAGCAGTCTCTCTCTCTCTGGGGCAATGTGGAGCAGTCTCCCTCTCTCTCTGTACAGGGAATGTGGTGTAGATGGATGGTGGGCTGATTCGGTGGTTCAATGGGCAACTTGACTGGACTTGCCCCCCAGGCCTAAGGCTGCCAGCCCTCCCCTGAATACACTGCCTGAAGTAGATTACAAATAG
>CM053028.1:562162536-562349822 GCA_028564925.1 Lithobates sylvaticus | reverse complement strand
CCAACGTTGGCCATGCTGCAGCGACTGCACACGCAGCAGAGGGCCATCAATGAGTACCTGTGCGACTACGGCACCAGGACAGGGTCAGGGGAGCTCAGATTTTTTTCCCCACGCCAGTGGAGCATGATCAGGGATGCATGGACTGTCATGTCACCGTTTGAGGAGGCCACGAGGATGGTGAGCAGTGACAGTGCATGCATCAGTGACACTGTACCTCTTGTCCACCTGTTGGAGCATACGCTGCATGGAATAATGGACAGGGCACTTGAGGCAGAACAGAGGCAGGAAGAGGAGGACTTCTTTGCCTCTCAAGGCCCCCTTTATCCAGACAGTGTTCCTTCTCTCCCACCCATCACACAGGAAGAGGAGGAGGAGGATTGTGTCAGCATGGAGGTGGAGCCTGGCACTCAGCATCAGCAGTCTTTTAGGGATGATTTACAGTCCCAAGAAACCAGTGGACTTGTACGTGGCTGGGAGGAGGTGGCTGCGGATCATGTCGTCCTCAGTGACCCAGAAGACTCCGGACCGAATGCCTCAGCTAACCTACGTTGTATGGCCTCCCTGATCCTGCGGAAGGAGCCTCGTGTTCTTCGGCTCAAGGAGAGGGACCATTACTGGCTGGCCACTCTCCTTGATCCACGGTACAAGGGTAAGGTTGCGGACCTTATCTTGCCGTCGCAGAGGAAGCAGAGGATGAGACACCTCCGGGAGGCCTTGCAGAAAGGTCTGTGCAATGTCAGGGCTCTAGCCGCCCTGGGCACCCTAGCCGGAGGGTGCGCGGGCACCTGGGCAGCCCTGGTCCCTCTGAACGCCGGCGCGCGCGTCGGCGCGCGCCGCGGGCGCGTGCACGCGCCCGCGGGACTCGTGCGCGCGCTCCCGTGCGCAAATAGCGGGCGCGCGCGCCCCCGTGCGCGTGCACGTGCGCGATCGGCGCCGCTTTGGCGCCAGTGGCCTTATTTAAAGGGGACAGCTGCCTGCATGCGGCGCTGTCCGTCTCAGCTCCCACCTGTGACCCCAACCTGAACCTGTCTGAGCTCCCTACCTGTGACCCGGCTTGTTTGACTCCGCTACTTTCTCCGTTCCTTGACCCCGGCTTGTTTGACCCTGCTCTGGACTGTGTTACTGTTGCTGAACCCCCGGCTTGCCTCCTGACCATCCTCCTGCCTGCCGTCCTTACCTGTCTGCCTTACCTGTTGTGACCCGGCTTGCCTGACCATCCCTGCTCCAGTGTCCCTGCACAGGTCTTCGCTGCTGCCGTCATCTGCTGATCTTCTGCCGTTGCTGTCAGCTACTTCAGCCGTCTGCTGCTGCTCCTGTTGTCGGTTTACCTCCTGCCTCCTGGTTTTCTGCCGAACCTTCATCTGCAGACCTACCCTCTGAGCAAGCCCTGCATCTACCCTGCATCAGCCTGCTGCATCCACACGGACACTCCTACCCGCTGAGTTCACGGCTACGCTGTCTCCAATCCAGCAGGCCCTGAACCAGAGTTGTAAGAGAGGTCTCCAACCATCAAGTCAGGCTCAGCACTACCAGGTACCTAACAGTACGGACAGCCAATATGACTGAGCCTGCGGATGGAGCCTCAACCATGCGGGAAATGTGCTCCCACCTGGCAGCCCTCACACAAGCCGTGAAATCCCTGCAGGAGGGATACACCAAGCTGGAAGGCCAAGTTCAACAACTTGCCAGCCCCATGGCTGCTGCACCTCCACCACCAGTGCAACCTGCCTCCCAACCAACAGTGGTGATGCTTCCCCCTGAACCTAGAGTACCTATCCCAGAAAGGTTCTCGGGCGACCGGTCCAAGTTTCAAGCTTTCCGAGATGCCTGCCAGCTTTACTTTGCCCTGCAACCCCGGACCTTCTCCCTGGAAGTCACCAAGGTGGGATTCGTGGTGTCCCTTCTACAAGGAGAACCCCAGTCCTGGGCCCACCGTCTTCTGGGAGCCAACAGTGTCATGACCCAGTCCTTAGCCGCCTTCTTCCAGGCAATGGCACAGTTGTATGACGACCCTCAACGCACGGCTACAGCTGAATCTGCCCTATCCGCGCTCCAGCAAGGCCGCAGGACGGCTGAGGACTATATCACGGACTTTAGGCGCTGGAGCGCGGATACTCAATGGAACAATGCAGCCCTCAGACACCAGTTCCGCATGGGCCTCTCAGAGGGGTTGAAAGACGAACTGGCCCGTGTAGGAGTTCCTGAGGATCTTGAGGACCTTGTCACTCTGACAATCCAATTGGACCGTCGCCTACGGGAGCGCCGAGCTGAACGCTCTGCTTTGCCCAGTCGCCCAGCTTGGATGGTCGCTAGGGCTCCTGTTCCTGCCACTCGCTACCTACCTGCTCCCTCTACACCTCCCGTGGGACCTGCTTCAGATGGTTCCGAACCGATGCAGATTGGTCTTCTACGTGCCCCCTTGACGCCCGAGGAACGGGCCCGACGTCGCCAGTTGAATCTGTGTCTGTACTGTGGGGGCTCTGGACATTTCGTGAATGGTTGCCCTGTCAAGACGCGTAAGTGCTTGTCATCCGTTTCTCCTCTCTCTGCACCCTGCCCAGCCAGTACTATTCACCTTACCCTTCCTCTGTCGTTGCAGTGCCAGGGAAGGACAATCCTCACCAGCGCCATCATTGACTCCGGGGCGTGTAGCTGTTTCGTGGATGCCACCTTCGCCAACACTCACGCCCTGCCGCTCCAGAAGAAGACCCAAGGACTTACTGTGTTTCTGGCGGATGGGTCCCGCATTAAGTCTGGCCAGGTGACTCAAGAGACTCTGCCCTTAACCGCTACAATTTTCCCTCAACATCAGGAGCTTCTGACCATGGACGTGATCTCCTCTCCCCTGTTCCCGGTCATCCTGGGTATGCCATGGCTCCAGGCCCATAACCCGCTGATCCATTGGTCCACCGGGGAGGTAGAATTTCAATCTCGGTACTGCCAGGAACACTGCCTACCTGCAACCCTCGGAACATCCTCTACCTTGCTTTGCCTAGACGCGGATCAAGACCTACGCCAATCTGTACCCCAACCTTATCATGACTTTCTGGACGTTTTCAGCAAGCGGGGGGCAGACTCCCTTCCGCCCCACCGTCCCTATGATTGCCCCATCGAGCTCCTCCCTGGGGCTGAAATTCCCTTCGGTCGCATTTTTCCTCTCTCCGAGAAAGAACAAGAGGCCCTGAAGACCTACATTGCCGAAAACTTAAAGAAGGGGTTCATCCGCCATTCCACCTCTCCTGCTGGCGCAGGCATCTTCTTCGTCACCAAGAAGGATCAGTCTTTGAGGCCCTGTGTGGACTACCGGAAGCTCAATAAAATAATGGTCAAGAATCGGTACCCCCTGCCCTTAATCCCTGAGCTCTTTCAGAAGCTAAGATCGGCAACGGTTTTCACCAAATTGGACCTCAGGGGTGCATACAATTTGGTCCGCATTCGGGCCGAGGACGAGTGGAAGACGGCTTTCCGGACTCGTTTCGGCCACTATGAGTACTTGGTCATGCCCTTCGGGCTCTGTAATGCCCCGGCCACGTTCCAGCATTTCATCAATGATGTACTCAGAGACTATTTGGACATTTTCGTGATCGTCTATCTGGACGACATCTTGATTTTCTCCCAAACCCTAGAACAACATCGTGGGCATGTGGGCAAGGTACTCCTTCGACTCCGACGGCACGGCCTGTATGCAAAGGCCGAGAAGTGCGAATTTGAGCAGCAGGAAATCCAGTTTTTGGGACTTGAAATCTCCCCGGCAGGCATTAGAATGGACCCTCAGAAGGTGTCCGCCGTTCTTGACTGGCCAGCACCTGTAGATAGAAAAGGAATCCAACGGTTCGTAGGATTTGCAAACTTCTACAGGAAGTTTATTAAGGGGTTCTCTGCTATCATCACCCCCATCACCCAGCTGACCAAGCAGGGCACACGCTTCCACTGGGGCCCGGAAGCTCAAGGGGCCTTTGATCAGCTTAAAAGACTGTTTACCTCCGCCCCTATCCTCAGTCACCCCGACCCTGCCCTCCCTTACATCTTGGAGGTCGATGCATCTGAAGTGGCAGTTGGGGCGGTCGTGTCACAACGACAGGGCAATAAAGACGCCATGCACCCAGTGGGATTTTTCTCTCGGAAACTTTCTCCAGCCGAGAGGAATTATGATGTCGGGGACCGAGAGCTCTTGGCTATCAAATCGGCACTAGAGGAATGGAGGTACCTCTTGGAGGGAGCTAATCATCCAGTACTCATCTACACTGACCACAAGAACCTTGAGTACTTACGAACTGCCAAGCGACTCAAACCCCGACAAGCCCGCTGGGCTCTGTTTTTCTCAAGGTTCTGCTTTCATATTACGTATCGTCCCGGTTCCAAGAATGTGAAACCTGACGCCCTTTCCCGGATGTTTGACAGTCCCAAGGACTCCACCACCCCAGACACCATCCTATCTTCCGGAAACTTTCTACTTTTACAGCCAGATCTGCTATCTCAAATCCGGGAGGCATCCGCCAGTTCCCAGGGACCCCATGGGGTCACCCTAACTTCCAGTGATGGACTTCTCTGGAGGGGAAGTCAAGTCTTCGTCCCCGAATCTGTAAGGGTGAAGGTCCTGACCCTTCTACACGACCATCCACTGGCAGGACACTTCGGGAGCCGTAAAACTGTGGAGCTGGTGCAACGCACCTTTTGGTGGCCCAAACTAAAGGAATTCTGCAAGTCTTATGTTGACTCCTGCCCTGTTTGTAACCGCAGCAAGACGTCTAGGAACCGAGCTTGGGGACTTTTGAAGCCTCTTCCTGCACCTGATCGACCTTGGCGAATGTTGTCCATGGACTTTATAGTCGAGCTTCCGTGCTCAGAGGGGTGCTCTGCTATTTTTGTAGTAGTGGACCGGCTGTCCAAAATGGCCCACTTTTTGCCTTTAAGGGGAACACCATCTGCCACAGAGACTGCCCATCTTTTTATTAAGGAGATAGTCAGGTTACATGGGGTTCCGGCCAATATAGTATCAGATAGGGGGGTCCAGTTCACGTCCCGTTTTTGGAGGGCCCTTTGTGAGATCCTTAAGATTGAGCTGGCCCTTTCTTCTGCATACCACCCCCAAACTAATGGGCAGACGGAACGCACCAACCAGACTTTAGAGCAATACATAAGGTGCTTCACGTCCTTTGTGCAGGACGATTGGGTGTCCCTATTACCCCTAGCTGAATTCTCTTATAATAATGCCAGTCATTCAGCCACAGGACAATCCCCATTTTTTGCCAACTACGGTTTTCACTTGTCTTTTCTCCCTGACTTTCTCCCAGAATCTTCAGTCCCGGCAGTCCAGGATACAGCTTCGTTCCTCAGCCGCAACAACAGGATTCTTCAGGAGGCAATCACCAAGGCACAGGAGGACAGCAAAAGATTCTTTGATCGGAAGAGGAGGGGTGAGCTGAACTTGCAGGTGGGCGACCAGGTATGGCTAGCTACAACTAACCTTAGACTTGCTTGTCCCTCTAAGAAGCTTGCTCCCAAGTTCTTAGGACCTTTCCCTGTGAAGAGGAGGATCAATGAAGTTTCCTATGAGCTGTCCCTGCCCGACTCTATGAGAGTCCACCCAGTCTTCCACGTTTCTCTCCTGAAACCCGCTGTGCCCGATCCCTTCCCTGATAGGGGTACAAACCCACCCGGACCTGTCCTGGTCCAAGGTAATGAGGAGTACGAGGTAGAGGCCATCCTTGATTGCAGGAGACGTAGGGGGGAGAGGCAGTTCCTGATTAAGTGGAAGGGGTATGGGGCCGAGAGTAATTCATGGGAGCCAGAATGCAACCTTCATGCCAAGAGACTAATCCGCACCTTTCTTTCTTCCCATCCAGAAAGACAACGCCTAATGGGCACCCGGAGGTTGCCCCTTGTGAGGGGGCAATGTCAGGGCTCTAGCCGCCCTGGGCACCCTAGCCGGAGGGTGCGCGGGCACCTGGGCAGCCCTGGTCCCTCTGAACGCCGGCGCGCGCGTCGGCGCGCGCCGCGGGCGCGTGCACGCGCCCGCGGGACTCGTGCGCGCGCTCCCGTGCGCAAATAGCGGGCGCGCGCGCCCCCGTGCGCGTGCACGTGCGCGATCGGCGCCGCTTTGGCGCCAGTGGCCTTATTTAAAGGGGACAGCTGCCTGCATGCGGCGCTGTCCGTCTCAGCTCCCACCTGTGACCCCAACCTGAACCTGTCTGAGCTCCCTACCTGTGACCCGGCTTGTTTGACTCCGCTACTTTCTCCGTTCCTTGACCCCGGCTTGTTTGACCCTGCTCTGGACTGTGTTACTGTTGCTGAACCCCCGGCTTGCCTCCTGACCATCCTCCTGCCTGCCGTCCTTACCTGTCTGCCTTACCTGTTGTGACCCGGCTTGCCTGACCATCCCTGCTCCAGTGTCCCTGCACAGGTCTTCGCTGCTGCCGTCATCTGCTGATCTTCTGCCGTTGCTGTCAGCTACTTCAGCCGTCTGCTGCTGCTCCTGTTGTCGGTTTACCTCCTGCCTCCTGGTTTTCTGCCGAACCTTCATCTGCAGACCTACCCTCTGAGCTAGCCCTGCATCTACCCTGCATCAGCCTGCTGCATCCACACGGACACTCCTACCCGCTGAGTTCACGGCTACGCTGTCTCCAATCCAGCAGGCCCTGAACCAGAGTTGTAAGAGAGGTCTCCAACCATCAAGTCAGGCTCAGCACTACCAGGTACCTAACAGGCTAAGGCCCAATTTTTCAGCCCCTATTTAACAGGGGCTTGTAATTACATTTTTTTTCATCTGCAGAGGCCCCCCTACCCTCTGAGCAAGCCCTGCATCTACCCAGCATCAGCCTGCTGCATCATCAGCCCCTGTTTAACAGGGGCTGTAATTACAATTTTTTATGCAATGAGTTCACGGCTACGCTGTCTCCAAGTACAGTATCTGTGAGGGGCAGCAGGCCCGGAACCAGAGTTGTAAGAGAGGTCTCCAACCATCAAGTCAGGCTTTCAGCACTACCAGGTACCTAACCTGTCTTTCACGGCCCATTGGGTCACTCCTTTGGCAGCTGGGAAGGATGCAGGACAAGGTGCAGTAGTGTTGGAGGTTGTTCCGCCACCACGCCTCCAAAATGCTACTACTGGTTGTGACACACCTCTCTCCTCCACCCCCTCCTCTTCTTCTTCCTCCATGGCCTCTTTGAGTGCTCTGTCCTCGGAACCAGTGGTGCTCCGTAGGCGTTTAAGGGGCTACGCAAGTACGCAGGCAAAAAGATGCCATGTCGTGCTTGCGCTGGTGTGTTAGGGGGACAGGAGTCACACTGGGGCAGAGGTTCTGTCAGCTCTGCAGGGGCAGGCCGAGAGGTGGTTGACGCCACTCCAGCTTAAGCCAGGAATGGTGGTTTGCAACAATGGCACCAACCTCCTCTCTGCCCTGCGACAGGGACAACTGACCCATGTGCCCTGTATGGCTCACGTCCTTAACCTGGTGGTACAGCGGTTCTTGGGCAGTTACCCAGGCTTACAGGATGTCCTGGGGCAGGCCAGGAAAGTCTGTGTGCATTTCCGCCGATCATATAATGCCAGTGCTCGGCTTGCTGAGCTGCAAAAGGAGTTGAACCTGCCCAAGAACCGCCTTATATGTGACATGCCCACCAGGTGGAACTCAGTGTTGGCCATGCTGCAGCGACTGCACACGCAGCAGAGGGCCATCAATGAGTACCTGTGCAACTACGGCACCAGGACAGGGTCAGGGGAGCTTGTATTTTTTTCCCCACGCCAGTGGAGCATGATCAGGGATGCATGCACTGTCCTGTCACCGTTTGAGGAGGCCACGAGGATGGTGAGCAGTGACAGTGCATGCATCAGTGACACTGTACCTCTTGTCCACCTGTTGGAGCATACACTGCGTGGAATAATGGACAGGGCACTTGGGCAGAACAGAGGCAGGAAGGGGAGGACTTCTTTGCCTCTCAAGGCCCCCTTTAGCCAGACAGTGTTCCTTCTCTCCCACCCATCACACAGGAAGAGGATGAGGAGGAGGAGGATTGTGTCAGCATGGAGGTGGAGCCTGGCACTCAGCATCAGCAGTCTTTTAGGGATGATTTACAGTCCCAAGAAACTGGTGGACTTGTACGTGGCTGGGAGGAGGTGGCTGCGGATCATGTCGTCCTTAGTGACCCAGAAGACTCCGGACCGAATGCCTCAGCTAACCTACGTTGTATGGCCTCCCTGATCCTGCAAAGCCTGCGGAAGGAGCCTCGTATTCTTCGGCTCAAGGAGAGGGACCATTACTGGCTGGCCACTCTCCTTGATCCACGGTACAAGGGTAAGGTTGTGGACCTTATCTTGCCGTCGCAGAGGGAGAAGAGGATGAGACATCTCCGGGAGGCCTTGCAGAAAGGTCTGTGCAACGCGTTCCCAGAGACTGGGAGGTTACAAACTCCTGGTCCTGGACAACGATTTGCTGAGGCTTCGGTCGGTAACAGAAGGAGCGGTGGAGAAGGTGGCCGTCTGACCGATGCGTTTAGACAATTTTTTTAGTCCGCAGCCCCAAGGTATGATCGGTTCTAGCAACCATCGCCAGCGTCTGATATACATGGTGCAGGAATACCTAGGGGCAAGGTCAGACTTGGACACCTTTCCCCCCGAAAATCCTCTGGCTTACTGGGTCTTGAGCATGGATCACTGGCCAGAGCTTGCACAGTATGCAATTGAGCTACTGACCTGTCCTGCATCCAGCGTTCTTTCCGAACACACATTCAGTGCTGCTGGAGGCTTTGTCACCGATCACAGGGTGCGCCTGTCCACCAACTCGGTTGATCGACTGACCTTCATAAAGATGAATCAGTCTTGGATCACCACCAGCTACCAGGCACCTGAAGCTGATATAACAGAATAATTTATTTTTGAAATGTCACATCCCTTCAAGACCTATGCTGATGCTGAGTGACTGTCCTGTTATGTTGACTGACTATCCTATTCCTCCTCAATGATCCTGATGATAGCTTGGAAGAATATTTTTGTTTCTGGGTGCCACCACCAGTGGCTAAGGCCCAATTTTTCAGCCCCTATTTAACAGGGGCTTGTAATTACATTTTTGTATGCAATGCTTTGCAACAGGTCTCATTGCTGTGCTCCAAGTACAGTATCTGTGAGGGGTTGCAGTTTTGTGGCACCAGCACCAGTGCCTAAGGCCCAATTTTTCAGCCCCTGTTTAACAGGGGCGTGTAATTAAAATTTTTTATGCAATGCTTTGCAACAGGTCTCATTGCTGTACTCCAAGTACAGTATCTGTGAGGGGTTGCAGTGTTGTGGCACAGCACCAGTGCCTAATGCACAATTTTTCAGCCCCAGTTTAACAGGGGCGTGTAATTACAATTTTTTATGCAATGCTTCGCAACAGGTCTGATGGCTGTGCTCCAAGTACAGTATATGTGAGGGGTTGCAGTGTTGTGGTACCAGCACCACAACCAAAGGCACAATTTTTCCTACCACTGTTTAAAAATGGCATGTAATTACAAATCTTGATCTAATCATTCACAGCAGGGCCCATTCCAGTGCCCACCAAGAGTAACTGGGAGGGCTTACAGTGTTGTGGCAACACCAACATCTAATGGCGCAAATTTCTGCAGAGTATATACGGCAGGCCCCTACTTTCAAACATCCAACTTAGAAACGACTCCTACTTGTAAACGGAAGGAGACAACAGGAAGTGAGAGGAAATCTACCCCTAGGAAGGGAAATTCTATCCTGTTAGATTTAATTGGGAAAAAGGTATCTCCTCTCTACTGATGCTTTATCACCAATCCTTGTTTCAATAAAAACCCAATTTTTCCAAAAAACATTTGTCATTGGGACGGAAAGTGAGGTAACATGTTCTGAACAGGTGCACAGACAGCAAAACAAATGTTACAGGGGTGATAACCCTTCCCTATGTTCTCCAAAAAGCTTAAAAATAGATTTTTTTGGATGGAGCTACACTTAAAAATGTACCTGTTCAAAATTACAAACAGATTCTACTTAAGAACAAACCTACAGTCCCTGTCTTGTTGCACCGCCTGTATACTGCTATTCAGAATATATAGGGTTGTAGGTATAGGGTTTTATTTTGGGTGCAGGGTTCCCCTTAATATCCATACAAGACCCAAAGGGGCTGGTACTGGGCTCGGGTGGGGGGGGGGGGGGGGGGGGGGGGGGGGCGATGGGGTAGCCATGCCATTTTTCTCAAAGATTTTCATCCATATTGCCAAGACAAGACATGACATTAAAGCTGCAAGCAGTTTTAAATGGCTTATTTTTTTCCTTTACAAATGTCATTTTTTGCAGGGACAGTTCTAAACACGGGAAACACATGCCACTTCACAGGCATACTTTAGACACCCCCCAGGTACCATATTTAAAGGAATATTTCACATTTTTTTCACTTTATGCATCATTAAAATGACTGCTCCCAAAAAAACGTCAGTTTTTAAAACTTCTTTTTACATTGATACATGTCCCCTGGGGCAGGACCCGGGTCCCCAAACCTGTTTTATGACATTTACATGCATATTCGCCGTTATAATTAGCACTTTAGATTTCGAACGTTCGCGGCCATTGTAATTAATAGGGTTCGAAAGTTCGTGCAAACTTTCGGTCCGTTCGCAGGTTCTGGTGCCAACCGAACCCGGGGGTGTTCGGCTCATCCCTATTAATATGGGACAAACTAAAGGCAACAGGTAAATACGCCCCCATAATATCACCATTGACACCAATGGAGGGGTATCCATGGTTTCACCCAGGGGAAGACGGGAGAAATTTAGGAGGATGGGGGGAGTGACATGTGCTAAACTGGCCCCTAAAGGTGTATTGAAACCACTGGCTGAGTTGATACTAACATGGGGAAACCTTCCAATGGCTATCTGGAGATACCATCAAATAAGGGATTTTTTGGGTAAAAAGAAACTATTGATGAGATCCACAGATTCCCTCACCGTATTTGAATCATGGTGTATAGAGAAGTCAGAGATTAAACATCAATTATCCAAGACATATAAATTGATACTTAAAAACCAAAGTATATCAGTACCGTACTATATTAGGGAATGGGAAAGGGAACTAGGACAAAGGTTCTCCATGGCACAAATACAAAAAATTATCAAAGTAACACATAGTACCTCAATAAGCTCAAATACTCAGGAGATGGCATATAAATTCCTAATTAGATGGTATCGTACTCCAGCTCGTCTGGTACAAATGTTCCCAAATGCAGATGCAAGCTGTTGGAGGGGATGTGCTCAGAGGGGCACCTTTCTCCATATATGGTGGACATGTCCCAAAGTGAACATTTTTTGGGAGGAAGTGGCCCCTTGGATCAGGAAATTGACTCCAGGCCCAATAGACGTCTCTATTATGCATTTCTTGTTCCATGGGAATCCAGCCTTAAATAAAGCATATAAGAGAAGCATGACACCATACTTTCTGAATGCAGTGAAGGCATTGATTGCAAGGTACTGGAAACAGACTATATGCCCTACACTGCTTGACTGGAAAAAAGAGGTAGATAAGATAATGGAAGCCAAAAAATGGATATATACGACTAGAGACAAACAGGAAGAAGTCAATGATATATGGGAAGGATGGACACTTCACTCATCAGAGATAAAATGAAACTAGATAAACACGTTTCAGCCATGCCACTCTACTCAATGAGAGGGGGGGGGGTTGAATATGGATTGGGGGGGAATTTCTCTCTCTTTCTCAACTCTCTATTTTACACACTTAAGAATGACCACTTATGAGGTGAAGGTAGATTAGAAGGACCCCTGAGGAGAGGGGGAGGATCTCGAGGGAAGGGAGGAGAGAAATAGGACACGATGTTAAGGGGAAGAGGAGGGGATGGGAAGGAAATTAAGTGAATTGGTCCTTCCCAGAACCTTCCTGCACCCCCCCATACAAGGATTACATGAGGTATTTTGAGGTTCACAAAGAGACACTTAAAAGGTAGGGAGGGAGGGGAAGGTGGAGGTAAAAGGAAGAATATAAATAAGTAATATGATAATGACTATGCTGTGGTGGAGATTGAAGTGGTTGGATGTAAAAAATTGAATAAATATAAGTAACGGGGATCACAGGGTGGGGGGGGGGGGGGGGCTGAGATTGGTTGTGGTATTTTTAAAGAGAAAAGGAAGGGGAGGGAATAGGGGGGGGGGGGAGAGTGAGGAAGAGAAGGGAGGGAGAAGAAAGGAAAAAAATGTATATATCATTTTTTTTCCTTCTCTCTCTCTCTCCCTCTATGGGAAAGGTTGTGGGGATCAAACACTGGATGTAGAAAATTATAAGTTATAAAAATGAAATGTATGTATAGATTATATGTAAAATGAATATGTTGAAAAATAAAAATTTTTGGTGATAAAAAAACAAAAACAAACGTAACTAATTTAAACGAATCCGAAAAAAGCAAACAAATTTGAAAACAAATTTGAATTTCGGAAAATGTTTATATATATATATATATATATATATATATATATATAATTTTTTTCTGTTCTGTTCTATTATTTTGCATTCTATTCTAATCTTTTATATTCAAATTCATTCTATACAAAATTCCAATTTCAGAAGATGGTTTTATATATATAAATATATATAATATTTTTTTTTATATTCTATTGTTTTTCTATTATTTTCTATTCTAATCTTTTCTATTCAAATTCATTCTATACTAAATTACTAAATTCGAATTTTGGAAGAAGTTTATATATATATATATATATATATATATATATATATATATATATATATATATATATATATATTTTTTTTTTTTTTTTATTTATGTATTTATTTTTTTTCAATGCTGGTCTATTGTTTTTCTATGCTATTCTTTTCTATTTTATTCTAATCTTTTCTATTTGAATGCAAATTCATTCTATACAAAATTCGAATTTCGGAAAATGATTATATAAAAACAATAGAACAGAATAGAAAAAATATATATATATATATATATATATATATATATATATATATATATATATATATATATAACCATCTTCCGAAATTGGAATTTGGTACAGAACGAATTAGAATAGAAAAGATTAGAATAGAATATATTATATATTTTTTTCTTTCTGCTTTATTTTTTTCTATGCTATTCTTTTATATTATTTTCTATTCTAATTTCTTTCTATTGGAATTCAATTTCATTCTATACGAAATTTGAATGCCAGAAGCTGTTAACAAAATTAGTTAAATAACAAATCAAAACAATTTTTTTTCATTCTGCACATGTCTAGTGCCCACCACTGTCCCCATCAGGAAGGAGTATGTACCTGTTGCCCCAGGTACCTTTTGTGACCAGTCATTTTGTCTACCAGTAGGTGTCTTCCAGGCTGTACCGATGCACATCTGGTGTGTTTTGTCTGTGGGGAAGAAAACTGCCAAAAGTTTACAACACTTGGAGACCCTCCATGAATACTCTGGATGCATGACTGTGCTGCCCAACATGGGCACAGGAACCGCAGCACTCCTGACGTCCTCTGGCCATACTGCACAAGAACTCATGCCGCCCAGCGTTCAGAGGTGGGGGAAGGAGAAAGAATCCTGACACTTACCAGTTGAAGTGGCCTAGGCCTCCCTGAGCACCACTTTCCCTATGTAGTGCTACGGAGGCCCAGAGTGTAGCTCCATCTAGTGTCCATAATGTGGTATTACTACTGCAGTGCCACGCTATTGCCACTAGATGATCATAGAAAATCACTACATGAAACAAAGTACAAGCAATATTCATCATAGCTGGGCAAATGTCTGTCAAATTTATTCAACTGCTTTTTTTTTTTTAAAATAGACCTCTAAATCTTGTGAAATCTTCCACCACAAAATGTACTCAGCCAATGAGAGGTAACGACTCCATTTTTATTTTTCTCCTGCTATCAATGGCCAACACGGCACAACACTTCATCCATGTCTTTGGTGATCTCTGATCTCCTTATCAACAGTTTCTTACATGATGAAGATCAGCCATGGAGTAGATCTGAGGTTTATATCAGGGTGTGCTTCTTCCCCACATGAGAGCTGTGATGTCCAGCAACATTCATATAGAAGACATTTCCCACACTCAAGGCACTAATACACCTCAAGGGTTGTGTGAGATCTCTGATGTGTGGAAAGATCAGACTTCTGTGAAAAACATTTCCCACACTCAGGACAGGAATACGGCTTCTCCCCCGTGTGAGATCTCTGATGTGTGTAAAGATTGGACTTCCGTGAAAAACATTTCCCGCACTCAGGACAGAAATACGGCTTCTCCCCCGTGTGAGATCTCTGATGTTTGGAAAGATCTGACTTCTGTGAAAAACATTTCCCACACTCAGGACAGGAATACGGCTTCTCCCCTGTGTGAGATCTCTGATGTCTGTAAAGACTGGACTTCACTAAAAAACATTTTCTGCACTCAGGACAGGAATACGGTTTCTCTCCTGTGTGAGATCTCTGGTGCATGACAAGATGTGATTTGTTTACAAAACATGTCCCGCACTTAGGACAGGAATATGGCTTCTCTCCCGTGTGAGATCTCTGATGTGTGTAAAGATTGGACTTCCTTGAAAAACATTTCCCACACTCAGGGCAGGAATACGGCTTCTCCCCCGTGTGATATCTCTGATGTGTGTCAAGACTGGACTTCACTGAAAAAAAAATTCTGCACTCGGGACAGGAATACGGCTTCTCTCCTGTGTGGCATCTCTGATGTATGACAAGATGTGATTTTTTTACAAAACATTTCCCACACTCAGGACAGGGATATGACTTTTCCCCCACGTGAGATCTTTGATGTGTGTCAAGACTGGACTTCACTGAAAAACATTTCCCGCACTCAGGACAGGAATACGGCTTCTCCCCTGTGTGAGATCTCTGATGTTTGTCAAGACTGGACTTCACAGAAAAACATTTCCCGCACTCAGGACAGGAATACGGCTTCTCCCCGGTGTGAGATCTCTGATGTGTGGAAAGACTGGACTTCTGTGAAAAACATTTTCCGCACTCAGGACAGGAATACGGCTTCTCTCCTGTGTGAGATCTTATATGCACATTAAGATCAGATCTAAAACGGAAACACTTCCCGCACTCAGTACAGGAAAGCCTCTTCTCTGTTGGAAGGACGGCACCGTCCCTCACAGTCTGAGGTTCCTCAGGATAAGAGGAATACGATGGTCCATCTACACTGTGTGGTGCCGGATGGACATTTGAGGTAGTCGGGTTTTCTCCTGGACTATACTGTGTGATGTCCTCATCTTCTACTTTACAGTCTGGAGACAAAGTGAGACAATCCTCTGAGGTTTTCCTCATCTCCCGTCCATCTACTAAAATAGAAATACAAAGATTATTACTAGACACTATGCTTTGCACTCTTTCGGAGAGACAGAGTAAATAGGAAAGGTGGAGGGGTCTGTCTGTATGTGAGAAGTGATCTCAAAGCGAATGTGAAAGAGGACCTGGGGGATGGAGAGTGTGATGAGTCTGAAGCATTATGGGTGGAACTGCATACAGATGTGAGTAGTTCAAAGTTAATCATTGGAGTTTGTTATAGACCACCCAATGTTAATGAGGAGGTGGAGACTCAGCTCCTTGCACAGATGGAAAGGGCTGCGAGGGCTGGGAGGGTGATAATAATGGGGGATTTTAACTACCCAGAAATTGACTGGAATAATGGCACTGCTAGGACAGTTAAAGGGAAAAATGTATAAACCTATTACAGGACAATTTTATGGTCCAGTTTATTGAGGCCCCAACTAGGAATGATGCTCTGCTGGATCTGGTAATCTCAAACCATGCAGAGCATATTACTAATGTTCAGATAAAGGAACATCTGGGTAGCAGTGACCATAACATGATTTCATTTGATGTTAGCTGTAAGCAAAAATCACATACAGGAAAGATAAAAACACTTAATTTCAAGAGAGCAAATTTCCCAAGGATGAGGGCTGCTCTCCAGAACTTAGACTGGGAGGGAATATTGGCATCAATGGGCACAGAACAGAAATGGGGATTCTTCAAAAAGACTGTTTGTGAACTCGCTGCAAAGTATATTCCCATGGGCAATAAGTTTAAAAGGCTAAAAATAAAACCTATGTGGCTCACGGCCAAAATTAAAAAAGCTATAAACTATAAGAAAAGAGCTTTTAAAAAATATAAAAATGAAGGAACACTAGTGTCATTTAAATGCTACATAGAATATAACAGAATATGTAAAAAGGAAATCAAGGATGCAAAAATTCCAAACGAACGACAGATTGCAAAAGATAATGTGAATATGTGTCCCTCGCGCTACTTGGAGTATATGTAGTAGTCAAAGTAAATAAATAAGTGGTGCTCTGCTGCAAAATGTGGTGTGTTCACAAATACACAAAATAGTAATGAATATAAAAAGAATTTCGCGCAATATATAGCTAAAAATAAAGTGCAATAAGGAAAAATCCAATAATATGAATACAATAGTGATATCAATACTACTGGTGAGATATAGTAAATAATACAATACTAATAAACATCAATATCTGCATTAAGTAGTAAATAAAGTGACGGGTGCATATGTGCAAAACCATTAGAGGTACCATATAAGGTGCTGTGGGATAAAAGGTAAAAATAAATTCAAACAGTCAAATAAATTCAAACAATCACAGTGCATTCAAGTGCTATGCAATTAAAGTGCTGTGCAATTAGATAATTAATAGAGAAACGTCAAATAATGGATGAGTTATCAATGACAGATGAATGGTTATCAAATACTAGTGGAAAAAATATTATTGAATGAATAAATAAATAGATATATATAGTCCCAGGTTGGATAAAATATATATGAATAAAACAGTGTCCAAGTTAGTCCATCCGGTCCTGATGATATATTTAGTCAGGTACCGTATTCGCTCTAATTAAGCAGTAATTATATATTCCATTCATTCAGGTTGTCAGCATTAACTGCATGATATAGATATCAAATCCTGTATATTTTCTGCAGCGGGTACTTGGTCCTGATTTTCATAAAATTCAATCCAATCACTAGTCTCTCAAAACTCTCACCTCAAATCTGAAAGATTGTAGCTTTTCGGGCATATCCTATAGCCCCATGGATTGTGGATACAAGTTGTTCAGCATAAAACTGGTAAGAGTAAAAAACTTCTCCTTTAAGAACGTTTAAAATCTTGATTCCTGCAGTGCTCAGTGTCAAAGTTAGACAAAGGGCAAAGAAACAAGAAAGGGAAGCCTCCACTAGTGTAGTATCTTGGTTAAATATGGGCAAGTTTATTAAAGTACAGTGGGTGGACTCTTACATTAAAATCAAGGTTTAAAAGCAAAAAACGGCATAGACATATATAGAAGTAAGTAACTCCTAGGCGTTCTCAGCGCCTTCTCACGTCTCACGTCTCCTCTGCCTGCGGCCACTCCCTACGCGTTACGACACGTCACGTGTCTTCATCTGGGGAACCGGATTGGCTAATTGGGCTTTGTTTATATTGAGTACAACCGGAAGTTGGTATTCGGCCATCTTAGTTATGGTCAGGCGTCTACTAGGCGGCGGCCATTTTACCGGTGGTATACTTATTAAGGCGGATGTGTTTTAGACAGTGCGTTCCACCTCTGCGTTCCACCATTATGGCGGCCATTATCTTGTGGATTAATGGGTTGTTAAAACAGGTATGTTTTCAACAATGCGTTCCACCTCTGCGTTCCACCATTATAGCGGCCATTATCTTGTAGATGAGTAGGTAGTTAATGTGTGGCAACAATGTTTAAGATATCTAACAGGGATATTATAATGTAATATTATTGTGTCCCGGGACCTGATAGTGTCATGGTCATATTATACTGTCCCCACCTGGGTAGAGTATATATATTAATAGAGCCCGCATATGTTCCGTATATATAATAATACACATCAATAATGCATATAGGTTGCTCCTAATGGTTATAATGGTGTGCTTATTAAATTACCATAAGTAATAGACCATAAGGAAAATTATTGCTAAAAATAGGTTAATAATTTTAAAATGGATAATATCCTATATGTAGATGGTCTGTTTAGTCCCAGTATGTAGATACTGATATTCCTAATATCCTATATGTAGATGGTCTGTTTAGTCCCAGTATGTAGATACTGATATTCCTAAACTGGATAATATCCTGTATATAAAGGGTCTATTTATTTCCAATACATGGATACTGATATTGTCATGTCATCCGACATAGTATGGATGCAATGGGTGCCAAAGCTAAGATACAGTAAAAATATTTAAATAATTAAAATTATTAATAAAATCTATGGTACATGAAATGCACCATCAGAGATATATGATATTCTACCAGGTGTACCCTAAGTACATAAGTGGGATGATATCTAGATATGATATCTAGGATGTTAGAGAGAGAGAAAGCCTTGAGGTACCTTCAATTAAAAATATATATAAAAACATATAAAAACAATCCATCATATTTGATCGATGTATATAGTGAGACAAAAAACAAATCGACCTCTCTATAGGCTATATGCATATATAAAGTGTTATGATGGATCGTACAGTAAAATAGATAAATATAAGTTTATGTGGAGGCATATTTTTGGGATGTTGTTACATCCACTGACATCTTGTATGTATTAGTGTGGGTATATGAATACTAGCTCCTTCTTTCAGAGTATATGTTCCAGAATTATTCAGAAGTTGCTTAAAAAACAGTTCAGATCGAACTCGACATTGAGTCCTCCAGGGGTGAGAGTACGCATGGTGTGAATCCATCTCGATTCTTTTTGGCTGATTGTTCGTATTTTGTGGCTGCCTCTCCATGCTTTGTTGTATTTCTCTATTCCCCAAAATTGCAGGGAAGATGGGTCTTTATTGTGTTTTAAAGCAAAGTGTTTTGACACGTTATGTTTAGGGAACCCGCGTCTGATATTTCGCACATGTTCCTCTATTCTTACTTTCAGTGCCCTTTTTGTTCTTCCCACATATTGGAGATTGCAACTGCATTGTAGTACATACACAACTCCCTCTGTATTGCAGCCTATAAAATCTCTTATTTTATGAGTTTGTCCCGTGTTGATGGCTGTAAAATCCATTCTCTTCTTTTGGGGTTTTTGTGTATGTCTACAAGCATAACAGTTGCGACAGGGATAGAATCCCTTCCCTGAAAAAAATGTAAAAGTTGGTTTTGATGGCGGTTCTACTACCGATTTTACTACTAGGTCCCTAATAGTGGGGGCTCTAGTGTAAATTATGTTTGGTTTCTGTGGTAGTATAGTTTTTAGATCTTTATCCCTCTTCAGGATGTGCCAATGTCTCTCTATTAGCTTGGCTACATCTTTATGCTGTATGTTGTAGTCCAGGATCAGGCAGGGTGCCTCATTTTGGTAACTTTTTTTTGGTTTATTCTGAAGCATAATTGTTCTGTCCATTTTGCTTACATCCTGTATTTGTTTCTCTATCCATTGTTCGTCGTATCCTTTTGTTTTGAATCTTTCACCTATTTGTTTTGCCTGGATTTGGTAGTCTTCTTCTTTCGTGCAGTTGCGTTTTAGTCTTATCAGTTGCCCCTTTGGTATGTTGTATAACCATGGTTTGTGGTGGCAACTGTTAAGTGAGAGGTAGCTGTTGGTGTCTACATTTTTGAAGAACGTTTTAGTTACTATTTTATTTCCATCCAGACTGATTTTCAAGTCTAGAAAGTCCACCTCTTTTTCATCGATTTTCCATACCAGTTTGATATTATTTTCATTTTCGTTTAGTTGCGTAAGAAATACTTCTAACGCATTTCTGTCCCCGTTCCACACGATAATTACATCATCGATGTATCTTTTATACAGAGTAAGTTCTGCTGGGGTGTCCTTATATATTGTTTCTTCTTCCCATTGGGCCATGAATGCATTTGCCACTCCCGGGGCAAATTTGGCACCCATGGCAATGCCTATGGCCTGTTTGTAATAGGTCTGGTTGTGCCAAAAGTAATTGTACTTGAGGCAGAAATCCAGACATTTGATGAGGTATTTTCTTTGTTTACATATATAATTGCTGTAATTCCTCAAAAGCCATTTAGTAGCTGAACATGCATTATGGTGTTGTACTATCGTGTATAACGATGTGACATCTGCTGTCGCTAGTATGGTCCTCCCCTCCAATACTGGTGTTGTCTCTAAGAGTTGTAATATATGTTTGGTGTCTTTGAGGTAGGCTTTCGTCTGTTGTACCGCTGGTTGGATATATCGATCTAGAACGATCTAGAACGAAGAGAGGACAACGAGCGGGAAAGAGAATCCAAACGAAAAAGAGAATAGTTGGAGAAAATGTAGTCAATCTTAGCAATATATCCATTACAACAGAGGAGTTAGCGGTATTAGATAAGGGCTTGAAGCATGCCCCGATCAAAAACCTAAATAAATTTAATACGTACATAGGAATACAAAAGTATATTAGAAAAATTAACATCAAAAAATGCATCATGAATAAACCATGGAGACCCCAAAATGAGGAAAGAAACACATCTCCCACGGTGATACATAGTACGTTACGTAACAACTCGGTGTATAACCCTCAAGTATCGAATAACCAACACATAGAAGTGTTCAAAAATCTAGTTTTACAAGACCTGGAGTCTCTGAAACTTAAGAATATATCTGATCCTATACACATCAAAAAAGGAATCAAAAAGTTAGCGGAGAGAAAAGATCTAGTCATCAGACCGGCTGACAAGGGAGGAGCAATAGTACTACAGTCTAAAGAACAATATCAGAATGAACTGAACAGACAACTTAATGATGAAGTAACGTATATCAAATTATTGGGTAATCCGACTGCAAAATACAAAAAAGAATTGGAATTACTGGTGAAATTAGGAATAAAGAAAGAGATCCTTAACACTAAAGAATCCAAATATCTTATACCGGAAACTTGTAGGATACCCATAATATATACTGTGCCCAAAATACATAAGTGTAAAGAAAACCCCCCAGGAAGACCAATCGTTAATGGGATAGATTCCCTAACGTCGCGAATGGGGCAGTATATAGATCGATATATCCAACCAGCGGTACAACAGACGAAAGCCTACCTCAAAGACACCAAACATATATTACAACTCCTAGAGACAACACCAGTATTGGAGGGGAGGACCATACTAGCGACAGCAGATGTCACATCGTTATACACGATAGTACAACACCATAATGCATGTTCAGCTACTAAATGGCTATTGAGGAATTACAGTAATTATATATGTAAACAAAGAAAATACCTCATCAAATGTCTGGATTTCTGCCTCAAGTACAACTACTTTTGGCACAACCAGACTTATTACAAACAGGCCATAGGCATTGCCATGGGTGCCAAATTTGCCCCGGGAGTGGCAAATGCATTCATGGCCCAATGGGAAGAAGAAACAATATATAAGGACACCCCAGCAGAACTCACTTTGTATAAAAGATACATCGATGATGTAATTATCGTGTGGAACGGAGACAGAAATGCGTTAGAATTATTTCTCACGCAACTAAACGAAAATGAAAATAATATCAAACTGGTATGGAAAATCGATGAAAAAGAGGTGGACTTTCTGGATCTGAAAATCAGTCTGGATGGAAATAAAATAGTAACTAAAACGTTCTTCAAAAATGTAGACACCAATAGCTACCTCTCCCTTAACAGTTGCCACCACAAACCATGGTTATACAACATACCAAAGGGGCAACTAATAAGACTAAAACGCAATTGCACGAAAGAAGAAGACTACCAAATCCAGGCAAAACAAATAGGAGAAAGATTTAAAACAAAAGGATACGACGAACAATGGATAGAGAAACAAATACAGGATGTAAGCAAAATGGACAGAACAATTATGCTTCAGAATAAACCAAAAAAAAGTTACCAAAATGAGGCACCCTGCCTGATCCTGGACTACAACATACAGCATAAAGATGTAGCCAAGCTAATAGAGAGGCATTGGCACATCCTGAAGAGGGATAAGGATCTAAAAACTATACTACCACAGAAACCAAATATAATTTACACTAGAGCCCCCACTATTAGGGACCTAGTAGTAAAATCGGTAGTAGAACCGCCACCAAAACCAACTTTTACATTTTTCTCTGGGAAGGGATTCTATCCTTGCCGCAACTGTTACGCCTGTAGACATACACAAAAACCCCAAAAGAAGAGAATGGACTTTACAGCCACCAACACGGGACAAACTCATAAAATAAGAGATTTTATAGGCTGCAATACAGAGGGAGTCGTGTATGTACTACAATGCAGTTGCAATCTCCAATATGTGGGAAGAACAAAAAGGGCACTAAAAGTAAGAATAGAGGAACATGTGCGAAATATCAGACGCGGGTTCCCTAAACATAACGTGTCAAAACACTTTGCTTTAAAACACAATAAAGACCCATCTTCCCTGCAATTTTGGGGAATAGAGAAATACAACAAAGCATGGAGAGGCAGCCACAAAATACGAACAATCAGCCAAAAAGAATCGAGATGGATTCACACCATGCGTACTCTCACCCCTGGAGGACTCAATGTCGAGTTCGATCTGAACTGTTTTTTAAGCAACTTCTGAATAATTCTGGAACATATACTCTGAAAGAAGGAGCTAGTATTCATATACCCACACTAATACATACAAGATGTCAGTGGATGTAACAACATCCCAAAAATATGCCTCCACATAAACTTATATTTTATCTATTTTACTGTACGATCCATCATAACACTTTATATATGCATATAGCCTATAGAGAGGTCGATTTGTTTTTTGTCTCACTATATACATCGATCAAATATGATGGACTGTTTTTATATGTACTATATTTTTAATTGAAGGTACCTCAAGGCTTTCTCTCTCTCTAACATCCTAGATATCATATCTAGATATCATCCCACTTATGTACTTAGGGTACACCTGGTAGAATATCATATATCTCTGATGGTGCATTTCATGTACCATAGATTTTATTAATAATTTTAATTATTTAAATATTTTTACTGTATCTTAGCTTTGGCACCCATTGCATCCATACTATGTCGGATGACATGACAATATCAGTATCCATGTATTGGAAATAAATAGACCCTTTATATACAGGATATTATCCAGTATTGAATTACCAACCTAACTTTAGGAATATCAGTATCTACATACTGGGACTAAATAGATCATTTACATATAGGACATTATCCATTTATAACATTATTATATTTTAAAATTATTAACCTATTTTTAGCAATAATTTTCCTTATGGTCTATTACTTATGGTAATTTAATAAGCACACCATTATAACCATTAGGAGCAACCTATATGCATTATTGATGTGTATTATTATATATACGGAACATATGCGGGCTCTATTAATATATATACTCTACCCAGGTGGGGACAGTATAATATGACCATGACACTATCAGGTCCCGGGACACAATAATATTACATTATAATATCCCTGTTAGATATCTTAAACATTGTTGCCACACATTAACTACCTACTCATCTACAAGATAATGGCCGCTATAATGGTGGAACGCAGAGGTGGAACGCATTGTTGAAAACATATCCGCTTTAACAACCCATTAATCCACAAGATAATGGCCGCCATAACGGTGGAACGCAGAGGTGGAACGCACTGTCTAAAACACATCCGCCTTAATAAGTATACCACCGGTAAAATGGCCGCCGCCTAGTAGACGCCTGACCACAACTAAGATGGCCGAATACCAACTTCCGGTTGTACTCAATATAAACAAAGCCCAATTAGCCAATCCGGTTCCCCAGATGAAGACACGTGACGTGTCGTAACGCGTAGGGAGTGGCCGTAGGCAGAGGAGACGTGAGACGTGAGAAGGCGCTGAGAACGCCTAGGAGATACTTACTTCTATATATGTCTATGCCGTTTTTTGCTTTTAAACCTTGATTTTAATGTAAGAGTCCACCCACTGTACTTAAATAAACTTGCCCATATTTAACCAAGATACTACACTAGTGGAGGCTTCCCTTTCTTGTTTCTTTGCCCTTTGTCTAACTTTGACACTGAGCACTGCAGGAATCAAGATTTTAAACGTTCTTAAAGGAGAAGTTTTTTACTCTTACCAGTTTTATGCTGAACAACTTGTATCCACAATCCATGGGGCTATAGGATATGCCCGAAAAGCTACAATCTTTCAGATTTGAGGTGAGAGTTTTGAGAGACTAGTGATTGGATTGAATTTTATGAAAATCAGGACCAAGTACCCGCTGCAGAAAACATACAGGATTTAATATCTATATCATGCAGTCAATGCTGATAACCTGAATGAATGGAATATATAATTACTGCTTAATTAGAGCGAATACGGTACCTGACTAAATATATCATCAGGACCGGATGGACTAACTTGGACACTGTTTTATTCATGTATATTTTATCCAACCTGGGACTATATATATCTATTTATTTATTCATTCAATAATATTTTTTCCACTAGTATTTGATAACCATTCATCTGTCATTGATAACTCATCCATTATTTGACGTTTCACTATTAATTATCTAATTGCACAGCACTTTAATCGCATAGCACTTGAATGCACTGTGATTGTTTGAATTTATTTGACTGTTTGAATTTATTTTTACCTTTATCCCACAGCACCTTATATGGTACCTCTAATAAGGTTTTGCACATATGCACCCGTCACTTTATTTACTACTTAATGCAGATATTGATGTTTATTAGTATTGTATTATTTACTATATCTCACCAGTAGTATTGATGTTTATTAGTATTGTATTATTATACCTCACCAGTAGTATTGATATCACTATTGTATTCATATTATTGGATTATGTCCATAATGGGGGTGGTAGTGACACAACCGCAAATCCACAATGGCTCAACAGTGATATGGTCCAGAAATATTTTTTTAGCTATATATTGCGCGAAATTTTTAGGGACTCGTTAATGATGGGAATAGTAACACTGGATTGGTGCAGGGCAAACGTGGTGCCTATATTTAAAAAGGGAACAAAGTCTTTACCAAGTAACTATAGACCTGTGTAAGGTAAAGTCCACAGGTTTGGAAATATCGGTTTGTAAATGGATAGAAAACTGGCTAAAAGACAGAATTCAGAGAGTCTGCTGTTTTTTTTTTGCCTTCCTCTGGGTCAACTGTGGGAATAGAATTGGGTATATTGGATTGTACGATATTATTTTATTTTTTTTGTGGTTGAACTGGATGGACTTTTTTCAACCTGACAAACTATGTAACTAGACATGAACAGATTGGTTCCCCTAAACCAGGACTCTGCCCACATCAGGCAGCTTTGACTGTGAAGATCTTACAATTCCCCCCTCAAGGTAACTAGTAAATGGCTCCTCTGATCTCCTACCAGTTCATTTCTTTATTAATGGACCTTAGTCAGAGAGTGAGGAAACAACGAGAACTGTCTTTCATGGGAGTGACAGTGATGAGGGGATTATAGGACGAGTGTCCCCTCCCCCTCTATCACTCATTGCCATCTTCCCAACACAAGAAGTCCTGCACTTCCTTATTTAGTCCATGATTTAGTCATGAATAACAGCGGGGCTGAGCCCCACCAGAGGTCAGAGAGTGAGGATGGGGGGAGAACAACCAAGATGAAGACTGGACTGCTCCTGAAGACCACCATCATTGGGTTATTGACTCCTCCCTCATTATCACTTTCTGTTTAAGGTTCAAAATTTTGAGGATGTTATCACAATATTATCAACATGTAAAAGTCTGTGCTCCAATCAAATCATCAGATATAAAATGTCCAGCTGGTAGGAAATGGGTGTAACAAAAGAGAATACATATTATGTGTATATATAGCAGTGGGTAGAGGGGAGAGAGCAGAAGTCAGGAGTATGTAATGTACAACATATTGTATAAGATACAACAGATAGGACAATATAGTATCAGAATGATGTAATGTACAACATAGAGTATATAGTGCAGGGGTCAGGAGTATGTAATGTACAATATAAATTATACAGTGTAAGGGTCAGGACTCATAATATTGGTATTCAGTAATCAGTGGAAGATTAAATGTTTACATGAGACAAGTTGCAGAGGTCCCACACCGCTGCCTCCCATCTCCTGAGACTGCACTCAGTGACTTGGGTCTGAGACTATACAGACATATCCCTCCACCCGACACAGCCAGCAGATAACAGAGCAAGTAACCCTGGGGGGATTGTTCTGTCAGAGATCTTGCCATACCCGGGTATGGGGCTGAAGACCCAAATCACATACCCCAAGGTGCCTAGATCTAGTAACATTTATGGTGAAAATGAACATTCTCCTGCCAGCTGAACCCCAGAATCTCCATAAATCCAGTCTAGATCTATAAATTGTGTCTGCAGCACAGAGAAGGAAGATTATCCGAGAGAAATACAGGAATACAAGACGGGGAACACAGCTCAGGAAAGTGACCAGGGGATTACAGGCCGATATCACCCAGTCCCGCCCTACTCTGGACCAATCAGTGAGCAGTATGGGTGGTGGAATGTATTTAGTGTTAATGACCCACCTGTGCTGATCTCTGTAGGAGTGTCCTCCTCTATAAATGTCCCCGTTATTCCATCCTCCTCCATAGACTGCTGATCATCCCTCACATACCTCTCTTCTTCTTCTGATTTAACCTCAAATTCTATATCGATTGGATCTCCACTCTAAATCAAGAAAATGAGAGAAAATATCATCTGTAAGATATAATCTTTATTATTGTGACATCACATAAAAAAAAATCCACACATTGTCTCTATAAGTGTGTTTTATAACCTCCATCCCACCAACCTTGTAATAGTGGAGGATGGTGTGATCTTCCTGTGTGGAATCCCGGGAATACAGAGGACGGGGACATCTCTCTGGTGGGTTCCTGGTATTTGGTGACTCCATCATATCCTTGTGTCCTTCTGAAAACTCCTCCATCACTCCATACTCCTCATCCTCCTCTTTATACTCTTCTTTAACATCAATATTATCATCCCCGAGGTTTCCACTCTGAATATATAATAAAACATTCATTGTAAATAGAGATGGGCTGAACACCCCCCTGTTTGGTTTGCACCAGAACTCCCGAACAGAGAAAAAGTTGTGACCCAAACGACAAACCCTATTAAAGTCTATGAGACCCGAACTTGAAAAATCAAAAGTCCCCATTTTGAAGGCTTATATACAAGGAATTGGCCTTAAAAAGTGTATGGGGGCTGGGTAGTGGCGTAGCGTGGTTTGTCAGCGCCCGGGGCGAGGCAAGTAATTTGTGCCCCCTTGACCCACAGACTTACCTATTTTCAGCTGGCTCCAGTCTGGTCACATGATCCCCTGTGTGAGACAGTGTTGGCTGTAGGGGAGAGGAGAGTGTGCTTGACAATGACTGGTAAAGCCTGGAGTGGTGACATCATGCATAGGTTCCTATGTCCCATCTGATGGTGGCACTCCTTCCTCTCTCCTGCATACACCACTGGCTCACACAGGGGATAACATGACCGGACAGCCTGGAAATAGGTGTTTACATCTTTTCTTCACATGTTAGCCATCATAGGCATTAAGTGGGGGGATTTTATAATATTTCAGTTAACCGCTTCCCGACCGCCTCACGCAGATATACTGCGGCAGAATGGCACGGGCAGGCAAAATCACGTACCTGTACGTGGACCTTTAATTGCCTGCCCGTGGGTCGCGCTCAGGAGCTCCGTGACCCCAGCTGCGGGACCAGCGGACCCGATCGCCGCTGGTGTCCCGCGATCGGGTCACAGAGCTGAAGAACGGGGAGAGGTTTGTGTAAACAAACCTCTCCCGCGCTTCCTACTCTGCCTGTCATTGATCGGCTGTTCCCTGTCATCGGGAAAGCCGATCAATGACGTCAGTCGTCAGCCCCGCCCCTAATGTAAAAACACACACACACACACACACACACACACACACACACACACACATCACAGCCCATAACCCCTCCCGCCCCCTAGTGGTTAACTCTTTCACTACAACTGTCATTTATACAGGAATCAATGCATTTAAATAGCACTGATTGCTGTATAAATGACAATAGTCCCAAAAATGTGTCAAAAATGTCCGATGTGTCCGCCATAATGTCGCAGTCACAATAAAAATCGCTGATCGCTGCCATTACTAGTAAAAAAAAAAAAAAATATTAATAAAAATGCTATAAAACTATCCCCTATTTGTAAACGCTATAACTTTTGCGCAAACCAATCAATAATCGCTAATTGCGATTTTTTTTACCAAAAATATGTAGAAGAATACATATCGGCCTAAACTGAGAAAAAAAAATGTTTTTTTATATATTTTTTGGGGATATTTATTATAGCAAAAAGCAAAAAATATTGAATTTTTTTCAAAATTGTCGCTCTATTTTTGTTTATAGCGCAAAAAATAAAAACCGCAGGGGAGATCAAATACCACCAAAAGAAAGCTCTATTTGTGGGAAAAAAAGGACGCCAATTTTGTTTGGGAGCCACGTCGCACGACCGCGCAATTGTCAGTTAAAGCGACACAGTGCCGAATCGCAAAAAGGGGCCTGGTCCTTTGGCTGCCAATTGGTCCGGGGCTGAAGTGGTTAATGGGAGCTACATATGTCATGTTCACACTATAATACTAGTTGCAGCCCCGTGCCGTAGGGGTCAATACACCAACGACAAGGTGCTGCAACTAGTATTATAGTGTGAATATGACATACTGTATGTAGCTCCCATTAACTGAAATATTATGAAAACCTACTGGGTAGTGAGTCCTAATCACCAGTGCTGCAAGAAACCTCAACCTCATTGTGCAAATATATAAACAAACACATTTCATATAATAATCAATAAAAAGCATCCAAAAACCATGGCTATGAATGGACTTTATGGCTATGAATGGACTTTATGACTATGAATGGACTTTATGGCTATGGGTGGACTTTATGGCTATGGGTGGACTTTATGGCTATGGGTGGACTTTATGGCTATGGGTGGACTTTATGGCTATGGGTGGACTTTATGACTATGAATGGACTTTATGACTATGAATGGACTTTATGACTATGAATGGACTTTATGACTATGAATGGACTTTATGGCTATGAATGGACTTTATGGCTATGAATGGACTTTATGACTATGAATGGACTTTATGGCTATGAATGGACTTTATGACTATGAATGGACTTTATGACTATGAATGGACTTTATGGCTATGAATGGACTTTATGGCTATGAATGGACTTTATGGCTATGAATGGACTTTATGGCTATGAATGGACTTTATGGCTATGGATGGACTTTATGGCTATGGATGGACTTTATGGCTATGGATGGACTTTATGGCTATGGATGGACTTTATGGCTATGAATGGACTTTATGGCTATGAATGGACTTTATGGCTATGAATGGACTTTATGGCTATGGATGGACTTTATGGCTATGGATGGACTTTATGGCTATGGATGGACTTTATGGCTATGGATGGACTTTATGGCTATGAATGGACTTTATGGCTATGAATGGACTTTATGGCTATGAATGGACTTTATGGCTATGAATGGACTTTATGGCTATGAATGGACTTTATGGCTATGAATGGACTTTATGGCTATGGATGGACTTTATGGCTATGGATGGACTTTATGGCTATGGATGGACTTTATGGCTATGGATGGACTTTATGGCTATGGATGGACTTTATGGCTATGGATGGACTTTATGGCTATGGATGGACTTTATTGCTATGGATGGACTTTATGGCTATGAATGGACTTTTTATTGATTATTATATAAAATTAGTTTGTTTATTAATTTATATATTTGAACAATTGTGTGTTTTTGCAGCACTGGTGATTTGGATTCACTGAGAGAGAGGCAGAGAAAGACATTGGGATCAGAGAGACGGTGGAGCTGAGGGAAAGGTGGGGGGGGGCTGAGGGAGGGGCCTGAGGGGGAGGTGAGAGAGACTGCTAGCCCACCTTCCATGCCAGTCTGTCTCCTTGATCCGGGGGTGCTTTGATCCTTCTAGCGTCTCCCTGGCAATGTGCGCCTCCTCACAAGTCCTCTGGGTCCTCAGTCAGCTTGTTCTCCGGGCCTCATGTTAGTGCGGAGAGGAAGTTCGAGCAATCCATGCCCTGGAGGCACGGGAGATGCTGCGTCCACCGCTTCTCATCTCTTGGGGGGGGGGGGGGGGGCTAGGTCAAGGAGGAACTTGGTGGAACTATTCTCCTCAGTCCAGGGCTCTCAGGCGGCCAGACTATCTGTCCTCGGCTCAGCCCCTAGCTGATCACCACCGTGATACGGATCCCCCAGCTGCCCACCCCACAAGAATGGCCACTGTTGCTGAACAACGTGGATTCTCCGGCATCATAAGTTTAACAAGAGTCCACACTCGTGACAGCGCCCCTCTAAATTTTGTGGGGCACATGTATTAATGCAAAAGATTTTTTCAAAAGATTGTTTTTCCAGGAGAAGTAATTTTAATGATGCTTAACCACTTGTCTACCGGGTTCTTATATCCACTTCCTGCCCGACCAATTTCCAGCTTTCAGCGCTCTCACACTTTGAATGACAATTACTCAGTCATGTAACACTGTACTCACATGAAATTTGTGTTCTTTTTTCACACAAATAGAGATTTCATTTGGTGGTATTTAATCACCACTGAGGCTTTTATTTTTATAGAATAAAAAAAAGACAGAAAATTTGGTTTTAAAAATGCATTTTTCTTAATTTCGGTTATAAAATTTAGAACATTTTGTAATTTTTCTTCATAAATTTGGGCCACAATTTATACTGCTAAATATCTTTGGTAAAAATAACCCAACTCAGTGGATATTATTTGGTCTGTGTGAAGGTTATAGTCTACAACAGGGATCCTCAAACTACGGCCCTCCAGCTGTTGCAGAACTACATATCCCATGAGGCATTGTAAAACTCTGACATTCACAGACATGACTGGGCATGATGGGAAATGTAGTTCCTGAACAACTGGAGGGCCGTAGTTTGAAGACCCCTGGTCTACAATCTATGGTGCCAATCACTGAAAATTGATCACACCGATGTACTGAAGGCCGATCCCATTTCATGAGACCCGAACAAGCCAGGAAAGTACAAATACCTCCCAAATGACCCCTTTTTGGAAAGCAGATAATCCAAGGTATTTAGTAAGAGGCATATTGAGTTTTTTCAGAAGTTGTCATTTTTTTCCCACTGTTATTTGTTACATAGTTAGTAAGGTTGAAAAAAGATACAAGTCCATCCAGTTCAACCACAAATAAAAAAAAAAAAAATAATATCATACAATCCCATATACCCCATTCTATACCCACAGTTGATCCAGAGGAAGGCAAAAAACCACAGAAGAGCATTCTCCAATTTGCTAAAGCAGGGGAAAAAATTCCTTCCTGATCCCCCGAGAGGCAATCGGATTTTCCCCGGATCAACTTTACCTTAAAATGTTGGTACCCAGTTATATTATGTACATTTAGGAAAGTATCCAGGCCTTTCTTAAAGCAATCAACTGAGCTGGCCAGAACCACCTCTGGAGGGAGTCGATTCCACATTTTCACAGCTCTTACTGTGAAGAAACCTTTCCGTGTTTGGAGATGAGATCTCTTTTCCTCCAGACGTAAAGAGTGCCCCCTTGTCCTCTTTGTTGACTGTAAAGTGAATAACTCAACACCAAGTTCACTATATGGACCCCTTATATATTTATATATGGTGATCATATCCCCCCTTATTCTCCTCTTATCAAGAGTGAATAAATTCAGTTCCTCTAATCTTTCCTCATAGCTGAGCTCCTCCATGCCTCTTATCAGTTTAGTTGCCCTTCTCTGCACTTTCTCCAGTTCCCAGATATCCTTTTTGAGAACTGGAGCCCAAAACTGAACTACATATTCCAGATGAGGTCTTACTAATGATTTGTACAGACGATATATCTCTCTCTGGAGTCCATATCTCTCTTATACAAGAAAGCACTTTGCTCGCTTTGGAAACCGCAGCTTGGCATTGCATGCTATTATTGAGCTTATGATCTAACAAAACCCCCAGATCCTTCTCCACTACGGATCCCCCCAGATCCTTCTCCACTACGGGGCCCCCCACATCCTTCTCCACTATGGATCCCCCCACATCCTTCTCCACTACGGATCCCCCCACATCCTTCTCCACTATGGATCCCCCCACATCCTTCTCCACTACGGGGCCCCCCAGATCCTTGTCCCCTATGGATCCCCCCCAGATCCTTCTCCCCTATGGATCCCCCCAGATCCTTCTCCACTACGGGGCCCCCCAGATCCTTGTCCCCTATGGATCCCCCCCAGATCCTTCTCCACTATGGATCCCCCCCAGTTGTACTCCCCCTAGCATGTATGATGCATATTCTTAGCCCCCAAGTGCATAATTTTACATTTATCAACATTAAACCTCATCTGCCACATAGTCGCCCAATTAGACAGAGCATTGAGGTCGGCTTGTAAATTGGAGACCTCCTGTAAGGACGTTATTCCACTCTATAGTTTGGTGTCATCTGCAAAGACGGAAATGTTACTTTTGATCCCAGACCCAATATCATTTATAAAGATATTAAAAAGTAAGGGTCCCAGCACTGAACCTTGGGGTACACCACTGATAACCTTAGACCATTCAGAGTAATAATCATTACCCACTACTCTCTGAATTCTGTCTTTTAGACAGTTTTCTATCCATTTACAAACCGATATTTCCAAACCTGTAGACCTTACCTTACACATGAGCCGTGTGTGGGGAACTGTATCGAACGCTTTTGAAAAATCCAAGTATACCACGTCCACAGCCACGCCTCTGTCCAAGGTTTTACTTACTACCTCATAAAAAGAAATCAGGTTTGTCTGACAACTTCTGTCTTTCATGAATCCATGCTGTCTGTTGCTTAAAATATTTTTTTCCAGCAAGAACTCGTCTATGTGGTCTTTTATTAATCTCTCCAGTATCTTCCCAACTATAGAAGTTAAACTAACAGGTCTATAGTTACTTGGTAAAGACTTTGTTCCCTTTTTAAATATAGGCACCACGTTCGCTCTGTGCCAATCCAGTGGTACTATTCCCATCATTAATGAGTCCCTAAAAATTAGATACAATGGCTTTGAAATTACAGAGCTCAATTCTTTTAGGATCCGTGGGTGGATGCCATCTGGTCCAGGTGCTTTATCCACCTTTATTCTGTCTAAATATTTCTGGACCATATCACTTTTGAGCCATTGTGGATTTGGGGCTGTGTCACTACCACCCCCATTATGGACATGAGCTCCCCCATGCTCCTTTGTATACACAGAGCTGAAGAAAGTATTTAATAAATTAGCCTTCTCTTTGTCCCCAGTTACCCACTCTAGATTATTTGGTAAAGGGCCTACATGCTCAGACCTGACCTTTTTACTATTAATATATTTGAAGAATTTTTTGGGGTTTGTCCTACTATCTTTTGCAATCTGTCTTTCGTTTTGAATTTTTGCATCCTTGATTTCCTTTTTACATATTCTGTTATATTCTTTGTAACATTTAAATGACACTAGTGATCCTTATTAGTGATTGTTATTTATTTTTTGTTCCCAAAATTGTCATTTGATGCTAAATACCGTTGTTATGGCGTTGTTATATATATATACATACACACACACACACACACACAGTATCTCAAGTGAGTACACCCCTCACATTTTTGTAAATCTTTTCTTCTATCTTTTTATGCGACAACACTGAAGAAATGACACTTGTCTACAATGTAATGTAGTGAGTGTACAGCTTGTATAACAGTGTAAATTTGCTGTCTCCTCAAAATAACTCAACACACAGCCATTAATGTCTAAAACACTGGAACCGTTGGAAAAACCTTCAGATTTTATTCCGACGGGAAAACCGGTCGTGTGTACATGGGTACAGGGATGGCACTGTAGGGCACTCGGGATCATGCCAACTCACGCCGATGCAGTGTTTTCTCTCTCCTCACACTAATACAGAGTGTGAGGAGAGGACAGAGAAACACAGCAGCTGCGTGAGATGAACCGGGCATGATCCCTCATTGTTGACAAAAGTGATCACTCCATCAATGGACAGAGCTATCACATGGTAAAGGGCTGCTATGATTGGCCCTTTACCTCGATCCATGATGCGCTGGGTCCCACAGACTCAACAATCACGGACATTTCCAGGTGTACATCCCGGGGGGGGCATGTGAGAAGCCTGAGCATGGGAGAACATCAATAGACACCCTCCCAGAACTAGCCAGCCATGCTGTAGCTGTCATTTAGCTATAGGAAAGTATATTGAAGTGCGGTCGGCAAGTAGTTAAAGTGAAACAATAAAAATAAAAAATTCCTTTAAATATAGTGCCTGGGGGGTCCCCTTAATCTGCCTGTAAATTGGTGCATCTGTACCATGTATAGAACCTGCAGCAAAACTGACAAAAATATTTATGAATTAAATGACATTTCCAGCAATAGAAAAATATATTAAAAAAACAGCATGGTGCCCCCCCCCCCCCCAATCCATACCAGGCCCTTGTAGTCTGGTATGGATTTTAAGGGGAACCACATGGACAATAAAAAAACAGCGTGGGGTCCCCCAAAATCTATACCAGACCCTTATCCGAGCATATTCATACACACTCAGAGCTCCGCCTCTTCATCCACCTACAGAAACCACGGCCGGCTTCCCGACCCCACTCCTTAATGACCAGCTATTCACTGCACCCTGACTGGGAAAGGCATTACCCAATCAGGGCTAAGAATGCACTGTGCAGGACGCAGTGCATTGCAGAGCGTTCAGGGTGGGGTGTTCGCCAAATGGACAAACAGGCAATGTTCAGACCAAACTTTTTGCTTGGCCCAAAACGTTTACCCAACTTTATTGCAACAAACCGGCTGTGTATAAATTATATCTAACAATAATTGTCAATCATCTACCTGATGATGGTGAGGGATGGTGTGACCTTCCTGTGTGAAATCCCGGGAATACAGAGGACGGGGACATCTCTCTGGGGGGTTCCTGGTATTTGGTGGCTCCATCATATCCTTGTGTCCTTCTGAAAACTCCTCCATCACTCCATACTCCTCATCCTCCTCTTTATACTCTTCTTTAACATCAATATTATCATCCCCGAGGTTTCCACTCTGAATATATAATAAAACATTCATTGTAACAATCATGCTGTGTATAAATCAGAACTACCAATAACTGTCAATCATCTACCTGATGATGGTGGGGGATGGTGTGACCTTCCTGTGTGGAATCCCAGGAATACAGAGGACGGGGACATCTCTCTGGTGGGTTCCCATTACTGGATCCATCTGTAGGAAACACACACACTGACTGAATACATTGTTTCTATGTGTTTATCAGATGATGGGGGATCTAGGTGGAGCCTCCGTACTGCTCTCTCCTTTACAATAAAGTCTCCTCTTACCCGGTGATGTGAGGGGCGGCTGATTGTCCATCATGACGTCCTTGTAGAGATCCTTGTGTCCTTCTAAATACTCCCACTCCTCCATGGAGAAATAGACAGTGACATCCTGACACCTTATAGGAACCTGACACACACAATGATACAGTCACCATCCAGACACATCCCTTGTCTGTTACTGGATAATGTCCCAGAATTCCCAGCACCGCTCACCTCTCCTCCATCATCTCTCTGGTGACTTCTAGAATCTTCTTTGTATTTCTCTATTCTATCAGGGAGGGAGGTGGAGGCAATGTGATGGTCATATGATCTCCAGACTTCACAGGAGGAAAACTCTAGATCTGAACACAAATAGTAAAATCAAATGATGTGCGGAGGAACGGAGTGTAAATAGCAGACAATTTTCTCCAGAGCTCCTAATGGTGGGGATGGATTTTGCTGAGTGCTGGTGCCAAGTTTCCACCCCCCAGGATCACTGCAGGTGTGGAGAAAAGCTGTGTAAGAGGATATGGAGGAGAGATGAGGAGGAGATCCAGGAATCAGGATAAAGGTCAGGACAAGCAACAGACGAGCGCATCCAAGAGATGAAGCCGGGGTCACTACACAGAAAATCAATCCAAGGAAACAACAGGCAGGACGAGGAATAGCAAGAAGGAGCTCAGAGACAAATGAGAATATTGCTCAGCCAATGGGAGATTATCTCAGCATGACTTACATAATGAAGGAGATGAGGGGGAGGGGAGGAAGTCACTTATGGTGACCATAGAGACATGGAAATTCAGCTGATTCAGCAGGGATCGGTCACATCTCCATCCATGTGTGGTCACTGCCGGGTAAAAGTCACTTGATTAGCGGCTGCAGCCAATAGCTTCATCACTGATCCGTGTATTCTGAGAGCGGAGGAGCGCCCCCCATTGTCAGAATACAATAGTGCAGCGGGGAGGATTCTCCCATCCCCCTCCAATCTGTGGATGGGGGAATTACTTCAGTTTTTTCCTCTCATCCCGCTGGCTGAACGATAAAACTGAACCATGTATGGCCAGCTTTGGAGGGAAGATATATTAACCATCAACTGATCCCCCTGAAGGGGTTAATCTACATATTACCTCCTCTGCCGCCAAATCCAGCAATGTCTCCTCTCTACGTCCTTCCAAATGGAATGTCCTGTATATCTGACATCACTTCCTGTCTGTACCTGACATCACTTCCTGTCTGTATTCCATAGAGACGTCTTGTCTGGGTAGAAGTGAGATTACCACCTTGTGGAGATCAGAGGAACTGCAGCTGAAGAAACGTCTCGTAGTGTGAACACGGCTGTTTCATGTATAGAAATGAAGACACTGCAAGCTATTTGAGGAGTCGTGTTAAATTGTATAACAGGAACAGCAAACACAGAACAGGAAACAGGAAGTACAAGCAATGCAATATTACCATAGAGTCACTGTATTTGTATAGTAACTCTATAACACAGGCCTTGTGCTGTGTGTGTATGTACTGTATATCCTTCCGCTTTCTATCCTCTGAGTGTGTATGAAGAGGCAGAGCTCTGAGTGTGTATGAAGAGGCGGAGCTCTGAGTGTGTATGAAGAGGCGGAGCTCTGAGTGTGTATGAAGAGGCGGAGCTCTGAGTGTGTATGAAGAGGAGGAGCTCTGAGTGTGTATGAAGAGGCGGAGCTCTGAGTGTGTATGAAGAGGCGGAGCTCTGAGTGTGTATGAAGAGGCGAAGCTTCTGAGTGTGTATGATGAATCGGAGCCCTGAGTGTGTATGAAGAGGCGGAGCTCTGAGTGTGTATGAAGAGGCGGAGCTCTAAGTGTGTATGAAGAGGCGGAGCTCCTGAGTGTGTATGAAGAGGCGGAGCTTCTGATTGTGTATGATGAATCGGAGCCCTGTGTATGAAGAGGCGGAGCTCTGAGTGTGTATAAAGATGCAGAACTCTGAGTGTGTATGAAGAGGCGGAGCTCTGAGTGTGTATGAAGGGGTGGAGCTCCTGAGTGCGTATGATGAGGCGGAGCTCCTGAGTGTGTATGATGAATCGGAGCCCTGTGTATGAAGAGGCGGAGCTTTGAGTGTGTATGAAGAGGCGGAGCTCTGAGTGTGTATGAAGAGGCGTCGGAGGAGGAGTCTAGGAGGTAGACTGACAGAAAGCGCAGCAGACTTGCAGGAGTGAGCGAGGAGGATCCAGTTCCTTTGCCATCGGAGGTGAGGAGAGTGTGAAGGATGTTGGTGACTCTGGTAGATGAAAAGCTGGGAGTCATATTGCTCTGGTGAGTGGGGAAGCACCACTAAGGGGGCGCCCTCACCATCACGTGTGTAAGAGGTGGAAGAAGGCGTGGCTACACTACAGCTGGCACAGTTTGGAGCACCGAGAACTTTACACCTTATCAACTTTTCATTGATTGGTGGATTTTTTTTTTTAATAAGTTCATTGAAATAGATGCAAAGTGGAAGCAGTGGACTTGCAGAGAACACTATATTGAGCACAAAATATTGTATGATTACATACATTTTTTTACAGGTTTCTACTTTAATATACCAGCAAACATTATGAGATTAAAGAAGTAGGTGCAAAGTGGAAGCAGTGGATCTGCAGGGAACAGCATCTTGAGCACAAAGCACTTTATGTTGTATATGAATTTGCACATGGATCAGTTTACTTCATTTATTGATAAACACCATAAGATCAGTGAAGTAGGTGTAAAGTGGAAGCAGTAGATCTGCAGAGAGTATTATTTGAGCCCCTAGCACTTTATATATGAATGTCTCCACATATTTTAGTGTATTTGTGATGATTTATGTGCACACACAATAGGACAGCGCTGTGACACATAATGCTCTTCTAGGTGATAAAGGGAATACTTACCTTTGTTACAGCAGCAGTCCGGTATAAGTTATTTCTGTAGGTATTTGAGTTGTTACACATAGCGCAGGTTTTATTCTATTTATATTGGTGACATAATTGCCCAAATCTGGGGATCAGGAGCCATTTCCACCCTTTACTCTCCGCTGGGGATCTTTGTATCCATATAACAGATGTTCTACATGACTAAATATGACATCAATTTTACTGCAAAATCAAAGGGGCCAAAATGTCCCCTCCCCCCGAGCAGTAATATATTTCTATCCCCCTTGGAGGGAGTGGAGATGACCCCATCTATAAGGATATACAGTACATACACACACAGCACAAGGCCGTGTTCACACTATGAGATATTTCTGCAGTTCCTCTGAGCTCCACAAGATGGTGATCTCACCTCTACCAAGATAGGAAGTCTCTATGGAAGACAGGAAGTGATGTCAGACACAGACAGGAAGTTCCGGGTGAGAGGTGAGTCGGGAGGAACTAGAGAGGAGACATTCCTGGAAGACGCAGCAGAGGAGGTAATAAGATCTTATTTTCTATTTACACCCAGTAACCCCCCCGTCATGTCCGTCCTCTTCCTCCATAGTCACTGTGATGTCTTTTATGGCCAGCAGATGATGATACACACATATATAGTGTGGGAACCTAGATTAACCCCTTCAGGGGGATCAGTTGATGATTAAAGAGGGAGTCCACCTAAAAAAAAAATATTAAAAGCCAACAGCTACAAATACTGCAGCTGCTGACTTTTAATAAATAGACACTTACCTGTCCCAGGGTCCAGCGATGTCGGCAGCCGAAGCCGCGCAATCGCTCAGTTCTTGGCTGCTGCCACCGCCATTCTTATTGAAGGAATCAGGAAGTGAAGCATTGCGGCTTCACTTCCCGGTTCCCTAGTGCGCATTGTAAGTGGTCCCCGCTATCTCCTGGGTCCTGTGTGTTTCCCTGGAGACACCGGGGGGTGTGGAAAGGGGCGTGACTCCCGTGGGAGTCTATTCCCGGAAGTAGGTGCAGATACCTGTATTAGACAGGTATCTGCACCCCCCTCCCCCTGAAAGGTGCCAATTGTTGGACCGGAGGGGGGGAGCAATCAGATGAGCGGAAGTTCCACTTTTCCGGGGTTTAATATACCTTCCTTCCAAAGCTGGCCATACATGGTTCAGTGTTATCATTCAGCCAGCGGGATGAGAGGAAAAAAACTGAAGTGATTCCCCCATCAACACATTGGAGGGGGATGGGGGAATCCTCCCCGCTGCACTATTTTATTCTGACAATGGGGGCGCTCCTCCGCTCTCAGAATACACAGATCAGTGATGAAGCTATTGGCTGCAGCCGCTGATCGAGTGACTTTTATCCGGCAGTGACCACACATGGATGGAAATGTGACCGATCCCTGCTGAACCAGCTGAATTTCCATGTCTCTATGGTCACCATAAGTGACTTCCTCTCCTCCCCCTCATCTCCTTCATTATGTAAGTCATGCTGAGATAATCTCCCATTGGCTGAGCAATATTCTCATTTGTCTCTGAGCTCCTTCTTGCTATTCCTCGTCCTGCCTGTTGTTTCCTTGGATTGATTTTCTGTGTAGTGACCCCGGCTTCATCTCTTGGATGCGCTCGTCTGTTGCTTGTCCTGACCTTTATCCTGATTCCTGGATCTCCTCCTCCTCTCACACCCAACATAGAGAATGGAATTTATGATCCAGAAGGCCACATTTTACGAGACTCCCGGACCCCAAGAATCATAGTGAACACTAAACTCTGCAGATGAAATATTTTCCCACTGGGGACCATAGTGCTTAACCACTTCAGCCCGGAAGGATTTACCCCCTTAATGACCAGGCCATTTTTTGCGATTCTGCACTGCGTCGCTTTAACTGACATTTGCGTAGTCGCGCGATGTTGTACCCAAACAATATTGATGACCATTTTTCCCCACAAATAGAACTTTCTTTTGGTGGTATTTGATCACCTCTGCGTCTTTTTTTTATTTCACAAAGAGCGACAATATTGAAAAAACAAAACTATTTTTCTTTTACTTTTTGCTATAATACATATTCCAAAGAAATATAAAAAACAAATGTATTCCTCAGTTTAGGCCGATATATTCTTCTAAATATTTTTGGTAAAAAAAAAATCGCGGGCGTATATTGATTGGTTTGCGCAAAAGTTATCGCCTCTACAAAATAGGGGATAGATTTCGGGACCTTTTATTTATTTTTTATTGCTTTTACTACTAATGGCGGCGATCTGCGATTTTTTTTTTTTTTAACGGGACTGCGACATTGCGGCGGACAAATCTGACCCCAAATGACACTTTTTGGGGAGCAGTGACATTATTACATTGATCAGAGCTATAAAAATGTACTGATCAATGTAAAAATAACACTGGCAGGGAAGGGGTTAACACTAGGGGGCGATCAAGGGGTTAATATAAAGTGTATAAGAACAATCTAATGTGCAACAATTATAACAAATAATAATAAATAACCACCACACACATTTTACACAGTTCTATTATTATACGGGAGGTACAGTGATGTAGTGGGTAGCGCTCTCGCCTAGCAGTAAAAGTTGCTGTAGTGTCGCTGGTTCGATTCCCAACCTCGACACTCCCTGCCTGCAGTTTGCATGTTCTCCCTGTGCCGGCGTGGGTTTCCTCCCACACTCCAAAGACATGTTGGTAGACAGGTGTGCCGTCAATAAATTTGTTTTGTATTAAAATGAATTTGTATTTCGTAATTCGTGTCCGAAATTCAATTCTGATTCGTACGAAAAACAAATTTGCATTAGGTTCGTAAACTTTTCGTAATTTAACAAATGTTCATTATGATGAATTTATCATTATGAGGGGCTCCCACCATCCCTGTGCTGTGATGACTTCCTGGGGTTTTTTGACTTCATCATAACGAATAATCGTAATTAACGAACATTCTTATTTTGTCCGATTCTGAATCTCCCATCTACCAGTACCAGTGTCCCACTCCCATATTATAAAAGGTAATTTTCCCAACCCCCACTCAGCAGCAGAAGAAAACCTCTGATTGGTCGACAAAATACCAGTCACGTTTCCATTGTAACGGAATTTGGATCCGAAATTCGTAAACAAAATTTTGTACAAAATTCGGAAGCATCGCAATTCCTATTTCGGATCCTCCCAAATGTACAAATTTACGAAAATTCGTACGAATTTTCGATTCGTACGAAACTAATCGCACATGTCTACATGTTGGTAGGTTAATTAGATGCTGTCTAAATTGGCCCTAGTGTATGAATGTGAGTTGGGGACCTTAGATTGTAAGAGGGTAGGGGCCGATGTGAATGTACAATGTATATGTAAAGCGCTGCGTAAATTCATGGCGCTATATAAGTACCTTTAAATAATAATAATAAATAATAGTGCAGCACTGTATATTCTATATATCATTCTTTGAAATACCAATAAATAAAATGGAAATAACTAAATGCAATATTCCCTACAGTGTATTCTTATATACGAAATTAAAAGCACAGGGCAAGCAGTCCATATATATATAAGATTTCATGTGTTCAATAACATCAGTGTTGATAGAGAACTAGTTTATATCAAACAGTGTGTGAGATCATCCCCCGCCGTGCTCATCCATCCTCACTGGGACCAGCATCATGTGCACACCACCACCAGACAGATTCAGTGTGTGAGACCATCCCCCGCTGCAGAGCCGTCTTTTTGCATGGGCACGTTGGGCAGTTGCCTGGGGGCCCCACTTGTCCAGCGACTCCACCCAGGGCTGGACTGGCCTACCGGGATACCGGGAAATTTCCCAGTAGGCCATCTGCCTTGAGGCCGCTTTGAGTTGCGGCTTCAGCGCTCCGCTCTTTCCATCTCTCCTCCTCCTGTGTATCACGGAGCTGGCTGGGTCTGTGTTCGCCGGCCGCGCTGTAACAAGGTCCCGCTCCCCTAGACCGGCTTGCGTAATAGTAAATTGAATCAGTGTTCCGCCTATCACACGAGCCGGTCTAGGGGGCGGGACCTTGTTACAGCGCGGCTGCCGAACACAGACCCAGCCAGCTCCGTGATACACAGGAGGAGATGCCCGCTGTGGGTGTGTCACCAGGCAATGGTGAGTCTGTATTAATTGACACAGTGAAGCTGCATTCATGGGCACAGTGAGGCTGCATTCATGGGCACAGTGAGGCTGCAATGGTGGGTACAGTGAGGCTGCATTCACGGACACAGTGAGGCTGCAATGGTGGGCGCAGTGAGGCTGCAATGGTGTGCACAGTGAGGCTGCAATGGTGGGCACAGTGAGGCTGCATTCACAGGCACAGTGAGGCTGCAATGATTGGCACAGTGAGGTTGCATTCATGGGCACAGTAAAGCTTGATTTGATGGGCAATCATCCGTGATTGTGTAGACAGAGCCCAGTGAATTGTATTGCCCGGGGGCCTATAATGCTCTTAAGATGGCACTGCCCCGCTGTGCTCATCCGTCCTCACTGGGACCAATATCATCTGCACACCACCACCAGCCAGATTGCCGGCTCACCTCACAGATGAGAATAAAAAAATCAAATAATGGTCACTCTTTTTCTCCCTCACGATCTCTCTCATCCACGCCAAAACAGCCGATCCTCCTACGCTCTCCCCACTGGGTGCTTGTGCTGATAACTTCACATAGATTTCATTTAGGAAACTCTCTCCTTCTCTGTCCGCCTACAGCTCAGCTCCGCTTCTCTCAAATCCCTTATTGACATGTAATCACAAACATAGACTCCATAGTGATCTCTGCTTGTTACTTTATGAAAACAGCCCCAAAACAGGCACATTTACAAGATCAAAGATTTAAACCGGCATATGTCTTAACTATGTTCCCTCAGCGTGTTCTAACTGTAGGGGGGATGGGCTACCGGTGACATGACAGAGATCACTTATCCCGATCACTAGAAACAATAGATCTCTGACATGTCACTAGGCAGAACGGGGAATGCCTTCTTTACATTCTGCCTGTGTACAAGGCAATCGCGGGTCACCGGCAGAGATCGAATCCACCCGACCCGCAGACACGCTCCCAATGTGCAGGAACGGCGATTTGCTCAGGAGAGACAACCTGCCACCGTATAATTGTGGCGGTCGGTCGGCAACTAGTTAAATACATACTGACCTTCATATTACCTCCTGATATCCTCATCCCATTATTGTACAACCAATACAGATAATTCTTTGTTATCAATGTTATCTGTCTACAGGGAAACCTTCATAGATGACGGCACCAATGAGGATGGAGGAGGACCGGAGTCACATGACTGAGAAGATACTAAACCTCACCCTGGAGATCATATACCTGCTGACCGGAGAGGTGAGGAGGATTCTGGGAGGTCACAAGACATCACTCTTATCTCTATTAATAAAACACAGACCTGACCGGAGAGGTGAGGAGGATTCTGGGATTCTAACATGATATTCCTATTGGTTTCTCAATACAGAGATTTCCTCTTGTGAAGTCAGGTGATCATATGACCATCACAGTGCCTCCATGTGACTCCCAAAAACCTGAGAGACACAACATGGAGAAGATTCTAGAAGTCACCAAGAAGATGATGGAGCTGCTGACAGGAGAGGTGAGCGGTGCTGGGAATTCTGGGACATTATCCAGTAACAGACAAGGGATGTGTCTGGATGGTGACTGTATCATTGTGTGTGTCAGGTTCCTATAAGGTGTCAGGATGTCACTGTCTATTTCTCCATGGAGGAGTGGGAGTATTTAGAAGGACACAAGGATCTCTACAAGGACGTCATGATGGACAATCAGCCGCCCCTCACATCACCGGGTAAGAGGAGACTTTATTGTAAAGGAGAGAGCAGTACGGAGGGTCCACCTAGATCCCCCATCATCTGATAACCACATAGAAACAATGTATTCAGTCAGTGTGTGTGTGTTTCCTACAGATGGATCCAGTAATGGGAACCCACCAGAGAGATGTCCCCGTCCTCTGTATTCCCGGGATTCCACACAGGAAGGTCACACCATCCCCCACTGTTACAAGGTTGGTGGGATGGAGCATCTAGAACATGGACTCCTAGAGATGATGTGTGGATTTTTTATGTGATGTCACAATAATAAAGCTTATATCTTACAGATGATATTCTCTCTCATTCTCTTGATTTAGAGTGGAGATCCAATCGATATAGAATTTGAGGTTAAATCAGAAGAAGAAGAAGAGAGGTATGTGAGGGATGATCAGCAGTCTATGGAGGAGGATGGAATAACGGGGACATTTATAGAGGAGGACACTCCTACAGAGATCAGCACAGGTGGGTCATTAACACTAAATACCTTCCACCACCCATACTGCTCACTGATTGGTCCAGAGTAGGGCGGGGACTGGGTGATAATCTTCCTTCTCTGTGCTGCAGACACAATTTATGGATCTAGACTGGATTTATGGAAATTCTGGGGTTCAGCTGGCAGAAAAAGTTTGATTTCCACCATAAATGTTGCTCTACCTAGGAACTTGGGCATGTGCTTTGGGTCTTCTGCCCAATGCCCAGCTCTAGCATGATCTCTGACAGAACAATTCTCCCAGGATTACTTGTTCTATTGTTTGATGATCACACACACAGGTTGGATTTTTTTTCGACCTCATCTACTATTTAACTATAATTGTGCCGGATGGAGGGATATGTCTGTATAGTCTCAGACCCAAGTCACTGAGTGCAGTCTCAGGAGATGGGAGGCAGCGGTGTGGGACCTCTGCAACTTGTCTCATGTAATCATTTAATCTTCCACTGATTACTGAATACCAATATTATGAGTCCTGACCCTTACACTGTATAATTTATATTGTACATTACATACTCCTGGCCCCTGCACTATATAATCGATGTTGTGCATTACATACTCCTGACCCCTGCAATATATACTCCTGACCCCTGCACTATATACTCCTGACCCCTCACTATATACTCTATATTGTACATTACATACTCCTGACCCCTGCACTATATACTCTGTTGTACATTACATCATTCTGATACTATATAGTCCTATCTGTTGTATCTTATACAATATGTTGTACATTACATAGTCCTGACTTCTGCTCTCTCCCCTCTACCCACTGCTATATATACACATAATATGGATTCTCTTTTGTTGCACCCATTTCCTACCAGCTGGACATTTTATATGGGATGATCTGATTGGAGCACAGCAGGGACCAATCTGCTCATGTCTAGTAATAATCTTTGTATTTCTATTTTAGTAGATGGACGGGAGATGAGGAAAACCTCAGAGGATTGTCTCACTTTGTCTCCAGACTGTAAAGTAGAAGATGAGGACATCACACAGTATAGTCCAGGAGAAAACCCGACTACCTCAAATGTCCATCCGGCACCACACAGTGTAGATGGACCATCGTATTCCTCTTATCCTGAGGAACCTCAGACTGTGCGGGACGGTGCCGTCCTTCCAACAGAGAGGAGCTTTTCCTGTACTGAGTGCGGGAAGTGTTTCCCATCTAAATCCCATCTTATTGTGCATATAAGATCTCACACAGGAGAGAAGCCGTATTCCTGTCCTGAGTGCGGGAAGTGTTTCCGTTTTAAATCCAAACTTAATGAGCATAAAAGATCTCACACGGGGGAGAAGCCGTATTCCTGTCCTGAGTGCGGGAAATGTTTTGCAGTGAAGTCCAATCTTTCCACACATCAGAGATCTCACACGGGGGAGAAGCCGTATTCCTGTCCTGAGTGCGGGAAATGTTTTTCACAGAAGTCCGATCTTTCCAGACATCAGAGATCTCACACAGGGGAGAAGCCGTATTCCTGTCCTGAGTGTGGGAAATGTTTTGCAGCGAAGTCCAATCTTTACAAACATCAGAGATTTCACACGGGGGAAAAGCGGTATTCCTGTCCTGAGTGTGGGAAATGTTTTTCATCTAAGTCCAATCTTTCCACACATCAGAGATTTCACACGGGGGTAAAGCCGTATTCCTGTCCTGAGTGCGGGAAATGTTTTTCACAGAAGTCTCATCTTTACACACATCAGAGATCTCACACGGGAGAGAAGCCGTATTCCTGCCCTGAGTGTGGGAAATGTTTTTCAGTGAAGTCCCAACTCTCCACAGTGTAGATGGACCATCATATTCCTGCGGGAAGTGTTTCCATTCTAATTCCTATCTTAATGGGCATAAAAGAGCTCACACAGGAGAGAAGCCGTATTCATGTCCTGAGTGCGGGAAATGTTTTTCAGTGAAGTCCAATCTTTCCACACATCAGAGATTTCACACGGGGGAGAAGCCGTATTCCTGTCCTGAGTGCGGGAAATGTTTTTCAGTGAAGTCCAATCTTTCCACACATCAGAGATCTCACACGGGGGAGAAGCCGTATTCCTGTCCTGAGTGCGGGAAATGTTTTTCACAGAAGTCCCATCTTTCCACACATCAGAGATCTCACACGGGGGAGAAGCCGTATTCCTGTCCTGAGTGCGGGAAATGTTTTTCACAGAAGTCCAATCTTTCCAGACATCAGAGATCTCACACGGGGGAGAAGCCGTATTCCTGTCCTGAGTGAGGGAAATGTTCCTCACTGAAGTCCTGTCTTCCTGTACATCAGGGATCCCACACAACCCTCGAGGTGTATTAGTGCCTTGAGTGTGGGAAATGTCTTCTATATGAATGTTGCTGGACATCACAGCTCTCATGTGGGGAAGAAGCACACCCTGATATACACCTCAGATATACTCCATGGCTGATCTTCATCATGTAAGAAACAGTTGATAAGGAGATCAGAGATCACCAAAGACATGGATGAAGTGTTGTAAAAATACAATGGATGGGCGGCTCATACAGGTCTGGTAATGTACTTTTATGTCATGGCTTTCTTCCAGGTCCGCACCCATGCATGCGCACACCCAGAAACCTCCACTGTCATTGGCTGTAGGACAAGTTTGTCAGCAGGTCCCAGCCAATGATTTTGCCCCGTACCCTGCTGATCACCTGCAGCCAATGACAAATCACTCCTGTGTTTTATTTTGTAAACACGGGGGGCTATCTTGTGATTTCTTCTCTTCCCGAGTCCTTTTCGGTTCAGGAAGAGAAGAGAACACCACACTGTGAGTATAATCACCACACTTTACACCCACACACCTTAGATTGGCACATTTAACTCCATTGATTGCCCTCATTCACCCTTTGATCACCCCTGTCACCCAACCAGTGCCATTAGTACAGCGTCAGTGTACAGTATTTTTCACCAATCGCTGTATTAGCGTCACTTGTTACATCAGATAGTGCCAGGGTCAGCTAGCATTAGATTGTCCGCACACTATCGCACTCACGCTATAGGATCCTGATCACCAACATTACTAGTATAGTGTCTGTATGGATCAATAACCTGATCACCAACATTACTAGTATAGTGTCGGTATGGATCAATATCCTGATCATGAACAGAACTATATTGGTGTCCCCACCTTAGTATAGTGTTCCTAATAACGCAGCGTTAGCAGGATCAGCCCTTCTGCCCCCCCCCAATAAGTGCAGTGTCAGTAGATCACCGGCACCTCTGATACATTGCACACATAACCGCAGTGTTGGCAGAATCAGGCCTGATCTCTTCTAGCACTAGCAGGTAAGTTTTATTTGTGTAGCACCCTGGAGTTTAGGCAGGGAGCTCCTCACAAATTTACTTGCCAGGAGTAGTTATCCTGGTTGATTGTTAGAGATCTATTGATTTCTCCCTAAGTTTGGCCTTGTTGCACTTTTCTCTTCAACCACTAGGTGGCCGGGTACTTGGTGGTACTAGATATGAGAAGGGCAACCCAAGGTCAGGTTATGGGTATATGGGGTATCTCAGCCAATGGGCAGGGGTTTTCTTGAATCCCTTGGCCTGCTGGGAGAGCCTATATATTGGGGTGGAGTCAGGTGATCGATGTTCTGTGCCTCCTGGACGGCTGTCTAGGTGGATGTGTGTTGTATTGCCCCGGGCTGCTAGATTGGAGATTGGGCCTAACCCCGACACTTCTGGCTGCTAGGCTGTCTGAGGTCCTATCCAGAAGTAAGAGCAGCGCAGGGTCGAGACTACAGCTTGCAGTCCAAGCAAAAGGAACGGTTCTGCTGGCTGGGAGGTAGCGGGGAAGCTATCGCAACTAAGGGACTAACCACCTTATTACCAGGGACCTCAGTGAGTAACTGAAGCAAGTACCGGAGCAGTATTCTCACCGAACGGGCATGGTGGAGAATCAGGAAACTTCAGGCGGTGATCAAGCGAGGGACCCAACCAGCGGAGGTGATGCTTGTAGAGCAGCCTTGTGTGTCAAGACAGGGACTGAGCAGACCAGTGGAGTGCAGCTTGAGAAGTATCTGGAGTGCCAAGCTAGGGACCCAGCAGAGAGGCGGGGGTGACGCTTGAGGAAGATACCACTGTGAAGATTGGAGAAGCTTAAGAGATTTAGAGTCAGTGAATCAGAGGGTCTAGGGAGAGAACTGGAGCTCAGTGGGCTGAAGAACTACAAGGAGAAGTTGTAGTGAAGGTGAAAGAACTGTTATGTTTTGTGTTAGGAACTATTAAAGACTGTTGCCATAGGAGACAGCATTCCTGCACGTGCAGCTGTGGCGTCTTGCTGGAGGCCTTTCCCTGCACGGCTGACCTCCTATTGAAGTTTCGGAGTGCTAATTAATCTTGCAACTACTCAAGGGTGTCCTGTCCCTAACCCTCTTTCCTTCAAAAAGTTTGTAAGAGAAATAAACATCTCATTTGCATTCAAGAAGTGTCTGGTGCCCAATAACTTCCACCTTGCACCCACTATGCCTCACAACCAAACATATACAGAAGGATATCAGCTATCTCTGGCCCTGGAGGTTCTCATTAGACTGAAGGAGGCCAGAAACCTTGCTACATTTGTAGTAGTTCAAGCAGTCCCTGACAGCTAGTAGCTCTTTTTCCTGTGAGTCGCAGTAGGTGAATTTAGTGGCCAAAATGTCCCAACAAAGGTACTCTAGGGAAGAGGCCTACAGGATTCTGAGTATGACAGCTGAGAGCGAAGGAGGAGTCCTCACTGACAGAATCAGGCTCTGCATACAAACCTGTAGAGAGCAGCGGAACCCTGACAGGGAGCTCAGAGGATGGAGGAGAGGTCCCTGCTAAGGTCAGGTGTACCCGACCCCGGGTAGCTGAAGTGCTAGGAACACTTGATTTGTCTTATATGCAGCAGGATTCCAGTACTAGTGCCCCACTACCTTTTGGTGAGCTGTCAGGCACCAGCGGCCTAGTACATCATAGTCTTTTACATACCAGGACAGAAGTATTTTGTGCTGACCCGGCGAGTCCCACAAATGCAGTCCAAGCTGGTGAGGTGGCTAGCACCACTATCGTCCTGCAGACACCAATAATTCAACCACAGACCCATACAGCCCATAGTGTTCCACCAGATGTGCTTGCAAATGCTGATTGGCAGCCCACAGATTCTGCCCCTCATAATCAACCTCTCCCAGAAATTTGCAGATGTGTATACGCCCCCAACAAACCATCTATGTAGATGAGGCCATCATACATTTCACTGGCCACCTTGGAGGGTGGGGGTACCCCTCTCCTGCCACCGATAAAAGTGATCTTGTGGCGAATCCACCGCAGACACCACTTTTATTTAAAGAGAAACGCATGCTGTTCCTGAAAATACCGGTGTCATGGCAGCTAGCTGCTGCCATAACAATGGTGTTTGGCGTCAAATTACCAACTTACGGGTATGGTGATTTGCCTGAAGTGGTTAAAGGTTAACTCCACTTTTGTGGGGGGAAAAAGTAGCAAATAAAGAAAAAATAATATAGCGCATATAATGACAGTTGACAGTTATTTATGAAACCACTCCCATTAGACTCACTCAGAACAGAGGCACAGACAAACACGCAGGGATTTCTTCAGAATAACAAAAGGTAGGAATCCGCAACAAAGGTTGTTATATTCCTTGCAATGTGCATAGATCACGCAGAGGGGGAATTTTTTTTCTCAACAAAAGTGGAGTTACGCTTTAAGCATTGTAGTTTACTTTGCAGGAACACCAATCCGCAGCACCACTGATCTGTTTATTCTGACAGCAGCAGGGCATTGCTCTCAGAATGCATACATCCGTGCCTGCAGTGCTGCAGGAGGAGATTTCTCATCCACAGTTTAAAAAAATGTGTATGCCCAAGCATGAGGGGCCTGTGTAGTCAGTAAATGGATTGCTGCTTTGCTTCAGCATATACCGTATATACTCGAGTATAGGCCGTCCCGAGTATAAGCCGAGGCCCCTAAATCACCACAAAAAAATGGGGAAACGTATTGACCCGTGTATAAGCTGAGGTGCAAAAAGGCAGCAGCTACTGTAAGTGGAAAAAGGGTCAGCATATATATTTGTTTTACTTTTTGTCCGGTATAGATTTCAGTTAAAAAAAAGTTGTTGTTTTATTAAGTTAAAGAGTGGTGTCCCGACTTCTCTCATCCTCGTCCATGAGAAGAGAATGACAGGCCATCCGTGATAGGCGGAACACTGTCCCAGGGCCCACTGAGCGATGTCGGCATCCGAGGCCGATATGGTTCCCCGGTCCTCGGCTTATCGAGTATATACGGTATATTGTTTTACTTTTTTGGTATAGATTTCAGTTAAAAAAAATTGTTGTTTTATTAAGTTAAAGAGGGAGTCCGACTTTTAAAAAGAGGACACTCTCCTGTCCCAGGGTCCAGCGATGTCGGCATCCGAGGCCGATATGGTTCCCCGGTCCTCGGATGCTTCCGCCGCCATCTTTTGTATTGGAATCAGGGGATTAAGCCTTGCGGCTTCACTTTCCGGCTCCCTACTGCGCATGCGCGATTCGTACAGCGCAATAGGAATGCTCCGTGCTGTCTCTGGGACCCGTGTGTGTCCCAGCAGACAGCGCGGCTGGACAGAAAGAGGCATAGACTCCTGTGCGAGTCTATGCCCGGAAGTGGGTGCAAATACCTGTCTTAGACAGGTATCTGCACCCCCCTGAAAGGTGTCAAATGTGACACCGGAGGGGGGGAGTTTTCCCGAAAAGCGGAGCTTCAATTTTTGTGTGACACTCCGTTTTAATCTCATATCATTATTGTATTTTATTGTTAACCATTGTTTGCTTTGTAGGAACGTCAATCCACTGCAGCACTGATCTGTTTATTCTGACAGCAGCAGGGTGTTGCTCTCAGAATACATACATCCATGCCTGCAGTGCTGCAGGAGGAGATTTCTCATCCACAGTTTAAAAAAAATGTGTACGCTCAAGCATGAGGGTGGTTAGTGGGCCGATTGCTCCTATGCTTCAGCATATCATTTTTTCACTTTTTTCTGGCAGAGATTGCTTCATCCACATTGGTCAATGTGAATGGAGGAATCATTTTTTTTTATGCTCAAGCATTACAAGCATGGGGTGGTCAGTGGGTGGTAGCTCCTTTGCTTCAGCATATACTTTCTTCATTCATGCTGAGAGGCATGTTGAGTGCATGGAAGATTTTTATTTTTTGCCACAAACTTTTGGAAAATGAAAACTATGGAGATTCGACATGTGAGAGACTTTTTGGCAGTCTAGACACGTACATCAGCCCAAAATCCAATAATTTCCTTATTTTACTTCTTGACTACCTATCACAGTTTCGGAGGCCCTGAAATGCCAGGATAAACACCCCCAAATTGTCCCTTTTTGGAAAGAAGACACTCCAAGGAATTTGATAAGAGGTATGGTGAGTATATTGTAGATCTTATTTCTTGCCACAAGTTTTTGGAAAATGAAGAAAAAAAGGAAAATGTATTTTTTATTTTATTTTTTTTAATTTTCAAAACCTTGTGGCAAAAATGTGATCTGCAAAATACTGACCGTGCCTTTTATGAAATTCTTTAGGATATCTACTTTTCAAAAATAGGTAATTTGGGGGCATGTTTTTACTGTAGAGGAAATGTGTAAGTTCTGTATATAATTGTATTCTATTTTGTATGTAGTGCACATGGTACTAATAATGTTTTCATTACATGTTTGGAGTGCTGATTATAATTAGCCTGCCTATGTTACGCCCCTTGTAACCATACAAGTACAATTGTAATAATAATGGGATACCTATGTAATCATGTATATAAAAACCTTCAATTGCGTCATAATAAAACACAACAGTTATTTGGAAAGATGCAAAGTGTCTCTTTTGTGTCTGTTCCCTACCGCAGTAGTTATTATTAATTTGGAACCACTAATCAATATGAGGATAGGAGTTGTCTATCAATAAAATTCCATATCAGATGGTGAGCTTTGCCTAGGACAGTGATGGCGAACTTTGGCATTTCAAATGTTTTGAAACTACATTTCCCATGTTGCTCATGCAATCTGCAGTGTAGTTGAGCATCATAGGAAATGTAGTTCCAAATCATCTGGGGTGCCAAGGTTCGCCATCACTGGCCTAGGAGGTGATTTACAGGTGACCCTATATTATAATATTGTGTTTTTTTCAAAATTGTCGCTATTTTTTTGTTTATTGTGGGAAAAAAGGACATCAACCGCGCAATTGTCAGTTAAAGCGACGCAGTGGCCTGGTCATTGAGCAGCCAAATCTTCCGGGGCTGAAGTGGTTAATGTAGCATAAATAATGACAAAGTCCTTGGTGCTAGCTGTCCTATTGTGGACTACTGCTCCCAGCTAGTCCCCTTTAGGCCCTGCCTGCTCTCCTGGCTGCAGCTGCCCAAACTCCACTGCCATGACCCCACAGTCCTTCCAGCTGGCTCTGCACCCATCCCAGACTGCTCACTCCCAGTCCTCTCAGGCATGCCTCCCCGGACCTCCCGACTGTGCCTGTCACTCACCAGCCCTAGTGGCTGCAACTGGGGTTCCTTCCTGGAGACTTGCCCTGTTGTCCTCTTTAGTTCCTCTGCTGGTGCCTCCTGTCCAGATCCTTGTCACTTATTGGAAAGGCCTCTGTCCTGCACCCATACTCCCAGGCTCAAGGTCAACCCCCAGACTGGGGATCGCCCTCATCTCCAGTTCTTCTACCCGAACAATTCCTCCCGACGTACAGCTACGACAGTTCGCGAGAACGTGCCGACCTGCCGCAGTATAATGATGGTGGCTGGTTGGCAATCGTTTAAAGGGGCCCACGGCCCCTGCCTGCAAATGGTCAGTGCTAAGGCCTGACTGAGTTTGGTGTTGGGCCTAACCATGTGCTAGCAAGTCCTGGGAAGAGAAGTGTTGTGCAAGAGAGAGAGTAACAGTCTGCAAGCAAGTGTTGTGCTGGAGGAGACTGGAGTAAGAGAATGATCTACCAATTGATCAACAATTGATTCACCAAGTGGTCTACCAATTGCCCTACTAATTTGTTCTGGACATCCCATAATTACCTTACCCATCCAAGTTAAATATCCCCTCAATAAAATAACAAGAACAATGCACAGGACTGTTCACTGTCTCTGTAGTGATTGAGGAGTGAATGCTGGGCTGGGCAGAGGTGACAGGTGGACCACATAATTCAGCAGCCCCTATGGTGGGGGCTCATTTGGGGGCTCATTCTGGGACCACCTGTTCATGGGACCTGCGAGCCGTTGCCCTTAGCAACAATGGAAGTGGGCTGGGGAATTTCTTTGTTCCATCAGTATTGAAGAAATTGAACCTTGGGAATGACTTGTTTGCTCTGCCTGCTATACAGTACCATAATACTAAGTGTCGTTGCCCATAGCAACCAGCAGGAGCTGTGACAAGTATTGCTACCTGCTCACCCAGCTGCCCCAATCAGCACAGGGGCGGAAACCTATATGTATCCTTCAATTCAGTGACTTTTTAACATGTGCCGTTACCTGTGGCTACCACTGCAGGTAATCACGCCCATGGATTAAAATAATATGTTGAGTGGAAAGCTAATACTGGACATTCTTCACTGGATTACAAATATGCCCAGTGCTCTGCAAATGCTGGGCATCTTGAATAGGGATGATCTGGATGTTCGGGTCGAACGTGAGTTCAACTCGAACATTGGGTGTTCGCCGAATTTAGAACATTATGGGGCGTTTGCGGGAAATTAGAGCGCCCGCGGAACGCCCCCTAATACGCACTGCGACATTGCAGTGCATTGCTGTATGATGATTGGCCAAAGCATGCACCTGACCTGCATACTTTGTCCAATCCCAGCGCCCTCTGCTAAGAGAGCCATAATTGGCCAAAGGCAGGGTGCATTTGGCCAATCATGGCTCAGGGGAACTAAGTCCACGCCCCACACTATATAAGGCTGCCTGCACGGCGGCCCTGTGTAGTGTTGGTGGTGTGGACGGAGACGTAGCTTTATTTAGATTAAGCAGGCAGGTTATTCAGTTAGTGGCAGTGTATTTAATATATATATATATATATATATATATATATATATATATAGTCAGTCTAGTCTAGTATATATATATATATATATATATATATATATATATATATACACAGTTGCAATAAAAAGTATGTGAACCATTTTGGAATGATATAGATTTCTGCACAAATTGGTCATAAAATGTGATCTGATCTTCATTGAGTCACAACAATAGACAATCACAGTCTGCTTAAACTAATAACACACAAATAATTAAATGTTACCATGTTTTTATTGAACACACCATGTAAACATTCACAGTGCAGGTGGAAAAAGTATGTGACTCCCTAGACTAATGAGATCTCCAAGAGTTAATTGGAGTGAGGTGTCAGCCAACTGGAGTCCAATCAATGAGATGAGATTGGAGGTGTTGGTTACAGCTGCCCTGCCCTATAAAAAACACACACCAGTTAACCATCCCTGTTCGCGAATCTACGATACGTAAAACACTAAACAAGAATGGATTTCATGGGAGGATACCACAGAGGAAGCCACTGCTGTCCAAAAAAAATGTCTGCATGTTTACAGTTTGCACATGAGCACCTGGATATTCCACAGCAGTACTGGCAAAATATTCTGTGGACAGATGAAACCAACGTTGAGTTGTTTAGAAGAAACACACAACACTATGTGTGGAGAAAAAGAGGCACAGCAGCACACCAACGTCAAAACCTCATCCCAACTGTGAAGTATGGTGGTGGGGGCATCATGGTTTGGGGCTGCTTTGCTGCATCAGGGCCTGGACAGATTACTATCATCGAAGGAAAAATGAATTCCCAAGTTTATCAAGACATTTTGCAGGAGAACTTAAGGCCATCTGTCCACCAGCAGAAGCGCAACATAAGATGAATGTTGCAACAGGACAACGACCCAAAGCATAGAAGTAAATCAACAACAGAATGGCTTAAACAGAAGAAAATACGCCTTCTGGAGTGGCCCAGTCAGAGTCCTGACCTCAACCTGATTGAGATGCTGTGGCATGACCTCAAGAAAGCGATTCATACCAGACATCCCAAGAATATTGCTGAACTGAAACAGTTCGGTAAAGAGGAATGGTCAAGAATTACTCCTGACCGTTGTGCACGTCTGATCTGCAACTACAGGAAACGTTTGGTTGAAGTTATTGCTGCCAAAGGAGGTTCAACCAGTTATTATTAGATGAAGATCAGATCACATTTTATGACCAATTTGTGCAGAAATCCATATCATTCCAAAAGGGTTCACATACTTTTTATTGCAACTGTGTATATATATATATATATATATATATATATATATATATATATATATATATATATATATATATATATATATATATATATATATACTCTGCATCCAGTCAGTGTAGCCTATAGATCTACATTCTACAGTGCATTCCGTGGTGTACTATTTCTAATCTACTTCAGGCAGTGTATTTGATATATATACAGACAGTCTATTATATATATATATATATATATATATATATATATATATACACTCTGCAGCATCCAGTGTAGCGTATATCTACAGTGCATTCCGTGGTGTACTGTTTCTACTACTTTTCTGGTGGTGTACACAGTACACAATACAGTGCAGCCATAGTGCAGTTGCTTCTACTTTTCTGGTGGTGTACACAGCACACAATACAGTGCAGCCGTAGTGCAGTTGCTACTACTTTTCTGGTGGTGTACACAATACAGTGCAGCCGTAGTGCAGTTGCTACTTTTCTGGTGGTGTACACAGTACACAATACAGTGCAGCCATAGTGCAGTTGCTTCTACTTTTCTGGTGGTGTACACATTACACAATACAGTGCAGCTGCTACTACTTTTCTGGTGGTGTACACAGTACACAAAACAGTGCAGCCGTAGTGCAATTGCTCCTACTTTTCTGGTGGTGTACACAGTACACAATACAGTGCAGCCGTAGTGCAGTTGCTACTACTTTTCTGGTGGTGTACACATCACACAATACAGTGCAGCCGTAGTGCAGTTGCTACTACTTTTCTGGTGGTGTACACATCACACAATACAGTGCAGCCGTAGTGCAGTTGCTACTTTTCTGGTGGTGTACACATCACACAATACAGTGCAGCCGTAGTGCAGTTGCTACTACTTTTCTGGTGGTGTACACATCACACAATGCAGTGCAGTGTGGTGTTGCCAAACAAAATTTACAGCATGTTCGGAAGGCCACCAAGGAGAGGCAGATGCTCACAGGCCACTAAAAGAGGGCACGCAGCCTCTGTGTCTACAGTCAACAGTGCTGGTCGCAGACATGCTGCATCCTCTGCAGGTGGCCGTGGGGCACGCTTGTCATTTTTTTTTGCTGCTGGCCGTGTTATTGAGCCACAACATGCAGAGGAGTTGGTAGAGTGGATAACAAAGCCGTCCTCATCCTCTGTCACCCAGGCTCAGAGTAGTTTGCCTTCCAATGCACCTGCCAAAGCGGCCTATTCCACCGGCTCCTTGTCCATAGTCACTCCTTCCGTAGCCCCACTCATGCACGGAGGAGTCCCCCAAACTATTTGACCACAGTGTTGGGTACATGCTGATGGAGGATGCACAGCGATTTGAAGGCTCCGATGTTTTGCCAGGTTGAGGAAGGGAGTAACGTGAGCCTAGAGAGAGGGGGTGCCCAAGAAGGACAAGAAACTGGCAGTCATGTTCCCCCAGCCGCAAAATACTGCCGAGTTTGCTCCAGTGACAAGGAGGGAGGGGATGATGAGGTCACTGACTCTACTTGGGTGCCTGATAGAAGAGAGGAGGAGGCACAACTCCAACGAGGCATGATGTCCTCTAGGGGGCGGCTTAAGGGCAGCCACCCTACTGCATCACACCGCAGAGCTCCGCAGGTGCAGGGCGTTGCTGACTCCCCGCTGATTTTGAAAAGTTCCTTGGTGTGGGCCTTTTTTGAGACATGTGCAGCAGATCACACCGTTGCAGTTTGCAATCTATGTCTGAAGCGGATCAAGCGTGGCCAAAACAGCAGCCGCTTGGGCACCACATGCTTGACCAGACATATGATGACCTCCCATGCAGTCCGTTGGCAACAGCACTTGAAAGACCCACATCAAAGAAAAAGGCAGACCTCTCTCCTTGCTCCTCGTCTGGGATCTCCAACCTCACTATACCTCCAGTCCTCTCAGAAACCTGCACTGAGAGGAATGAAGGTATAGAAATAGGTGTCCCAAGTACTTGCAGCCAATCTGCTAGCAGTACACCTCCATCTGATTTTAGCAGGCAAATTTCCCTACCCCAGTTGCTAAACCAAAAAAAGAAATTTGGTCCCAGCCATCCACCTGCTCAGCGTCTGAATGCTAGCTTGGCCAAATTGCTAGAACTGCAACTGCTGCCTTTTCAGCTGGTAGACTCTGCCCCCTTTTGTGAGTTTGTAGAATGTGCAGTACCTCAGTGGCAGGTTCCAAAACCCCATTTCTTTTCACGGAAGCCCATTCCGGTTCTCTACCTATGTGGAAGGCAATGTTTTGGCCTCATTGGACAGGGCGGTCAGCAGTAAGGTGCATATTACCGCTGACTCATGGTCTAGCAGGCATGGGCAGGGACGTTACCTTTCCTTCACTGGGTAACTCAGCTGGCAGCTGGGAAGGATGCAGGACAGGGTTCAGTATTGTTGGAGCTTGTTCCGCCGCCACGCCTCCAAAATGCTAGTGGTGATTCTGTCACAGCTCTCTCCTCCACTCCCTCCTCTTCTTCTTCCTCTATGGCCTCTTCTTCTGATTTCTCCTCTGAACCAGCGGTGCTCCGTAAGCAGTCAAGGGCCTACGCAAGCACTCAGGAAAAAAGATGCCATGCGGTGCTTGCGCTGGTGTGCTTAGGGGACAGGAGCCACACTGGGGCAGAGATTCTGTCAGCTCTGCAGGGGCAGGCTCAGAAGTGGTTGACACCACGCCAGCTTCAGCCAGGAATGGTTGTATGTGACAATGGCACCAACCTCCTCTCTGCCCTCCGACAAGGACACTTGACCCATGTTCTATGTTTGGCACATGTCCTGAATTTGGTGGTGCAGCGGTTCTTGAGCAGGTACCCGGGCTTACAGGATCTACTGAGGCAGGCCAGAAAAGTCTGTGGTCATTTCCGCAGGTCATGCAATGCCAGTGCTTGGCTGGTTGACATTCATAGGGAATGCAACCTGCCCACCAACCCCCTAATTTGTGACATGCCCACCAGGTGGAACTCAACGTTGGCAATGCTGCAGCGGCTGCACGCACAGCAGAGGGTCATCAATGAGTACCTGTGTGAGTATGGCACCAGGACAGGGTCAGGGGAGCTTGGCTTTTTTTCGCCACGCCAGTGGCTACTGATCAAGGATGCATGCGCTGTCCTGTCACCATTTGAGGAGGCCACGAGGATGGTGAGCAGTGACAGTACATGCATCAGTCACACTGTCCCTCTAGTCTTCCTGTTGGAGCACACGCTTCGTGGAATGATGGACAGGGCACTTGGAGGCAGAACAGCGAGAGCTAGAGGAGGACTTCTGTAGCCATGGTGTGAGAACTACTGACAAACGATCCGCCAAATCACCCCACTGCCAGACTTCATACATCCTTTCCAGAGACAATGAACAGTCATGTGTTTTATTGGGGGGTACAACTTGGGTAGGTATTGGGGTATGGGATGCCCATTGGATAAATCATTGCCCTCATATTCAAAGGTCTCAATATACTTTGATCTGTTTAGAGCCTGAAGATAGAATGTGAACACTTGACTAAGTAGAAATCTTCTCCTGCATCACCCTGCAGACTGTTACTCCCTCTGCATCTCCATGCAGGCTATTGCTCCCTGCATCTCCTATGCAGACTATTGCTCCCTGCATCTCCTATGCAAACTATTGCTCCCTGCATCTCCTATGCAGACTATTGCTCCCTGCATCTCCATGCAGACTATTGCTCCCTGCATCTCCATGCAGACTATTGCTCCCTGCATCTCCATGCAGACTGCTGTTACCGTGTGAGGGACAGAAACATCACCTTTGTCCGTGTAAAAGTAATGGTCTTATCTCTCTTCACCACCTGCCCAAACTGGCCTCTCCTTGCACTCTTGGTTTCCTCCTGCTTGTAATTACATTGGGGTATAACACATCCTCTTCTAATGGGTATGAAGAACTCACTCTGAATAAGCCCCTCTAGTGGCTCTGGTGACTCGCTGCTACTAGGCCTGAGGCCTAGTAGGCTAAAGTCTATGTTCTAGGAAATGCACTACTGCTCCCAGCCAGTCCAACTTACAAACCACGTGTTCCCCGGTCACACTGTATTGACACACACTTCCCCACAGTTTCTTCTCTGATCCAGGACTCCTCACCCTCCACCGTGTGCATGATGAAGACTCTGCTAATGACCGTGTAGAAGCAGAGTTCCCTCACAGACTCCCCGTCACCTGCAGCCATCCACTGTGGTAACACTCACCGACCTTCCAACCTTCCAGCCCTGAGTCCTTGATGAGGAACTTCCCCGGACCATGCGTTCCGACAGCTTCTCCTGCCCTCTCTGCTCCAGGAGACATTGCCAGTGTAGAGGCAATGTTCCCTCACAGTTCTCCCCGGGCCTCTCCTCCTGCGATCCCACCCCCTGCGGCTCTCTAGCACTCCATTCCTCACGTCTCCCAGTCCACTACTGCTCCCCCAGCAGCATGTGACCTCAGCATATATAGGAGGCCCGCCCCCTGCCAATGCCAGTTAAGGATTGGTCAGAGCTCCCACATGTGCTGCCTGCCACTCCACTTTAATGGGGTAGTTTTGACGGTTGCAATATGATGGGGCCGTTTTGATGGGGCAATATGAAGGGGCAATTTTGATGGGGCAGTTTTGATGGGTGCCATTTTGATGGGGCAATATGATGGGGCAATTTTGATGGGGCAGTTTTAATGGGTGCCATTTTGATGGGGCAATTTTGATGGGGCAGTTATGATGGGGCAGTTTTGATGGGGGAATATGATGGGGCCATTTTGATGGGGCAATATGATGGGGCAGTTTTGATGGGGGCAATTTGATGGGGCAGTTTTTTGTTTTATTGTGGCCGTTTTGATGGGGGCAATATGATGGGGGGAATTTTGATGGGGCGGGCAGTTATGATGAGGGCAATATAATGGGGCAATTTTTATGGGGCAGTTTTGATGGGGGCAGTTTTGATGGGAGCCATTTTGATGGGACAGTTTTGATGGGGCAATGGGCAGTTTTGATGGGGGGGCATTTTGATGGGGGCAGTTTGATGGGGGCAGTTTTGATGGGGGGCAATATGATTTTGATGGGCATGGGGCAGTTTTTATGGGGGCAGTTTTGATGGGCCATTTTGATAGGGGAAATATGATGAGTGGTTTTGCTGCTTTGATGGGGCAATATGATGGGGCAGTTTTGATGGGGGCCGTTTTGATAGTGGCAATATAATGGGGCAATTTGGGGGGGCATTAATGGGGCAATTTTGGATTTTGATGGTGGGCAATATGATGGGGCAGTTTTGATGGGGGCAATATGATGGGGCTTTTTTTAATGAGGCCGTTTTGATAGGTGAAATATGATGAGGGCAGTTTTTATGGGGGGGCTGGGATTATGGGCATTAAGGGGGCATTGAGGGGGCAATATGATGGGGCAGTTTTGATGGGGGCAATGGGGGCAATTTTGATGGGGCAGCAATATAATGGGGCAATTTTGATGGGGGGCAGTTTTAATGGGGGCAATATAATGGGGCAGTTTTGATGGGGGCCGTTTTGACGGGGGCAATATGATGGGGCAGTTTTGATGGGGGCAATATGATGGGGCAATTTTGATGGGGCAATTTGATGGGGCAGTTTTGATGGGGCAGTTTGATGGGAGCCGTTTTGATGGGACAGTTTTGACGGCAATATGATGGGGGCAGTTTTGATGGGGGAATATGATTGGGCAGTTTTCATGGGGGCAGTTTTTATGGGGGCAGTTTTGATGAGGCCGTTTTGATAGGGGAAATATGATGAGTGCAGTTTTGATGGGGCAGTTTGATGGCGGCCGTTTTGATAGTGGCAATATAATGGGGCAATTTTGATGGGGCAGTTTTGATGGTGACAATATGATGGGGCAGTTTTGAGGGGGCAATAAGATGGGGCTTTTTAATGAGGCCGTTTTTATAGGTGAAATATGATGAGGGCAGTTTTTATGGGGGCTGCATTAAGGGGGCAATATAATGGGGGCCGTTTTGATTGTGGCAATATAATGGGGCAATTTTGATGGGGGGGTTTTGATGGGGCAGTTTTGATGGGGGCAATATGATGGGGCAATTTTGATGGGGGCAGTTTGATGGGGCAGTTTTGACGGTGGCAATATGATGGGGCAATTTTGATGGGGCAGTTTTGATGGGGGCCGTTTTGATGGGCCAATCTGATGGGGCAGTTTTGATGGGGGCAATATGATGGGGCAGTTTTGATGGGGCGATGTGGTGCGATGTGCTTGGGGTGATTTGTGAGAAATGCTATATGCCAGGCTTTGTCTTGTTGTACATACTGTACATATTTCCTGGTTCCTGGAGAGAGGAGGGGAGGAGAGGTTTGCATAGCAACTTCCTCTGACACTGCCGTTGCTATGGAAACCTGACCTGAAACCTATTACATTGCTGGTGAAGCACTGAGCATGTGCGAGATCTGGAAGGCTGAGATCCTGGAAGAAACACTTAAGATGGCCACGGTCTGCTGGAAGTTTATAAAGTTACAAAATGCTGTAATAACCGAACAGAACGGACCTTCGTTTACAGACCAACTTTACCAGAATACATTAAGCTTGTGTATTATAGGGGGATTTTTATTCAAAAAGTATAATTTTGACTTTTTCTATCGAAATTAGAATTTTGTAAGATGGTTATATTCTTTTCTGTTCTATTATTTTCTATTATTTTCTGTTCTATTTTTCTCTATCACATTCTATTCTATTTAACCACTTCAGCCTCGGTAGATTTTCCCTCTTAATGACCAGGCCATTTTTTATGATGCGGCACTGCAACTGACAATTGCGCGGTCCTGCGACATTGCACCCAAACAAAATTTAGGTCCTTTTTTCCCCACAAATAGAGCTTTTCTTTTGGTGGTGTTTGATCACCTCTGTGTTTTTTATTTTTTTGCGCTATAAACAAAAAAAGACCGACAATTGTGGAAAAAAAAAAAACATTTTTTATTTTTTTGCTATAATAAATATCCCCTAATTTTTTTTAAAAATAAATTTTTTCCTCGGTTTAGGCCAAAATGTATTCTTCTACATATTTTTGGTAAAAGTGTATATTGATTGGTTTATGCAAAAGTTATAGCATCTAGAAAATAGGGGCTAGATTTATGGCATTTTTATTATTATTTTTTTTACTAGCAATGGCAATGCGATTTTTTTCGGGACTACAACATAATGGCGGACACATCGGACACTTTTTTTGGGACCATTGACATTTATACAGCGATCGGTGCTATAAAATTCACTGATTACTGTATAAATTACACTGGCAGGGAAGGGGATAAACACTAGGGGGCGATCAAAAGGTTGTGTGTCCTAGGGAGTGATTCTAACTGTGGGGGGATGGGACTGCCTGGGTGAGGAGAGAGATCGTAGTTTATACTTAGTATGAACAACAGATCAGTCTCCTCTCCCCTGACAGCACAGAGATCTGTCTGTTTACATTGACAGATCTCCGTTCTGTCTCTGTGTGGAGCGATCGCGGGTGGCCGGCGATCATTGCCACCGGGCATGCGCATCGCCTCTGATGGTACTCGCACGCCCCCTAGTGATCTGAAAGCGAGCCGACATACAGCTACGACTGCTCGCCCTGGGGAGCCAACCTGCCGCAATATAACTATGGTGGCTGGTCGGGAAGTGGTTAAATGTATTCTATTTGGAATTCAAATTTCAGAAAACAGTTAGACCCGTCACACTGGGGCGCTTTAGCGAATGTAAAGCGCCTCCACAGTGTGAAAGCCCGAGTGCCTTCACACTGGGGCCGTGCGCTTGCAAGATGGGAAAAAAAGTCCTGAAAGCTGCATCTTTGGGGTGGTGGGGGAGGAGAGTATACACCGCTCCTCCACCACCAAAGTGCCGCAACACTAGCGGGGCAATTTTAACCGAATAGCGCCACTATAACAGCACCGCTAAAACTAGCAGTGCTCTACCGCTAACACCCCCACCGCCCCAGTGTGAAAGGGGTCTTAGTGTATATTGTTATATTCTTTCTATTATATTCCATCATTTTCTATCGTCTATTATTTTCTGCATTATTATTTGATTTTATTTTCTATTCTTTTCTTTTGTATTCAAATTCAAAATGTATTCTATTTGAAATTCAAATTTCAGAAGATAGCTATATTCTTTCTATTTTTTTCTCTTCTATTTTTATTCTATTCATTTATTTTATATTCTATTTTATTCTGTTCTCCCTTTTTCAATTCTATTTTGTTCTGTTTTACTCTGTTCTTTTCTATTCTATCCCTTTAGTTTATATTCTATTTTTTTTATTCTATTATTTTTTATTCTGTTCTGTTTTAATCTATTATATTCTATTCTTTTATAATCTATTCTAATCTTTGCTATGCTATTCCTTTATTTTATGTTCTAGTTTATTCTCCTTGAAAATTCTAATTTGATTAGAAAATTATTCAAATTCAAAAACTATTCAAATTCGAAAACTGTTCGAATTTCATCTGAAATTTAGTTTCGTTATTTCAGATTTCGGATAGTGAAGAGGAACGGACTATCACTGAAGGATCTTTAATAAACACTGTGAAGGCTGCTTTGTCAGCCGCATGGATCTGGTAAGCACACACTTCACCTGGGGTGTGGAGTAGCACTTACCGCTGATCAAGAGAGGTAGTTACTGCCACTTATTAGGCACGGTGGTGGTGATATAGTGGGGATTCCCTCCTAGCAACTTTTTTCATCTACTTGTTCCACAAGACACTGACTTTTTGTTCCAGGTCTCATACTATTTATACACACTCCCAGCTATCATCTGGGGTTACCATATTACCAAACCAGGGATTGGCCAGGGCTGCAGAAATATTCAGCTGCTAATTTGTCTTTTCCAGCCCACTATGTTCCAGAATATTTCCAGCCAGAATGGGGGAGACAGTCATCCCTGAAGCCAAAGAAACACAAAGCAGACCTAACTAATCACATGCAGTTACACTGATTACAGTGAGCCAAGAACTACATTTACCTAACCCAGCGCCTGTCTAGGAGGGCGCTACATATGTCACATGCATGCTGGGTAATAGAGATTTCTTCTCACTTCTACATAGGTGGAGGAAGATGTTTTCAGCACTGACACCATTTGTTTTTGGACTTTCTATGAACTTTAGACATTAATAGACAACTTTTTCACAACACAACATATATTTAGTCATATACTTTTTTATACTTTACTTATTTGATTCTTCGCATTATTTGATTATATATATATATATATACTGTATATATACACACTGTATATTCCTTTATTTTGTGGAATAATTCATTTTTGTTGATTTTTGAGATTGACTTGCACTATGAGAGACATATTGATTTTATTTTAGCGCTGTATAAGTTTGGGACTAGCCTGAATGTATCAACCCCTTCAATACCGAGCACCCCCCTCCCCCCTTCCTGCACAGATCAACTTTCAGCGCTCTCAAATTTTCAATGACAATTACTCAGTCATACAACACTGTACCCAAAGGACATTTTTATGATTGGTTACAAAGCGATATTGAATCTGAAGTTCTGAATTATTGCCACTAGATGGAGCTAATGATCATTGGAAATCATTGTATGAAATAAAAAAGAACACAAAATCTCATCATGGCTGTGTGAGTCCTTGTCACATTCTTTTAACATTTTTTTTCAAAAACAGACCTTTAAATCTGTACACCACAAAATGTACTCGGCCAATGAGAGGTAATGACTCTTATTTTTCTCCTGCTATCAATGGCCAACACGGTACAACACTTCATCCATGTCTTTGGTGATCTCTGATCTCCTTATCAACTGTTTCTTACATGATGAAGATCAGCCATGGAGTATATCTGAGGTGTATATCAGGGTGTGCTTCTTCCCCACATGAGAGCTGTGATGTCCAACAACATTCATATAGAAGACATTTCCCACACTCAAGGCACTAATACACCTCAAGGGTTGTGTGGGATCCCTGATGTACAGGAAGACAGGACTTCACTGAGGAACAATTCCCTCACTCAGGACAGGAATACGGCTTCTCCCCCGTGTGAGATCTCTGATGTATGACAAGATGTAATTTTTGTACAAAACATTTCCCACACTCAGGACAGGAATACGGCTTCTCCCCCGTGTGAGATCTCTGATGTGTGGAAAGATTGGACTTCACTGAAAAACATTTCCTGCACTCAGGACAGGAAAAAGGCTTCTCCCCCGTGTGAGATCTCTGATGTGCGTTAAGCTCGGACTTCTGTGTAAAACATTTCCCGCACTCAGGACAGGAATACGGCTTCTCCCCCGTGTGAGATCTCTGATGTACGTAAAGATGGGACTTCCGTGAAAAACATTTCCCGCACTCAGGACAGGAATACGGCTTCTCCCCTGTGTGAGATCTCTGATGTGCGTTAAGCTCGGACTTCTGTATAAAACATTTCCCGCACTCAGGACAGGAATACGCCTTCTCCCCCGTGTGAGATCTCTGATGTGTGGAAAGACGGGACTTCAGTGAAAAACATTTCCCTCACTCAGGACAGGAATACGGCTTTTGCCCTGTGTGAGATCTCTGATGTGTGGAAAGATTGGACTTCTGTGAAAAACATTTCCCACACTCAGGACAGGAATACGGCTTCTCCCCTGTGTGAGATCTTTTATGCCTATTAAGTCTGGATTTAGAAGGGAAACACTTCCCGCACTCAGGACAGGAATACGGCTTCTCTCCTGTGTGAGATCTCTGATGTACATTAAGATGGGATTTACAACGGAAACACTTCCCGCACTCAGTACAGGAAAAGCTCTTCTCTGTTGGAAGGACGGCACCGTCCCTCACAGTCTGAGGTTCCTCAGGATAAGAGGAATACGATGGTCCATCTACACTGTGTGGTGCCGGATGGACATTTGAGGTAGTCGGGTTTTCTCCTGGACTATACTGTGTGATGTCCTCATCTTCTACTTTACAGTCTGGAGACAAAGTGAGACAATCCTCTGAGGTTTTCCTCATCTTCCGTCCATCTACTAAAATAGAAATAAAAAGATTATTACTAGACATGAGCTGATTGGTTCCTGCTGTGCTCCAATCAGATCATCAGATATAAAACGTCCATCTGGTAGAAAATGGGTGTAACAAAAGAGAATACATATTATGTGTATATATAGCAGTGGGTAGAGGGGAGAGAGCAGAAGTCAGGACTATGTAATGTACAACAGTGGTCATCATCCCTGTCCTCAGGGAACACTAACAGGTCAGGTTTGTAAGATAACTGAAATACATCACAGGTGATCTCATTTGCTGCTCAGTGATTGCAGTATTCTAGTCTACATCTTCCCCAAGGTAATACATAAAAACTGGCCTGTTAGTGGGCCCAGAGGACAGGGTTGATGACCACTGATGTACACCATATTGTATAAGATACAACAGATAGGACTATATAGTTTTAGAATGATGTAATGTACAACAGAGTATATAGCGCAGGGGTCAGGAGTATATAATGTACAATATAATATATACAGTGTAAGGGTCAGGACTCATAATATTGGTATTCAGTAATCAGTGGAAGATAAAATGTTTCCATGAGACAAGTTGCAGAGGTCCCACACCGCTGCCTCCCATCTCCTGAGACTGCACTCAGTGACTTGGGTCTGAGACTATACAGACATATCCCTCCACCCGGCACAGCCAGAAAACAATAGAACAAGTGATCCTGTCAGAGATCATGCTAGACCCGGGCATGAGGTAGAAGACCAAAGCACGTGCCCAAGGTGCCTATGTCTAGTAACATCTATGGTGAAAATCAACCTTTTGCTGCCAGCTGAACCCCAGAATCTCCATAAATGATTTCTAGATCCATAAATTGTGTCTGCAGCACAGAGAAGGAAGATTATCACCCAGTCCCCGCCCTACTCTGGACCAATCAGTGAGCAGTATGGGTGGGGGAATGTATTTAGTGTTAATGACCCACCTGTGCTGATCTCTGTAGGAGTGTCCTCCTCTATAAATGTCCCCGTTATTCCATCCTCCTCCATAGACTGCTGATCATCCCTCACATACCTCTCTTCTTCTTCTGATTTAACCTCAAATTCTATATCGATTGGATCTCCACTCTAAATCAAGAAAATGAAAGTGAATATCATCTGTAAGATATAAGCTTTATTATTGTGACATCACATAAAAAATCCACACATCATCTCTAGGAGTCCATGTTCTAGATGCTCCATCCCACCAACCTTGTAACAGTGGGGGATGGTGTGATCTTCCTGTGTGGAATCCCGGGAATACAGAGGACGGGGACATCTCTCTGGTGGGTTCCTGGTATTTGGTGGCTCCATCATATCCTTGTGTCCTTCTGAAAACTCCTCCATCACTCCATACTCCTCATCCTCCTCTTTATACTCTTCTTTAACATCAATATTATCATCCCCGAGGTTTCCACTCTGAATATATAATAAAACATTCATTGTAACAATCATGCTGTGTATAAATCAGAACTACCAATAATTGTCAATCATCTACCTGATGATGGTGGGGGATGGTGTGACCTTCCTGTGTGGAATCCCGGGAATACAGAGGACGGGGACATCTCTCTGGTGGGTTTCTGTAGATGGATGACTCCACCATGGTGTCCTGGTACAGATCTTTGTGTTCTTTTAGAGACTCCTCCATCACCCCATCCTCATCATCCTCCTCTTTTATCTCTTCTTTAACTTCAACTTTAGAATCTCTCAGGTTTCCACTCTGAATATATAATAAAAATGACATCAATGGGAACAATGCAGATAATGTACAGATCCTAATGATACTATCAGTGATTGTTCCTCATCTACCTGATGATGGTGGGGGATGGTGTGATCTTCCTGTGTGGAATCCCGGGAATACAGAGGACGGGGACATCTCTCTGGTGGGTTCCCATTACTGGATCCATCTGTAGGAAACACACACACTGACTGAATACATTGTTTCTATGTGTTTATCAGATGATGGGGGATCTAGGTGGAGCCTCCGTACTGCTCTCTCCTTTACAATAAAGTCTCCTCTTACCCGGTGATGTGAGGGGCGGCTGATTGTCCATCATGACGTCCTTGTAGAGATCCTTGTGTCCTTCTAAATACTCCCACTCCTCCATGGAGAAATAGACAGTGACATCCTGACACCTTATAGGAACCTGACACACACAATGATACAGTCACCATCCAGACACATCCCTTGTCTGTTACTGGATAATGTCCCAGAATTCCCAGCACCGCTCACCTCTCCTCCATCATCTCTCTGGTGACTTCTAGAATCTTCTTTGTATTTCTCTATTCTATCAGGGAGGGAGGTGGAGGCAATGTGATGGTCATATGATCTCCAGACTTCACAGGAGGAAAACTCTAGATCTGAACACAAATAGTAAAATCAAATGATATTCCCAGAATCCTCCTCACCTCTCCATTCAGGTTTGCATTATATTAAAGCCCCACTTCAGACTGAGGTATAATCTACCCACACAGGACCCCCACACTATGCAGGATAAAAGCTTGTAGCAGGAATTCTGATGTCATTACATACAATGCAGGACCAACAGTCCCACTTTGCTAGTGAGGATGCCAAGGGTCCGCCCACATCCTAAGAGGATCAGAAAAAATGGAAGAAGGAGCTCAGAGACAAATGAGAATATTGCTCAGCCAATGGGAGAATATCTCAGCATGACTTACATAATGAAGGAGATGAGGGGGAGGGGAGGAAGTCACTTATGCTGACCATAGAGACATGGAAATTCAGCTGGTTCAGCAGGGATCGGTCACATTTCCATCCATGTGTGGTCACTGCCGGATAAAAGTCACGCGATCAGCGGCTGCAGCCAATAGCTTCATCACTGATCTGTGTATTCTGAGAGCGGAGGAGCGCCCCCCATTGTCAGAATAAAATAGTGCAGCGGGGAGGATTCCCCCATCCCCCTCCAATGTGTGGATGGGGGAATCACTTCAGTTTTTTTCCTCTCATCCCGCTGACTGAACCATAAAACTGAACCATGTATGGCCAGCTTTGGAAGAAAGATATATTAATCACCAACTAATCCCCCTGAAGGGGTTAATCTAGGTTTCCACACATATATATATATATATATATATACATACACACACACACCTCTCCCTTCCTCTGGAACTCGCTACCTCAACCCGTCTGGCTATCCCCCCCTCTTGCTACCTTCAGGCGATCCCTGAAAACTCATCTCTTCAGGGAAGTCGATCTCGTCTCCAACTGATCTTTTATCACTTCCATCAGCTCATTCCCCACAGTTACAACCTTTTCTACCACCTGCCCCACCCTATTAGATTGTAAGCTCTTCTGAGCAGGGCCCTCCTAATCCTCTTGTATTTTATTGTATTATAACTGTATTGTCTCCCTTTTATAATGTAAAGCTCTGCGTAAACTTTTGGCGCTATATAATAATAATAATAATAATAATAATATATGTGTGTATCATCACCTGCTGGAGATAATAGACATCACAATGACTATGGAGGAAGAGGACGGACATGACGGGGGTGTGATGAACGAAGAGTGCAGAGAGAGAGCACACAGAGGCGGATCACCAGGAACCCGACACGCGGGCGTTTATTGGGGGACTCGGGGGTACAGGCAGGAGGAGAAGGAGTCCACAGAACAAACAATAGACACAGCAATGAAGAGAGATCCTCAGGGCGGTAATATGGGACAGATAAGGGTTGTTATTTCAACGGGGCAAACAGAAGGCACAGAAATAAAGAGTGCTCCACAGGACAGCAAAGGGGTCCACAGGGCAGAGCAGTGTTAGCACATAGGGTAGCAAGACACAGTACAATGAAAAATTCCACCAGATAACAATGTAACACCACACAGGTAGTCCACGTAGGATGGCCAGGGAAATGGGGAACCCGACTCAGGGACAGAGATCCAGGTCCAAAAAATGGCATAGATCAGGGCGTGATGGGCTAAGTATAGGAAATGGCCAACAGGGGTAGGGGCTGGTAGCTGAAGCAGGGCAGGCAGGGTGAAGTCCATGGGCCCTTGGAGGGGGGCTGGGAGGGTCTGACCACAGCTCAGCAGCACAGACAATACAGAACTATATGTCCCGGGGTGCAGAGAGCGGCACCCAGTCCATACTGATCCATCAGACTCAGCAGTTCTAAGCACCTTCCAGTGAGGTCTGCAGCCATCAGCTCCTCTCTGTGTCCATCATGGAAGGCGACTCTCACCAGACTCACCCCCTTCTTTGTGTTGTGAATTCAGCCAGAGACCTCCCCTCAGATTCAGGTGGTGCCGAGGTGTCTGGCTCTATCCTGACACAATATACAATCATTTATGTGCTTCTTACTGAGGGAGCCTCATGTCCTCCCCCTGTGGGGACCCCGGAACTCACACTCCACATTATACAGATAAACTGACTGCGTTATACATTGTATCCGGATTACAGATTGTCCATTTTATAAAACTAAATACAAATATCTAATACTTCTGACCTTCACTAAAAGGGGGTTACTGGGTGTAAATAGAAAATAAGATCTTATTACCTCCTCTGCTACTTCTTCCAGCAACGTCTCCTCTCTACTTCCTCCCGACTCACCTCTCACCCGGAACTTCCTGTCTGTACCTGACATCACTTCCTGTCTTCCATAGAGACTTCCTATCTTTGTAGAAGTGATATCACCACCTTGTGGAGCTCAGAGGAACTGCAGCCCAGAGAAACATCTCACAGTGTGAACCCGGCCCTGTGCTGTGTGTATGTACTGTATATCCTTATAGATGGGGTCATCTCCACTCCCACCAAGGGGGATAGAAATATATTACTGCTGGGGGGGGGGGGGGGGGAGACATTTTGGCCCCTTTGATTTTGCAGTAAAATTGATGTCAGATTTAGTCATGTAGAACATCTGTTATATGGATACAAAGATCCCCAGCCGAGAGTGAAGGGTGGAAATGGCTCCTGATCCCCAGATTTGGGCAATTATGTCACCAATATAAATAGAATAAAACCTGCGCTATGTGTAACAACTCAAATACCTACAGAAATAACTTATACCGGACTGCTGCTGTAACAAAGGTAAGTATTCCCTTTATCACCTAGAAGAGCATTATGTGTCACAGCGCTGTCCTATTGTGTGTGCACATAAATCATCACAAATACACTAAAATATGTGGAGACATTCATATATAAAGTGCTAGGGGCTCAAATAATATTCTCTGCAGATCTACTGCCTCCACATTACACCTACTTCACTGATCTTATGGTGTTTATCAATAAATGAAGAAAACTGATCCATGTGCAAATTCATATACAGCATAAAGTGCTTTGTGCTCAACATCTTGTTCCCTGCAGATCCACTGCTTCCACTTTGCACCTACTTCATTATCCTTGTAATATTTGCTGCTATATTAAATAAACTAAAAATCTGTGCAAATTCATGTAATCATACAATATTTTGTGCTCAATATAGTGTTCTCTGCAAGTCCACTGCTTCCACTTTGCATCTACTTCAAAAAATGTATTTTGCTAAAAAAATAATAATCCAGAAATCAATAAAAATCCCCAGTAAGGGGGCGCCCTCACCATCACGTGTGTAAGAGGTGGAAGAAGGCGTGGCTACACTACAGCTGGCACAGTTTGGAGCACCGAGAACTTCACACCTTATCAACTTTTCATTGATTGGTGGATTATTTTTATTAGCAAAATAAGTTCTACAAGTAGATGTAAAGTGGAAGCAGTGGACTTGTAGAGAACACTATATTGAGCACAACATATTGTATGATTATGTAGCACCCTGGAGTTTAGTCAGGGAGCTCCTCACACATTTACTGGCCAGGAGTAGTTATCCTGGTTGATTGTTAGAGATCTATTGATTTCTCTCTAAGTTTGGCCTTGTTGCACTTTTCTCTTCTACCACTAGGTGGCCGGATACTTGGTGGTACTAGATATGAGAAGGACAACCCAAGGTCAGGTTATGGGTATATGGGGTATTTCAGCCAATGGGCAGGGATTTTGTTGAATCCCTTGGCCTGCTGGGAGAGCCTATATATTTGGGTGGAGTCAGGTGATCGATGTTCTGTGCCACCTTGGCAGCTGTCTGGGTGGATGTGTGTCCTGTTCCCCGGGCTGCTAAACCAGAGATTGGGCCTATCTCGGGAACACCTGGCTGCTAGGCTGTATAAAGTCCTATGCAGAAGTAAGAGAGCAGCGCAGGGTTGGGTTTGCGGTTTGCAGTCCAACCAGAAGTGACGGTTCTGCTGGCCGGAGAACCTGTCATGGTCGGATGTAGAACCACCTTATTATCAGGGACCTCAGTGTGTAACTGAAGCAAGTGCCGGAGCAGTATTCTCACCGAACGGACATGGTGGAGAATCGGGAAACTTCAGGCTGTGATCAAGTCAGGGACCCAACCAGCGGAGGTGACGCTTTTAGAGCAGCCTTGTGTGTCAAGCCAGGGACCGAGCAGGCCAGTGGGGTGAAGCTTGAGAAGTATCTGGAGGGCCAAGCTAGGGACCCAGCAGAGAGGTGGGGGTGACGCTTGAGGAAGATACCACCGTGAAGATTGGAGAAGCTCAAGGGATTCAGTGCCAGTGAATCAGAGGGTCTAGTGAGAGAACGGGAGGTCAGTGGGCTGAAGAACTACAAGGAGAAGTTGTAGTGAAGGTGAAGGAACTGTTACGCTTTGTGTTAGGAACTGTTAAAGACTGTTGCCATAGGAGACAGCATTCCTGAACATGCAGATGTGGCGTCTTGCTGGAGGCCTTTCCCTGCACGGCTGTCCTCCCATCTCTCCCACTCCCTACTCTTCCCTATCCTTAATGACCATCTACAGCATTTTCAGGTGAAAATTATTGACTTCATCTGGGGTTTGAAAGGGCTAAGATGGTCCTACTTCATGCTTGTGATAAAGGTGGTCTTGCTCTACCAAACCTATTATGGTTTTATCAAGCTGCCCATCTAGCCCAGATCTCAATCATATATTCCCAAGTTACTAAACCCGATTGGGTGGATATGGAAGGACAGGCGGTAGCCCACTTCACTGTGGACTACCTAATGTGGTGTCCTCCTTGTCCCTCTATCTTGGCTCCAACTCTCTCTCATTCAGTAACCCTATAGGATGGCCTTTGGAGGTCACCCAGAGTTGATCTCTGATAGTCACCCATTAGTCCATCTGTTTCATAACCCTCAATTTCCTCCAGGCATGGGCATCAAAGCTTTTAAATGGTGGCTGAACAAAGGGATGTATAGGATTGGTAATTTTTTCAAGTCCTCCGGTCCGATCTTTCTTAGTTTTTGTATAAGTAGACTGGATATGCCCCTGACAGAGAAGTTCAGATTTCTCCTAATCTCCCATTTTTTACACTCTTTATGGGTGACTAAACCCGAACCTCCCAGAATCACGACCTACAAACAATGGTGTGACCAGACCATGGAGCAGAACGTGGAATATCTGTGATCTACAAGTCCCTATCCGCTGATCCCCTCTATATGGTGGGATGGAAGAGAGACCTCTCACAGGTATGGGACTTGGAGGAATGGCATGGGGCCTTCTCTCACTCCTACCAAGGGTTGTTACACATTACCTTGGTGGAGGTGAGTCTGAAGGTCCTGATGTGATGGTACCCAAGTCTGTCCAAAGCTAAACTTTACCTGTCAGGATCCTTCCCTCTGTTCCAGAGGTTGTGAACACACGGGCTCCATGTTACACACATGGTGGGACTGCCCTAAAATTAGAGGGTACTAGAATAAGATTCTTTATTTGATACGTAAGATTACAGGTCTCTCTATACCCAAGTCTCTCCATATCACGTTACTCAACTTTCCAGTGGAAAGAGCGGCTAATGCCACGTACACACGATTGGAATTCCAGCCAGAAAAAGACAGAGGAGAGATTTTGATCGGAAAATGTGACCGCGTGTAGGCTCCATTGGAATTTTGCTGGCCGAATTTTGGCCAGCAAAAAATTGAGAGCATGTTCTAAATTTTTCTGACGGAAAAGGTTTCTATCGGAAATTTCGATCATCTGTAGCAATTTTGACACGCAAAATTCATACGCATGCTCAGAAACAATACGATGCATGCTCGGAAGCATTGAACTTCATTTTTCTCGGCTCTTTGCAGTGTTGTGCGTCACCGCGTTCTTGACGGTCGGTAATATGGAGTAAAACCTTGTTTTTTAAAAAGTTATTTAAAACGGAGACAACCAAGGGGCGCATTTCTGAAATATATGGTCAGTTGCCTAAAGGAGATACACCCAGGCTGGATCTCTGTGATAACAATAGGGAGAGATGGCAAGTCTCCTCTCTGTGGGGGGGGGGGGTTACAGAGAGGAACTGATGTGGGGGAGGAGTACAGAGAGGAACTGATGTGGGGGGTACAGAGAGGAACTGATGTGGGGAGGGGGGGGGGGGGTACAGAGAGGAACTGATTGCACGCACAGGGCTCAACCCCTCCGATTGCACGCACAGGGCTCACCTCCACCGATCGCTTCCTGCAGAGCCCAGCGAGGCGCTTTATTCTCTATTACCCCAAACATGGCACAATGCAGCTATTGAAGTTCCCAAGTGATGACAAAGGGTGGGATGAGGGCGCCTCTCCTAACCTGGGGACGTACGATGTGTTCTGATTGGAAAACACCATCTTTGTTCAGGAGGCCTATAGGTTTAGTGAAGAGGTCCTAAAAAGCTCTCCTACCCCACCCAGATTCCTTAACCAGTTATAGCCCAGAAAAACTCCTATATCATCATATATTATTATACAGGATTTATATAGCGCCAACAGTTTGCGCAGCGCTTTACAACATGAGGGCAGACATTACACTTACAATACAAATCAATAAAGGAGGGATCAGAGGGACCTGCTCGTTAGAGCTTACAACTAAATTCATACAAAACTTCATTTATCGTAATCAATAACTGTTAAAACGATATAAAATACAATTAGAAATTTATAAAACAGATGAATCAAAAGCAAACAGCTCAATATCAATATTCAGTCCAGCCGGAGTAATTGTACTGAACTGAAAAATCCATTTCCATCTGGACATCTTTTTGAAAAAAAAATCGCCCCTCCCCCACACTCCGGGTTCACTATCTCCTCCCCCCAATATCCAGCCCCTTTCAGACTCCTATTGTGAGACTCCTCATAGTGTCTCTGGAGGGATCGCTGATCATTCCCGTGTAAAATCTTACAGAAATCTTCCCTAATCCCGACCTTTAATTATCATTTCATTCCCCCCACATACAATGTCTGCAACCGACATTTACTGACATCAATAACTCCCCTCGTGGTACAGACCATAAATTCCCTCATTGTAATATACGGGGTTATTCTACATTTCCACACTATATATGTGTGTATCATCATCTGCTGGAGATAAAAGACATCACAGTGACTATGGAGGAAGAGGACGGACATGACGGGGGTTACTGGGTGTAAATAGAAGATAAGATCTTATTACCTCCTCTGCTGCCACATCCAGTAATGTCTTCTATTTCCTGCCACATGGAACTTCTTGTCTTTGTTCTATATCACTTCCTGTCTGTACCTGACATCACTTCCTGTCTGTATCTGACATCACTTCCTGTCTGTATCTGACATCACTTCCTGTCTGTATTCCATAGAAACTTCCGATCCAGATATGAGTGAGATCACCACCTTGTGGAGTTCAGAGGAACTGCAGCCCCAAGAAATGTCTCATAGTAACCATTTCTTTAAAATATCTTACAGGGCGACCACAAGTTCAAATATAACTCAAAAAAAGTAAGAAAAAAATAGATACAGTTCTTATGCAACCAATTGTTTAAGAAAGATATTTTTATTACATATAGAAATGTCTTAAAAGACACAGAGCACAAGGTCACAACAAATGTATAGCTAATAAAACAGATACCTCCCAAACCATCATTTTGGTGAATAAAATGCAAAAAATACATCCAAATGCATATATATATATATTTATACACTCATAATGAAGATATTAAACATAAATTACAAGGATGTCATGGTCACATAGGAATGGTGGTGGAGATCTCTCAAAGTAAGAACACTTCCTTGAATGTTTATATAAATAAAATAATTAATCCTGGAGTGAAAAAAGCTGTAAAACAATAAATAATATATAAACTGGGTCATCCACTTCCTCCATAAAGACATTGTGATTCCAGATCTTCTAGATCACATAGAAGGAGGACTCATCGAGGATTTCATACATTTGTTTGGAAGGATAGAAGAATCCTCAGAAGGGATCATGTAGGATGACAGGAAAGTCTCCTGACTGGTGAGATCATCCAAACATAATGATTACATCCATGAACTGGAGCTCGTTGGGGTGATAAAGCCAATCTGTAGACACTGTGTAGACGTTATCCAAGAACTCAGCACACTCCAGGTGTGGAGAAAGTCTCCAGGTGGATTTAGCCTGTCATTTATCATAGGTAGAAATGTCCACACATTATATATAAAACTTGTACCGTGTCTCCAGGCCTCCAGGGGGATTTCGATTGGAATTAACTGCTTCCTGTCAGGCCTATAGCAGAATGATGGCCAAGTCTCCCATCCTCAGTGGACGTCATATGAAGTCCTCCAAGTCAAGTGGCCACGCTGCAGCTCCACTGAATGATAGATTATTGGACTGGGCTGGCCCCAGTACCTTGTGATAGTTGTGACCAATCACAGCCATCACATGACAGTTGTACACAATGAATGACTTTCATTCGTAGCCATTCATTGTGTACTATTGTAATGATCTCTGTGACTGGTTGCAGTGATCACATGGTACAGACAGGGCCTATCACATCTGTACCATGTGATAGCTGTGACCAATCACTGCCATCACAGTAGTACACCCAGTGTCATTCATAAAAATTATTGCTTATAACAGAGATCATCAAAAAAAAAATATTGACCACCTCCCCAGAGTAGTACAGGGTCAATATGTTAACACTGCATGTATCACAATGTAAAAAAAATAAAAGGGAAAAAAAATTGTACAAAAATTGAAAATATATATAATTTTTATTTACATACTGCCACAAGTCAATATTAGTATCACCACCACACAAGTATGATGACGTTTTACTGCTCTGTTGTCAGTATGTAAAAAAGTTGTAAAAAAAACAAATATATATATATATATATATATATATATATATATATTGTTTTCTTTTTGTCTTCTTCTTTCATTTTTAATTGTGACAAAAAATTACAACTTCAGCAAAAATTGGGATGCCTTTTACTTATTACCTTGGACCGTCTACTTTACAAAAAAGGGGTCATTTGGGGGTATTTGTACTGCTCTGGCATTTTAAGGGCCTCAATAAATGAGATTGTCCGTCATGACATCAGGATTGATCAAATGTAAAATATATATATCATAGTTTGTAGACTCTATAACTTTTACAAAGACTAAATATTAACTAAATACACAGATTTGGGTCATTTTTACCAAGGAAATGTTGCAGAAAACTTTGTGGCCTAAATTTATGAATAAATATTATTTATTTGCAACGTTTTATAACAGAAACTTAGAAAACATTTTTTTGTATTTTTTCACTTATATCGCATAAAATAAAATCCCGGTGGTGATTAAATACCACCAAAAGAAAGCTCTGTCTGTCTCAGAAAATGCTACAAATTGTGTACAGTGTTGGATGACTGAGTAATTGTCATCCAAATAGTGACAGCACTGAAATCTGAATTGGACTGGGCAGGAAGGGGGGTAAAAGTGTCCGGTATATTGAGATGGATTCCCACGAAGCCGGTCCTTATCTGACTCCCCCATATGGTTTTCGGAATGCTTCAGCAAAAAGATACATTTTGGTAATGCAAATTGTCTCTCAAGCAATGCAAACTGTCTCACTGCTTTTCTGACACTTCTATATCTGAGGTAATAAACCTGAGAGGTTTGTTTTTTACACTCGGCCATTTGTGGTGAATGATTCTCACCTCCTTTTGGGATCTAAAAGTAACTCATCATTTACCACTTTGGACTTTGTCTGTCTTTGACCGTTATTTTTCTCCTGCTATCAATGGCAACACGGTACAACACTTCATCCATGTCTTTGGTGATCTCTGATCTCCTTATCAACTGTTTCTTCCATGATGAAGATCAGCCATGGAGTATATCTGAGGTGTATATCAGGGTGTGCTTCTTCCCCACATGAGAGCTGTGATGTCCAGCAACATTCATATAGAAGACATTTCCCGCACTCAAGGCACTAATACACCTCGAGGGTTGTGTGGGATCCCTGATGTACAGGAAGACAGGACTTCAGTGAGGAACAATTCCCTCACTTAGGACAGGAATACGGCTTCTCCCCCGTGTGAGATATTTGATGTGTGTAAAGATGAGACTTTAGTGAAAAACATTTCCCGCACTCAGGACAGGAATACGGCTTCTCCCCCGTGTGAGATCTCTGATGTCTGTAAAGACTGTAGTTCTGTGAAAAACATTTCCCGCACTCAGGACAGGAATACGGCTTCTCCCCGGTGTGAGATCTCTGATGTGTGGAAAGACTGGACTTCTGTGAAAAACATTTCCCGCACTCAGGACAGGCATACGGCTTCTCCCCCGTGTGAGATCTTATATGCAGAATAAGATGGGATTTACGACGGAAACATTTCCCGCACTCAGTACAGGAAAAGCTCTTCTCTGTTGGAAGGATGGCACCGTCCCTCACAGTCTGAGGTTCCTCAGGATAAGAGGAATACGATGGTCCATCTACACTGTGTGGTGCCGGATGGACATTTGAGGTAGTCGGGTTTTCTCCTGGACTATACTGTGTGATGTCCTCATCTTCTACTTTACAGTCTGGAGACAAAGTGAGACAATCCTCTGAGGTTTTCCTCATCTCCCGTCCATCTACTAAAATAGAAATAAAAAGATTATTACTAGACATGAGCTGATTGGTTCCTGCTGTGCTCCAATCAAATCATCAGATATAAAATGTCCAGCTGGTAGGAAATGGGTGTAACAAAAGAGAATCCATATTATGTGTATATATAGCAGTGGGTAGAGGGGAGAGAGCAGAAGTCAGGACTATGTAATGTACAACATATTGTATAAGATACAACAGATAGGACTATATAGTATCAGAATGATGTAATGTACAACAGAGTATATAGTGCAGGGGTCAGGAGTATGTAATGTACAATATAAATTATACAGTGTAAGGGTCAGGACTCATAATATTGGTATTCATATATTCAGTAGAAGATTAAATGTTTACATGAGACAAGTTGCAGAGGTCCCACACCGCTGCCTCCCATCTCCTGAGACTGCACTCAGTGACTTGGGTCTGAGACTATACAGACATATCCCTCCACCCGGCACAGCCAGCAGACAACAGAACAAGAAACCCTGGGGGGATTGTTACATAGTAGGTGAGGTCGAAAAAAGTCCAACCTATGTGTGTGATTATATGTCAGTATTACATTGTATATCCCTGTATGTTGTGGTCATTCAGGTGATTATCTAATAGTTTCTTGAAACTATCGATGCCCCCCGCTGAGACCACCGCCTGTGGAAGGGAATTCCACATCCTTGCCGCTCTTACAGTAAAGAATCCTCTATGTAGTTTAAGGTTAAACCTCTGTTTTTCTAATTTTAATGAGTGGCCACGAGTCTTATTAAACTCCCTTCCGCAAAAAAGTTTTGTCCCTATTGTGGGGTCACCAGTCCGGTATTTATAAATTTAAATCATATCCCCTCTCCAGAGAGAATAAGTTCAGAGCTCACAACCTTTCCTCATAACTAATATCCTCCAGACCCTTTATTAGCTTTGTTGCCATTCTTTGTACTCGCTCCATTCCCAGTACATCCTTCCTGAGGACTGGTGCCCAGAGCTGGACAGAAAACTCCAGGTGCGGCCGGACCAGAGTCTTGTAGAGCGGGAGAATTATCGTTTTATCTCTGGAGTTGATCCCCTTTAATGCCAATATTCTGTTTGCTTTGTTAGCAGCAGCTTGGCATTGCATGCCATTTCTGAGCCTATCATCTACTAGGACCCCCAGGTCCCTTTCCATCCTGGATTCCCCCAGAGGTTCTCCCCCCAGTCTATAGATTGTATTCATATTTGTGCCAACTCAAATGCATTATTTTACTTTTCTTTACATTGAACCTCATTTGCCATGTAGTTGCTCACCCCATTAATTGTTCTGTCAGAGATCATGCTAGACCCGGGCATGAGGTAGAAGATCCAAAGCACATGCCCAAGCTGCCTAGGTAGAGCAACATTTATGGTGAAAACCGACCTTTTGCTGCCAGCTGAACCCCAGAATTTCCATAAATCCAGTCTAGATCCATAAATTGTGTCTGCAGCACAGAGAAGGAGGATTATCACCCAGTCCCCGCCCTACTCTGGACCAATCAGTGAGCAGTATGGGTGGAGGAATGTATTTAGTGTTAATGACCCACCTGTGCTGATCTCTGTAAGAGTGCCGTCCTCTAGAATTAGCCTAAATATTCCATCCTCCTCCATAGACTGCTGATCATCCCTCACATACCTCTCTTCTTCTTCTGATTTAACCTCAAATTCTATATCGATTGGATCTCCACTCTAAATCAAGAAAATTACAGTGAATATCATCTGTAAGATATAAGATTTATTATTGTGACATCACATAAAAAATCCACACATCTCTAGGAGTCCATGTTCTAGATGCTCCATCCCACCAACCTTGTAACAGTGGGGGATGGTGTGATCTTCCTGTGTGGAATCCCGGGAATACAGAGGACGGGGACATCTCTCTGGTGGGTTCCTGGTATTTGGTGGCTCCATCATATCCTTGTGTCCTTCTGAAAACTCCTCCATCACTCCATACTCCTCATCCTCCTCTTTATACTCTTCTTTAACATCAATATTATCATCCCCGAGGTTTCCACTCTGAATATATAATAAAACATTCATTGTAACAATCATGCTGTGTATAAATCAGAACTACCAATAATTGTTAATCATCTACCTGATGATGGTGGGGGATGGTGTGACCTTCCTGTGTGGAATCCCGGGAATACAGAGGACGGGGACATCTCTCTGGTGGGTTTCTGTAGCTGGATGACTCCACCATGGTGTCCTGGTACAGATCTTTGTGTTCTTTTAGAGACTCTGACTCCTCCATCACCCCATCCTCATCATCCTCCTCTTTTATCTCTTCTTTAACCTCAACTTTAGAATCTCTCAGGTTTCCACTCTGAATATAGAATAAAAATGACATCAATGGTAACAATGCAGATAATGTACAGATCCTAATGATACTATCAGTGATTGTTCCTCATCTACCTGATGATGGTGGGGGATGGTGTGACCTTCCTGTGTGGAATCCCGGGAATACAGAGGACAGGAACATCTCTCTGGTGGGTTCCCATTACTGGATCCATCTGTAGGAAACACACACACTGACTGAATACATTGTTTCTATGTGTTTATCAGATGATGGGGGATCTAGGTGGACCCTCCGTACTGCTCTCTCCTTTACAATAAAGTCTCCTCTTACCCGGTGATGTGAGGGGCGGCTTATTGTCCATCATGACGTCCTTGTAGAGATCCTTGTGTCCTTCTAAATACTCCCACTCCTCCATGGAGAAATAGACAGTGACATCCTGACACCTTATAGGAACCTGACACAAACAATGATACAGTCACCATCCAGACACATCCCTTGTCTGTTACTGGATAATGTCCCAGAATTCCCAGCACCGCTCACCTCTCCTCCATCATCTCTCTGGTGACTTCTAGAATCTTCTTTTTATTTCTCTATTCTATCAGGAAGGGAGGTGGAGGCAATGTGATGGTCATATGATCTCCAAACTTCACAAAACTCTAGATCTGAACGAAAAATAGTAAAATCAAATGATATTCCCAGAGTTCTCCTCACCTCACCATTCAGGTCTCCATTTTATTAAAGCCCCACTTTAGACTGAGTTATAATTTACCCACACAGGACCCCCACACTATGCAGGTTAAATCCTTGTTGCAGGCATTTTGACATCATTACATACAACACAGGACCAACAGTCCCACTTTGCTAGTGAGGATGCCAAGAGTCCGCCCACATCCTAAGAGCATCAGAAAAAAAGCCAGATAGAGGGACATTGGGAGGAGGAGCTGTGAGGTCAGTGTGATGTCATAGGACATATAGACTCTGGATGGAGGGACATTGGGCGGAGCAGCTGTGAGGTCAGTGTGATGTCATAGGACATATAGACTCTGGATGGATGGACATTGGGAGGAGGAGCTGTGAGGTCAGTGTGATGTCATAGGACATATAGACTCTGGATGGATGGACATTGGGAGGAGGAGCTGTGAGGTCAGTGTGATGTCATAGTCAGACTCTGGATGGAGGGACATGGGAGGAGGAGCTGTGAGGTCAGTGTGATGTCATAGGACATATAGACTCTGGATGGATGGACATTGGGAGGAGGAGCTGTGAGGTCAGTGTGATGTCATAGGACATATAGACTCTGGATGGATGGACATTGGGAGGAGGAGCTGTGAGGTCAGTGTGATGTCATAGGACATATAGACTCTGGATGGATGGGCATTGGGAGGAGGAGCTGTGAGGTCAGTGTGATGTCATAGGACATATAGACTCTGGATGGAGGGACATTTGGATGGGGAGATTTGAGGGGTCCTCTATAGGAGGCTCCTGTGCAAACCAAATCATTGTTCCTGGGTGTGTCCTTCCTCTCCTAAACTGAAGAGTTAACTTTGACCTTTACCATACAGAAATCGGTCAGGAATCTGTGAAAGTAAGCTCTCATGTGATCAGGGGACGTGCGGAGGAACGGAGTGTAAATAGACAATTTTCTCCAGAGCTCCTAATGTGGGGGGGGGGGGGGGGTGGATCACTGCAGGTGTGCAGAAAAGCTGTGTAAGAGGATATGGAGGAGAGATGAGGAGGAGATGAGGGCTGGGGAAGAAGTCACTTAAAGGGGTTGTAATGCATTGAGGTGAAAAAACACCCCGCAGTGACCAGCCCCCCCCCTCCGTTTTACTTACCCGAGCCTTGGAACTTAATCCAGCGGGGAACGCTGTCTCTCTGCCCGGGGTTCTCGGCTCTTGATTGGATAGATTGATAGCAGTGCAGCCATTGGCTCCCGCTGCTGTCAATCAAATCCAATGACACGGGAGGCAGGGCTGAGTCATACATTCGGCGGCTATGGCAAGAATGCAGGACTCGGGAGCGCACCCACAAGGTAACCCCCTCATGGGAGCGCTTCTCCTTGGGGGTTATCTGATGTGGGGAGGAGCCACGAGAGCCACCAGAAGAATAGGTGCAAAACGAGCTGCACCGTGGAGGTAAGTATATGTTTGTAAGGTTTTTTTTTTTTCTAAATAACAATCACTTTATGGTGACCATAGATACTTGAAATTCAGCTGGTTCAGCAGGGATCGGTCACATTTCCATCTATGTGTGGTCACTCGATCAGCGGCTGCAGCCAATGGCTTCATCACTGATCTGTGTATTCTGAGAGCGGAGGAGCACCCCCCCCCCCATTGTCAGAATACAATAGTGCAGCGGGGAGGATTCCCCCATCCCCCTCCAATGTGTGGATGGGGGAATAACTTTTTTTTTTCTTCTCATCCTGCTGGCTGAAAGATAAAACTGAACCATGTATGGCCAGTTTTGGAAGGAAGATATATTAATCATCAACTGATCCCCTGAAGGGGTTAATCTATATATTACCTCCTCTGCCGCCAGATCCAGCAACATCTCCTCTCTCTCTACGTCCTTCCAAATGGAATGCCGTCTTTACCTGACATCACTTCCTGTCTGTATCCAACCTCACTTCCTGTCTGTATTCCATAGAGACTTTTTTACTGGGTAGATGTGAGATCACCACCTTGTGGAGCTCAGAGGAACTGCAGCTCAAGAAACGTCTCGTAGTGTGAACACAGCTATTTCAAGCATAGAAATGAAGACACTGCAAGCTGTTTGAGAAGTCTTGTTGGGAGTTATGTTTTTAACTTTGCCCTGTTATACAGGAATGGTTATTATGAGACGTATCTTATGGCTGCAGTTCAGAGGAACTCCACAAGATGGTGATCTTACTTCTACCCAGACAGGAAGTCTCTATGGAATACAGACAGGAAGTGATGTCAGGTACACACAGGAAGTTTCGGGTGAGAGGTGAGTCGGGAGGAAGTAGCGAGGAGACGTTGCTGGAAGTGGCAGCAGAGGAGGTAATAAGATCTTATTTTCTATTTACACCCAGTAACCCCCCGTCATGTCCGTCCTCTTCCTCCATAGTCACTGTGATGTCTTTTATCTCCAGCAGATGATGATACACACATATATAGTGTAGAAACCTAGATTAACCCCTTCAGGGTCAGAACATTTCCCCACTTACGGGGCCGGAACATTCTCTTCATTTTGGAGATAAATTCTAGTAATATGTTCCTCTAAATAAACAGCACTGATAATAAATATAGAAGACAATGACCATCCTGACCATACATGGCCTACAAAGGGCAATTATTACACTACACAGGCTGTTGGTCTCTGATGGTCCTCTCACCCCACCTGCACATACTTTTCTGACCTCCTTAAAGGAGAAGTCAGGCCTGAGATCGCTTGGCTGGGCTTCTCCTATGGGTTACAGGAGTGCAATTCGTTTTGCACTCTTGTGACCTGTTTTCAGCAGAGATCGGGCTGAAGTCGGCTCTCTGGTGACATCACTGGAATCAGTCCAGGCACCGCATCATCACGACAATGAAGTCTGGATCTGCCAGGTGCCGGGACTGATGGCCATCTCAGCCTCTCAGCGAGCCACTGAGAGACTGAGATGGGCAATCCCCGCCCTCCACAGCTCCAGTGAGCACGGGGGGCAGAGCTGTGAGAACCGAGCCATCGCAGATGTTAGATCGATCGGTTCTCAGTGAAGAGGCGCCGGGGGACCGATGCTGCATCCACCTAGGTAAGTATGAATCTGAAAGAAAAAAAATCATACTTCTCTTTTAAAGACCTTCTGCCAGCAAGTGAAGGAAGCCTTCACCTCACCATTTCACCATTCTAGAAATATGTTGCAGGATACAAAATAGACCAAGAGAACAAACCCCTCCCCCCCTGCTGTCCTCCTACCAGCACTGAAATAAAAATCACACACCAGTAAAGTGCACTACAAGGTCCAGCCCAACAGACAGCAGTCTATGGTAACAGCATGATGAGGACAAATGTTCATTCCAACATACAAGGGTCCTGCAGCTTGTCAGATAAAGATCCGGGAAGATCCAAGGAGCTCAAACAACAAAGAAATGACAGCGCGAGATCCTCATTAGAATGATGAAGTCATTTATTCCATAAAAACAAATAGTACACTTACATGTTAAAATCTTCATAATCAGCATAGATGGCAGATGGGTTGCTATTGGAGAGAACAAAACTGACTCCTCCCCCACAGTTCTGTAGTCCACCAGCAGGATCTCCCTGCTATCCAATCCGATCCCTTCTCTTACTGCAGAGAGTGACAGTGACATCACTCCGATCAGTCAGCAGGCTGCCGGAGATTGGAGCCTTGCAGCCGGAGTTCTGGCAATTATCCTGATTAGCCGACAACTCAGACCAAAAGTCAGCAAGTTCCCCTTCCTGGACATCATGATTATTATTATTATTCACGATTTATATAGCGCCAACAGTTTACGCAGCACTTTACAATGTATAGGGGGGACAACACAATTAAAGTACAGTTCAATCCAAAAGGTACAGGAGAGCCCGGATCGTAGAGCTTACATTCTGAAGGGAGGGGGTGGTGGTACTAAAGGTAATAGCTGCAGAGAATGATTTGATGGGGGTGGCTCTACATTGACCTCACAGCACTGCCTCAGAGCAAACAAGTCAAAGGAAGGATCATATTTATCATTCCTTGTCTGCAGATCTAAAACTAAACAAAACCAGTTCAGAAACTAAACAAACCCAACAGAGAAAAGGGAATATCTGATCCAGCAGCCAAGAGGGTCCCTCACCTCAAAAATGTAGCAAACAGTCCAAGCTAAATCTGTTCCCATGGGGGGAGTAGTTGTTAAATGTACAGCAACTCTCCTATTACCCCCTCACATCCACATCCTATTATTGTGTGACCAACACCATCCAAATAATTCTTACTTTAATTTCCCAAAGTTATCCGTCTACAAGGAGACCCGTATAGATCAAATGACGGCACCAATGAGGATGGAGGAGGACCGGAGTCACATGACTGAGAAGATACTAAACCTCACCCTGGAGATCATCTACCTGCTGACCGGAGAGGTGAGGAGGATTCTGGGAGGTCACATGACATCACTCTTATCTCTATTAATAAAACACAGACCTGACCGGGGAGGTGAGGAGGATTCTGGGATTCTAACATGATATTCATATTGGTTCCTCAATACAGAGATTTCCTCTTGTGAAGTCAGGTGATCATATGACCATCACAGTGCCTCTATGTGACTCCCTAAAACCTGAGAGACACAACATGGAGAATATTCTAGAAGTCACCAAGAAGATGATGAAGCTGCTGACAGGAGAGGTGAGCGGTGCTGGGAATTCTGGGACATTATCCAGTAACAGACAAGGGATGTGTCTGGATGGTGACTGTATCATTGTGTGTGTCAGGTTCCTATAAGGTGTCAGGATGTCACTGTCTATTTCTCCATGGAGGAGTGGGAGTATTTAGAAGGACACAAGGATCTCTACAAGGACATCATGATGGACAATCAGCCGCCCCTCACATCACCGGGTAAGAGGAGACTTTATTGTAAAGGAGAGAGCAGTACGGAGGGTCCACCTAGATCCCCCATCATCTGATAAACACATAGAAACAATGTATTCAGTCAGTGTGTGTGTTTCCTACAGATGGATCCAGTAATGGGAACCCACCAGAGAGATGTACCCATCCTCTGTATTCCCGGGATTCTACACAGGAAGGTCACACCATCCCTCACCATCATCAGGTAGATGAGGAACAATCACTGATAGTATCATTAGGATCTGTACATTACCTGCATTGTTACAATTGATGTCATTTTTATTATATATTCAGAGTGGAAACCTGAGAGATTCTAAAGGTGAGGTTAAAGAAGAGATAAAAGAGGAGGATGATGAGGATGGGGTGATGGAAGAGTCAGATTTTCCAAAAGAACACAAAGATCTGTACCAGGACACCATGGTGGAGTCATCCAGCTACAGAAACCCACCAGAGAGATGTCCCCGTCCTCTGTTTTCCCGGGATTCCACACAGGGAGATCACACCATCCCTCACCATCATCAGGTAGATTATTGACAATTATTGGTAGTTCTAATTTATACACAGGATGATTGTTACAATGAATGTTTTATTATCTATTCAGAGTGGAAACCTCAGGGATGATAATTATGACGTTAAAGAGGAGGATGGAGTGATGGAGGAGTTTTCAGAAGGACACAAGGATATGATGGAGCCACCAAATACCAGGAACCCACCAGAGAGATGTCCCCATCCTCTGTATTCCCGGGATTCCACGCAGGAAGATCACACCATCCCTCACTGTTACAAGGTTGGTGGAATGGATCATCTAGAACAGGGGTGCCCAACCTTTTGAAGAGCGAGGGCCACTCAAGCGACTTGGTAACCGGTCGCGGGCCACAATGAGCGGAGCGGGTGGATGGCATGTCCGGGTCCACTCTTCATTTGCAGAGCGGACACAGCCCACGATACTTTTTAGCGCATCGTATAGGAGGTAGAACACAAGTCGGTTTATGTCTGCCACTACTTAGAGGTGAATGGAGGGTCCAATTGGTCGGACTGACTGTGTGAAAGGGGCCCAAGGCTGCTTTCCCACTGATGCGCTGCGGTTTACCCGCACCACGTGTGCAACGCAGTGTGCCTTTGGCTTTCCTGCAGTTTGCAATAGACTTCTATTCTAGCTCACCAAACTCGCAGGTAATAATAGAAGTCTATGGCTCAGTACAGGTAACCCGCAGGTAAATTGCTCTGCACCTGCGGATCAGTTTGAAAGCAGCCCAGTAACCACTGCAGAAAAGATATGCCCATATATACACTGTGATTTTAGTAATAAACTGACCTTTAATAACAGTATTCTTTCTATTCTATCCCAGAGCAGGAGGTCGCAGGCCACATCAGAGGGCTCCGCGGGCCACATGTGGCCCCGGGGCCACTGGTTGGGCACCCCTGATCTAGAACATGGACTTGAGGAGATGGGGGTGTGGTTATTTACTAAAGGCAAATCCACTGTGTACTTGGAAGTGCAGTCGCTTTAGATCTGAGGGGAACATAGAAGGAAAATAAAAAAACAGCATTTTTGCTTGCATATGATTGGATGATAGAAATCAGCAGATCCTCCCCTCATTTCAGATCTACAGCAACTGCACTTCCATGTGCACTTGTAGTGCGTAGTGGATTTGTCTTTAGTAAATCAACACCAATGTGTATATTTTTTATGTAATGTCACCAGTGATGTAAGTAACCGAGTTAAAATAAACGGAGTTACTTAACGCAGTTACTTTAGAGGGTAACGAGTAATCTAACTGATTACTTTTCCCCTCATGGTAACGCAGTTCCCATTACTTGGGCGGCGTTACCGCAATTACATCTACCGCCACTAGATGGCAGTAGTGTAATTCCGTTGTCCTGCTGAAAAAGTTCCCCCGCCGGATAAGGACCCCCTGTACTGCGCAGGCGCAGCGTTTGCGCAGTATGAAGGACTACGGAGCTTACGAAAATTGCCGAACCTAAACAGCTCTGAGTGAACTCTACACCGTGTAGGCGCAGTTAACATGTAATTGTACGAGGCGATGCCGCACGCTCCTGATGCTTGTGCTACCCTGCAAGGGGCGTCTATCGTGTAACTAAGGGGCGGGTCTAGTATTAATGTAACCAAGGGGCGCATTTATTATTGTTATATATCGAGCTCCCATTAATTTAACATTCGCCCTCTTCTGTAGCCATTCGCCCCTTACACGATATAATAATAATAGACCCGCCCCTTGCTTACACGCTATAACAGATCTGCCCCTTGGTTAGAGTAATAATAGTGCATCCCCTTGGTTACACGATATATAACAATAATAATAAATGTGCCCCTTGCTTACAGTAATACTAGACCCGCCCCTTAGTTACACGTATAGAATATTAAAAAAAGGTCACAGTTACTTTGCTGCGTAACTAATTACTTTTCCAATGTTGTAACTGAGTTACTAATGCAATTACTTTTTGGGAGAAGTAATTTGTAACTTAACTAATTACTTTTTTAAAGTAAGATGACCAACACTGAATGTCACAATAATAAAGCTTATATCTTACAGATGATATTCTCTCTCATTTTCTTGATTTAGAGTGGAGATCCAATCGATATAGAATTTGAGGTTAAAGCAGCAGAAGAAGAGAGGTATGTGAGGGATGATCAGCAGTCTATGGAGGAGGATGGAAAAACGGGGACATTTATAGAGGAGGACACTCCTACAGAGATCAGTACAGGTGGGTCATTAACACTAAATACATTCCTCCATCCATACTGCTCACTGATTGGTCCCGAGTAGGACGTCCTGTATTCCTCTCAAATAATCTTCCTTCTCTGTGCTGCAGACACAATTTATGTATCTAGACTGGATTTATGGAAATTCTGGGGTTCAGCTGGCAGCAAAATGTTCATTTTCACCATAGGCGTTACTAGATCTAGGCACCTGGGGTATGTGCTTTTGGTCTTCTGCCCCATACCCAGGTATGGCAAGATGTCTGACAGAATAATTCTCCCAGGATTACTTGTTCTGTTGTCTGCTGGCTGTGCCAGCTTGGAGGGATATGTCTGTATAGTCTCAGACCCAAGTCACTGAGTGCAGTCTCAGGAGATGGGAGGCAGCAGTGAAGGACCTCTGCAACTTGTCTCATGTAAACATTTAATCATCCACTGATTACTGAATACCAATATTATGAGTCCTGACCCTTATACGATATAATTTATATTGTACATTACATACTCCTGACCCCTGCACTATACACTCTATGGTGTACATTACATACTCCTGACCCCTGCACTATATACTTTATGTTGTACATTACATTATTCTGATACTATAAAATCCTAACCAGTGTATCCTATATAATAAGTTGTACATTACATAGTCCTGACTTCTTTTACACCCATTTTCTACCAGCTGAACATTTTATATCTGATGATTTGATTGGAGCACAGACTTATACATGTTTATAATAATGTGATAACTTTCTCAAACTTTGGAACCTTAAAGAGAAAGTGATAATGAGGGAGGAGTCAATAACCCAATGATGGTGGTCTTAAGGATCAGTCCAGTCTTCATCTTGGTTGTTCTCCCCCATCCTCACTCCCTGACCTCTGATGGGGCTAAGCCCCGCTGTTATTCATGACTAAATCATGGACTACATAAGGAAGTGCAGTACTTCTTGTGTTGGGAAGATGGCAATGAGTGATAGAGGGGTGGGGACACTCGTCCTATAATCCCCTCATCACTGTCACTCCTATAAAAGTCAGTTCTTGTTGATTCCTCACTCTCTGACTAAGGTCCATGAATAAAGAAATCAACTTGTAGGAGATTCAGAGATGTAGGGCTGAAACAACAAATTGATTTTGAAAATAGTTGTCAACTATTTTCATAATCGATTAGTTGGTCCGTCAATTAATTGGCTTGCATACAGAATGCATTATTTATTTACACATCAGAAAATACAGCTCAGTACACCATCCATACATGTCAGTAAATGCCTGAGAACTTGAATGTGTGAGGAGCAATGCCTCATGGGACATGTAGTCCTGGGCAAGAGAAGGCAACAAGTGATTCTAAAGGCAGATTTTTTTATCTTCCTATAGGGGAACTCTATACTCTAATTTGTGGCTTCCTATAAGGGAACTCTATATTATACTTTGCAGCTTCCTATAGGGGGACTCTATACTATACTTTGTGGCCTCCTATAGGGGAACGCTATACTATACTTTGTGGCTTCCTATAGGGGAACTTTATACTATACTTTGTACCTTCCTATATGGGCCCTCTATACTATACTTTGTAGCTTCCTATAGGGGGACTCTATACTATACTTTGTGGCTTCCTATAGGAGATCTCTATACTATACTTTGTTCCTTCCTATAGGGGAACTCTATACTATACTTTGTGGCTTCCTATAGAATAACTCTATTCTATACTTTGTACCTTCCTAAAGGTGAACACACAGTACTTGGGGTTAGGTTCCGTTTCTTTGCCATATTGCATATTTATAACAGTAGTTACAGTAACTTCATTGTAATGAGGTTAGGCAGTGCTAGTTAATCAATGTATTCAAAGTTGAATAAAGGATTAGTTGACTTTGTTTTTCAGTCCATGTTTTCCAATGGCTGTCAAATGTTTTACATGTCAAAGAATTGATAGCCAGTAGGTGTTCAAAGGTGTGATTTCTGTTGACTAGTGTAATCACCTCAGATGTGTTGATGGCCAAGGTGTTTTTGTTGACAGTAATATGTGTGTGGTGACTGATCTGTATTCTGGTGGAAATCTCTCTGTTCCAATGTGAAGGATTAAGTGACAGAGGCTGTCGCGCTACTAAAAACAATGTGTCTAAAACAAAGAACAAAAACAAAACACAAATAAGTGATAATCCAAGTGAAATAGTGCTCCAAAAATTATATAAGGTGCTTATATAAATAGGCCTGCTGCAAAACCTATTTGTGTTCAAGGATAAGGGTACGGGTTGCCAGTAATATGTGTGTGGTGACTGATCTGTATTCTGGTGGAAATCTCTCTATTCCAATGTGAAGGATTAAGTGACAGAGGCTGTCGCGCTACTAAAAACAATGTGTCTAAAACAAAGAACAAAGACAAAACACAAATAAGTGATAATCCAAGTGAAATAGTGCTCCAAAAATTATATAAGTCGAGTTGGCTATTTTTAACTATTTAGAATTTTTTTATGAAATATTTTTACATTAAACATGGTTATTATATTGTTGATTCAGCGGAAACTTATTTGTAGGCCTGCTGCAAAACCTATTTGTGTTCACAATACACAAAGCAAGAATAAAAAATGAAATGGTGATCTTGCACAATAGTGTATAAGCACTCAGCCTGAAAAAAAAAAATTAGCAGGCTGCAATCAAATGTGATCTATGACAGGGAACAGACGATCAGTGACAGTGTCACAAGGAAGCACGGGGAGAGGTTTGTGTTTACACATACCTCTCCCTGTTCTTCAGCTCTGCGACCCGATCGCGGGACACCAGCGGCAGTTAACCGCTTAAGGACTGCCTCCTGCACATATACGTTGGCAGAATGGCACGGCTGGGCACATCAACGTACAGGTACGTTGTCCTTTAAGAGCCAAGCCATGGGTCGCAAGCGTGCCGCCAGCGGCGTGCTCGCGACCTGGTTCTGAACTCCGTGACCGCGGCCGTGGGACCAGCAGACCCGGTCGTCGCTGATGTCCCGCGATCGGGTCACAGAGCTGAAGAACGGGGAGAGGTATGTGTAAACAAACCTCTCCCCGTGCTTCCTAGTGAGGCTGTCACTGATTGTCTGTTCCCTGTCGTAGGGAAAGACGATCAGTGATGTCACATGCCAAGCCACGTCCCCCTACAGTAAGAAATCACACACACATGGCTCACTAAACCCCTCCCCGCCCCCTAGTGGTTAACTCCTTCACTGCCAGTGTCATTTACACAGGAATCAGTCCATTTAAATAGCACTGATTTCTGTATAAATGACAATGGTCCCAAAACTGTGTCAAAAATGCCCGATGTGTCCGCCATAATGTCGCAGTCACAATAAAAATCGCTGATTGCCGCCATTACTAGTAAAAAAAAATATTAATAAAAATGCTATAAAACTATCCCCTATTTTGTAAACGCTATAACTTTTGCGCAAACCAATCAATAATCGATAATTGCGATTTTTTTTTTAACCAAAAATATGTAGAAGAATATGTACTGAACTGAGGAAAAAAACGTTTCTTCTATATATATATATATATATATATATATATATATATATATATATATATATATATATATATATATATATATTTTGGGGATATTTATTATAGCAAAAAGTAAAAAATATTGCATTTTTTGAAGCACTGGCACTTACTGGTCAACGATAGAATCATCCGTACCTTTCTTCCCATTAATCCAGAGGTAATTTTTAGGGGAGCTCCTTCCCTTAGAGATAGGGTAGCACCCAATGTGGTGGACCCTCCTACTAAGAAGGTATCTTTCTTCCAGCAACTGTCAGGCTACCACCAGTGTCGTCGGTGTCAAATTTGCACATTGAATAAGAGCAAACAGAAAAAGACCGAAATATTTGTTTCCACTAGCACCTCTAGAGAACACAAAATCAAGCCTTTCATCACATGTAGCTCAAAGGGTGTTGTATACCTGCTGCAATGCCCATGTGGGCTTCAGTATATTGGTAGAACCAAGCGAGCAATGCAAGTACGCTTGGGGGAGCACATCACAAACATCAAAAGTGGATATAGATTCCACTCGGTGTCCAAACATTATGCACAGCACCATGATCGTAACCCTTCAGGCACACTATTTTTGGGAATAGATAAATTTAGTGCTCACTGGAGAGGTAGCCCATTAGTGAGAGACTTGTCTAGATCAGAAATGTCTTGGATCCACAAAGTACGCTGTTACACTCCGTATGTGGATCTAAACGCCTTCATTGATAATAGCTAAGTTTTTATATTGTGAACCAACTCTGATCTCCTGGGGGCAGGAGGGAGGGCACATACCTATTGGAGGACGATATTGTTCCCCTTTATAATCTGGAAAAATATGTACATCATATTTTATCTTTATTTGTATTTTAATTTCCTTTTATACATTTCTCCAAACGGCATCAACCTACCTTTTTGGAAGGTTGGGAGAACAGTATAATGAGGGTGTTTGCTGCTAAATAAGCATTACCAAACTTTGTTCATATATAAAATTATTTTTTAGGTGATGTACTGTCTATGATTGTACACCAGTATTTGATAACCATTAATTTTTAAAACAAAGTTTTTTTCCTCTTTTGGATAGATGGAGTAATTTTTTATTTATTTATTATAAATTTAAAAAAGGTATTTTCAAAAAAAAATTCTATGTTTTTAATTGTTGCAAAATTTTTGGTTATCGGCACGTTCATATTGCAGAGTTTGGATGTATTAAAGGTGTTTTAGAAAATATAATTTACTTGAAACCTTTGGTGAAAGAAATTATGTTTATATTATAATTTTTAATAAGAAATGTTTTTCCAAATACATTTTATTTTTATTTTTATAGTGTTGAGCAATATGAGGACCCCAGGCCACAGCTTACAGCTGCTGTATTGCCATAATTTAATTACAGGATAATGAACCTGCAGGTGACAGTACAATGTCCATTTAATAACCATAGCGATGGCTCGCTTCAGGAGTGGTCTATTGTTATGCTAATTTTATTTCTATTCTTAATTTATTGCATTTTGTTACGCCATAAATAAAAGAGCCAATATGGAGTGGAAACTAGGAGTGTGGGTATTTTGCCCTGCTTGGTAATGGCGGATCGATGTGGGTGGACAGAATACTGGGAGCCGAGTGCCTCCAGCCGAGTCCTGTTCATCTAACATATGGCCGCATACTTAGTTGGGAAAAATAGACAGCCCACACACCTATTAGGCCTACTAACAAGGTTATGGGAATTTGCCCTACCTTAATATGGCGGACCAGGAGCTCAGAGATGGGTGTGTCTAATGTGTGTATTATGCACAAAAGGCGGTGAGTCAGCACGCCACCCGTGCCCCAGGAAGAAGTCATTCTTTGACGAAACGGCGTAGTTTAAGCAGCGTGCTGACGTCACCTCCATTCCCCGTCCATCCAGGAAGCGACGGGTAGCGATAGAGAGAGCCGGCCGGCTCGTTTGTTTTCACATGCCTATATATTACATCTGAAATGTAAGTGCAATATGTACCACTGTTTTAGTAATTTAACGGTTATACAGTATTAAGCTATGGATATCTGTCTTTTCTCTGCATAAACGAAAATTGGTGAGACTAAGGAGGACCCAGGCAGGATACATAAGTTTATTTTGAGAGTGCCACTCGGAGCATCCGGGATAGAGACCCTGGCAGGGTGATAAGCCACAGGCCTTTCTGATCTCCTTGAAAAAGAGATCAGACCAGCTGGTAATCTGCAGTGTTTTCATTGGTTGAGGATCTTTTTCTTCTTCTTGCCTGGTGTATTCCATCACTATTCTGAGGGTGTTGAGTGCAACGTCACCATTGAAGCATAACAACAGATCTCTACCATTCATTGTGGACTTTGTGCATGCTATTTTTTAATATATGGTTTTTCTTTATGATGTCACTTTACTGAACTCAGGTCTCAGTCACTCTTATATATACAAATTTTTTGTATATTTAATTTGTTCCATTTTATTTTTAATTTTCAGTATTTATGTTGATTGGTTTGAAGGTTATGGTTTGAATTTAACTTGCGTCAATCTAATTTTCATCACGATCAGTATCACTTTCACATTTGATCTGTTTTTCACGTGCATTAATTTTCAGCACAGCTATTCTTTCTATTTTATATTTAATACTAAATATAGGAATCGAGGGAATGCCAAAACTCTATAGGAACTTCTCCACCCACCTATTCCAAACTAGTAATACTAAAGCATTGGAGAGCCCAAGAACCACCTAAAGTGATAGAAATGATACGTACACGGGGCGCATGCGTGGCATGGAGCGGAGTAGCAGCTATAGGAAGGAGCTCCTGTGGCATCAGAGACAATTAGCACTCCCCGGGACGATTGAACATTATCTACAGCCTCAAAAGCAACCTATCCCTCCCGAGGGACCATTTGTGCATGCCGACAGGCAAAAAAAGCAAGCCTAAAACCGCTCAGCGGTCCCTAACAAACTACCTCCTAAGAGCCCGCGAACAGGCCGGGATGTCCCAAAATGGCGCCCAACCAAGGACCCCGCCGCGTGAGTCGAGCGATACGGGCTCTCTACAAAACGATCCGGGAAGACAGTCGGCTCAGCTAACTAAAGCGGATCTCGAAGACAGCCTTGCAGCGATGTATGACAGGCTGGCCAGAAAGTTCCAAGCCGAACTCCAAAAGACGACCAGCACCCTCTCCCAGGAAATCTCCACTCTGGGCAACCGCACTGATCTCCTAGAGGTGAAGCATGACGAGCTGCACCTGGCCTACACGGACCTGAGAAAAGAAAATGAATCTTTAGCAGACACGGTTATCCAGCTACAAAATCACATGGAAGATTTGGACAACCGGAATAGGAGGAACAACGTGAGGGTCCGTAGAGTGCCTGAATCGGTAACGGACTTAACAGAAGCCATCAACAGGTTGTTCCACTCCCTGCTGCCCGAGCTTCCAGGGGAGTCGTTTACATGCGACCGGCTCCATCGAGCCCTTCGGCCCAAACCTCCACCTGAAAAGCCGCCCAGGAACATCATCATGTGCCTCAAGGACTACCTGGTAAAGGAGGAGATCCTCAAGGCTTCTCGCAACACCCCCCGTATCGTACTGGACGGCTTCCCTCTCCAGATCTACCCGGATATTTCCCCGGCCACCTTGGAGAAGCGAAGAAGGATGAGGGAGATCACATCCGTCCTTCAGTCAGCCTGCATTCGGTACCGGTGGGGATTCCCATTTAAGCTGATCATCCCACACAACGGGACCACCTACATCGCCATGTCGATCAGAGAAGGCAAGGATATCCTGATCAAACTGGGCCTCATAGAACCTCAGCACGCCGCCCGTCCCCCTTCTACGCCACGGATCTCACCCATCTGGGCGACCCCATCACCGCAGAGAGATCGGAGATCCCGCAGACCACCACCGCTGCCAGACTTCTGACCAACTTCGGCTCCATAGAGGACCTTCAAGTCCCTTCTCCGCTGGAATCTGAGTGACGGCTGAGTGAGGGGGCTTCCTGACACAATAGGTTTGCCTTATTTGTTTTTCAATCCCCCTCTTGACAATTTTTCTCCCTTCCAGGGCCTGACGTTTTCCCCATCCTTCCTGTTTCCGTATCCCCACATCAACGGCCCACCTCAGTTCCCCTTTACCCCCCTCCAATGAGCACCCGGTCGGCGGTATCACTACCACACTTTCAGTGATGTCTCCGATTCCCCGGAGTTCCCTGGTATCTCGGTTCGTGCCTCACCCCCCCTCACGCTTGCTCAGTGAGGAATTTTTTCTGACCATCTTCCTCACCGTAGGGACTGGAAGAGAGACCCTGGATGTGGTCTCCCCCCCCTGCCTCAAAGCAGTTCCCCACAGTTTGGGAAGCCTCCGTAAGGAGCGAGTGTGAGTAGTGGACATTTTGAAGTCCACTCTAAGTACATTTGGTAGTCTGGATGGACCTCTCCACCAGACCCCTCAATGTTTTTGTAGTTATAAGTGTTCATTTGTTTTTTGCTGCTATCCTACCTAGAATTTACCAACCTGCCAATGATGCTACTGTAAGTGGAATGTCATGTTATCTACAGCACACCTGCAAGAAGGGTATTGTGTTACTGCATGCTTGTGATACATGGGGGGATGCCCCCTGGCTTTGGTCTCTCAGTGTCAATCACCCATTCTCGTCCTATAGGTGCCACAAACCCCCACCATGATGGGATTGCATGTAATATCGCACAATGTGCGAGGTTTTAACAACCCTCTGAAAAGGAGAAAAGCTTTCCGTTTCTATAAACAACTGGGGGCAGACGTAATACTGCTGCAAAAGACTAATTTCTCTTCTAAGTCTCACCCGAACTTTTTTGACAGGGCTTATAAGCTTAATTTTTACACTACCTTTGAGACCAAGGCTAGGGGAGTAGCCATTTTTGTTAAAAATAATGATTGCTTTTGAAGTCGCTCATTCATACAAAGATCCTAGCAGTAGATTTATTATCTTACAGGGTCAAATCCAGGGGAAAGCAATCACTATCGCTAATGTATATGCCCCCAACTCGGCACATAGCAGATTCTTCACCGAATTTTTGCAAATCCTAGATAGATATATTTCTCCTCACATGATTGTAGGGGAAGACTTTAACACAGTCGCACACCCCTGTCTGGATAGAAGCAGATATACTCACTTTCCCAATACTTCCCAAAATCCCTGACTAAAGCCCTTTCCTCCTTACAGCTTATTGACACCTGGAGGGCCCTAAATATAGGCTCCAAAGAGTATACACACTTTTCTAGCCCACATGGCAGTTATGCCAGGCTAGATTATATAATGTCCACTCCAATTCTTCTGGCCAATGCTGTTAAAGCGGACATAAAGGTCTGTCCTTGGTCAGACCATCATGCGGTTTCTTTCCATACACAACACTTAGGTTTATCCCCCTCAGTAGCCACATGGAAACTAAACAATTCCCTTATATCTGACCTAGCCATTCAAACCCATGTAGCAGCAAACATTGAACATTGTATTTCCGTTTGAATGACACCGAAGACATATCCCCACATACTCTGTGGTCAGCCCACAAAGCAGTCCTGAGGGGCCAGCTAATTGAAACAGCAGTACGAATTAAAAAACAGAAATTGGCTAAAATTAATTCTCTCACCCGAGAGCTCCATTAACTCTACTACACCCAAGAGATCAATCTCAGCAAACCTTGGCACCGATCACACAAAAAAGATCAGAACTTGACTCCGTACTCTCAGAAAGTACAGAAAAATCCCTCAGATGGACCAAAGCAAGGTTTCTATTACATAGTAATTCAGCCTCAGGCATGTTCTCACGCAAACTACATCAATGCATTCAACCCGCCCATGTCTACAAACTTAGGAATAGGTCAGGCCAACTTGTATCACACCCCAAGGAGGTTCTTCAGATCTTTTCCTCATTCTACGAATCCCTATTTTCCGCCCCTGACTCCACCCCAGAGGCAGGCCTATCCCAGTGGCTAGACTCCCTGAACCTTCCCAAACTCTCAGAGGAACAGCTATCTACCCTAAATGCCCCCTGCTCCTAACAAGAAATTTGACTCATTATAAAATCCCTTAAATCCTCAACAGCCCCAGGCCCAGATGGGTTCACGTCAGTGTACTATAAGAAGTTTGCTCAATTACTGGCCCCACAATTCAGTAAATTTGTTAACTATACCCTACAAGGACACAGCCCCCCCCCCCCCCCCGAGATGCTCCTTGCCAATATGACCCTGATCCCCAAGCCCAACTCCCTTCCCCAGAACTACAGACCAATTTCGGTTTTGAACAATGACACCAAAATTTTAGGCAAAATCTTAGCCAACAGATTAGCCCCTATTATCTCATCTCTAATAGGCCCCGAACAAACAGGCTTCATCCCAAATAGACAGATCACTGATAACATTAGACTGGCAACAAATATAATCCAAGATGCAGACTTATTTTCCCGCAGGGTCCTGATCTTAGGCCTTGACATACACAAGGCCTTCGACAGCGTCCTATGGCCATACCTAGACCAGGTTCTAGGAAAATTTGGGTTTGAAGGTGAATTTGTTCGGGGATTTAAAGCCTTGTACCATAACCCCCAAACTAGAATCAGACTCCCAGGTTGTTCCTCTGAATACTTTTCACTTGGCAGGGGCACCAGACAGGGGTGCCCTCTGTCCCCCCTGGTGTTTGCTCTGGCAATTGAGCCACTTGCCAGAGCCATTAACAGCAATCCCAACATAAAGGGTTACAGGAAGGAGGAGGGTGAATACAAGATCAGTCTTTACGCGGACGACGTCCTTGCCTTCTTGCCAGACCCCCTAGTCTCCCTCCCAAACCTCCTTACCACACTTCAGACCTTTCGAAAATTCTCGGGCCTGGGTATTAATCTGTCCAAATGCTCAGCCCTCCCGATTAACATATCACAACATACTATTTCCACCATCAGTCAAACATTCGGTATCTCCTTATCTAACCCCACTCTCTCTTATTTAGGAATACATTTGGCCCCATCCCTCACAGATATATTCAACGCCAATTATCCAAGAGCCTACTCAATGACCAGATGCTGGCTCAAAATATGGTCCTCCTTTAATATCTCACTACTTGGCAGGGTGGTTGCAATAAAAATGTCTATCTTACCCAAATTGCTGTATTTTTTTAGAGCCCTACCAAACTATGTACCCCGTAAATCGTTGCTTTCTCTACAAAGGGATATCAACACTTTTATCTGGCGGAATAAACGGCCTAGACTAGGTAAATCTCAGATGCATAGACCGATGGCTCAGGGAGGCCTGGGTTTGCCAGACATTTGGCTCTATTATATTTCAGCTAGGCTGGCCCAAACGGCTCAGTGGCACTCGACTTCTGAAGTGATACCCTGGGCACGATTTGAGACCCAATCCATCCGCCCCTTTTTTCTCCCAGGCCTACTATGGCAGTCTACCCTGAAACTTAAAGAGATAGCTTCCCTAAATATGATAGTGCGCCATTCACTACAGCTTTGGAACCTGTATGAAACTAAATTCAAGCTCAGTTCCCCTACCCCCCCCCCAAGCCTCATTCCTTGGAGACAGGAGGTTCCCCCTAGCCTTTGACTCCCCAGGTACATTCTCATGGTGGATATTCCACTCACTTGTTACCCTGAAATCCCTTACTAATCGCCATGGCTTTCTTTCCTTCGCAGACCTACAGGCCCAGGCTCAGATCCCCAGGGTGGAGTTTTTCAAATTTCTGCAGATTAGGCATTTCTTTGAAACTCATTTCAAACGTGGGGTCACCTTTACCCCTAACTTCTATGAACAAATCTGCCTTTCACGACCTAGGGACAAGGGCATCATATCTACAATTTACAAGGACCTACTAGTTTCAGGCCTCCCGAAAAAATCAGTGGCCATGCTTAAATGGGAGTCAGACATTGGCCTGGAGATAGCTGTAGAGGAGTGGTCTGACATGTTAACTAATTTGCATAAATGCTCTAAGTCCATATCTATTAAAGAAACTATCCTTAAGGTTCACACTCGCTGGTACCTAACCCCAGACAGGGTACATAAATTCCACCCGGAGGTTCCAGAGTGCTGTTTCAGAGGTTGCCAGGAGGTAGGCACCCTGTTACACACCTTCTGGAGCTGCCCGCTTCTCAGCCTGATCTGGGACCAAGCCTCCACCAAAATTCGTGCCCTCTCGGGGACAACGGTGACCCTGTCAGCCCAGATTTGTCTCCTCTCAGCTCCCATTATGGGTATCCCCACACATACCCTTACCCTGATATACACCCTGTTTTGCGCTATTCAGTGGACCATAGCAATGAATTGGAAATCCCATTCGATCTCATGGGCCCAGGTCCTTCATAGAATGGAAGCCATCCGACTGATGGAGAGACTGTTCCATTCAATAATGGACACTATGCATATTCATGATAAGAAATGGTCAGGTTGGGCCCTGGATCTGCTATTGCAGGCCCAGGCATCGAACCCCCCGGAATAATATATTGGTTCATAGGACACACGTACACAAGCAAATATGCACCCCCCTGTATTTAGGCTTTTATAGGCTTGCCCTTCATATCCACGGTATTATTGGTAGTAAAGTCTCATTTATGCGATGTTAGCAGCGACAGTTATGATTGTAGTTTTGTTATGACAAGCACATTATGTTGATCATATTAAAAAGATGTATGAGAATTAAGTCTATACCTGTCCTGTAGATAGATGTTCACCCCGTCTTTTTGTCAAACCTCCACCCTTTTATGAGTACTAAGTGTATGACGGTTTAATCCGAATGTCATGAGCTATGTAACAACCTCAATCTGCACCCTGTAAATGGTATGTTCATGATACTTTTTTTTACAATTGCCTGTATAAGTTTTCAACCTTCTCATCAATAAAAAGTTTATATTAAAAAAAAAAAAAAAAGAAACGATATGTACACTTCATACGCACTATACATACGAAAGCATGCTTGCAAGGATAGAAGTAAAGCACAATACATTCCAACCCCAATGGCAGAATTGGTAAAACTGGTATAAAACCCATAAAACCACCTATGAATGATTAACATTGAATATTATTAATCACATTGGCACTGGTATGGTTCAACCTACCTATATACCCCGGTTGATCCATGGTTCACAAAGTTTATATAGTACTGAAGTTCTTTAGTTTAGTTAAGATTAATAAACTCCTGGTGAATATTGATTACTGGATCATATTGCTGAACCGCTATCATAGCATTACAACAGATCTCGCATTGTTGGTAATACGCCCCCTCGGCAGCCACAGCTAGCTCCCATAAGTGGTGACTGTCCAGGGGAAGCGGACCCATATCCACTGTCTGAGACATGAAAATGTTTGCCAATAAGGTATGGACGCATGTCTCTGTTGTAAGAATTCTCTTTATATGAGGGACATCAGCCTCGCCAGTTGCGCGCCCCTGCGTGCATGCGCACGGGCCCGGCACTCTGGCGCACAGTTGTGCACAATGGAACAGTGCTACGGCGCACACGCGCTCGCGGCCCCACTGAGCTGCGCACTAGCGCACGTTTGGCGTGACCCCTGCTGGCCTATAAAAGGGACCATCAGGCCTCAAACAGACGCTGGTTCATCTGTCAGCTCACCTGCATTCCTGTACCTGTTCCTGTGATATATGATTGATTGCCTGTGGTGACCCGGATTGCCTTGACTACGCTGACTCTCTCCTGCCCTTGACCTCTGGCTTGTTTATCGGACTGTTGCTGTCTCCTGTGCTTGACCCTCTGCCTGTACCTGGACTCTGTCTCCTGTCTCCTGTACTTGACCCTCAGCCTGCTCACCTATTCTCCTTGCACAGCACTTCTGTTACCCTGCCTCTGGACTTAGTTACCTGTGTTTGACCCTCGGCCTGTATTTGGACCTGTCTCCTGTGTTTGACCCTCGGCCTGTATTTGGACTTGTTTCCTGTGTTTGACCCTCAGCCAGCTTCCGGACTCTTCCTGCTTCAAGTACCTCTGCATACTTACCTCTGGACCTTCTAACAAGTCACTATCCTGCAGGAGGCTTGTGCCTCTTGGTGCCAACCACTCCCTGTGCCACCTTCAGGGGTAGTGGGCGCTGAGTCGCAAGGGCAACCGCTCTCGGCATCTTTGCCTCGGTAAGTAGTCTGTTTATGATACTTTATGTATTGTTACCTGTCATTTACAATGTGTTATTGGATATTCACCTTGTAATTTGAAAACTGAATAAAGAAATATTTGAAAAAAAAAATTCTGAAAGTAATCATTAGTTGCCGCCCTACAGAGGACCCATTTACTAGTTACCTTGAGGGGGGAATTGTAAGATCCTCAGAGACAAAGCTGCCTGATGTGGGCGGAGTCCTGGTTTAGGGGAACCAATCTGCTCATGTCTAGTAATAATCTTTGTATTTCTATTTTAGTAGATGGACGGGAGATGAGGAAAACCTCAGAGGATTGTCTCACTTTGTCTCCAGACTGTAAAGTAGAAGATGAGGACATCACACAGTATAGTCCAGGAGAAAACCCGACTACCTCAAATCTCCATCCGGCACCACACAGTGTAGATGGACCATCGTATTCCTCTTATCCTGAGGAACCTCAGACTGTGAGGGACGGTGCCGTCATTCCAACAGAGAAGAGCTTTTCCTGTACTGAGTGCGGGAAGTGTTTCCAATTTATATCCTATCTTAATAGGCATAAAAGATCTCACACAGGGGAGAAACCACATTCATGTCCTGAGTGCGGGAAGTGTTTCCCTTTTAAATCCATTCTTAATGTGCATATAAGATCTCACACAGGAGAGAAGCCATATTCCTGTACTGAGTGCGGGAAAGGTTTCTCACGGAAGTCCCATCTTTCCACACATCAGAGATCTCACACGGGGGAGAAGCCGTATTTCTGTCCTGAGTGCGGGAAAGGTTTCTCACGGAAGTCCCGTCTTTCCACACATCAGAGATCCCACACGGGGGAGAAGTCATATTCCTGTCCTGAGTGCGGGAAATGTTTCTCACGGAAGTCCCGTCTTGCCACACATCAGAGATCTCACACGGGGGAGAAGCCGTATTCCTGCCCTGAGTGTGGGAAATGTTTCTCACGGAAGTCCAATCTTTACACACATCAGAGATCTCACACAGGGGAGAAGCCGTATCTCTGCCCTGAGTGCGGGAAATGTTTTTCACTGAAGTCCGATCTTTACAAACATCAGAGATCTCACACAGGAGAGAAGCCGTATTCCTGTCCTGAGTGTGGGAAATGTTTTTCAAAGATGTCCCATCTTTACAGACATCAGAGATCTCACACGGGGAAGAAGCCACTCTCCTGTCCTGAGTGAGGGAAATGTTCCTCACTGAAGTCCTGTCTTCCTGTACATCAGGGATCCCACACAACCCTCGAGGTGTATTAGTGCCTTGAGTGCGGGAAATGTCTTCTATATGAATGTTGCTGGACATCACAGCTCTCATGTGGGGAAGAAGCACACCCTGATATACACCTCAGATATACTCCATGGCTGATCTTCATCATGTAAGAAACAGTTGATAAGGAGATCAGAGATCACCAAAGACATGGATGAAGTGTTGTACCGTGTTGGCCATTGATAGCAGGAGAAAAATAAAAATGGAGTCATTACCTCTCATTGGCTGAGTACATTTTGTGGTGGAAGATTTCACAAACACTTAGAGGTCTATTTAAAAAAAAAAATAGTTGAACGGTTATGACCGGCATTCGTCCAGCCATGATGAATATTGGCCGTATTTTATTTCATCCTCTGATTTCCTTGACTCCATCTAATGACCATAATGCAGTATTGCACTAATTGAGGTATTTCAGGAAAAATATCAGATTATGGCCACTAGATGGAGCTGTTGATCATAAGAAATCACTGTGTTAAATCACAGCCAGAAATTGTAACAGCTGGATGAATGATGTCACATTAGTCCAATACATTTTTTGAAAAATAGACCTCTTAGTATCCTTCATCAGACATGTCTTCATACTAATACCTGAGATCATACTCATACACTTATCAGTACAGTACACACTGAAGGATAGAACTTAAATAAGACAATACTATTAGACTAACCATTGATTTAAAATGAGAAATACTATGTTTGGACTTTAGATGGCGCTAAGTACAATAGCAATTATCTCCAGCTAGTGGCAAATGTAGTATTTTCTATTTTAAATCAATGAAAATTATTTGCCCAGCAAATAGCCAATTAAACTCCATTTTCCCCTCATTCACACAGAAGGAATGTACATGTATTTTCATTGGGTGAATTATTATGTAAATTATTTATGAATAGACCCCTAAATGTCAGGAGACGTTTATATAAAGATGGGAAGTATGTAGCAGATAAATAAATAGACCTCCTAGCAATGTTATTACCAGGCTGCAGCTAGGGGGAGCTCTAATGTTTGGAGTGTGACCACAGCAGAGTGATCCCATCTAGCTTACATTAACCCTTTCACTGCCAGAGCTGGTTTTCCATTATTTTTGCACACATGGTAAAATGCAGATTTTGGGCCTGAAGATTAGATAAAACCCCCAAACATATATTTTCTGAAAGCAGAGGCCCTGGAGAATAAAATGGTGGTAATTGTTAAGGTGTTCCTCGAACACAAATGTCACCTTCATATCCGGGTTTATTTTCTACTTTCCCCCATTTTCTATGGTGTGATCTTTTCTACAATTCTTTGTTATAATAATGAGGCAGTAAGAGACTACAGACATAGTACAGGAGATGGCCAGAGACTGCAGACATAGTACAGGAGATGGTCAGAGACTGAAGACATAGTACAAGAGATGGTCAGAGACTGCAGATATAGTACAGGAGATGATCAGAGACTGCAGACATACTACAGGAGATGGTCAGAGACAGCAGACATACTACAGGAGATGGTCAGAGACTGCAGACATACTACAGTAGACAGTCAGAGACTGCAGACATACTACAGGAGATGGTCAGAGACTGAAGACATAGTACAAGAGATGGTCAGAGACTGCAGATATAGTGCAGGAGATGATCAGAGACTGCAGACATACTACAGGAGATGGTCAGAGACTGAAGACATAGTACAAGAGATGGTCAGAGACTGCAGACATACTACAGTAGACAGTCAGAGACTGCAGACATACTACAGGAGATGGTCAGAGACCGCAGACATGGTACAGAAGAGGGCCAGAGACTGCAGACAGACATAGTACAGGAAACGGTAAGAGACTACAGACATAGTACAGAAGACGGTCAGAGACTGCAGACATGGTACAGGAAACGGTCAGAGGCTGCAGACATAATACAGGAGCTGGTCAGAGTCTGCAGCAGAGGCGTAACTAGAATCTTCAGGGCCCCAATGCAAGAAACATGATGCAGGTCAGGGTTCAGTGTTGGAGCTTGTTCTGCCACGACGCTTCCAAAAAGCTGGTGGTGATTCTGCCACAACATCTGTATGCTCCCTTTCCTACTCCTCTTCCTCTATAGGCTCTTCTGCAGAATTGCCCTCTGAACCAGCAGTGCTCCATAAGCGCTCAAGGGGCTACACAAGCAGTCAGGCTAAAAGATGCCATGTGGTGCTTCAGTTGGTCTGCCTAGGGGACAGGAGTCACACTGGGCCAGAGATTCCGTCAGCTCTGCAGGGGAAGGCTCAGAGGTGGTTGATGCCACGGCAGCTTCAGCCAGGAATGGTTGTATGTGACAATGGCACCAACCTTTTCTCCGCCCTCTGACAGGGACACTTGACACATGTTCCATGTTTGGCCCACGTCCTGAATTTGGTGGTGCAGCGTTTCTTGTCTAGATACCCAGGCTTACAGGATCTCCTGAGGCAGGCCAGAAAAGTCTGGTCATTTCATCATACAATGCCAGTGCTCGGCTTGCTGACATTCAAAGGGAATTTAACCTGCCCACCAACCGCCTCATTTGTGACATGCCTACCAGGTGGAACTCAACATTGGCAACGCTGCAGCAGCTGCACGCACAGTAGAGGCCATCAATGAGTACCTGTGCAAGTGTGGCGTGGCTTGATCAGTAGCCACGCGATGGAACTAGGTAGAGGCTATTAGCCAATAGCTTTGGTCTTGTAATTTGATCTGAGCATGCGTGGCACTTTGTCCTTCGGAATTCTCTACACACGACCGGAAAAAGTCAGATCGGACTTTGTTGTCAGAAAATTTGAGTGCAGGATCTCAAATTTTTTTCGTCGGAAATTCCGATGGAAAAAGTCTGATGGAGCCCACACACGGTCGGATGTTCCAACAACATGGTTCGATAGGACATTTTCCGTCGGAAATTCCGACCGTGTGTACGGGGCATTAGAAGATTTTGAGTTAATTAATATTTTAAGTGATACAAGTTTCTGAAAAATATATGAAACACATGAATGTTATAATGTAATTAGTGTTAGTCTCTGAAGGTTACAGGACAGAGGACAGAGAGAAGTCATTTTGCTGTGTAGGTACTTCTATTCTGAGTTACTATGTCAGGACAATGGGTGGAGTTATGTAACTTAACTTTAAACTGAAGTCATATAAGCTTATATGCAAGAATTGGTGTTACTCTAGGATATGCTGACATAACATTATAAAACAGTATAAGAATTGAGTAGGGTTGAATGGCTATTTGGGAAGAGAGGGAAGGAACCCTACACTTTGGAGAATGTAACCTCTGATATCTCTTCCTCCTTCTGAAGCCATCACCATACCATATGTTACCAGATGTCATTATGTAAGTCTTGTCGTTGCTTATCTTTCTGAAGATTAAACAACTTTTCTTGAAGTATTTTACAAACTAAGGATTCTACAATTTCTATTATGAAACAAATTCCTTACATATTGATGGAGATGCGGCCTTGGATAAAGACAGACACACTTCTCCTTCACACACCCTCTAGGAGAGAGGACACAGACATATTTACACAAAGACTTTGCTATTCATTCAGAAATGCCTCTGAGATACAAGAATAGTAGATTTCTATTTTCTTCATTTTGGTGAGCCAGTCGCAGTGGTCATTTTTTCCCACTCCTTCACAAAGGGGGGACACTAACACAATTCCGTGATTGATCAAGTATCGGGGAAAAAAACGATCAAAGAACCTAGAAGGAGGCATTTGTGTTTGTGCAGATGTGGACAACAGTCCAGTAAAAGACGAGGGTGAGGTTTTTTTTGTCTGTTTTTCTCACCTCTGGCCAATGTTTGTAACTTTGTACGAAGAAAAAAAAAAGACCCAGCCTACGAAGTAGATTGACAAGGCCAATTGGACGGTGTGCTTCAAGTTATTTTGGAAATCCAGGACTTTGTGTAAACGTAATGTTACGTACGTGAGGATTTCTGCCAAGGTTAGTTCCTAAGAAGGTGAGAAAGTCTCACACAAGAAAATATTGGGTTGTTGCCCAAGAAGAAAAATAAGTGTTGAAACAGGAACTAAGACTTCACGTTATTTAAAAAAGCCACCATTGGGGGGCGCATGCGCGGCATGGGACGGAGCAGCAGCTTCTGAAGAGAGCTCCGGTCCTCACAGGGCTAAAAGCCACAAAAACGGGGAAAATATAACCTCTAAACGACTCAATTTTCAACACCCCTGCACATAAGAACCTGTACATGCCGTTTTCTAAGAAGGGCGGACGGAGGAGCAGCCAGAATCAAAGGAATCTTACGTACTACTGCCTCAGATCACAGGGGCGCAGCAGGATGTCCAAAGATGGTGCCAGCACGCTGTCCTCTTCTCCTTCCTCCTTCTCTGCTCTGCCACAACCTCAGCCACCGCTGGAATCGGGGTCAGCAGAAAACAGTGAGTACCCTCCACTGACTAAAGCAGATTTGGATGTCCTTCCCCCATTTTGGAAAGTAGACACCCCAAGATTTTGGCTGAGAGGCATGGTGAGTATTTCGCAGATCTCATTTGTTTTTGAAAATGAAGAAAGAAAAGGAATTTTTTTTTTTTTTTTCAATTTTCAAAACTTTGTGACAAAAAGCGAGATCTGCAAAATACTCACCATGCCTCCATGGGGTAATTTGGGGGGTTTTGTGCTATCTGGACATTTTATGGCCTCCGAAACTGTGATAGGTAGTGATGAGTGAAATCATCATTTTACACCCTTAGAAATCCTGAAGGCGGTGATTGGTTTTCAGGGTCCTGTACGCGGCTAGGCACCCAAAAAGTCTCTCACATGTGTGAGATGGGTGTAATTCCACATATACCCATTGCATGTGTGAGCAATATATCATTTAGTGACAACTTTGTGTAAATTTGTTTTTATTTTTTGGCATTTTTTCAATCACTTGTGCTGAACATGCCTCTCAGCAAATTCCTTGGGCTATCTACTTTCCAAAATGGGGTGATTTCGTGGGAGGGGTTTGTACTGCCCTGCCATTTTAGCACCTCAAGAAATTAGATAGGCAGTCATAAACTAAAAGTTGTGTAAATTCCAGAAAATGGTATAGTTTGTAGACATTATAACTTTTGCGCAAACCAATAAATATACGCTTATTGACATTTTTTTTTTTACTGAGACATGTGGCTGAATGCATTTTGACCTAAATGTATGACTTAAATTGAGTTTATTGGTTTTTTTTATAACAAAAAGTAGAAAATATTGTTTTTTTTTTTCAAAAATGTTGGTATATTTAGTTCATAGCACAAAAAATAAAAATTGCAAAGGTGATCAAATACCACCAAAATAAATCTCTATTTGTGGGGAAAAAAAAGATGTAAATTGTGTTTGGGTACAGCATTGCATGACCGCACAATTACCAGGTAAATTGTATAAAGTGTTCTGGTCAGGAAGGGGGCAAATCCTTCCAGGGCATAAGTGGTTAAGCCCGATGTGAGGGGTGGGGAGGGGCGGGAGTATCTAGCTCAAGTATAGCTAATAACCCATCTCAACCCTATCATTTATGAGAGAAAGAGAGCGCTTGTGGAATCCATATTACACTCATGGAAATACATTCATAGTAAAATTCAAAGAGCTTCTCAAAAACAATGTTATAAAAATCTATAAAATACAGTATATATCTGTGTATATATACTGATAACAATCCATAATAATCAATATTATTGAATCATGAATAAATAAATAACAAATAAAAAGATAAAAAATTATGAATGATGAAAATAATAAAATCAATATATGTGAAAAAAGGGGGAGGAGTTGATATATAAAAGGAATAATGATGATGATGAGGGTTGGATGTGAGGGTAACTCTACCTGTATATATATATGTGTGTATACACATGTGACACTAACAATGATAATGATGATGCTTATAACACAAGGAACGGTGTAATGTGAGGGTAAATCTACATGTAATAGTAATAGTGTATACATGTATAACCATGAACCTACCAATACCTATAAAAAGTATATATAGAACTGGGACAAACCTATTTCTTAGAACACCTGACCCAGTTAGACGTGAACTAGCTGTATGAATGTTACACGATGCTATGAATATCCAGTTCTCCATTGAAGCCTTCAGGCGAAAGAGATCATAACATATAGATCTGAAAGTTTTCCCTCCTGCACAGGAAGGAAAACCTCTCGTTGTCAGTAAGTGTACCTTTAGGAATGGATTTGATCGCCAATACTTCCAGACATTTTATATATTTGTTATGAATCTGGAGAAAATGGCGTGGGACGCTGTGTTTGGCAAATCCCTTTTTAATAAGCCTCCGGTGCTCTCCAACCCTCGTACGCAAGGTACGTATCGTACAGCCTACGTATAAGAGGTTATAAGGGCACCACAGGATATACAGTAAATAACAAAATCGGTTGAGCAAGTAATAAACTGCTTAATCTGGAAAGTGGTACCCTTATTGGTGGCAATCTCAGGGCGACCATGAGTGATAAGTTGGCAGGTGAGGCAACCTCTTTTGCGACATTGAAAAATGCCCATCCTAGTATCAAAATAGGCATTAATGTCAAACAGAGGTCTTTTATTGGAACTTTGTAACTTGCTTGGAGCAAGAATATTTTTGATTAAGACGAGCAATAATATTTTGTAATGTTTATTGATGATCTTTTAAATAGTCCTATATTTAGTGTTGAAAGTGGACACAAATCTAGCTGTATTATCTGGTTATCTATCAGTAGTGTCTTTGGGTTTTGATGACATATCCATATGAGAAACAAAAGCATCCTGGACCAGATCTCTGGGGTAGATCTTCTCTTCAAATTTTCTCTGAATGTGCTTGTCTTGTGTAGTATAGTCTACCAACCTGGAATAGTTCCTCCTCAACCTATGAAACTGCCCATTGGGGATGTTTATCTGCCAGGTGGAGTGATGACAACTGTCAAAATGAAGGTAGGAGTTGGCACTTGTAGGTTTGGTGTGATTGCTGGTGACGATCTCTTGTTTTTCGTGAGACAGAACCAAATCTAGGAAGACTAGTTCAGTGGGGTCTAATACATGCGTGAACGACAACCCTAATTCATTGGTATTGCAATGGGCTACAAAGGAAGAGAACATGTCTGGGCCCCCACTCTAAATGAGCAGGACATCATCAATATATATAATTTTTCATTATTTTTTATCTTTTTATTTATTTATTCATGATTCAACATTATTAATTATTATGGATTTTTATCAGTATATATACAGATATTTACAATATTTTATATCTTTTTATACAATGTTTTTGAGAGGCTCTATGAATTTTACTATGAATGTATTTCCATGAGTATTGGCTATACTTGAGCTAGATACTCCCGCCCCTCCCCACCCCTGGAAGGATTTGCCCCCTTTGCTCAAATACTGCTCTTGCCATTTCTTCCGTGACTTTGAAAAAGCACAGGTGTTTAAGACATGTAGTCATGGCAACCCAGCAGCTTGCGTTCCACTGTGCATCACATACTTCCTGGTTTCTGGCATGGGGCTGACGTCATTCAGTGCGCCAGGTCCTTTCGGCTCTCCCGGATTTTTCCATCCCACGGCAGCTGTCATACCCCACAGCTCACAGCCCGGTTTGGCTTCCTCGGGCCACCAGCTCAGGTCCTCACAATGGTGGGCACAGCGTTCCCCTGCACTTCGCGGTCCCATTCTTCCTGGACGCAGGGAAAGTTCGATCATAAGGTTTCAGGCAGCGGACTGCCATTCTCTTCACCGGGCTTTTCATCCATCTCCACATAGCGTAAGGCGCCCCTTACCATGTCTGCCCAGAAAGTCCTTGGATGGCATTAACCCTTCTCCACCCGGGTGTCACCAGTGGTATCGTTTGCTTTTATCGTTTTTTTTTAACAATACCAATCTGATAACATATCTGCATGACTGCTTATTGTAACATCTGAAGCTCTCACAGTTCTCTGCATTTTTTGTTTTTCCAATCCACAGTGCAATAAACTATTCTTTTTATTCAACTCATGGATTTCACATGGACTTTCTGGATTTAACCCATAGAGCGCTGCTTTGTAGTTTCTATGATCTTCAGTGATGACCACCAGTGATGCCAATCAGTGCCCATAAGTAATGCCTGTCAGTACCTCATCAGTGCCCATCAGTGAAGGAGAAAACTTACTTATTTACAAAATGTTATAACAGAAACAAAGAAAAGCGTATTTATTTTCAAAATTTTCTGTCTTTTTTTTTATTTGTAGCACAAAAAATAAAAACCCCAGTGGTGATCAAATATGACCAAAAGGAAACTCTATTTGTGGGGGAAAAATATAAAAATTAAATTTGGGTACAATGTTACATGACGGAGTAATTGTCATTCAAAGTGTAACAATGCTGACAGCTGTCAATTGGTGTGGGTAGGAAAGGGATGAAAGTGTCTGGTATTGAAGGAGTTAAATATTTGGGCAAAAAAACAACACAAAACCGTCTCTGGCAGTGAAAGGATAAAAGGAAACATTTACCTTCGGGAAGATGTTACATGTTCCTGTTCCTGCAGTGGCTCAGTGATCCGAGTCCTCTGTGTGACAGCAGTGCGGGGAGAAGTTCCCCGTACTGGCTGTCACTTTATAAAAAGAGTGCGGCCGTGTCATTCATTCACAGAGTTCTGTCCTTTGTCAATGTCGGCTTGTAGTTTTCCCTTACACCTCTGCTGAGCTCTCTGGTAGATGAGGAACAAGGAGATTGTCATAAGGGATAAGGAGATTGGGACCCCGATTTAGTCCCTCGGACAAGTCGTTTTTTCAAAAAATCTCCACACCCCTGAAACTGTTTCTTACATGATGAAGATCAGCCATGGAGTATATCTGAGGTGTATATCAGGGTGTGCTTCTTCCCCACATGAGAGCTGTGATGTCCAGCAACATTCATATAGAAGACATTTCCCGCACTCAAGGCACTAATACACCTCAAGGGTTGTGTGGGATCCCTGATGTACAGGAAGACAGGACTTCAGTGAGGAACAATTCCCTCACTCAGGACAGGAATACGGCTTCTCCCCGTGTGAGATCTCTGATGTCTGGAAAGGTGGGACTTCCGTGAAAAACATTTCCCGCACTCAGGACAGCAATACGGCTTCTCCCCCGTGTGAGATCTCTGATGTCTGTAAAGATCGGACTTCTGTGTACAACATTTCCCACACTCAGGACAGGAATACGGCTTCTGCCCTGTGTGAGATCTCTGATGTCTGTAAAGATCAGACTTCCGTGAAAAACATTTCCCGCACTCAGGACAGCAATACGGCTTCTCTTCTGTGTGAGATCTCTGATGTGTGGAAAGATGGGACTTCCTTGTAAAACATTCCCCGCACTCAGGACAGGAATGCGGCTTATCCTCTGTGTGAAATCTCTGATGTGTGGAAAGATTGGACTTCTGTGAAAAACATTTCCCGCACTCGGGACAAGAATACGGCTTCTGCCCTGTGTGAGATCTCTGATGTGTGTAAAGACTGGACTTCAGTGAAAAACATTTCCCGCACTCGGGACAAGAATACGGCTTCTGCCCTGTGTGAGATCTCTGATGTGTGTAAAGACTGGACCCCTGTGAAAAACATTTCCCGCACTCAGGACAGGAATACGGCTTCTCTCCTGTGTGAGATCTCTGATGTACAATAAGCTTGGATTTAAAACTGAAACACTTCCCGCACTCAGTACAGGAAAAGCTCTTCTCTGTTGGAAGGACGGCACCGTCCCTCACAGTCTGAGGTTCCTCAGGATAAGAGGAATACGATGGTCCATCTACACTGTGTGGTGCCGGATGGAGATTTGAGGTAGTCGGGTTTTCTCCTGGACTATACTGTGTGATGTCCTCATCTTCTACTTTACAGTCTGGAGACAAAGTGAGACAATCCTCTGAGGTTTTCCTCATCTCCCGTCCATCTACTAAAATAGAAATACAAAGATTATTACTAGACATGAGCAGATTGGTTCCCCTAAACCAGGACTCCGCCCACATCAGGCAGCTTTGTCTCTGAGGATCTTACAATTCCCCCCTCAAGGTAACTAGTAAATGGGTCCTCTGTAGGGCGGCAACTAATGATTATTTTCAGAATTAATTAGTTGGCTGATTATTGTTTTGATTAATCGACTAATTGGATAAAAACCTAAAAAAAAAAAAAGGTTGGTGTATAATTGAGTTAATACTCTTGAATATCTATATACAGCGGTAAATATAAATATCCAGATATATACAGTGGTGTGAAAAAGTGTTTGCCCCCTTCCTCATTTCCTGTTCCTTTGCATGTTTGTCACACTTAAGTGTTTCGGAACATCAAACCAATTTAAACAATAGTCAAGGACAACACAAGTAAACACAAAATGCAATTTGTAAATGAAGGTGTTTATTATTAAAGATGAAAAAAAATCCAAACCATCATGGCCCTGTGTGAAAAAGTGATTGCCCCCCTTGTTAAAACATACTATAACTGTGGTTGTCCACACCTGAGTTCAATTTCTCTAGCCACACCCAGGCCTGATTATTGCCACACCTGTTCACAATCAAGGCATCACTTAAATAGGAGCTGCTTGACACAGTAAGGTCCACCAGAAGATCCTTAAAAGCTACACATCATGCCGAGACCCAAAGAAATTCAGGAACAATTGAGAAAGAAAGTAATTGAGATCTATCAGTATGGAAAGGATTATAAAGCCATTTCCAAAGCTTTGGGAATCCAGCGAACCACAGTGAGAGCCATTATCCACAAATGGCGAAGACATGGAACAGTGGTGAACCTTCCCAGGAGTGGCCGGCCGCCCAAAATTACCCCAAGAGCGCAGCGACGACTCATCCAAGAGGTCACAAAAGACCCCACAACAACGTCCAAGGAACTGCAGGCCTCACTTGCCTCAGTTAAGGTCAGCGTTCATGCCTCCACCATCAGGAAAAGACTGGGCAAAAATGGCCTTCATGGCAGAGTTCTAAGGAGAAAACCACTGCTGAGCAAAAAGAACATCAAAGCTCGTCTCAATTTCTCCACAACACATCTTGATGATCCCCAAGACTTTTGGGACAACATTCTGTGGACCGATGAGACAAAAGTGGAACTCTTTGGAAGGTGTGTGTCCAAGTATATCTGGTGTAGAAGGAACACTGCATTTCAGAAAAAGAACATTATACTAACAGTAAAATATGGTGGTGGTAGTGTGATGGTCTGGGGCTGTTTTGCTGCTTCAGGACCTGGAAGACTTGCCGTTAAAAAGGAACTATGAATTCTGCTGTCTACCAAGAGATCCTGAAGGAGAATGTCCGACCATCTGTTCGTGTACTCAAGCTGAAACGAACTTGGGTTCTGCAGCAGGACAATGATCCTAAACACACCAGCAAGTCCACCACCGAATGGCTGAAGAAAAACAAAATGGAGACTTTGGAGTGGCCTAGCTAAAGTCCTGACCTGAATCCTATTGAGATGTTGTGGTATGACCTTAAAAAGGCCGTTCATGCTCGAAAACCCTCTAATGTAACTGAATTAGGACAATTCTGCAAAGATGAGTGGGCCAAAATTCCTCCAGGATGCTGTAAAAGCCTCATTGCACGTTATCGCAAACGCTTGGTTGCAGTTGTTGCTGCTAAGGGTGGCCCAACCAGTTATTAGGTTTAGGGGGCAATCACTTTTTCACCTTTAATAATAAAAACCTTCATTTACAAATTGCATTTTGTGTTTACTTGTGTTGTCCTTGACTATTGTTTAAATTGGTTTGATGTTCCGAAACACTTAAGTGTGACAAACATGCAAAGGAACAGGAAATGAGGAAGGGGACAAACACTTTTTCACACCACTGTAGTTGGATATTTAATCCACTCTGAGAATAACAGACAGATAGATGTATTATTAGAGGGAGAATCTGCTACATATCAGAATCAGAGATCAACATTATTAAAATGTAAAAAAGAGGTAAAAACGCTGTTTTGCAGATGATCAGACAGAAGTGTAATATAATATGATGGATGACAGACTCCCTTGTCATAGACAGGTAGGTGGGTACAAGCTCCCTGCACCTGATGTCACTTATGCTGGCCGTACACAAACTAATTTTTCTTTCAAAAAAACATTCATCCAATTTTCTAACCATTAGTCAGGTCAAACCGGCATTCATTTTCCACCACAGTGACGGGAAAATTCAAAGGAGCAGAACAGAAAACTTTTCTTCATCGAACAAATATTCACATAGTGTATGTGGTTTTTGCTCAGAAGTTACATTCATTTTATAATTGATTGTTAAAAGCAAGTGGAATTTTCTAATCACACTCGTCCATTCATCGAATGTACAAATAATTTTCATGCAAGTATTTGTATATCAAAAATCGATCCGTGTATGGCCAGCATAGGACATTTAGTAGCAGCAGCATGATTTTTTTTTAATCATCTGTTATAATGGGGTTAAAAATAATCCTTTATAGTACAAAAACAGCAGATAATCACTAATATAAGCGATTCATTTATACTGTGAAATAGTGAAAGTAATATATCTTATATCATATATATAATAATAAATATACCCATAAGTAGGATATATGGGGATTTTACCTGGGAGTCACACTTGAAGATATATGGAGGTTAGAGGGGGGGAGGAGGGACATTTATATTAAAGTAATACTGAAAGCTGAGACTTTTTTATGGATATAATAATTTTATATATAATACACAATACTAGTAAACTTTTACTTTATGTAATAGCAATGCCTTCTATCACCTCCAGTCTATCAGCCTCCACCTTCTCTGGGGTCAGATGCTGATCTTCCCTGCACAGAGACCTTAAAGTCATTGTAAATGTTGGATTTCTTTTTTAAACAAACTTGTCATACTTACCTCTAGGGATGCACAGAAATTTTGGCTGCCGAAAAAAAAATGCCAAAAATTGTGTTTTCAGCACATTACCGAGAGGAAAATATTGCTGATAATCGAGCAGAAAATGGTGCCACCCATTGCGGGGGTGTCATCCTGGCATGCCCCAGTCCTCCCCTCCCTCTTCTCCTCCCTCCCACAGTGCACTGATCTCTGCCAAGGAGCAGAATTGCCCGGGTTGCAGTAACAACGTCCCGCCTCCTGTGATAGACATCACAATGATCCAATGGTGGGACATTGACTTTGTGATGTGATCACAGGAGGCGGGATATTGTCTGCCTAGTGCATCCTTAATTTTCCATTTTGGCACCAAAGTTTCCATTCGGTGCACCCCTACTTACCTGCTCCGTGTAATGGTTTTGCCCTGATTCTCCTCTTCTGGACCCCCCCCCGGGACTTTTGGCTCCTCCTGCCTTCAGAGTTCTCCTATAGGAAGCCACAAAGTATAGTATAGAGTTCCCCTATAGGAAGGTACAAAGTATAGTATAGAGTTCTCCTATAGGAAGGTACAAAAAAACTTCTTCCCTTAGAATCACTTGCTTCCTTCTCTTGCCCAGCACTACATGTCCCATGAGGCATTGCTCCTTACACATTTAAGTTCTCAGGCATTTACTGACATGTACGGATGGTGTACTGAGCTGTATTTTCTGTATGCAGGCCAATTAATCGACTGACCAACTAATCGATTATGAAAATAGTTGACAACTATTTTCCTAATTGATTCGTTGTTTCAGCCCTACATCTCTGAATCTCCTCCCAGTTCATTTCTTTATTCATGGACCTTAGTCAGAGTGAGGAAACAACGAGAACTGTCTTTCATAGGAGTGACAGTGATAAGGGGATTATAGGACGAGTGTTCCCTCCCCCTCTATCACTCATTGCCATCTTCCCAACACCAGAAGTCCTGCACTTCATTATTTAGTCCATGATTTAGTCATGAATAACAGAGGGGCTGAGCCCCACCAGAGGTCAGAGAGTGAGGATGGGGGAGAACAACCAAGATGAAGACTGGACTGATCCTGAAGACCACCATCATTGGGTTATTGACTCCTCCCTCATTATCACTTTCTGTTTAAGGTTCCAAAGTTTGAGGATGTCATCGCATTATTATCAACATGTAAAGGTCTGTGCTCCAATCATATCATCAGATATAAAAAGTCCAGCTGGTAGGAAATGGGTATAAAAGAAATCAGGACTATGTAATGTACAACTTATTATATAAGATACAACGGTTAGGATTTTATAGTATCAAAATAATGTAATGTACAACATAGAGTATATAGTGCAGGGGTCAGGAGTATGTAATGTACAATATAAATTATACAGTGTAAGGGTTTAGGACTCATAATATTGGTATTCAGTAATCAGTGGAAGACGAAATGTTTACATGAGACAAGTTGCAGAGGTCCCACACCGCTGCCTCCCATCTCCCGAGACTGCACTCAGTGACTTGGGTCTGAGACTATAAAGACATATCCCTCCACCCGGCACAGCCAGCAGACAACAGAACAAGTAATCCTGGGAGAATTGTTCTGTCAGAGATCTTGCCATACCCGGGTATGGGGCAGAAGAGCCAAAACACATACCCCAGGTGCCTAGGTCTAGTAGCTCCTATGCTGAAAATGAACATTTTTCTGCCAGCTGAAACCCAGAATCTCTATAAATCCAGTCTAGATACATAAATTGTGTCTGCAGCACAGAGAAGGAGGATTATCACCCAGTCCCCACCCTACTCTGGACCAATCAGTGAGCAGTATGGGTGGAGGAATGTATTTAGTGTTAATGACCCACCTGTACTGATCTCTGTAGGAGTGTCCTCCTCTATAAATGTCCCCATTATTCCATCCTCCTCCATAGACTGCTGATCATCCCTCACATACCTCTCTTCTTCTTCTGCTTTAACCTCAAATTCTATATCGATTGGATCTCCACTCTAAATCAAGAAAATGAGAGAAAATATCATCTGTAAGATATAAGCTTTATTATTGTGACATCACATATAAAATCTACACATTGGTGTTGATTTACTAAAGGCAAATCCACTACACACTACAAGTGCACATGGAAGTGCAGTAGCTGTAGATCTGAGGGGAAGATCTGAAATGAGGGGAAGCTCTGCTGATTTCTATCATCCAATCATATGAAAGCAAAAATGCATTTTTTTTAATTTTCCTTCTATGTTCCCCTCAGATCTACAGCGACTGCACCTCCAACTGCACAGTGGATTTGCCTTTAGTAAATAAACCCCCCTGTCTCCTCAAGTTCATGTTCTAGATGCTCTATCCCACCAACCTTGTAACAGTGAAGGATGGTGTGATCTTCCTGTGTGGAATCCCGGGAATACAGAGGACGGGGACATCTCTCTGGTGGGTTCCTGGTATTTGGTGGCTCCATCTTATCCTTGTGTCCTTCTGAAAACTTTTCCATCACTCCATACTCCTCATCCTCCTCTTTATACCCGAGGTTTCCACTCTGAATATATAATAAAACATTCATTGTAACAATCATGCTGTGTATAAATCAGAACTACCAATAATTGTCAATCATCTACCTGATGATGGTGGGGGATGGTGTGACCTTCCTGTGTGGAATCCCGGGAATACAGAGGACGGGGACATCTCTCTGGTGGGTTCCTGTAGCTGGATGACTCCACCATGGTGTCCTGGTACAGATCTTTGTGTTCTTTTAGAGACTCTGACTCCTCCATCACCAAATCCTCATCATCCTCCTCTTTTATCTCTTCTTTGACCTCAACTTTAGAATCTCTCAGGTTTCCACTCTGAATATATAATAAAAATGACATCAATGGTAACAATGCAGATAATGTACAGATTCTAATGATACTATCAGTGATTGTTCCTCATCTACCTGATGATGGTGGGGGATGGTGTGACCTTCCTGTGTGGAATCCCAGGAATACGGAGGACGGGGACATCTCTCTGGTGGGTTCCCATTACTGGATCCATCTGTAGGAAACACACACACTGACTGAATACATTGTTTCTATGTGATTATCAGATGATGGGGGATCTAGGTGGAGCCTCCGTACTGCTCTCTCCTTTACAATAAAGTCTCCTCTTACCCGGTGATGTGAGGGGCGGCTGATTGTCCATCATGACGTCCTTGTAGAGATCCTTGTGTCCTTCTAAATACTCCCACTCCTCCATGGAGAAATAGACAGTGACATCCTGACACCTTATAGGAACCTGACACACACAATGATACAGTCACCATCCAGACACATCCCTTGTCTGTTACTGGATAATGTCCCAGAATTCCCAGCACCGCTCACCTCTCCTGTCAGCAGCTCCATCATCTTCTTGGTGACTTCTAGAATCTTCTCCATGTTGTGTCTCTCAGGTTTTAGGGAGTCACATGGAGGCACTGTGATGGTCATATGATCACCTGACTTCACAAGAGGAAATCTCTGTATTGGAGAACCAATAGGAATATCATGTGACCTCCCAGAATCCTCCTCACCTCTCCAGTCAGGTCTGTGTTTTATTACTAGAGATAAGAGTGATGTCATGTGACCTCCCAGAATCCCCCTCACCTCTCCGGTCAGGTCTGTGTTTTATTAATAGAGATAAGAGTGATGTCTTGTGACCTCCCAGAATCCTCCTCACCTCTCCGGTCAGCAGGTAGATGATCTCCAGGGTGAGGTTTAGTATCTTCTCAGTCACGTGACTCCAGTCCTCCTCCATCGTCATTGGTGCCGTCATCTATGAAGGTTTCTCTGTAGACAGATAACATTGATAACAGAGAATTATCTGTATTGGTTGTACAATAATGGGATGAGGATATCAGGAGGTAATATGAAGGTCAGTATGTATTTAACTAGTTGCCGCCCGCCCGCCACAATTATACGGTGGCAGGTTGTCTCTCCTGAGCAAATCGCCGTTCCTGCACATTGTGGGAGTGTGCCCGCGGGTCGGGTGGATTAGATCTCTGCCGGCGACCCGCGACTGCCTTGTACACAGGCAGAATGTAAAGAAGGCATTCCCTGTTCTGCCTAGTGACATGTCAAAGATCTATTGCTTCCAGTGATCGGGATAAGTGATCTCTGTCATGTCACTGGTAGCCCATCCCCCCTACAGTTAGAACACGCTGAGGGAACATAGTTAAGACATATGCCGGTTTAAATCTTTGATCTTGTAAATGTGCCTGTTTTGGGGCTGTTTTCATAAAGTAACAAGCAGAGATCACTATGGAGTCTATGTTTGTGATTACATGTCAATAAGGGATTTGAGAGAAGCGGAGCTGAGCTGTAGGCGGACAGAGAAGGAGAGAGTTTCCTGAATGAAATCTATGTGAAATTATCAGCACAAGCACCCAGTGGGGAGAGCGTAGGAGGATCGGCTGTTTTGGCGTGGATGAGAGAGATTGTGAGGGAGAAAAAGAGTGACCATTATTTGATTTTTTTATTCTCATCTGTGAGGTAAGCCGGCAATCTGGCTGGTGGTGGTGTGCAGATGATACTGGTCCCAGTGAGGACGGATGAGCACAGCGGGGCAGTGCCATCTTAAGAGCATTATAGGCCCCCGGGCAATACAATTCACTGGGCTCTGTCTACACAATCACGGATGATTGCCCATCAAATCAAGCTTTACTGTGCCCATGAATGCAACCTCACTGTGCCAATCATTGCAGCCTCACTGTGCCTGTGAATGCAGCCTCACTGTGCCCACCATTGCAGCCTCACTGTGCACACCATTGCAGCCTCACTGCGCCCACCATTGCAGCCTCACTGTGTCCGTGAATGCAGCCTCACTGTACCCACCATTGCAGCCTCACTGTGCCCATGAATGCAGCCTCACTGTGCCCATGAATGCAGCATCACTGTGTCAATTAATACAGACTCACCATTGCCTGGTGACACACCCACAGCGGGCATCTCCTCCTGTGTATCACGGAGCTGGCTGGGTCTGTGTTCGGCAGCCGCGCTGTAACAAGGTCCCGCCCCCTAGACCGGCTCGTGTGATAGGCGGAACACTGATTCAATCTACTACTACACGAGCCGGTCTAGGGAGGCGGGACCTTGTTACAGCGCGGCCGGCGAACACAGACCCAGCCAGCTCCGTGATACACAGGAGGAGGAGGAGAGATGGAAAGAGCGGCGCGCAGAAGCCGCAACTCAAAGCGGCCTCAAGGCAGATGGCCTACTGGGAAATTTCCCGGTATCCCGGTAGGCCAGTCCAGCCCTGGGTGGAGTCGCTGGACAAGTGGGGCCCCCAGGCAACTGCCCAACGTGCCCATGCAAAAAGACGGCTCTGCAGCGGGGGATGGTCTCACACACTGAATCTGTCTGGTGGTGGTGTGCACATGATGCTGGTCCCAGTGAGGATGGATGAGCACGGCGGGGGATGATCTCACACGCTGTTTGATATAAACTAGTTCTCTATCAACACTGATGTTATTTAACACATGAAATCTTATATATATGGACTGCTTGCCCTGTGCTTTTAATTACGTATATAAGAATACACTGTAGGGAATATTGCATTTAGTTATTTCCATTTTATTTATTGGTATTTCAAAGAATGATATATAGAATATACAGTGCTGCACTATTATTTATTATTATTATTTAAAGGTACTTATATAGCGCCATGAATTTACGCAGCGCTTTACATATACATTGTACATTCACATCGGCCCCTACCCTCTTACAATCTAAGGTCCCCAACTCACATTCATACACTAGGGCCAATTTACACAGCATCTAATTAACCTACCAACATGTAGACATGTGCGATTAGTTTCGTACGAATCGAAAATTCGTACGAATTTTCGTAAATTTGTACATTTGGGAGGATCCGAAATAGGAATTGCGATGCTTCCGAATTTTGTACAAAATTTTGTTTACGAATTTCGGATCCAAATTCCGTTACAATGGAAACGTGACTGGTGTTTTGTCGACCAATCAGAGGTTTTCTTCTGCTGCTGAGTGGGGGTTGGGAAAATTACCTTTTATAATATGGGAGTGGGACACTGGTACTGGTAGATGGGAGATTCAGAATCGGACAAAATAAGAATGTTCGTTAATTACGATTATTCGTTATGATGAAGTCAAAAAACCCCAGGAAGTCATCACAGCACAGGGATGGTGGGAGCCCCTCATAATGATAAATTCATCATAATGAACATTTGTTAAATTACGAAAAGTTTACGAACCTAATGCAAATTCGTATTTCGTACGAATCAGAATTGAATTTCGGACACGAATTACGAAATACAAATTCATTTTAATACAAAACAAATTTATTGACGGCACACCTGTCTACCAACATGTCTTTGGCGTGTGGGAGGAAACCCACGCCGGCACAGGGAGAACATGCAAACTGCAGGCAGGGAGTGTCGAGGTTGGGAATCGAACCAGCGACACTACAGCAACTTTTACTGCTAGGCGAGAGCGCTACCCACTACATCACTGTACCTCCCGTATAATAATAGAACTGTGTAAAATGTGTGTGGTGGTTATTTATTATTATTTTTATTTGTTATAATTGTTGCACATTAGATTGTTCTTATACACTTTATATTAACCCCTTGATCGCCCCCTAGTGTTAACCCCTTCCCTGCCAGTGTTATTTTTACATTGATCAGTACATTTTTATAGCTCTGATCAATGTAATAATGTCACTGCTCCCCAAAAAGTGTCATTTGGGGTCAGATTTGTCCGCCGCAATGTCGCAGTCCCGTTAAAAAAAAAATCGCAGATCGCCGCCATTAGTAGTAAAAGCAATAAAAAATAAATAAAAGGTCCCGAAATCTATCCCCTATTTTGTAGAGGCGATAACTTTTGCGCAAACCAATCAATATACGCCCGCGATTTTTTTTTTTACCAAAAATATTTAGAAGAATATATCGGCCTAAACTGAGGAATACATTTGTTTTTTATATTTTTTTAGGATATGTATTATAGCAAAAAGTAAAAGAAAAATAGTTTTGTTTTTTCAAAATTGTTGCGCTTTGTGAAAAAAAAAGAAAAAAAGAGGTGATCAAATACCACCAAAAGAAAGTTCTATTTGTGGGGGAAAATCGTTGTCAATTTTGTTTGGGTACAACGTCGCACGACCGCGCAATTGTCAGTTAAAGTTAAAGCGACGCAGTGCCGAATCGCAAAAAACGGCCTGGTCATTAAGGGGACAAATCCTTCCAGGGGGTGAAGTGGTTAAGCACTATGGTCCCCAGTGGGAAAATATTTAATCTGGACAGTTTAGTGTTCACTATGATTCTTGGGGTCCGGGAGTCTCGTAAAATGTGGCCTTCTGGATCACAAATTCCATTCTCTATGTTGGGTGTGAGAGGAGGAGGAGATCCAGGAATCAGGATAAAGGTCAGGACAAGCAACAGACGAGCGCATCCAAGAGATGAAGCCGGGGTCACTACACAGAAAATCAATCCAAGGAAACAACAGGCAGGACGAGGAATAGCAAGAAGGAGCTCAGAGACAAATGAGAATATTGCTCAGCCAATGGGAGATTATCTCAGCATGACTTACATAATGAAGGAGATGAGGGGGAGGGGAGGAATACAATAGTGCAGCGAGAAGGATTCCCCCATCCCCCTCCAATGTGTGGATGGGGGAATCACTTCAGTTTTTTCCTCTCATCCCGCTGGCTGAACGATAACACTGAACCATGTATGGCCAGCTTTGGAAGGAAGATATATTAAAGCACTGAAAAGTGGAACTTACGCTCATCTGATTCCTCCCCCCCCTCCGGTGCCACAATTGTCACCTTTCAGGGGGGGGGGGGGGTGCAGATACCTGTCTAATACAGGTATCTGCACCCACTTCCGGGAATAGACTCCCGCCGGAGTCACGCCCCTTTCCACACCCCCCGCTGTCTCCAGGGAAACACACAGGTCCCAGGAGATAGCGGGGACCACTTACGATGCGCACTAGGGAACCGGGAAGTGAAGCCGCAATGCTTCACTTCCTGATTCCCTCAATGAGAATGGCGGCGGCAGCAGCCGAGAACTGAGCGATTGCACGGCTTCGGCTGCCGACATCGCTGGACCCTGGGACAGGTAGGTGTCCATTTATTAAAAGTCAGCAGCTGCTGTATTTGTAGCTGCTGGCTTTTAATATTTTTTTTTAGGTGGACTCCCTCTTTAATCATCAACTGATCCCCCTGAAGGGGTTAATCTTCGTATCCACACTATATATGTGTGTATCATCATCTGCTGGAGATAAAAGACATCACAGTGACTATGGAGGAAGAGGACGGACATGACGGGGGGTTACTGGGTGTAAATAGAAAATAAGATCTTATTACCTCGTCTGCTGCTTCTTCCAGCAATGTCTCCTTTCTACTTCCTCCCGACTCACCTCTCACCCGGAGCTTCCTGTCTGTGTCTGACATCACTTCCTGTCTTCCATAGAGACTTCCTGTCTTGGTAGAGGTGAGATCACCATCTTGTGGAGCTCAGAGGAACTGCAGAAACGTCTCATAGTGTGAACATGGCCTTGTGCTGTGTGTGTATGTACTGTATATCCTTATAGATGGGGTCATCTCCACTCCCACCAAGGGGGATAGAAATATATTACTGCTTGGGGGAGGGGGGGAGACATTTTGGCCCCTTTGATTTTGCAGTAAAATTGATGTAAGATTTAGTCATGTAGAACATCTGTTATATGGATACAAAGATCCCCAGCCGAGAGTAAAGGGTGGAAATGGCTCCTGATCCCCAGATTTGGGCAATTATGTCACCAATATAAATAGAATGAAACCTGCGCTATGTGTAACAACTCAAATACCTACAGAAATAACTTATACCGGACTGCTGCTGTAACAAAGGTAAGTATTCCCTTTATCACCTAGAAGAGCATTATGTGTCACAGCGCTGTCCTATTGTGTGTGCACATAAATCATCACAAATACACTAAAATATGTGGAGATATTCATATATAAAGTTCTAGGGGCTCAAATAATATTCTCTGCAGATCTACTGCTTCCACTTTACATCTACTTCCCTGATCTTATGGTGTTTATCAATAAATGAAGTAAACTGATCCATGTGCAAATTCATATACAACATAAAGTGCTTTGTGCTCAAGATGCTGTTCCTTGCAGATCCACTGCTTCCACTTTACACCTACTTCTTTAATCTCATATTGTTTGCTGCTATATTAGAAACCTGTGAAAAAAATAATGTAATCATACAATATTTTGTGCTCAATATCGTGTTCTCTGCAAGTTCACTGCTTCCACTTTGCATCTATTTCAATGAACTTATTAAAAAAAAAAAATACACCAATCAATGAAAAGTTGATAAGGTGTAAAGTTCTCGATGCTCCAAACTGTGCCAGCTGTAGTGTAGCCACGCCTTCTTCCACCTCTTACACACGTGATGGTGAGGGCGCCCCCTTAGTGGTGCTTCCCCACTCACCAGTGCAATATGACTCCCAGCTTTTCATCTACCAGAGTCACCAACATCCTTCACACTCTCCTCACCTCCGATGGCAAAGGAACTGGATCCTCCTCGCTCACTCCTGCAAGTCTGCTGCACTTTCTGTCAGTCTCCCTCCTAGACTCCTCCTCCTCTGATCACTGTTCCAGCAGGAGCTCCGCCTTTTCATACACACTCAGAGCTCCGCCTCTTCATACACACTCAGAGCTCCGCCTCTTCATATACATTCAGGAGCTCCACCCCTTCATACACACTCAGAGCTCCGCCTCTTTATACACACTCAGAGCTCCCCCTCTTCATACACACTCAGGGCTCCGCCTCTTCATACACACTCAGGAGCTCCGCCTCTTTATACACACTCAGGGCTCCGCCTCTTCATACACACTCAGGAGCTCCGCCTCTTCATACACACTCAGAGCTCTGCCTCTTCATACACATTCAGGAGCTCCACCCCTTCATACACACTCAGAGCTCCGCCTCTTTATACACACTCAGAGATCCCCCTCTTCATACACACTCAGGGCTCCGCCTCTTCATACACACTCAGGAGCTCCGCCTCTTCATACACACTCAGAGCTCCGCCTCTTCATACACACTCAAAGCTCCGCCTCTTCATACACACTCAGAGCTCCACCTCTTCATACACACTCAGAGCTCCGCCTCTTCATACACACTCAAAGCTCCGCCTCTTCATACACACTCAGAGCTCCGATTCATCATACACACTCAGGAGCTCCGCCTCATCATACGCACTCAGGAGCTCCACCCCGTCATACACACTCAGAGCTCCGCCTCTTCATACACACTCAGAGCTCCGCATCTTTATACACACTCAGAGCTCCGCCTCTTCATACACACTCAGGGCTCCGCCTCTTCATACACACTCAGAAGCTCCGCCTCTTCATACACACTCAGAGCTCCGCCTCTTCATACACACTCAGGGCTCCGCCTCTTCATACACATTCAGGGCTCTGATTCATCATACACAATCAGAAGCTCCGCCTCTTCATACACACTCAGAGCTCCGCATCTTTATACACACTCAGAGCTCCGCCTCTTCATACACATTCAGAGCTCTGCCTCTTCATACACACTCAGGGCTCCGCCTCTTCATACACACTCAAGGCTCCGTTTCATCATACACAATCAGAAGCTCCGCCTCTTTATACACACTCAGAGCTCCGCCTCTTCATACACACTCGGAGGATAGAAAGCGGAAGGATATACAGTACATACACACACAGCACAAGGCCTGTGTTATAGAGTTACTATACAAATACAGTGACTCTATGGTAATATTGCATTGCTTGTACTTCCTGTTTCCTGTTCTGTGTTTGCTGTTCCTGTTATACAATTCAATATGACTCCTCAAACAGCTTGCAGTGTCTTCATTTCTATACATGAAACAGCCGTGTTCACACTACGAGACGTTTCTTCAGCTGCAGTTCCTCTGGGCTCCACAAGGTGGTGATCTCACTTCTACCCAGACAAGACGTCTCTATGGAATACAGACAGGAAGTGATGTCAGGTACAGACAGGAAGTGATGTCAGATATGCAGGACATTCCATTTGGAAGGACGTAGAGAGGAGACATTGCTGGATTTGGCGGCAGAGGAGGTAATATGTAGATTAACCCCTTCAGAGGGATCAGTTGATGATTACTATATCTTCCCTCCAAAGCTGGCCATACATGGTTCAGTTTTATCGTTCAGCCAGCGGGATGAGAGGAAAAAACTGAAGTAATTCCCCCATCCACACATTAGAGGGGGATGGGGGAATCCTCCCCGCTGTACTATTGTATTCTGACAATGGGGGGCGCTCCTCCGCTCTCAGAATACACAGATCAGTGATGAAGCTATTGGCTGCAGCCGCTGATCGAGTGACTTTTATCCGGCAGTGACCACACATGGATGGGAATGTGACCGATCCCTGCTGAACCAGCTGAATTTCCATGTCTCTATGGTCACCATAAGTGACTTCCTCCCCTCCCCCTCATCTCCTTCATTATGTAAGTCATGCTGAGATAATCTCCCATTGGCTGAGCAATATTCTCATTTGTCTCTGAGCTCCTTCTTGCAGTTCCTCATCCTGCCTGTTGTTTCCTTGGATTGATTTTCTGTGTAGTGACCCCGGCTTCATCTCTTGGATGGGCTTGTCTGTTGCTTGTCCTGACCTTTATCCTGATTCCTGGATCTCCTCCTCATCTCTCCTCCATATCATCTTACACAGCTTTTCTCCACACCTGCAGTGATCCTGGGGGGGTGGAAACTTGGCACCAGCACTCAGCAAAATCCATCCTCACCATTAGGAGCTCTGCAGAAAATTGTCTGCTATTTACACTCCGTTCCTCCGCACGTCACCTGATCACATGAGAGCTTACTTTCACAGAATCCTGACAGATTTCTGTATGGTAAAGGTCAAAGTTCATTCTTCGGATTAGGAGAGGAAGGACACACCCAGGAACAATGATTTGGTTTGCACAGGAGCCTCATATAGAGGACCCCTCAAATCTCCCCATCCAATTGTCCCTCCATCCAGAGTCTATATGTCATATGACATCACACTGACCTCCTCCTCCCAACGTTCCTCTATCAGTATTTTTTTCTGATGCTTTTAGGATGTGGGCGGACCCTTGACATCTTTTCTAGAAATGTGGGACTGTTGGTCCTGCATTGTATGTAATGACATCAGAATACCTGCTACAAGCTTTTATCCTGCATATTGTGGGGGTCCTGTGTGGGTAAATTATACCTCAGTCTGAAGTGGGGCTTTAATAAAATGGAGACCTGAATGGAGAGGTGAGGAGGATTCTGGGAATAACATTTCATTTTACTATTTGTGTTCAGATCTAGAGTTTTCCTCCTGTGAAGTCTGGAGATCATATGACCATCACATTGCCTCCACCTCCCTCCCTGATAGAATAGAGAAATACAAAGAAGATTCTAGAAGTCACCAGAGAGATGATGGAGGAGAGGTGAGCGGTGCTGGGAATTCTGGGAGATTATCCAGTAACAGACAAGGGATGTGTCTGGATGGTGACTGTATCATTGTGTGTGTCAGGTTCCTATAAGGTGTCAGGATGTCACTGTCTATTTCTCCATGGAGGAGTGGGAGTATTTAGAAGGACACAAGGATCTCTACAAGGACGTCATGATGAACAATCAGTCGCCCCTCACATCACCGGGTAAGAGGAGACTTTATTGTAAAGGAGAGAGCAGTACGGAGGCTCCACCTAGATCCCCCATCATCTGATAAACACATAGAAACAATGTATTCAGTCAGTGTGTGTGTTTCCTACAGATGGATCCAGTAATGGGAACCCACCAGAGAGATGTCCCCGTCCTCTGTATTCCCGGGTTTCCACACAGGAAGATCACACCATCCCCCACCATCATCAGGTAGATGATTGACAATTATTGGTAGTTCTGATTTATACACAGCATGATTGTTACAATGAATGTTTTATTATATATTCAGAGTGTAAACCTCGGGGATGATAATATTGATGTTAAAGAAGAGTATAAAGAGGAGGATGAGGAGTATGGAGTGATGGAGGAGTTTTCAGAAGGACACAAGGATATGATGGAGCCACCAAATACCAGGAACCCACCAGAGAGATGTCCCCGTCCTCTGTATTCCCGGGATTCCACACAGGAAGATCACACCATACCCCGCTGTTACAAGGTTGGTGGGACGGAGCATCTAGAACATGGACTCCTAGAGATGATGTGTGGATTTTTATGTGATGTCACAGTAATAAATCTTATATCTTACAGATCATATTCTCTCTCATTTTCTTGATTTAGAGTGGAGATCCAATCGATATAGAATTTGAGGTTAAATCAGAAGAAGAAGAGAGGTATGTGAGGGATGATCAGCAGTCTATGGAGGAGGATGGAATAACGGGGACATTTATAGAGGAGGACACTCCTACAGAGATCAGTACAGGTGGGTCATTAACACTAATACATTCCTCCACCTATACTGCTCACTGATTGGTCCAGAGTAGGGTGGGGTCTGGGTGATAATCTTCCTTCTCCGTGCTGAAGACAATTTATGGATCTAGACTGGACTTATGGAAATTCTGGGGTTCAGCTGGCAGCAAAAGGTTGATTTTCACCATAGATGTTACTAGACCTAGGCACCTTGGGCATGTGCTTTGGTCTTCAACCTCATGCCCGGGTCTAGCATGATCTCTGACAGAACAATTCTCCCAGGATTACTTATTCTATTGTTTTCTGGCTGTGCCGGGTGGAGGGATATGTCTGTATAGTCTCAGACCCAAGTCACTGAGTGCAGTCTCAGGAGATGGGAGGCAGCGGTGTGGGACCTCTGCAACTTGTCTCATGTAAACATTTCATCTTCCACTGATTACTGAATACCAATATTATGAGTCCTGATCTTTATACTGTATAATTTATATTGTACATTATATACTCCTAACCCCTGAACTATACTATATACTCGTTGTTCATTACATAATTCTGACACTATATAGTCCTATCTGTTGTATCTTATACAATATGTTGTATATTACATAATCCTGACTTCTCTCCCCCTCTCTACCCACTGCTATATATACATATAATATTTATTCTGTTTTGTTACACCCATTTCCTACCAGCTGGACATTTTATATCTGATGACCTGATGGGAGCACAGACTTTTACATGGTGATAATAATGTGATAACATCCTCAAACTTTGGAACCTTCAACAGAAAGTGATAATGAGGGAGGAGTCAATAACCCAATGATGGTGGTCTTCAGGATCAGTCCAGTCTTCATCTTGGTTGTTCTCCCCCCATCCTCACTCTCTGACCTCTGGTGGGGCTCAGCTCACTGTTATTCATGAATAAGGATGAGCTCCGGCGTGTTTGCAAACCCCCGTGCAGAGTCCCGCCAGGAAGTTGGCACTGCGCTAATCATTTTCCCGATGCGTGGCTGCAGAGTTTGGGAAATGTCTCACTGCCTGTGATTAGCGCAGTGCCGACTACCTGGTGGGCTCTGCACGTGGGCTGTGCGAACACGCGGAGCCCATCCTTATTCATGACTAAATCATGGACTAAATAAGGAAGTGCAGGACTTCTTGTGTTGGGAAGATGGCAATGAGTGATAGAGGGGGTGGGGACACTCGTCCTATAATCCCCTCATCACTGTCACTCCTATAAAAGACAGTTCTCGTTGTTTCCTCACTCTCTGACTAAGGTCCATGAATAAAGAAATGAACTGGTAGGAGATCAGAGGACCCATTTACTAGTTACCTTGAGGGGGGAATTGTAAGATCCTCAGAGACAAAGCTGCCTGATGTGGGTGGAGTCCTGGTTTAGGGGAACCAATCTGCTCATGTCTAGTAATAATCTTTGTATTTCTATTTTAGTAGATGGACGGGAGATGAGGAAAACCTCAGAGGATTGTCTCACTTTGTCTCCAGACTGTAAAGTAGAAGATGAGGACATCACACAGTATAGTCCAGGAGAAAACCCGACTACCTCAAATGTCCATCCGGCACCACACAGTGTAGATGGACCATCGTATTCCTCTTATCCTGAGGAACCTCAGACTGTGAGGGACGGTGCCGTCCTTCCAACAGAGAAGAGCTTTTCCTGTACTGATTGCGGGAAGTGTTTTTCACGGAAGTCCAGTCTTTCCACACATCAGAGATCTCACATGGGGGAGAAGCCGTATTCCTGTCCTGAGTGCGGGAAATGTTTTGCACAGAAGTCCGATCTTAAAACACATCAGAGATCTCACATGGGAGAGAAGCCGTATTCCTGTCCTGAGTGCGGGAAATGTTTTTCAGCGAAGTCCAATCTTTCCAGACATCAGAGATCTCACACAGGGGAGAAGCCGTATTCCTGTCCTGAGTGCGGGAAATGTTTTTTAGTGAAGTCCCATCTTTCCACACATCAGAGATCTCACATGGGGGAGAAGCCGTATTCCTGTCCTGAGTGCGGGAAATGTTTTTCAGATAAGTCCAGTCTTTCCACACATCAGAGATCTCACACGGGAGAGAAGCCGTATTCCTGTCCTGAGTGTGGGAAATGTTTTTCAGGGAAGTCCAGTCTTTCCACACATCAGAGATCTCACACAGGAGAGAAGCCGTATTCCTGTCCTGAGTGTGGGAAATGTTTTACACAGAAGTCCGATCTTAACACACATCAGAGATCTCACACAGGAGAGAAGCCGTATTCCTGTCCTGAGTGCGGGAAATGTTTTTCAGGGAAGTCCAGTCTTTCCACACATCAGAGATCTCACACAGGAGAGAAGCCGTATTCCTGTCCTGAGTGCAGGAAATATTTTTCACAGAAGTCCAGTCTTTCCACACATCAGAGATCTCACACAGGAGAGAAGCCGTATTCCTGTCCTGAGTGCGGGAAATGTTTTTCAGTGAAGTCCCATCTTTACACACATCAGAGATCTCACACAGAGGAGAAGCCATATTCCTGTCCTGAGTGTGGGAAATGTTTTTCAGATAAGTCCAGTCTTTGCAGACATCAGCGATGTCACATGGGGGAGAAGCCGTATTCCTGTCCTGAGTGCGGGAAATGTTTTTCAGAGAAGTCCAATCTTTACACACATCAGAGATCTCACACAGGGGAGAAGCCATTTTCCTGTCCTGAGTGCGGGAAATGTTTTTCACGGAAGTCCAGTCTTTCCACACATCAGAGATCTCACACAGGGGAGAAGCCGTATTCCTGTCCTGAGTGTGGGAAATGTTTTTCAGTGAAGTCCAATCTTTACAAACATCAGAGATCTCACATGGGGGAGAAGCCGTATTCCTGTCCTGAGTGCAGGAAATGTTTTTCAGCGAAGTCGAGTCTTTCCAGACATCAGAGATCTCACATGGGGGAGAAGCCGTATTCCTGTCCTGAGTGAGGGAATTGTTTTTTACTGAAGTCCTGTCTTCCTGTACATCAGGGATCCCACACAACCTTAAGGTGTATTGGTGCCTTGAGTGCGGGAAATTTCTTCTATATGAATGTTGCTGGACATCACAACTCTCATGTCGGGAAGAAGCACACCCTGATATACACCTCAGATATACTCCATGGCTGATCTTCATCATGGAAGAAACAGTTGATAAGGAGATCAGAGATCACCAAAGACATGGATGAAGTGTTGTACCGTGTTGGCCATTGATAGCAGTAGAAATATAAAAATGGAGTCATTACCTCTCATTGGCTGAGTACATTTTGTGGTGGAAGATTTTACAAACACCTAGAGGTCTATTTAAAAAAAAAAAATAGTTGAACGGTTATGACCGGCATTCGCCCAGCCATGATGAATATTGGCCGTATTTTTATTTCATACTCTGATTTCCTTGACTCCGTCTAATGACCATAATGCAGTATTGCACTAATTGAGGTATTTCAGGAAAAATACCCGATTATGGCCACTAGATGGAGCTGATGATCATAGGAAATCACTGTGTTAAATCACAACCAGAAATTGTAACAGCTGGATGAATGATTGTCACATTAGTCCAATGTTGTAATGTGTTGGCCGATTTATGTGGGATTTTATATTATTATTATTATTATTATATATATATATATATATATATATGTACACATACAGTATAAGATTGACCAGGCCAGATTTCAGTTGACAATGTTATCTGTTAACCTAATTACACATATCAAAGGGGACTTGTTGATCAAAGGGGAAGTGGCCAAACAAGAATTACTCCACATATCAAAGAGAACAGATAGTGACTCTGTGCTATGTTAATGTTAATATGCAAGAATATAGATTGGGGATTCCATACAAGTCTGTTCTACCCCTCCAAAGGGGTGTTAAGGTGGTATCTGTTAATCTAATTGCGAATACTTTTTGATGTTAATATGCAAGAATGCAAATTAGGGCAGTTTATGACTGCAGCTGAATATAACCTTGTGTTCAGTCTATTCTATCTCAGAATGGTGTGTGGTTATGAAGGCACCAAGGTCACATGGAAACATGGGGCTCTAGATATTTACTAGCACTGTTGTAATTATACTCTGTTGGATTTTATCATCTGTTGCAAGACTTTGTTCTGTGTTGGGAGTCAATAAAGTGCATCTCTCTGGGAGAATTGGGTTGCTGCGGAGGAGTACTTATAATAACTACAAATCATCTAAACCACGGCATATTGTATCACTACATCCAATACATTTTTTGAAAAATAGACCTCTTAGTCTCCTTCATCAGACATGTCTTCATACTAATACCTGAGATCATACTCATACACTTATCAGTACAGTACACACTGAAGGATATGTATTAAATAAGCCAACACTATTAGACTAACCATTGAATTAAAATGTGAAATACTATGTTTGGACTTGAGATGGCGCTAAGTATAATAGCAATTATCTCCAGCTAGTGGCAAATGTAGTATTTTCTATTTTAAATCAATGGAAATTATTCGATCAGCAAATAGCCAATTAAACTCAATTTTCCCCTCATTCACACAGAAGGAATGTACATGTATTTTCATTGGGTGAATTATTATGTAAATTATTTATGAATAGACCCCTAAATATCAGGAGACGTTTATATAAAGATGGGAAGTATGTAGCAGATAAATGAATAGACCTCCTAGCAATGTTATTACCAGGCTGCAGCTAGGGGGAGCTCTAATGATTAAAGTGTGACCAGAGCAGAGTGATCCCATCTAGCTCACATTAACCCTTTCACTGCCAGAGCTGGTTTTGTATTATTTTTGCACACATGGTAATATGGAGATTTTGATCCTGAAGATTAGATAAAACCCCCAAACATATATTTTCTGAAAGCAGAGGCCCTGGAGAATAAAATGGTGGTAATTGTTAAGGTGTTCCTCGTACACAAATGTCACCTTCATATCTGTGTTTATTTTCTACTTTCCCCCATTTTCTATGGTGTGATCTTTTCTACAATACCTTGTTATAATAATGTAACACGTTGTGTATTGTATTGTACACAAACTAATAATGACTCCGCCTCCACATTCCAGACAAGTCATTTTACTGACCAATTGGATTTCTTTCTTTGCTATTTCCTGATTTTATGACTGCAATCTTGTTATAAGTAAAACTATAATAAAAAATGTATTGAACGGAAAAAAAGTTGTGTGTGTCGGTACAATAATGAAAATCTTTGGTACCCAAAATTACTCATAGATGATACTTTAACCACTTCAGCCCTTTCCTGACCAGAGCATTTTTAGCGATTCGGCACTGTGTCGCTTTAACTGACAATTGTGCGGTCGTGCGACGTTGCACCCAAACAAAATCAACGTCCTTTTTTTTCCCACAAATAGAGCTTTCTTTTGGTGGTATTTGATCGCCTCTGCGTTTTTTATTTTTTGCGCTATAAACAAAAAAAGAGCGACAATTTTGAAAAAAAAAAACACAATATTTTTTACTGTTTGCTATAATAAATATCCCCCAAAAATATATAAAAAAATATATTTTTTTCCTTAGTTTAGGTGATACGTATTCTCTATTTTTGGTAAAAATCACAATACGCGATATACACAATATTGATTGGTTTGAACAAAAGTTATAGCATCTACAAAATAGGGTATAGATTTATGGCATTTTTATTATTATAATTTTTATTAGTAATGGTGGCGATCAGCAATTTTTATTGGGACTGCGACATTATGGCGGACACATCGGACAATTTTGACACATTTGTTTGAACCATTGGCATTAATACAGCGATCAGTGCGATTAAAAATGCATTGATTACTGTAAAAATGTCACTGGCAGTGAAGGGGTTAACACTAGAGGTAATAAAGGGGTTAACTGTGTTCCCTGGGAGGTGATTCTAACTGTAGGGGGGAGGGACTGACTACAGGAAGTGACAGATTGTGGTTCCTGGCTAATAGGAACACACGATCTGTCACTCCTCTCAGAACAGAACAGGGAAGTGTGTGTTTACATACACTCACCCTTGTTCTGTGTCTCCTGGTCACGATCGCTCGTGGCCAGCAGTCATCGCGACCCCCACTGTGCAGTGGGCATGCGCGACTGCTATCCGGACCCTGCGAGCAAACGTACAGTTACGTGGTTTCGTGCAGGGGAGCAAACCTGCCGCAGTAAAACTGCAGCGGCTGGTCCAGAAGCGGTTAAATCCTTTACAGGTCATCAATTTAGACATAACCATAAATAATGGCCCAGAGTGCGGTGGTCAGGAACATGTCATATACAGTCCTGTGTATAGAGTGTAGGGGTCAGGAACATGTCATATACAGTCCTGTGTATAGAGTGCAGTGATCAGGAACGTGTCATATACAGTCCTGTGTATAGAGTGCGGTGGTCAGGAACATGTCATATACAGTCCTGTGTATAGAGTGTAGGGGACAGGAACATGTCATATACAGCCCTGTGTATAGAGTGCAGTGGTCAGGAACATGTCATATACAATCCTGTGTATAGAGTGCAGGGGTCAGGAACATGTCATATACAGTCCTGTGTATAGAGTGCAGTGGTCTGGAACATGTCATATACAGTCCTGTGTATAGAGTGCAGTGGTCGGGAACATGTCATATACAGTCCTGTGTATAGAGTGCAGTGGTCGGGAACATGTCATATATTGTCTTTTAACGTTTGTTTTTGTTCTTGATTGGGGGGGGTGATACCCCAAAGGAAATGGAAATATAGGAAGGACAACTGTGGGAGAGAGATGGGACTTGAAATAGAGGACCAAATTGGGAACATAGTTGGCCTCACTTTAAACTGGGAGACTGTCATCCCAACTTGTTTTTTTTTTTCCTTGTTTTCTTTTTTTTTTTTTTTTTTGGGAGGGGATATATCAGAAGGACTATGTAGAAACTTATTATGTGAGAGATGATTGACTGCAAATATAGGTCAAACTGTCCGAAATATATCTGTCCTCTTCCCCTCCCTTTCTCCTTTTTTTTTTTCTCGGGGGGAGGGGGGGGGGTGGGGGGAGACGGGGGAGAGTACTGGAGGGGGGACTAGAGCGGTGCGGGGATCAAATGGGGAGGGATTGATACAGAGCACAATTTAAGGGGGTATTTGATTGAGATATAAATATTTAATGATAGAATAATTTAATTTATCTTACGAACTAAATTTGTTTATTTATTTAATTTTGTTTATTTTTTTTTTTTTTTTCACTTCTGTCTTCGTCGCACTTATTTTTTTACACAATTTGTCATAACAGTACATTTATCACAACACAATCACAAATTAGCTAAATGTATAAATAGATCACGGGGGACACATATATTTGTCTGCACATCTTTATGTGGATGCAAAGGTATAGTACACCTTAATCACGAATAATACCACCATCGAGTGGTACCTAATATCCAACCCGGATAGGACAAGGAAGGTTCCTATTGGGAAGGATCTTTTTATTTATTTTTTATTTTTTTGGTACTGGGGTAGAGAATTAGACACACCTAGAAGGGATTTGGAGTGGCTGATATGTATATATATAGATTTGTTTTTTTTTGTTTTTTTGTGTGTGGAATATTTTTACAACCAATGAGTTCGGGAGTAGTGGGGTTTTGGTGTTTTAGGGTGTGAATGTGGTTATGTAATGCACATGAATGATCTGGGCTGGGCGATACTGGGAGATACCGGCGACTGGGGTGGGATGCTGCTCTTGCGCCCACTCTGGGCTACCCATCTCGGTATGCTTCTCCCTACCCCTGTCGCCTCTCTTTTCGTTTTTCTTTTTCTTCACCCCCCCCCCCCCCCTTGGTATATGATTTTATATAAGATGACTGTAGCCGGTACAGATTACAGATATTATTAATTATGAGTATTTCTCGGATATACAGGTCGGTGTAGATAGATAAAGGTAAAAATAATAGGACCGGCGGCCAGCGGAGGGAGGAGAGTAGTCCCTCTCTGTCTGCAGTTGACACGCCCCCATTTAGGGTTACGCTCACTTAAATGGTAATATGTATGTGAGCGCTTACATTTTTTTTCTTGTAAGAGGGAAAGGTGAGAGATTCGTTAATCTCTCACGGATACATTAGGGTTAATAGAACCCTCTTGTCATTCCTTTTTTTTTTTTTCCTCTCTCTCCTCTCCTTCTGTATATCTTCTTTTTTTTTTTTTTTTTTTTTTTCTCTTTATTCTTGGCTTTCTTCTTTTTTTTTTTTTCCCCTTTCTTTAACCGTTTTTTGGGAAGATGGAGTCATTGAAGATCATGTCGATAAACGTTAAAGGATTGAATGTACCTGAGAAACGTAGAATGCTCTTTCAAGAGCTGAAACGAGCACATGTTGATGTGGCATATATTCAGGAAACCCACTTTAAAGAAGGCAAGATACCAATTTTAAAAAATAACCTCTATTCATCCGTATACCATGCTGCAAATAAGATTTCCAAAACTAGAGGGGTGTCAATCCTTATCTCCAGACGAGTAACGTGGAGCCTACAAGACATAAGAGCGGATACAGAAGGTAGATTTCTGTTCCTTAAAGGTACGATCGATGGCATGAAGGTAACATTTGCCACAGTTTATGTACCAAATTACAACCAAGACCAATTCATATGCTCTACTCTTAATGACCTCACGAAATTCGCTGTAGGTAAGTTATTGATGGGTGGGGATTTCAATTTAGCACTAGAACCCAAAATAGACACATCGATAGGCAAATCATCAATCACCAGGGGATGTCGTAAACAAGTACTGAAGGCATTTCATAACTCTCAACTTATAGATGCTTGGAGAGTGTTTCACCCTGAGGATAGGGACTATACCTTTTATTCCTCTCCACACAAGGTGTATTCTCGAATTGATTTATTTATTATACCACATCAAATGTTACCGGAAATTAGGGCTGTGGATATTGGAAATATTACATGGTCAGATCATGCCCCGATCACCTTGATATGGAGGGTGAACGAAGGTCCAAGCTCTAATAGAGGACAGTGGCGACTTAACGAGAGCCTATTAGACAATAAGTTAGTAATCGAAGAGGTGACTAAAGAACTACAGTATTATTTCCAACACAATACTACACCTGAAGTGGACGTAGGGACTATCTGGGAAGCGCATAAGGCCGTAATAAGGGGGATACTTATCAAACACGGCTCTAGAATTAAAAAGGCCAGAGAGGCAGAATTGACCCAATTACTGACAGAGATAAAGATTCTAGAGACTAAACACAAACGGATACCGGACATTACTGCGGAGGCTGAACTTGGCAATTTACGTAGACAAGTGACCTCCTTACTTCATTATAAAGCCAAGGCAGCAATGCAGCATTGCCGGAAATATTACTATGAATCAGGAGATAAATGTGGCCGTCTATTAGCTAGAGCCTTACGGAAACAGCGAACACAAGCATATATACCTTTTATTGTAGATGCAGAGAATAGAAAGGTACATACTCCCACGCAGATAGCATCTACCTTTTGGAAGTTCTATCAATCTCTATATAACTTACCTACAAGACAGCAACCACAACAGAAGATAGAGGAATATATTTCATCATCAGGGATCCCACAGTTAACAGAACAGATTATAGAGGAACTAGAGGCACCCATTACCTTAGAGGAACTGCAAAAGGCAATTAGCACATCCAAACCTGGTAAATCACCAGGCCCGGATGGGTATACCTATAAATACTATAAGACATTCCTACCCCAACTTGGTAAGCAGATGATACAAACATTTAATGCCCTGGGACGGGAGAGGATATGCTCTAAGGAAGCCCTGAAAGCATACATCACAGTTATACCTAAGGAGAATAAGGATCTGTCATTATGTGGAAGTTACCGCCCTATTTCTCTGCTGAATGTGGACCTGAAGATATTCACCAAAATTATAGCCACACGTATACAACCACATCTGACGGACCTAATTCATCCAGACCAGGTGGGCTTCATACCAACTCGGGAAGCCCGAGATAACACTATAAAGGCTTTGAACCTTATCCACCTAGCTGACACTTCTAATACACCATCTGTATTTTTGGGCACGGATGCCGAGAAGGCATTTGACCGGGTGGACTGGTCATTCATGTTCTCGGTACTACGATATGTGGGACTAGGGGAAAGGATGATTGGATGGATTTCGAGTGTATACTCGAAACCAACAGCTCAAATCAAAATAAATGGACACCTATCAGATATAGTCTCAATTACAAATGGAACCCGGCAAGGATGTCCTCTATCACCTCTTTTATTTGCACTAACCTTAGAGCCCTTCCTCTGTAAGGTACGCCAAAACCCTGATATTACGGGGATACAAATTGGGGCTGCACATTATAAGGTATCTGCTTACGCGGATGACCTTTTATTTTCACTTACGAAACCAAGTATATCCCTACCAAACCTTATGAGAGAATTGGATCAATATGGAAACTTCTCCAATTTAAAAATTAACATGTCAAAATCTGAGGCCATGGGAATAGCTATCCCCCCACCACAGACTGAAATTCTGAAGGCTAATTTTAAGTTCAGATGGACCACAATAGCGCTTAAATATTTGGGCACGCTTATTCCACCTAAAATATCCCAAGTATATGCACTAAATTTTACACCTTTACATAATAAAATACGGAACCTACTAGTGAAATGGCATCAGGGCTTCTTTTCCTGGTTTGGTAGGTGCAATATAATCAAAATGTCAATCCTACCTAAACTAGTGTACATGTTTCAAACATTACCGATCTTCATCCCCCAAGAATTTTTTAAACAGATTAACGCAATAATAATCCAGTTTATTTGGGCTAATAAAAAACCCAGGTTACAACGCCGACTCATGACCATGCCAAAACAGCATGGAGGGATGGCGGTACCAGATATCCAGAAGTATTACCAGGCAGTACATATGGGGAGATAATTAGACTGGTGTAGACACGCAGATTTTAAATTGTGGCCAAGGTTGGAGCAACTTCAAAGTAAGATCCCATTAAAACGGGCAGTCTGGTGTTATGCAGACCTTAATCGGACCTTAAGAAAACACCCAATCATAGGCCCTACCCTGCGTACTTGCTCACGAATATGCGCCAATACTAAGCTATCACCTGTTTACTCCCCCTTGTACCCTATTGTGGGGAATCCCCGTTTCCCCCCAGGATTACAGGAGGGACCATTTAAAACATTATTGGAGTCACAATGTTACCAGGCCTCGCACTTCGCACAAACAAGAACTTGGCCCTCATTAACGGTGTTGACCTCATCAAGGGACCGATTTAGTCTTGACTACTGGAGCGGGGCTCAACTTCGACCCTTTTTAAATACTCTTCCCACTCCAGACAAATTTCAACGACCATTGACTCAGCTAGAAAAATTATGTGAAGAGAAAGGCCCATTATCTCATACACTTTCACAAATGTATGTGCTACTGATTACTCCCGTTGAGGTATATATCCCTCCATTTATAACGAAGTGGGAAACGATATTAGATAGGACCTTCTCCCCGGCGCAACAGAAACAAATAATAAATATGGCCCTAAAATCGTCGATATGTACACGAGTTCAGGAAACCAACTTTAAAATTTTGACAAAATGGTACCATACACCTTCAATACTCCATACATATTCCCCCTTGATCCCGGACAAATGCTGGAGATGTTCGGAAGACAAGGGGACATTATTTCATATTTTCTGGTCTTGTCCGAAATTGGAATATTTTTGGAAGGAGGTGTATCGTATTTCTCAGAAATTTACGGATCATATCCTAACTGAGGACCCAGCCCTATTTTTACTACATGTTTCCCATATACCAGAAAAGATATATAATAAATCAATTTTGCGCCACCTTTTTAATGCCGCTAGATCATGTATTGCACGGCAGTGGAGAGACCCAGGTCCTCCCTCTATTGCTTCCTGGCTAACGAGAGTGGAGGATATAAATAAGATGGAGGACCTGGTACTATCGGCTCAAAATAATCACGAGAGATACTCAGAAACTTGGGTTCAATGGAATGAATTTAAACTTTCAGAGGAGGGGAAGGCTCTCTTTGTAAACTAAGGAGATTAAAGATAGGTTGGGATGTTTAGTTGATGCCCTGGTCTTCCCAGAGGGCGGTTATATATTGGTGTTGGCAAATACCTTTCTTCTCCTCTTCCCCCCTTTTTTTTTTTTTTTCTTTTCTTTTTTGTCCTCCTTTTTCTTTTTTCTCTTCCTTCCTTAGATACGACTCGGCTTTTTCTTTTCTACTTTTTTGGCCAAATAGCTGGGGACCAGATATACCCCAAGACAAATAGACATTTGGAAAGGACTATAATATATTTTTCCCCTGTATATCTACACTAAATGGAATAGAAGAGAAATACGAGATATATTTACGCTCGATAGAGAGACGATTGAGTTAATGTTGTGTATGGACCAATTAATTGTTGTATGTATCATGAAAAATATAAATAAATAAATTTAAAAAAAATGCAGATTTTGGGCCTGAAAATTAGATAAAACCCCCCAAACATATATTTTCTGAAAGCAGAGGCCCTGGAGAATAAAATGGTGGTAATTGTTAAGGTGTTCCTCGTACACAAATGTCACCTTCATATCTGTGTTTATTTTCTACTTTCCCCCATTTTCTATGGTGTGATCTTTTCTACAATACCTTGTTATAATAATGTAACACGTTGTGTATTGTATTGTACACAAACTAATAATGACTCCGCCTCCACATTCCAGACAAGTCATTTTACTGACCAATTGGATTTCTTTCTTTGCTATTTCCTGATTTTATGACTGCAATCTTGTTATAAGTAAAACTATAATAAAAAATGTATTGAACGGAAAAAAAGTTGTGTGTGTCGGTACAATAATGAAAATCTTTGGTACCCAAAATTGCTCATAGATGATACTTTAACCACTTCAGCCCTTTCCTGACCAGAGCATTTTTAGCGATTCGGCACTGTGTCGCTTTAACTGACAATTGCGCGGTCGTGCGACGTTGCACCCAAACAAAATCAACGTCCTTTTTTTCCCCACAAATAGAGCTTTCTTTTGGTGGTATTTGATCGCCTCTGCGTTTTTTATTTTTTGCGCTATAAACAAAAAAAGAGCGACAATTTTGAAAAAAAAAAACACAATATTTTTTACTGTTTGCTATAATAAATATCCCCCAAAAATATATAAAAAAATATATTTTTTTCCTTAGTTTAGGTGATACGTATTCTCTATTTTTGGTAAAAATCACAATACGCGTATATTGATTGGTTTGAACAAAAGTTATAGCATCTACAAAATAGGGAATAGATTTATGGCATTTTTATTATTATTATTTTTATTAGTAATGGTGGCGATCAGCAATTTTTATTGGGACTGCGACATTATGGCGGACACATCGGACAATTTTGACACATTTTTTTGAACCATTGGCATTAATACAGCGATCAGTGCGATTAAAAATGCATTGATTACTGTAAAAATGTCACTGGCAGTGAAGGGGTTAACACTAGGGGGTAATAAAGGGGTTAACTGTGTTCCCTGGGAGGTGATTCTAACTGTAGGGGGAGGGACTGACTACAGGAAGTGACAGATTGTGGTTCCTGGCTAATAGGAACACACGATCTGTCACTCCTCTCAGAACAGAACAGGGAAGTGTGTGTTTACATACACTCGTCCTTGTTCTGTGTCTCCTGGTCACGATCGCTCGTGGCCAGCAGTCATCGCGACCCCCACTGTGCAGTGGGCATGCGCGACTGCTATCCGGACCCTGCGAGCAAACGTACAGTTACGTGGTTTCGTGCAGGGGAGCAAACCTGCCGCAGTAAAACTGCAGCGGCTGGTCCGGAAGCGGTTAAATCCTTTACAGGTCATCAATTTAGAGATAACCATAAATAATGGCCCAGAGTGCGGTGGTCAGGAACATGTCATATACAGTCCTGTGTATAGAGTGTAGGGGTCAGGAACATGTCATATACAGTCCTGTGTATAGAGTGCAGTGATCAGGAACGTGTCATATACAGTCCTGTGTATAGAGTGCGGTGGTCAGGAACATGTCATATACAGCCCTGTGTATAGAGTGTAGGGGTCAGGAACATGTCATATACAGCCCTGTGTATAGAGTGCAGTGGTCAGGAACATGTCATATACAATCCTGTGTATAGAGTGCAGGGGTCAGGAACATGTCATATACAGTCCTGTGTATAGAGTGCAGTGGTCTGGAACATGTCATATACAGTCCTGTGTATAGAGTGCAGTGGTCGGGAACATGTCACATACAGTCCTGTGTATAGAGTGCAGTGGTCGGGAACATGTCATATACAGCCCTGTGTATAGAGTGCAGTGGTCAGGAACATGTCATATACATTCCTGTGTATAGAGTGCGGTGGTCAGGAACATGTCATATGCAGCCCTGTGTATAGAGTGCGGTGGTCAGGAACATGTCATATGCAGCCCTGTGTATAGAGTGCGGTGGTCGAGAACATGTCATATACAGTCCTGTGTATAGAGTGCGGTGTTCAGTAACATGTCATATACAGTCCTGTGTATAGAGTTCGGTGGTCAGGAACATGTCATATACAGCCCTGTGTATAGAGTGCGGTGGTCAGGAACATGTCATATACAGCCCTGTGTATAGAGTGCAGTGGTCAGGAACATGTCATATACAGTCCTGTGTACAGAGTGCGGTGGTCAGGAACATGTCATATACAGCCCTGTGTATAGAGTGCAGTGGTCAGGAACATGTCATATACAGCCCTGTGTATAGAGTGCAGTGGTTAGGAACATGTCATATACAGCCCTGTTTATAGAGTGCAGTGGTCAGGAACATGTCATGTCATATCGGCCTCGTAGAGGAGGATGGTCACCCGCTTCCCTCTGCACCCCGCCTGCCTGTGTTTACTCACTATGGCGCTGCAAAACAAAAAGAGAAGAGAAACGGGTTCCATAATGAAACTACAATTGTAATCTGAAAATTACATCAACACATGAAACAAATGTAGAATGAACCCGTAGAATGAAACAATGCAAATGGAATTTTTGGATTAGGCGCATTTTTTCATGTAGCACCAGATTTGCAATTTTTTTTAGTAACTAAATTTATTTTAAGAAAAATGTAAAACGTTTGCTTTTTGGTGCACAATAAAATATAAAAGACAGGATTGTGCCGAGTAAATAGATGCCCAGTCCACCTTTCTAATTACACTCTTGTGTGAACTGTGTATGGTGTACATTTCCTTTCTGGCAAAGCATTAACCCCTTGCGGATGCCGACTCTCCAATAGTAAACATACGGCGGATCCACAAGCTGGTTAAGTCCAGAAACCGGAACACAACAATTTTTCATTTTTTTAAAATATTTAACTCTTTCTCAGGAGCGCGCAATTGTCAGTTAAAGCTGCAGCGCGCTAAATATCAGAATATGGCCTGGTCAGAAAGGGGGCGGAACCTACAGGTGGTCAAGTGGAACTTAAAAGCACTTACTGCTCATCAGTTTAGTGATGAGAACAAATAACGGCCATGGAAACATTCCTCTCACAATGATCGTGGTGATAATATGTAACATGTGTAAACTATGCTTTCATGTGTAGGTTTTTTTTTTTTTATTCACTTAACTTTACTGACATCAAATGTGATAACAATAATATGGGGGTCATTTACTATATGCCGCAACGCTAATTGCCGCAAATTAGCGCTAATTTGAGGCAATTTGCATGAATTAGCGCTAAAACGGTATTCACTATAGCGCTGGTGAGAAAATACCCCCAAAATCGAATTTACTATAGTTCCCTGAAACTAAATATCGCCCAAATCCTTACTCTGCTAAAACCTGGAGAATTGCACATGGAAATAATGTTTAGAACATGATATAATTGCCTAAATAGTACTGAAATATGCAATAGATTATTTAAAGATAATCTGCTTTTAAAATGTGTGAAAAAGTAATTTCTACACTGAAATATCTTTAAGCCTGGGTTCACACTATTGCGAATTCGCAGCGGTGGAAAACACTGCGAATTCGCAGGACATTTCAAAACCCATTGATTTCAATGGGGCATGTTCACATGTGTCCGGTGCATGCGCACTGCGCATTGCAGAAAAACCGCAACCGACTTTGGTGCGGTGCGGGGCGGATCAGGTGCGAATTCAGGCCCATTATCTTCTATGGGCACGCATCTGATTCGCATCTGGCTTGCGTCCTGAACAGAAATTCGCGCCACTCCAACACCTCCCCTTCTTCCTGTTCCTCCCCTGTGTGTTTTGAAATCCGGACTGGAACCAGCATGTCGAAAAGAGGACGAAAAGCATCATCAAAGGCGAAAGAAGCTGTGGATTGTGAGGAGTTGATCAGACTTGTGAGGGAGAAACCCATGATTTATGACACCCGGCATCCTAAATATAAGGACAACGTTGTCAAAAAACGTGCTTGGCAGGAAATTGCCAGAGACCTCTTGCCAGAGTGGAACAGGTGCTCTTCCCAAGTTCAGGCTGACAAATGTAAGTTTTTTTATTACCTTTTACTACCTGTATATGCTGTCCTGTATTTTTTAGATGGTGTACATTAATTTAATTTATTAGATTTTAACAAACAGCATGTGGTCACCCCCAAATCTGTACCAGGCCACATGCTGTAAACATTGTGCACATAACAGCTTTATCTAGGGATGGTAGAGTCCCTAAAAAAATGCATATTCTTATAATCTCTAAGGTTAGTAATATGACATACACCACCAATGTGAGATGAAAAAGTTTTATTTCTCATTGCCAAAATTACATCCAACATTTTTCATACAGCACACTTAGCATTATATTATCATGCATTTACATCAAGAAAACAAATACATATTTATTTTTAGTCAATAGAATTCATCTGCCAAGGCACCTCCCCAGCTGGTGACAAAAAAAAATTCTTAAATTCTTCTCTAATAAGTGTACCAGTAGTGTTGCCCCTAGGAATATTGAAATGTGCTGCCTCCATGTTATGGGTCATGGAATCTTCAAAAAGAAACCCATCTCTTTCACGCACATAGTTGTGCAGGGCACCGGCAGCTTTAATTGCACTGATTGCATGATCAATACTGAGGTTAATAGAAGTATGCAGGAATCTCCACTTATTGCAAAGAATTCCAAATGTACATTCTACTACTCTGCGTGCCCTAGTCAGCCTATAATTGAACACTCTTTTTTCAGTTGTCAGAGAGCGACTTGAATAAGGCCTGAGCATGTTCTGGGAAAGTGCGAAAGCTTCATCCCAGACAAATACATGTGGGAGGAGAGGCTCTGTAGTCCCTGGCAGGGGAGAATTAGTGGGCAAGTCTAGTGTATTGTCACGCAGCATGCGGCCAAATGAGGAATGTGAAAATACACTAGAGTCTGAGCTGCTGCCATAAGAACCTACATCAACATAAATAAATTTATAATTTGCGTTTGCCACTGCCATTAATACCAACGAAAAATATTTTTTAGAATAAAAAAATTGTCTGCCACTAGCTGGAGGCTTGAGGATGCGTACATGTTTGCCATCAATGGCTCCAAGACAGTTGGGGAAGTTGCATCTCTCCCAGAATAGGTCCGCTATCATCAGCCATTCTTCTTGTTTGGGCTTCTTCGTAACAATATCCTTCAGTTCCTCCCATATGACTAGGCAGGTAGCATGAACAATGCCACTAATTTGATTTTCCAACCTTGAATTCATAGTGCAAACTTCCAAAGGAATTTCCTGTTGCTAAGTACCTAAAAAAAAAAAAAAATTTTTTAATTATGTTGTTATATATTTTTCAGTGCACTACTTACAGACAAGATGGCGTAGCATGCGTGATGCTTACAGAAAATATATGCGGCACCTCAAAGAAACAAGGAGTGGCTCGGGGGCAGCGCCTAGGGTACCCTATATGTTTGCCAGGGACTTGGATTTTTTACAACCCATTGTGGAGATGAGGGAGTAAGTTTTCATGTACATCATCATGTAACGCACAATCTGTTAATAATTAATATGCCTAGTTAATTTTTGACATTTTTAAAATATAAAACAGGACAGAATCTAGTTGGGAGGAGCAAGATGTTTTGGAGGAAGAACAAGAACAACAGAGGAGGAAGCACCCATTGATATTCCAGAAGACACAGAGGATTTAGCACTAATCCAAACATCTCCCAGTCTCTGGGAAACTAATCCAGAAGAACAATGTTTAGGGGCAGAGGAGGCTGTCCCTGGGCCATCCTCTGCTCCTGCACAAATTGGTCAGCCTGGCAAAGTGCCACGGAGGCGCCCAGCACTATCCCAACCTGACCTAAGTGAGCGCTTATTAGACATGTTAAAAAACATGACCGCAAAGGTGGATGCATTTTTATGTCCCGATACAATCCTGGCGCTCAGTTTTGTACCACTAATTAAAAAGGTACCCCCAGAGCGGTACTATGAAATGCGGAAAAATATAGAAAAAATTATGCACTCCTTCTCCAAGCCACAGCAGGAACCTGCTTTTAACTACCCAAATGTGCCCCAACCAAGACCTCCCCATCACTACCCAAGATACACGCACTACCCTGAGCAGCAACACCATCCTTACCCTATAATCCACCATCATATCCCTCAAGTTATGACAGGCCAATCTCCAGATATGAAAGGCCACACAGTAACCAGTGATGGGAGTGACGGTCCCTATCCCATCCCCACTTCCTTCAATTAGGGCCGGCGTCAAGAGGTCAAGGGTCCCAAACTCAGGGTATGTATGGGCAAAGTCAACATGGGGAGGCTAGGCCTGCTCCCCACACTGCCAGTGATGACCCAGCTTCAGCAACTCAATACTCCTATGAGGACCCTTTCCAAAAAACATATCAGAATCTGTGATGAGGTCTGTTCACGGTTAAGGACCAACATGACACATTTTGATAAAACAGGGAAGAGGCCTACCTGACAGGCAAGTTTTTTGTTTTTAAGTTATTTCAGAGTTAATTTATGTTTTATACATGGGTAAAGTTTATATTTTTATCATATTTTATGATACGTGAATAAATAATTATTCCTACATTTTTTGTGCCGTCATATTTAAAAAAATACCCAGGTAAAAAAACATAAAAAATACAAAAAACATGGTCAATATAACGCATGACAAATGACATGAGTGATGATAATTACCTTAATGTGATCAATAATCTTTCAGCAGGCTGGATACTTTTTCTGAAGCTCGTGTTCTGACGCTCCAAGCGAGGGGAGATTAAGCCCAGCAATTCGTCAAAACTGAGTAAATAAAAAATTAATTCATAAATACACGTGGGAAAAACATTGGGGCATACTGTAAAAAAAATAGTAAGGTAAGTGGTTAAGGACATTATTTAGGGTAACAAGGCAGGCATCCTTAGTTCCAATATAATTATGGCTAAATAAGTGGCAGGAAAAAATAAATGGCATATGGGTCCTCATTTCAACAAAGAAGAAGCCACTGGCCTTTTAAATTAACAGTAACAATTGTCTGAGACAAAAATGCTAAACAAAGCTGCGTGGCATCACCACCACCCACAAAGCAACTTGTCACTAACAATTTTGGGCCAAGGTATTTGGGGGGTAAAATATCCCCCCAAAAAAAGGGAATATGACCTGGCTTACACCAGGAGGGGGGTGCTAGCTGACGCTCATTTTGTGCCCTTGAGGCTGCATGCTGAAATAATGTACAGTTTGTATTTGGGGGGACGGGGGGACAAGGCTTATTAGTTACAATAATCTTAGAATGACATAATCACACATAGGTTAGACTGGATGGACTTGTGTCTTGCAAATAGAAAACACACTATACATCAATGGCTACAAATTAAGTATGGTTTGGCAGAAACAGTACTCACCTAATTGACGTGCGTGTGAAATTGAAAAATTTTCCTTCATGCCCACGGAGGTGCCCATACAAGATCATGAACTGGCCTCTCTCTTTGCGATTTGCAATGATGGGATGAACCCAGTATCTTCTTCTTCTCCGCATCCTTCTCCTATTCTCTTCTTCAAGCAAGATTGCTGCTGTTGCAGCAACAACTGTTGGCATTATCATTGGCAGAGCAGCACACATCTTGCAAAGAAACACACAAAGCACAGGTACAGACTGCTGGACAACCAGGAAGTGTACACAGACCTACCAGGTTTTTTAAGCAGCCAGACAATCAGCAAAAAAGCTTGCTCAGCACAAAATTAGCAACTCAAATTAGGCAGGAAGGGTTACTAATGAATGCGCAGCGGATTCGCACCTAAAGCGCGTACAATCCGCAGAACAGCCGCCGTTTCACTGCGCAGTCACGCAGGGCCTTCAATTCGCACCGCACTAGTCTGAACCCAGGCTTAAATTTTGTCTGTCTCTTTCCTGCGGAAATATTTTCATCAAAGTACTCGTCCATAGAGTTTGATGATTCAGCACTTTCTTCAGTTGGGGGGTGTTTTGGCTATCCAAGCTGATTTCAATAATGCTTGAAGCTTTCATCAGACCTGCTTGCTGCTCGGGTAAGATTAGTAGCACTAGAGTCGTTTTTACCACTAGGTTACTCTTGGGTCAAAAGAAATCCTTGCTTTGATACTAACGTCCCTTTGTCGGCCCACAAAATGGTAGATCCGGGCCAAATATTGATTATATTTGGGTTCCACTCTTGGTGCTAATCTCTTGATTGCGAGGTTGCCTGGTGAATTGGTCAGGTACGTCAGACCTTTCATCTTTGTCCAATCCCCAGTCTGTTCCTAGGGGGGCTCACAATCACTTGGGTGAATCAGGCCATCAGATTTATTCCTCAGGATGAAGTCTGGCCCTCCTTCCCCTGTTTCAGGACTCCGACTCGTTTGTCAGTTTACGAGCAGAAGCACGACCCGATTTAATTCATGTGGGACCAGTTTTTTGTGTTTCTGGTATGTTTTCCTCCATGTTATGGATGCATATTACCACAGCGTGTTGACCTTATCCATCAACACCAGCAAACATTTCTATCAGGTATCCAGCACTTCAGACCCCTGCAAACTCCTGTCAGTTCGTCCATGTTTGCAGCTCACCCTCTCAAACTTCCCCATACCAAGTGTAGCACCGACACTTTACTAACGTGTGCGCTATGCATGTGTAAACTTCGTTTTCCAGGACTGCAACAGAGTTCTAGGGGTTAATTGTACAGGTTTTTACTTTGGCATCAGTCTGGCTGGGCTGTACTGAAGTTTCGCCTGGTCATAGGTGCATTGAGGCACCTGCGACAGGCTGAGAACCAAGGCTGGTTGTACGTGAGGGGTCCCGGACCCAGGAGTGTCTGCCGTCCCCACAAGCATGGTCACCCTGACCGGCCCGAGAGGCCCTCGTGGTCTGGGGTGGGGATCCGTCCATTCCAGAGCCTCAGAACTGGCTAGTTGAGGCTCAGTAACTGAAGGAGGATTCGAAAGCGTCACGGTGTGCTTTTGGTGTTGGAGGGACACAGCAACTCGTACAAGTGACCAGGGGAGGACTCTTCGGAGAAGGGCCAAGAAGCTGGCTGCTCGGTAAGAGCCTGGGAGCTGAGTTGTATGGACACTAGAGAATCCACACTTCCCACAGTATCACCAAAAAGGCTGAGAGATCCAGGAACTGTGGGAAAGGTTCCTACTTCTCTTCAGTTACAATCTAGTCTGTGGCAGAGACTTTGCTAAGTTTCCGGATCACATGCTGGCTGCTAGATCTATGGTTAGAGGTTTATCCAGCAGTGAAGCACCCAGCTGCGAGTGGCTACTCTCTGGGCTAACTAGAGACATTCAGTGGATGTCAGCAGTTCAAAGTGCCTGAGTTTCATCACCCGTGCCCTCTATTCCCATCTGAGACTGTGTTACTGTTGGATGTTACCCCTGCAAAATAAAAATTCTCAAAAGGACTTTTGTGTGTCAGCTTCTGAAGTTACTGGGTACTAACCCTGGAAACCCCTAGACAACGAAAGACGAGCTACGAGGAGGTAATTGGTAAGCCCAGAAAAGTCAAGGCCGCCCCTAGGGGTTATGGCCGCTACACAAGTATAGACAGACAGGATAGGGGCTCGTGGGTATTCAAAGAGCTACTTGTCTGACGTCTGGTTTTCAAGTGTGGTCAACCTCGGCAATTATTTTGCAAGGCTTCTCTGGGTCAGCCCTTTCTCCCTTTTCCCTATGTATCCTCTCGCTACAAGCAATTCATTCCCATGCCTGTGTTTCTCAGAAAGTTCCAAACAGGGGGGTTCCTTCTTATCATCTATTAATAGGATGCTGGTTTTCTTGCTGTTATAGCTGATACATACCGGATCCATAGACTGAGGCCATCCAGGCGTGTGCTACTCTACTAGATGGATTGTTACCTACCCTTCATCAAGCTTTCTTATCACACCAACTTTTGTGTCTTTTTTGCCCTCTTTCAGGCGTACTGACCAGCTAGGCCAAGGCACAACATAGGCCTTGATAGTTAGGGTATCACATTTCCAAGTGAAGACTCCGACTACAAATTATTATAACAAAGTATTGTAGAAAAGATCACACCATAGAAAATGGGGAAAATAGAAAATAAACCCGGATATGAAGGTGAAATTTGTGTATGAGGAACACCCTAAAAATTACCACCATTTTATTCTCCAGGGCCTCTGCTTTCAGAAAATATATGTTTGGGGGTTTTATCTAATCTTCAAGCCCAAAATCTGCATTTTACCATGTGTGCAAAAATAATACAAAACCAGTTCTGGCAGTGAAAGGGTTAATGTGAGCTAGATGGGCTCACTCTGCTGTGGTCACACTCTAAACATTAGAGCTCCCCTAGCTGCAGCCCGGTAATAGCATTGCAAGGATGTCTATTCATTTATCTGCTACATACTTCCCATCTTTATATAAACGTCTCCTGACATTTAGGGGTCTAGTCATGAATAATTTACATAATAATTCACCCAATGAAAATACATGTACATTCCTTCTGTGTGAATGAAGGGAAAATTAAGTTTAATTGGCTATTTGCTGGTCGAATAATATCCATTGATTTAAAATAGAAAATACTACATTTGCAACTAGCTGGAGATAATTGCTATTATACTTAGCGCCATCTAAAGTCCAAACATAGTATTTCTCATTTTAATTCAATGGTTAGTCTAATAGTGTTGGCTTATTTAAGTTCTATCCTTCAGTGTGTACTGTACTGATAAGTGTATGAGTATGATCTCAGGTATTAGTATGAAGACATGTCTGATGAAGGAGACTAAGAGGTCTATTTTTCAAAAAAAATATTGGACTAATGTGACAATCATTCATCCAGCTGTTACAATTTCTTGGCTGTGATTTAACACAGTGATTTCCTATGATCATCAGCTCCATCTAGTGGCCATAATCGGGTATTTTTCCTGAAATACCTCAATTAGTGCAATACTGCATTATGGTCATTAGGTGGAGTCAAGGAAATCAATGTATGAAATAAAATACGGCCAATATTCATCATGGCTGGGCGAATGCCGATCATAACCGTTCAACTATTTTTTTTTTTAAATAGACCTCTAAGTGTTTGTGAAATTTTACACCACAAAATGTACTCAGCCAATGAGAGGTAATGACTCCATTTTTATTTTTATACTGCTATCAATGGCCAACACGGTACAACACTTCATCCATGTCTTTTGTGATCTCTGATCGCCTTATGAACTGTTTTTTACATGATGAAGATCAGCCATGGAGTATATCTGAGGTGTATATCAGGGTGTGCTTCTTCCCCACATGAGAGCTGTGATGTCCAGCAACATCCATATAGAAGACATTTCCCACACTCGAGGCACTAATACACCTCGAGGGTTGTGTGGGATACCTGATGTACAGGAAGACAGGACTTCAGTGAGGAACATTTCCCTCACTCAGGACAGGAATACGGCTCTTTCCTGTGTGAGATCTCTGATGTCTGTTAAAACTGGAATTGTCTGAAAAACATTTCCCGCACTCAGGACAGGAATACGGCTTCTCCCCCGTGTGAGATCTCTGATGTGTGGTAAGATTGGACTTCACTGAAAAACATTTTCCGCACACAGGACAGGAATACGGCTTCTCCCCCGTGTGAGATCTCTGATGTGTATAAAGACTGGACTTCCGTGAGAAACATTTCCTGCACTCAGGACAGGAATACGGCTTCTCTCCTGTGTGAGATCTCTGATGTTTGTAAAGATTGGACTTCCGTGAGAAACATTTCCCGCACTCAGGACAGGAATGCGGCTTCTCCCCCGTGTGAGATATCTGATGTGTGTAAAGACTGGACTTCACTGAAAAACATTTCCCGCACTCAGAACAGAAATACGGCTTCTCCCCCATGTGAAATCTCTGATGTGTGAAAAGATGGGACTTCACTGCAAAGCATTTCCCACACTCAGGACAGGAATACGGCTTCTCTCCTGTGTGAGATCTTATATGCACATTAAGATCAGATTTAAAACGGAAACACTTCCCGCACTTAGTACAGGAAAGGCTCTTCTCTGTTGGAAGGGCGGCACCGTCCCGCACAGTCTGAGGTTCCTCAGGATAAGAGGAATACGATGGTCCATCTACACTGTGTGGTGCCGGATGGTTATAGGTAGTCGGGTTTTCTCCTGGACTATACTGTGTGATGTCCTCATCTTCTACTTTACAGTCTGGAAACAAAGTGAGACAATCCTCTGAGGTTTTCCTCATCTCCCGTCCATCTACTAAAATAGACATAAAAAGATTATTACTAGACATGAGCTGATTGGTTCCCCTAAACCAGGACTCCGCCCACATCAGGCAGTTTTGTCTCTGAGGATCTTACAATTCCCTCCTCAAGGTAACTAGTAAATGGGTCCTCTGTAGGGCGGCAACTAATGATTATTTTCAGAATTGAATAGATGGATGATTATTGTTTCAATTAATCGATTAATTGGATAAAAACCTGAAAAAAGGTTGGTGTATAATTGAGTTAATATTATTGAATATCTATATACAGCGGTAAATATAAATATCCAGATATATAGTTGGATATTTAATCCACTCTGAGAATAACAGACAGATAGATGTATTATTAGAGGGAGAATCTGCTACATATCAGAATCAGAGATCAACATTATTAAAATGTAAAAAAAGAGGTAAAACGCTGTTTTGCAGATGATCAGACAGGAGTGTAATATAATATGATGGATGACAGACTCCCTTGTCATAGACAGGTAGGTGGGTACAAGCTCCCTGCACCTGATGTCACTTATGCTGGCCGTACACAAACTAATTTTTCTTTCAAAAAAACATTCATCCAATTTTCTAACCATTAGTGGGGACAAATCGACATTCATTTTCCACCACACTGATGGGAAAATTCAAAGGAGCAGAACAGAAAACTTTTCTCCATCGAACAAATTTTCACATCATGTATGTGGTTTTTGCTCAAGTTACGTTCATTTTATAATTGATTGTTAGCAAGTGGAATTTTAGAACTACACTCTTCTATTCATTCAATGTACAAATATTTGTGCAAATATTCTCATCCAAAAATCGATTAGTGTATGGTCAGCATAGAACATTTAGTAGCAGCAGCATGATTTTTGTTTAATCATCTGTTATGATGGGGTTAAAAAAATAGTCGTTTATAGTACAAAAACAGCAGATAATCAATACTATAAGGGATTCATTTGTACTGTGAAATAGTGAAAGTAATATATCTTATATCATATATATATATATATATAAATATACCCAGAAGTAGGATACACAGTGGTTTACAAGTGTTTTGAAAAACGAGCAACTTTTTTTAAATTCTGACTCAGTTTGCGAGTGTTGTCTTGCAAAACAAGCAGAATTGAAGCTAATGGTGTGTGCATTACTGCATTTGGCTAGAGGTGCGGTGGCACCTGTGACATTTAGAATGGTTCGGAGCCATTCGGAAATACTCTGTATCACTCAGAAACACTCGGAAATACTCCGTTCTTGAGCGTTTCCCAGCCTTTCCAAGGCTTTCCGAGTTCAGCCGAGGCTATTTCCGAGGCTCTCTGGTGCTCCCCACCTCTGGCCACATGCGGCATTGCAAGCAATAGAAGTCAATGAGGAATGAATTATCTTCGTTTCCATTGACTTCTATGGGGAAACTGGCTTTGATATGCGAGTGCTTTGGATTACAAGCATTCACCTGAAACGGATTATGCTCGTAATCCAAGGTTCCACTGTATGGGGATTTTACCTGTGAGTCACACATGAAGATATATAGGGGACTTTTATATTAAAGTAATACTGAAAGCTGAGATTAATTTTTCATGGATATAATAATTTCTTTATCATACATCACAGGACACAGAGCACCAAAGTCATTACTATGTGAGTTATAGGCCACCTATAGGTGAATGGACACCTTCGGTATGAATTCAAGCAGGTTATTAAAAGAGTTCCTGCTCAAACTGAAGAGGCACAAAGTTTAGCTGAGCTACCTAGGGCCCTATACTTTGCAGTGGACGCTATCAAGGATTCTATCCATCAGGCGTCTCGTCTTCTGTGGCTAAAGAACTGGTCAGCTGAGTTACCATGCAAAAGGCTCTTGGCTAGGTTTCCCTTTCATGGAGAAAGGTTGTTTGGAAAAGATTTGGATAAATATATCCAAAAGATTTCTGGGGGTAAGAGTACCCTTCTGCCTGTTAAGAAAAAGAACAGACGGCCTTCTTTCAAGAATTCCCCTCCGATGCCTGGGGCAACAGCCTCCAGGCCGTCTTAACGGCCTCCACCGTCGGGGGCAAAGGGTAAGCCTCATAACCAAACACAGGGCCACAAAAAGACCTGGGGTCACAAGTCCACAAAACAGAATCCCAAGGCTTCCTTGTGAAGGGGCGCCCCCGCTCAATTGAGTGGGGGGAAGACTGCAGTGGTTTTCAGAAACTTGGCAAGAGGAGATCCAAGACAAATGGATCCTTCTGTGGTAGCCCTAGGCTACAAACTAGAGTTCCAAGAGTTTCCCTATCCCGTTTTCTAAGCTCAAACATTCCCAACGACCCAGTAAAGAAAAAGTCTTTATTTCTGGCACTAGATTATTGTCTGAGGGAGTAATAATAGAGGTCCTCTCAAAAGAGAGGCACATGGGGTTTTATTCAAATCTCTTTATGGTACCAAAACCAAATGGAGATGTCAGACCCATTCTAGATCTCAGAGATCCGAATCACTTCCTAAACATCTGCTCCTTCCGAATGGAGTCGATCCGGTCAGTTGTTTCCACCCTATGGGGAGGAAAAGTTCTAGCATCCATGGATATCAAAGATGCGTATCTACATGTGCCAATATTTCCCACTCACCAGAAGTTTCTGCGGTTTGCGGTAGAGCAGCGCCACTTTCAGTTTGTAGCCTTGCCTTTTCGGGTTAGCCCAACTGTTCACAAAGGTGTTAGTCCCAGTACTAGCAAGACTAACGGGCCAGGGTATAGCAATAATAGATAGAATACCTAGACGACCTGCTACTGGTAGATCAGTCAAGATCAGGGTTAAACCAGGGGGTGTCCAGAACAGTCAGTTATCTGAGACACCTGAGTTGGATTCTCAATCAATGAGAAATCATCCTTACAGCCAGTAAGAAGGCTGCAGTATTTGGACCTGGTCATAGACACAACCCATGAAAGGGTGTTTTTACCTCAGGCAAAAGTCAATGCTCTGAGAGAGTTGTACCAGGCAGTCAAGGCAAAGAAGGGTCCTTCCATTCGCCTTTGCATGAGATACTAGGGAAGATGGTAACTTCCTTCAAAGCAGTTCCCTATGCCCAGTTTCATTCAAGATTGTTGCTACACAGTAGCCTGTCTGCTTGGAACAAACAAATCCAAGTCTTGGATTATCCAATGACTCTGACTCCAAAGGTACGCCAGTGTCTCAACTGGTGGTTGATAACCAGGAATCTACAGAAGGGGAAATCCTTCATTCCAGTTTCCTGGAAAGTAGTAACAACAGATGCCAGCCTATGGGGCTGTGGAGCAGTTCTAGAAGAGACCACTATTCAAAGGAAGTGGCCAGACTCCAAAAAGACCTTGCCCATCAATATCCTAGAGATTCGGGCAGTATGTTTGGCTCTAATAGCCTGGATGTCCAGATTGCAGAATGCTCCTGTCAGGATACACAGCAGTGGCCTATATCAATCACCAAGGGGGCACCAGAAGCCACGCAGCCCAAAGGGAGGTGGACCAATTTCTGTTCTGGGCAAGAAACATGTTCCTTGCCTATCTGCAGTTTACATTCCAGGAGTGGAAAATTGGCAGGCAGATTTCTTCAGCCGTCAACAGCTGTTGCCGGGAGAATGGTCTCCACATCCCGATGTCTTTTTGGCCATATGCCAAAGATGGGGTATGCCAGATGTAGATCTATTGGCGTCCAGGTTCAACAGGAAGTTGGACAACTTTGTGGCGAGAACAAGGGATCCACTTGCACTAGGAATAGATGCGTTAGTGACCCTGTGGGACCAGTTTTCACAGATTTATGCATTCCCTCCAGTTCCGCTATTACCATGGCTGCACCACAGGCTCAGAGAAGAAGGGAAGCCGATAATCTTAGTAGACCTGGCATGGCCCAGAAGACCCTGGTATGCAGGGATTGTGAGAATGGCAGTAGGAGAGTCATCTCATCTGGACCTGCTGTTGCAGGGACCGGTATTCTATCCTGCCTTACAAATGCTAAATTTAACAGTGTGGCTATTCAAGCCCACATTCTGAAAAATTGGGGGCTTTCAGGTTCAGTAGTAACCACCCTGGTTAATGCCAGAAAGCCGGAATCCAGGACCATTTATTACAGGGTCTGGAAGGCCTATGTCTCCTGGTGTGAAACCAAGGGTTGGCATCATCGAAAGTATGTCATAGAAAGAATTTTGGCCTTTCTACAAATTAGGAGTATAAATGAAGCTGGTCTTGTGTACAATCAAGGGTCAGATTTTGGCCTTGGCAGTGTTTTTACAAAGGCTGTTTGCTTCGCATTCTTTAGTCCGGGCATTCATACAAGTGGTAACTCGGATAACTCCGGCAGTTAGGTCTCCCTTGTGCCCATGGGATTTGAATCTGGTTTTGTCAGTGTTGCAAAGACAACCCTTTGAACCTATACGGAATATTCCTTTGATCCTTTTGACAAGGAAATTGGTATTCCTAGTTGCGGTAACCTCTGCAAAAAGAGTATCAGATTTGGCTTTCTCCTGTAAAGAGCCATACTTTATCATTCACAAGGATAAAGTGATACTGAGTCTGCAACCAACTTTTTTTTACAAAAGATAGTGTCTGGCATTCATTTGAATAAAGATGTTTCCTTACCTTCCTTTTTTCCAGAACCTCGTTCTGCAGAAGAAAAATTATTACATTTTCTTGATGTAGTGAGAGCAAATAAAGCCTGAAAGTATGAAAGCGACAGCTCAGATACGGAAAACTGATGTTTTGTTTCTGTTGCCGGAAGGCCCCAGAAAGGGTCAGGCAGCATCGAAATCTACTGTTGCTAAGTAGATTTGTTAGGTGATTAGTCAAGCTTATGACCTGAAAAGAAAGGTTCCTCCCTTTCATATTAAGGCGCACTCTACCAGGGTAGTCAGTGCTTCATGGGCAGTGCATCACCAAGCCTCTATGGCTCAGATTTGCAAGGCTGCTACTTGGTCGTCAGTACATACATTCACAAAATTCTATCAAATGAATGTAAGATGGCAGGAGGGCACCGCCTTCGGGTAGCAGTCTGCTGTGGGCAGCAGTATAGGTCCTCGCACCTGGCGGCGGCTGTTTGCTTTGGGTCTCCCTCCCCTCAGGTGGCATTGCTTTGGGACATCCCACATAGTAATGACTATGGTGCTCTGTGTCTCGTGATGTACGATAAATAAAATAGGATTTTTATAACAGCTTCCCTGTAAAATCCTTTTCTTTGAGTACATCACGGGGCACAAAGGTCCCCGCCCCTCTTATTGGGATAAGTATATATTGCTTTTCTACAAAAACTGAGATCATTAAAATTCCTAAAAAAAATACAAAAAAACATTTGGAATTTTTTTTTAACTCGCCTCTAAATGCCTGTTGCTAGGGGGTCCCTCGTAGTCTGCCTCTTTCAGTGCCTGGGCTGGTGACATCACTTCCCCTCGGTGCAGGAAGGGCTCAGCTCTGCCCCCTCCCTCCTGTCAGTCACCTGGGACACGTGACAGGTCCCAGATGACTGTGTGGCCAATCACGGCTAGCGGCGCTGCCCGCGCATGCGCAGTGGGTGCCCGGCTGTGAAGCCACAGCCGGTTGCCCACAGTTAGAATGCCGGCGCCACCGAGCAGACGGGGGGACGAGCGGGGCTTCGTTACCTTGCATCGCTGGACCCTGGAACAGGTAAGTGTCCGATACTTAAAAGTCAGCAGCTGCAGTATTTGTAGCTGCTGACTTTAAATTTTTTTATGGAAACTACTCTTTAAAGTCATTGTAAATGTTGGATTTCGTTTTTACACAAACTTGTCATACTTACCTTTAGGGATGCACAGAAATTTCAGCGGGCGAAAAAAAAACTGCTGAAAATTGTGTTTTTAGCACATTGCTGAGCACATGACTGAGGACATAATACAAGAGATGGTTAGAGACTGGGGACATGATACAAGATATGACTAGAGACTGAGGACATGATACAAGATATGGTTAGAGACTGAGGACATGATACAAGAGATGGTCAGAGACTGAGGACATGATACAAGAGATGGTTAGAGACTGAGGACATGATACAGGAGATGATCAGAGACTGAGGACATGATACAAGAGATGGTCAGAGACTGAGGACATGATACAAGAGATGGTCAGAGACTGGGGGCATGATACAAGAGATGGTCAGAGACTGAGGACATGATACAAGAGATGGTCAGAGACTGAGGACATGATACAAGAAATGGTCAGAGACTGAGGACATTATACAAGAGATGGTCAGAGACTGAGGACATTATACAAGAGATGGTCAGAGACTGGGGGCATGATACAAGAGATCGTCAGAGACTGAGGACATGATACAAGAGATGTTTAGAGACTGAGGACATGATACAAGAGATGGTCAGAGACTGGGGACATGATACAAGAGATGGTTAGAGACTGGGGACATGATACAAGATATGGTTGGAGACTGGGGACATGATACAAGAGATGGTCAGAGACTGGGGACATGATACAAGAGATGGTCAGAGACTGGGGACATGATACAAGAGATGGTCAGAGACTGGGGACATGATACAAGAGATGGTAAGAGACTGGGGACATGATACAAGAGATGGTCAGAGACTGGGGACATGATACAAAAGATGGTCAGAGACTGGGGACATGATACAAAAGATGGTCAGAGACTGAAGACATGATACAAGAGATGGTCAGATACTAAGGACATGATACAAGAGATGGTCAGAGACTGCAGACATGATACAAGAGATGGTCAGACTGCAGACATGATACAAGAGATGGACAGAGACTGCAGACATGATACAAGAGATGGTTAGAGACTGGGGACATGATACAAGAGATGTTAGAGACTGGGGACATGATACAAGAGATGGTCCGAAACTGAGTACATGATACAAGAGATTGGGGACACGATACAAGAGATGGTTATATATAAATGGTGGTTGTATATAACAATTTAAATATTTAAAAAAAAATGTCATTTTCGATATCGGTTTTTGGCCTAGTGCATCCTTCATTTTCAGATTCAGCACCAAAATTTCCATTCAGTACACTTCCCTTCTGGATCCCCCGGGACGTCTGGCTTCTCCTGCCTTCATAGTTCCCCTATAGGGACCCGCAAAATATAGTATAGAGTTCCCCTATAGGAATCAGCAAAGTATAGTATAGAGTTCCCCTATAGGAAGCCACAAAGTATAGTATAGAGTTCCCATATAGGAAGGTACAAAGTATAGTATAGAGTTCTCCTATTGGAAGCCGCAACGTATAGCATAGAGTTCCCCTATAGGAAGGTACAAAGTATAGTATAGAGTTCCCCTATAGGAAGCTACAAAGTATAATATAGAGTTCTCCTATAGGAAGCCACAAAGTAGAGGGGCGTGGCGACCAAGCTCCAAGATGGACGCCTGAGCTAGGAGCTATGGAAATGGTGCTGACCAAATTTGTTTTCATAGGTCCAATCCTGGCAGCAATTTCGGCTCTGTACTCATACAATCAGCACAAGTGCATACATCGAGATTCCTATCCAAGACATTCAATTTCTAATGGTACTCATCAGGGCTGCCCTCTTTCCCCCACAATATTTAATCTTATGATAGAACCCTTAGCTGAAACCATCAGATCACATACTAATATCACAGGGTTTACCTTTGGTTCCAGTAAACATGTCATAAACTTGTTCGCAGATGATGAGATCTTATTACTGACGCACCCACAAACATCCCTCCCACAGGCCCACAAAACCTTAACGGACTTTGGAGACATATCTTACTACAAAGTCAACTTCACCAAATCCATGATACTGGATGTAGGAGTCTCCCAATCTACTAAAAGCTTACTACAAGACACTCAGCATACTCGTGGAGTACAAAGGGTATTTGTCTCTAGGTATAACCTTAACCAATACAACCTCATCCTTAGTAGAAGCCAACCTTAAAGAGCTGTGCCCATCAAAAAAAATTCTTTTAAAGTCAGCAGTAAGGATGAGCTCCGGCGTGTTCGCAAACGGCATGTGCAGAGCCCGCCAGGATGTCGGCACGGCGCTGCGCTAATCACAGGCAGTGAGACATCTCCCAATCTCTGCAGCGGCGCATCGGGAAAATGTCTCACTGCCTGTGATTAGCGCTCTGCAGTGCCAACTTCCTGGCGGGCTCTGCACGTGCCGTTTGCGAACACGCCGGAGCTCATCCTTAGTCAGCAGCTACAAATACTGCAGCTGCTGACTTTTAAGAATCGGACACTTACCTGCCCCAGGGTCCAGCGATGCAGAGGAACGAAGCCCCCCCTCATTCCCCGCTCCGCTCACGGTGCCAGCATCCTTACTGTGGGCACCCGGCTGTGAAGCACCCACTGCGCATGCGCGAGCGGCGCCGCACACCGTGATACGCCGCACAGTCATCTGGGACCTGTCACGTGACTGACTGCCGAGGGGAAGTGACGTTTCTAGCCCGGGCTGAGGAAGAGGCAGATTTCGTGGGACAACCTAGCAACATGGAGAAATAGGTAAGTGACATTTTTTTGTTATCCAATTATTTTTTATTGTCAGATTTAATGTAAAAATTCACAATGTTGTCATTTTGGGGGAAACACCACTTTAAACTGTTCATAGTCAAACTAGAACAACAACTCACAACCATCTCCAAAACAGAATTATCCTGGTTGGGCAAGATAGCGGCATTTAAAATTTCTATCCTTCCACAGATTCTCTGCCACTCCCCATACCACCTAAATCCCTCCGCACTATGTCCAAAACCATATGGAAATTTACCCGGGGAGGTAAAAAATCTAGATGCTCACGCAACAACCTTATCCCACACAAAAAGGTAGGGGGTGTAGGATTTGCAGACATTCAAGAATATCTATGGGCAATAAGACTAGACCAGCTTAAACATTGGTTTCATGACAATAACTGCTCACTATGGGTAGAAATAGAAAGCTCATCACTCCCGATAAGCAACCCTCTCACATTCCTAATAAGTGACATATGGGAACCATAGGAAACAGGGGGCCTATCACCATCCATTCAGATTTCCTTACAGGCTTGGAGATTCCTCCAAAAACTCTGTGACAGCGACACACATGACTTAGTATATGACCTCCCAATAGACCTCTTGGGGGCAAAGATTCCTATGCTCTAAACCACAAATCTTCAAGCATGAGGCATAAAACACATACAAGACCTTTTTAAGGGAATAACACCCAAATCTGCAGAACAAATTATGGCCGCACATTAATTACCCAATAATTTGCTGCTCTCCTGTGTATGCATTTCCCATTTTCTAAGGGCACATCCCATACCCAAATTCAAAATATCATCTACAGCATGGTGCTTCTACACAAAAACGCCTCAGTCTGCTAAAGGTATATCATTATTCTATAACCTCATTCAAAACAAACATACTTTTAGTAAAACAGCAACCATTAGGAAGTGGGAAAAAGAGCTGGGCATTAAGTTCTCAGATGAAAAATGGAAACACGCTCTCAAGGAAATACAAAAAACCTCCCATTGTGCGAATCATTGGGAAATGACGCTTAAAATCACCAACAGATGGCACTATACCCCATATAGACTTGCCACCTTTTTCTCAGACACATCTCCCATGTGTTGGAGAAATTGTGGACAAATAGGTAATCTGTTACACACATTATGGGAATGCCCGAGCATAACCAGCCTCTGGAACAAAACTTTTAAACTAATCTCGTCATCCACAGGGATTTTAGTAACACCAAACCCTGCATTAGCAATCCTTCACACTGGGATAGAGAGATTTCCACCAGAATACAGATCAGTCACCACACACATATTACTGGCAACCCGTACCCTTATCCTTCGGAGTTGGAAAAACACCTTGGCCATCAACACATATGAGGTGATTACACTAGTCAACAGAAATCACACCTTTCCCCTATAGGAAGGTACTAAGTATAGTATAGCGTTCTCTTATAGGAAGGAACAAAGTATAGTATAGAGTTCCCCTATAGGAAGCCGCAAAGTATAATACAGAGTTCCCCTATAGGAAGCCACAACGTATAGTATAGTATAGAGTTCCCCTATAGGAAGCTACAAAGTATAGTATAGAGTTCTCCTATAGGAAGCCACAAAGTATAGTATAGAGTTCCCCTATAGGAAGGTACAAAGTATAGGATAGAGATCCCCTATAGGAAGATAAAAAAAACGTAGGCCTTTAGAATCACTTGAATAAAGCAATCAGCGCAAACCAAAAAAATAAAAATAACAAAAAATAGTGCAGCTGAACACAAAAAAGGTGAATCACAAATCCTTCATAATACAATATATAACATAAAAAATAGTGCAGCGCATCTGAAAAACATATATACACCAAAAACACAAAATTTGTAAAATGTGGTGACAAAAGTTCTTATCCGAAAGATACGGATTAAAATGATGTGGATGATCACCCCAGTGACTGTGGATGATAACTTGAATAAATCATAAAGTGAATAAAATCCTCCACCATGAATTAATAGGTACTCTTACCAAATGTGCTATGCACATAAGCGTGGACCCAATCAGGGAGAAAGCAGGAAAATTCCGTTCCAAATTAGATGCAATCTGTGTGGTGACTCATCAGTGGGTGATGTTCCATGTGCAGGCAACGATCAGTAACCAAAGCAAAACCACGAAATCCAAACAGAAAAAAGTTCCCCAAGATAAAAAATAAAAGGGGAAACACTCTAGGTGTAGACTGGTATATACCGGTTTATTTAAAATAAAATAAAAAGTAACAATATTCAAAATAATGCCAAAGATAAATTCTCAAGCATGATGGATGTGAATGTCCACAAAGCATGTACTGATCCCAATAGATGACTCCTATGAGAATAGCAGATACATGCAAGATAAAAAGTAGCAATGCTAGTGAGAGATACAGCGAGACTGCGGTATATCTCGCTGTGAGCTTGTGTGAGATGCGAGTGACAGATCAGCTCCTCCCTGGTACGTACGTTACGTCCTATTGGACTTCGTCAGCGGTGGCGAAGTCCAATAGGACGTAACGTACGTACTTGCGTCTCACACAAGCTCACAGCGAGATACACCGCAGTCTCGCTGTATCTCTCACTAGCATTGCTACTTTTTATCTTGCATGTATCTGCTATTCTCATAGGAGTCATCTATTGGGATCAGTACATGCTTTGTGGACATTCACATCCATCATGCTTGAGAATTTATCTTTGGCATTATTTTGAATATTGTTACTTTTTATTTTATTTTAAATAAACCGGTATATACCAGTCTACACTTAGAGTGTTTCCCCTTTTATTTTTTATCTTGGGGAGCTTTTTTGTGTTTGGATTTCATGGTTTTGCTTTGGTTGCTGATCGTTGCCTGCACATGGAACATCACCCACTGATGAGTCACCACACAGATTGCATCTAATTTGGAAAGGAATTTTCCTGCTTTCTCCCTGATTGGGTCCACGCTTATGTGCATAGCACATTTGGTAAGAGTACCTTTTCATTTATGGTGGAGGATTTTATTCACTTTATGATTTATTCAAGTTATCATCCACAGTCACTGGGGTGATCATCCACATCATTTTAATCCGTATCTTCCGGATAAGAACTTTTGTCACCACATTTTACAAATTTTGTGTTTTTGGTGTATATATGTTTTTCAGATGCGCTGCACTATTTTTTATGTTATACTTTAGAATCACTTGCTTCCTTCTCTTGCCCAGGACTACATGTCCCATGAGGCATTCAAGTTCTCAGGCATTTACTGCCATATATGGATGGTGTACAGAGCTGTATTTTCTGATGTGTAAATAAATAATGCATTCTGTATGCAGGCCAATTAATCGACTGACCAACAAATCGAGTATTAAAAAAGTTGACAACTATTTTCATAATCGATTAGTTGTTTCAGCCCTACATCTCTGAATCTCCTACCAGTTCATTTCTTTATTCATGGACCTTAGTCAGAGAGTGAGGAAACAACAAGAACTGACTTTTATAGGCGTTATAGTGATGAGAGATTATAGGACGAGTGTCCCCACCCCCTCTATCACTCATTGCCATCTTCCCAACACAAGAAGTCCTGCACTTCCTTATTTAGTCCATGATTTAGTCATGAATAACAGTGGGTCTGAGCCCCACCAGATGTCAGAGAGTGAGGATGGGGGAGAACAACCAAGATGAAGACTGGACTGATCCTGAAGACCACCATCATTGGGTTATTGACTCTTCCCTCATTATCACTTTCTGTTTAAGATTGCAAAGCTTGAGGATGTTATCACATTATCAACATGTAAAAGTCTGTGCTCCAATCAAATCATCAGATATAAAATGTCCAGCTGGCAGAAAATAGGTGTAAAATAAGTCAGGGGTCAGGAGTATGTAATGTACAAGATAAATTATACAGTGTAAGGTCAGGACTCATAATATTGGTGTTCAGTAATCGGTGGAATATTAAATGTTTACATGAGACAAGTTGCAGAGGTCCCACACTGCTGCCTCCCATCTCCTGAGACTGCACTCAGTGACTTGGGTCTGAGACTATACAGACATATCCCTTCACCCGGCACAGCCAGCAAACAACAGAGCAAGTAATCCTGGGAGAATTGTTCTGTCAGACATCTTGCCATACCCGGTTATGGGGCAGAAGACCAAAAACACATACCCCAGGTGCCTAGATCTAGTAACATATATGGTGAAAATTACCATTTTTCTGCCAGCTGAACCCCAGAATCTCCATAAATCCAGTCTAGATACACAAATTGTTTCTGCAGCACAGAGAAGGAAGATTATCTAAGAGAAATACAGGAATGCAGGAAGGGGAACACAGCTCAGGAAAGTGACCAGGGGATTACAGGCTGATATCACCCAGTCCCAGCCCTACTCTGGACCAATAAGTGAGCAGTATGGGTGGAGCAATGTATTTAGTGATAAAGACCCACCTGTGCTGATCTCTGTAGGAGTGTCCCCCTCTATAAATGTCTCCGTCATTCCATCCTCCTCCATAGACTGCTGATCATCCCTCACATACCTTTCTTCTTCTTCTGATTTAACCTCAAATTCTATATTGATTTGATCTCCACTCTAAATCAAGAAAAGGAGAGAGAATATCATCTGTAAGATATAAGCTTTATTATTGTGACATCACATCAAAAATATACACATTGGTGTTGATTTACTAAAGGCAAATCCACTATGCACTACAAGTGCACATGGAAGTTACTGTAGATGTGAGGGGAAAAAAAAAATCTGAAATGTGGGGAAGCTCTGCTGATTTCTATTATACAATCATATGCAAGCAAAAATGCTGCTTTTTTATTTTCCTTCTATGTTCCCCTCAGATCTACAGCGACTGCACAGTGGATTTGCCTTTAGTAAATAAACCCCCCTGTCTCCTCAAGTCCATGTTCTAGATGATCCATCCCACCAACCTTGTAACAGTAAGGGATGGTGTGATCTTCCTGTGTGGAATCCCGGGAATACAGAGGATGGGGACATCTCTCTGGTGGGTTCCTGGTATTAGGTGGCTCCATCATATACTTGTGTCCTTCTGAAAACTCCACCATCACTTCATCCTCCTCTTTAACTTCATAATTATCATCCCTGAGGTTTCCACTCTGAATAAATAATAAAACATTAATTGTAACAATCATGCTGTGTATCAATCAGAACTACCAATAATTGTTAATCATCTACCTGATGATGGTGGGGGATGGTGTGATCTTCCTGTTTGAAATTCCAGGAATACAGAGTGCGAGGACCTCTCTCTGGTGGGTTTCTGTAGCTGGATGACTCCACCATGGTGTCCTGGTAAAGATCTTTGCATTCCTTTAGAAACGCTGACTCCTCCATCACCCAATCCTCATCATCCTCCTCTTTTATCTCTTCTTTAAATTCAACTTTAGAATCTCTCAGGTTTCCACTCTGAATATATTATAAAAATGACATCAATTGTAACAATGCAGATAATGTACAGATCCTAATGATACTATCAGTTATTGTTCCTCATCTACCTGATGATGGTGGGGGATGGTGTGACCTTCCTGTGTGGAATCCCGGGAATACAGAGGACGGGGACATCTCTCTGGTGGGTTCCCATTACTGGATCCATCTGTAGGAAACACACACACTGACTGAATACATTTTTTCCATGTGTTTATCAGATGATGGGGGATCTAGGTGGAGTCTCCGTACTGCTCTCTCCTTTACAATAAAGTCTCCTCTTACCCGGTGATGTGAGGGGCGGCTGATTGTCCATCATGACGTCCTTGTAGAGATCCTTGTGTCCTTCTAAATACTCCCACTCCTCCATGGAGAAATAGACAGTGACATCCTGACACCTTATAGGAACCTGACACACACAATGATACAGTCACCATTCAAACACATCCCTTGTCTGTTACTGGATAATGTCCCAGAATTCCCAGCACCGCTCACCTCTCCTGTCAGCAGCTCCATCATCTTTTTGGTGACTTTGCAAATCTTCTGCATGTTGTGTCTCTCAAATTTTAGGGAGTCACATGGAGGCAATGTGATGGTCATATAATCACCGGACTTCACAAGAGGAAACCTCTGTATTGGAGAACGAATAGGAATATCATGTTAGAATCCTCCTCACCTCTACAGTCAGGTCTGTGTTTTATTAATAGAGATAAGAGTGATGTCATGTGACCTCCCAGAATCCTCCTCACCTCTCCGGTCAGCAGGTAGATGATCTCCAGGGTGAGGTTTAGTATCTTCTCAGTCATGTGACTCCGGTCCTCCTCCATCCTCATTGGTGCCGTCATTTGATCTATATAGGTAGATGGATAACTTTGGGAAATGAAAGTAAGTATTATTTGGTTGGTATTGGTCACATAATAATAGGATATGGGTGTGGGGGGATTGCTGTACATTTAAGAACTACTGCCTTTATGCCCCTCTAAAAATGTCCCTGTCTATTTTGTTTCTGCAAAATATTTCTTGATAAGTGAGATGGTGAGGTGAAGGCTCTTCGCTTGCTGGCAGGAGTTCTTTAAGAAGGTCATAAAAGTAAGTGCAGGTGGGGTGGGAGGACCATCAGAGACCCCTATGAGCCCTAAAGCCACCTCTTACCTGAGAGCCTTGAAGCCTGACTACCCTCTTAGAGGCCCCCGCAGCCCTTCAGCCCCACTAACCTCTCAGAGTTGTTCAGCCCTATTACTTCCTAAGAGACCCACAAAGTCCTTCAGCTACACTTCCTCCTCAGGGGTCCTAGAGTATTTCACAGTTGACTTGCAGAGTCCTTTAGTCCCATTAGCTCCTCAGAGACCCTAATTTACTCAGAACCAGTGGCAGAACTACCATGGTCACAAAGGCCACACCTGCCACGGGCCCTGTCATTCTGCCACCATGGGGAGGGCACCAAGACAGCAGGAAAGAGTGCTGGGTTTAGTGGAGACTTCCCCGATGATCGCCAAGCAGGATTGCTGAGAACAGGGTGTGAAGTACATTCAGCCTTTTCAGAGCCCCCTTGCTGTCCCTGATCTGCCCCCAAACGCAGGCACAGCACCCTCCAACATCAACAACAGCTTGAAGTTCTACATACCTCGCTGGGCACTGCAGGAAGCGATCGGTGGAGGTGAGCCCTGTGTGTGTGATCGGAAGAGGTGAGCCCTGTGTATACGATCAGAGGAGGTTAAACTAACAGGTCGCAAAGGTTGTACTTGCAATAGGGCTCTGCTGTTTCACTATCATGGGGGGGCAAAGAGAGCAGGAAAGGGTCCCACTGCAGACGTAAAGGGCAACAGAATCAGTGGAAGGGGCCCTAGGACCAGTGGAGCCCTTCATGGTTTCTTGCACCAGGGCACTGAAGGTTCTAGTTATGCCTCTGCTCAGAACCCTCAGTATTTTCCTCCCTCTGACACCAATGATGGATCATATTCTTCATGGCAGGCTGTGGAAAGTTTTCTTCCTCCTGACCAGCAATGTAAGGGTCTCTATGCTCCATACTCCTGACCCCTGCACTCCATCATTGTGTTGGCTGAGTATTGTAATGATTGCCCATTGGCTGCCTGTGTAGTGTAATAATTGCCCTTTGTAGGCCGTGTATGATCAGGATGGTCATTGTAGTGTCTATTTATTGTCAGTGCTGTTTGTTTAGAGGACCATATTACTAGAATGTATCTCCAAAATTAAAAGAATGTTCCGGCCCCATAAATAGGTGAATGTTCTGACCCTGAAGGGGTCAATCTACAAATAAATGTTGGGGCAGCGCTTGCACTATGGACAAAATATCTGAATCCACAACATGATAGTTCCAATAAAACTTTCTGATAACAAAGTGTCAGACAACTCCTGGGGTAACCTGGCAGCACTTACAACCCCGGCTGTAGATAATAGGTGTGCTGGACTCTGTAGTCCCACAGAGTTCATGGTGCCTGTGAAGCAATAGATGCTTCTATAGCAGTAAATAGGGAATACCAACATAAGGAGCAGAAGAGCCAATCCACTGCCAGAGTACTCCGGCAGATGGCGGGCCGGATTCCCCTTACATGTAAACAGAGAGGGCGCCTCTCCTAACCTGGGGACATCCGATGTGTTTGGATTGGAAAACACCAATCATTGTCCAGGAGGTCGATTGGCAAATGAAGAGGTTAAAATGCGCTCCTACCCCCACCTAGATTCCTTAACCATTTATAGCCCAGAATTACATCTTCTATATCATGATATATCACTAAATTCATACAAAACTTTATTTGTAATCATAAATAACTGGTAGAATTATATAAAAATGCAAAAAAAAAACAGATGAATCAAAAGCAAAGAGCTCAATATCAATATTCAGTCCAGCCGGAACAATTGTATTCAGCTGAAAAATCAATTTTCATTCCAATCTGGACATCTTTTTCATAAAATTGTTCCCTCCCCCACTCCAGGTTCACCATCTCATCACCTCAAAATCCAGACCCTTGCAGTGTCTCTGGAGGGGGCGCTGATCATTCCCGTGTAAAATCTTACAGAAATCTTCCCTAATCCCAACCTTTAATTATCATTTCATTCCCCCCACATACAATGTCTGGAACCGACATTTACTGACATCAATAACTCCCCTCGTGGTACAGACTAAGGATGAGCTCCGACGTGTTCGCACAGTCCACGTGCAGAGCCCGCCAGGAAGTCGGCACTGCGCTAATCACAGGCAGTGAGACATTGTCCCGATGTGTGGATGCAGAGATCAGGAAATGTCTCACTGCCTCTGATTAGCGCAGTGCCGACTTCCTGGCAAGCTCTGCACGTGGGCTGTGCGAACACGTCGGAGCTCATCCTTAATACAGACCATAAATTCCCTCATTGTAACATACAGGGTTATTCTACATTTCCACACTATATATGTGTGTATCATCATCTGCTGGAGATAAAAGACGTCACAGTGACTATGGAGGAAGAGGACGGACATGACGGGGGGGTGGTTACTGGGTGTAAATAGCAAATAAGATCTTATTACCTCCTCTGCTGCCACTTCCAGCAATGTCTTCTCTCTACTTCCTCCCGACTCACCTCTCACCTGAAACTTCCTGTCTTTACCTGACATCACTTCCTGTCTTCCATTGAGACTTCCTGTCTGGATATGAGTGAGATCACCACCTTGTGAAGTTTAGAGGAACTGCAGCCCCAAGAAATATCTCATATTAACCATTCCTTTAACCACCTCAATATTGGACACTTTCAACCCCCTTTCATACAACACTGTATCCATATAACAGTTTTATCATTTTTTTTCCCACAAATAGAGCTTTCTTTTGGTGGTATTTAATCACCGCTGGGTTGTTTATTTTTTGAGCTACAAATTAAAAAATTCTGAACATTTTTCTTAGTTTCTGTTATACATTTTTTTTTTTATAAATTTGATTGAAATTTGCAAATTACAAAAGACAGAGGTGACAAGACACCTCAACAGACAGAGGGTAGCAGATAGCAGATACAAGGAATGAGAATATATTTGAAAACCACAACTGATTGAGGCAACAACCGATAGGAAAGTAGGGTATCAAACGTTGCTAAGATCAAGGAGACGTGGATGGGTGAGAGGACAGAGGAAGGGTGATAGACCTCACAAAAAGCAGTGCATCTCCTGACCCTAAGATAAGGCTAGTGGTTGGAGTGAATAATATAGCTAGATCTAGACATTTTCGTTCGAATTTCAGGTATTTTCGTTATCGTTTTAACAAACGATAACGAAAGTGCAGAATCCGAAAAACGAAAGATCCGACATAAATAAATGCTTTATTTTCGTTTTCGTTGCGACAACAGTTCGATATAGATAGGAGATTCGACATGACGATGACAATAACAATCTGTGTCTATCGAGCCTGTGTTTGAATGTGCCTAGTCTTAACTCTATTAGTCCAAGATTATTCTACATAGAATAGATTTGACATAGAGAGAAATTATTCGACATAGAGAGAAAAGATTCGACAAAGAGAGAAAAGATTCAACATAGAGAGAAAAGATTCGACATAGAGAGAAAAGATTTGACATAGAAAAGATTCGACATAGAGAGAAAAGATTCGACATAGAAAAGATTCGACATAGAGAGAAAAGATTCAACATAGAGAGAAAAGATTTGACATAGAGAGAAAAGATTGCTGCTGGAATTGGGTGGGAGAAGTAAAATAAAAATAGTTATGATGATGAATGTTATTGGCTGATTGTAACCAAAGAGGAGGAGCAGTAAAATAACTAGAACTAAGTACACACGTACAGCCAACTTACTTTCACTTACAACTGCTAGCAGAGAGAGACACACACACTGAATCATTTCAGAAGACAGTCAATCTTAGCTGGTCCGTTTGTCAGAGAACCTGAATTATTTAGCAAATAAGCATAAGCACAGCAGCAGAACAATAGTGAAGCAAGCTACAGTTCAACTTAACTTTTTCATAATAATCTGCTGCTATTGTGTTGTGAACTTGATAGTGATACTAGTGTTGCTAGTGTTTTGATAGCCTCAGAGGCTGCCAGTGTTGTGGGGGGGGGGGGAATTATTATTATAGATTCTATATTATACATTGAGATTCTATATAGATTCTATATACCCTATCTTGTTACCTGTCTGATCACTATCACCAGTCCATTTTCTGTTTGAACTATATACATTCAACATGAACGACAAAGATTCGACAAAGCAGCAAAAAACATACAAACGTTGAATCTTTGGCTTATGGTATCTGTCGAAAGTTTTAAGACGATTCGACGGAGCAGCTAAACTATACGGCATCGTACAGTTTAGCTGCTCCGTCGAATCTTCTTTGAACATTCGACAGACACCATAAGCCTTCAATGACAGATTTGTCCTTAATTATTTTGGATTTTCGGACTAATGCAATTTTTAACGAAAAACAAAATAAATAAAGACGAATTTCGGGAGTAACTAAATAAATTAATTTTTTGGACGAAAACGAAATTCCAAAACAAAATATTTCAGTGTGCACATGTCTAGCTATATCTAGCTACTAGAACTCTCAGAACGTTGCAGGAGTTGATCTTGATCATAACAAAATGAAGTGAGTAAAGCCAGCACTTCTGAGTCTGAGAAGGTGGAATCGATAAATACTTGCCATCTGGAAGTAAAACTTATTGCACATTTCCAGGTCAAGCTTTTCACACTAGAACAAGGTTTTTAATTCCTTTTTTTGAGAATGGCCCTTCGTGCCACTAGCAGGCAAATTGCAAAACCAGTGTCAGTGAGCGATTCTCTGCTGTGATGATGGTGGCTTGTGTGTATGAGAGCTATCATACCCAAAAAGGAATAAAAAGGGGTCATTCGTGATATGCCGTTGGGTGACTCCGTAGATAAAGGTAATCACCTGGTTCCAAAAGTTTGAGAGAGGTGGGAAGAGCCAAAAACGGTGTGTGCTAGGTATGGCCTCGCTTGGCCGCAGTGTGGACAAATGGTGAATTTGGGGTTGGATTTTTGATTTGAGGAATAGAACAAAGGCTCTATGGATGAGTTTAAGCTGAGTCTTTTGCCAGACTTCATCGGGTATTAAAGGAGAAGTTATATCGCACCCGCTTAGCTATTTATTTATTTATTTATTAAAAATGCTTAACCTACGCAGTCTTACCCAAAGGCCTTTATGTGCAAAAACAAAAGGGACATTGACATTAAAAGATCTTAAGAGAACCAACAAGCCAGCATAGCAAGATACAGTGTCAGCATAGACATGGAATGGGAGATTGTGACGGCGAACAGGGTTGCCACCTTTTCTTCAAGCCAAACCCGAACACTTTAGAGGCGCACAGCATTTTTCTTTTGTAGAATAAACTATACATACTGTATATTTTGTGATGAAATAAACTTTATAAACACTATTTCTGCATTGGAAGACTACCTGTGTATAAAAAATATTATTACCTATAAGAAAGCAAATATATTACATGTAATGAGTAAAAAGTAGAGATTTAGTAAGTAGGGTTGAGCGAACCTGAACTGTAAAGTTCGGGTTCGTACCGGACTTTTGGCTTTTTGGGTCCCAGGCCCGAACAATTGACTGTATGTTCAGGTTTGGGTCCGGTGTAATGGCGCATTTTAGAAAGCTGCAGGGCAGCCAATCAACATTCGTTTAACTGGTGTGCCCTTAGAAGCCATCACAGCCATGCCTACTAATGGCATGGCTGTGATTGGCCAGTGCAGCATGTGACCCAGCCTCTATATAAGCTAGAGGCAAAAAGCACAGCATGTCACTCTGCTTTAGACACTGTAGGGAAAGGTTCCTGGCTGCTGTTGCTATGAGGGAGAGAATTACATGTTAGGAGTCCTGATTCTGAAATCTATTCTAATTAGTCAGCGATCTAAACATTTTTGCAGTGTTTTTTGCATATCTGGAGGTGTGAGATACTCAATTTATATATTTTTCTTCTATTGTGCTATTCAAATAAATTTTTTTTAGGGCAAAAACATTTTTTTTGAATAGCATTTTCTGCATTTCTGTAGGTGTGAGATACACCGTTTACATACTGTGGGTGTATTCTGCTATTGCAAAAACACCCATTTAGGGCAAGATCCTAAATTTGGAAAATATGAGAATGTCAAAGAAGGGACGTGGCCCCGGTCGTGGTGCTGTTGGTGGAGCTCCTGTTGCAGGGAGAGGACGTGGTCGATCTGTGCCAGCTACACGCACAAGTGAAACACCTTCCTCAGGTGTGAGTAGGCGATAGAGCCTGCAGCCGTATTTGGTCGCGCCTAATGAGGCTGTACGAATGTTGAGGCCAGGACAAGTACAGGCGATAGTAGATTGGGTTGCTGACAGTGCCTCCGGTTCCTTCACATTGTCTCCCACCCAGTCTCCTGTTGAAAGTTCATAGTTGGCACCTGCAGCCGATGTCCATCGGTCTTTCACCTCACCCCCTTGCAAATCAGCCAAGCAGTCTGAGCCCCAAATCATGCAGCAGTCTCTTCTGCTTTTTGATGACTCTGTTAGCAGGGTTTCCCAGGGCCATCCACCTAGTCCTGCCCCAGAAGTGGAAGAGATTGTGTGCACCGATGCCCAACCACTTATGTTTCCTGATGAGTACATGGGAGGACCATCGCAGCACATCTCGAATGATGACGAAACACAGGTGCCAACTGCTGCCCCACATGGAATCAACGTCATGCAGGTGACCAGTGTAGTTCGGAGGAAGAGGTGGTGGTCGCACAGAGCCACCAGCACAGAAGAGGGAGCAGGGTGCAAAAGCGGAGCGTCCGTCCCCTAGACAGTACGTCTGCTACTGCCCAACGCAGCAAGGGACCAAGCACACCAAAGCCAGGTCCAAGGAGTTTCCTAGCATGGCTGCTCTTCAGACAATGTGCTGATGACAAGACACGAGTGGTTTGCACGCTGTGCAATCAGAGCCTGAAGCGAGGCATAAACATTCTCAACCTGAGCACAACCTGCATGACCAGGCATCTAAGTGCAAAGCATGAGCTGCAGTGGAGTAGACACCTCAAAAACCACAAAAGGTCTCTGGCTCCTCCTGCTTCCTCTTCTGCTGCAGTCTCGGCCTCTTCATCCACCTCTGTAATGACAGTGGCACCTGCCAACCCGCAAACAGAGGATCTGCCAGCAACACTACCACCTAGGTCACCAACCATCTCCACAATGTCCAATGGAAGCATTCAGCTCTCTATCTCCCAAACACTGGAGCGGAAGAGGAAGTACCCCCCTAACCACCCGCGATCCCTGGCCCTGAATGCCAGCATTTTAAAATTCCTCGCCTTTGAAATGCTGTCATTCCATCTGGTGGAGACGCAGAGTTCTAAAATCCTGATGGCATTGGCTGTCCCACAGTACGTCGTGCCCAGCCGCCACTACTTTTTCAGGCGAGCCACCCCTTTCCTGCAAGTGGGGGACAAAATCAGATGTGTACTGCGCAACGCCATCTGTGGCAAGGTCCACCTAACTACGGATGCGTGGACCAGTAAGCACGGCCAGGGACGTTATATCTCCCTAACAGCACACTGGGTAAATGCAGTAGTGTCTGGGCCTGAGGCGGATAGCAGTTAGCAGTCATGTCCTTCCACCACTGAGGATTGCAGGGTGCTTCAGTTTGCCTCCTGTTGCTAACTCCTCCTACTCCGCTTCCTCATCCTCTACCGCCTCCTCATCCGGTCAGCGTAACACCTTCACCACCAACTTCAGCACAGCCAGGGGTAAACGACAGCAGGCAGTTTTAAAACTTTCTTGTTTGGGGGAAAAACCCCACACCGCGCAGGAGTTGTGGAGGGACACAGAACAACAGACCGATGAGTGGTTGGTGGCAGTGAGCCTCAAGCCCGGCCTGGTGGTGTGAGATAATGGGCGAAATCTCGCAGCAGCTCTGGGCCTAGCCGGTTTGACGCACATCCTTTGCCTGGCGCATGTGCCGAACTTGGTGGTCCAGAGTTTCCTTAAAAATGACCCCGATATGCTAGAGCTGCTGCAGAAAGTGCGGGCCGTCTGTGCGCACTTTCGGCATTCTCTCCCTGCTGCTGCTCGCCTGCAGCGTAACTTCGGCCTTTCCGCTCACGCCTCATATGTGACGTGCCCACAAGGTGGAACTCCACCTTGCACATGCTGGCCAGACTGTGCGAGCAGCCGCAGGCGATAGTGGAGTTTCAGCTGCAGCACGCATGTGTGAGTCACCATCAATAACTGTGCTTCAATGCGAGACCTGTGTGCCTTGTTGCGCTGTTTCGAGTACTCCACCAACATGGCCAGTGCCGATGACGCCCTTCTCAGCATTACTATCCCAGTTCTATGCCTTCTTGAAAAAACACTTCGGGCGATGATGGTAGAGGATGTGGCACAGGAGGAGGAGGAACCGGGATCATTTCCAAGGCTTTCAGGGCAGTCATTCACAAGTGGCTACGAGGGTGGGTTCCTGCACCAACAAACGCTAGGTACACAATTGTCCGGCAGCAAGGACACAGTTCTGGAGGATGACGAGGTGGAGGATGAGGAGGAGATGGAGGAGGAGGAACCATGTTCAAAGCAGGGTGGCACCCAGACCAGCTCATGTCCATCACTGGTGCATGGCTGAGGGAATACAGAGGACACAGACGATACACCTCCCACAGAGGACAGCTTTTCGTTGCCTCTGGGCAGCCTGGCACACATGAGCGATTACATGCTGCAGTGTCTCTGCAACGACCGCTGAGTTGCCCACATTCTAACTGGTGCTGATTACTGGGTGGCCACCCTGCTGGATCCTCGTTACAAGGACAATGTACCATCCTTAATTACCTCACTGGAGCGTGATCGTAAGATGCGCGAGTACAAGCGCACGTTGGTAAACACGCTGCTGGTGGCATTCCCACCTGACAGCGGGGTACAATGGAAGCACAAGGAGAAGGCAGAGGAAGAGTTCGCCAACGCAGCCGGGGGGCACTGCCAGCACCTCAGAAGGCAGGGTTAGCATGGCTGAAATGTGGAAAAGCTTTGTCAGCATGCCACAACAACCAGCACCACCAGCTGAGATGGAACGTCTTAGCAGGAGGCAGCATTTCACCAACATGGTGGAGCAGTATGTGTGCACACGCCTATATGTACTGAATGACGGGTCTGCCCCCTTCAACTTCTGGGTCTCCAAATTGGGCACATGGCCTGAGCTTGCCCTTTACGCCTTGGAGGTGCTGGCCTGCCCTGCAGCCAGTGTATTGTCTGAACGTGTATTTAGCACAGCAGGGGGTGTTATCACAGACAAGCGCAGCCGCCTGTCCAGAGCCAATGTGGACAAGCTCACGTTCATTAAAATGAACCAGGCATGGATCCCACAGGACTTGTCCGTACCTTGTGCAGAATAGACATGTATACCAGTGTTCTGACAAAAACTGTCGGGCCATCGGATAATGTCCAGCCCGTACTGCGCAGGTGCAGCGCTTGCGCAGTACGAAGGACAAGGAGACTCACAAAATCTCCGAAGATGAACGGCGCCTGCGCCGTGAGTGCAGGTTCAAGCCCCACCATCCAAGTGGACATACGGTAGCACATAGTAACAGGGCCCCTTACGCGCTCGCCACGCTTCAGGCACAGCCTCGCTTCGCTCGGCTTGAACCTCAAATGGTGTGGCTTGAACCTGGACTCACCGCGCAGGCGCTATTCGTCTTCGGAGATTTTCGAAATCCCCTTGTCCTAGGTACACTATCCGAAGGGGGACAGAATTCGACACATCACCGGCCTTACCTAGCCATTGTTGTATATTTGAACCAGTGTTGGCTACCTCGTCCTCCTCCACCGCCGCTTCCACCTACACAGCCACATCCACCGCCACCTCAACCTCCTACTCCATATGGACCTCGTCCTCCTAGGTCAAGATTATAATTTAAATTTTTTTTATTTCAAAGTATTTTATTTTCCCACTAGCTTATCCATTAAATTGAATATTTTTTTCCAGATAGGGCGTATTCAGAGGGCATTCCCACCATATGTGTGGCATCGTGCCGTTGAGTTTCTGAGGTTCTTAATGACTTCCTGTACCTCTTCTGCTGAGAATATTATTATTTTTTTATGTTATTTTAAGTTATTTCCCTATCCACATTTGTTTGCAGAGCACTTGCCATGCTCTTGACAACATTTTGTTGCCATTTGCAGCCCCCTAGCCCTTTCCATTACTTTTTTTAGAGCCATTTTAGTCCTCAAAAGTTCGGGTCCCCATTGACTTCAATGGGGTTCGGGGTAAAGTTTGGTCGAACCGGTCGAACCCGAACATCCAGGTGTCTGCTCAACTCAAACTGTGTTGTTTTCTATTTAAAATGCCTAAAACCGCAGTTTGGTTTTGGGTTTGATTATACCAAATTATGGTTTCAGTACCAGTCTGGCTGGATTACACTGTGTTCTACTTGGCCACAGGTGTCACTGTCACTTCTGGCAAGTGTGACAATGCAGTTTGGCTAGGCGCATTGAGTGCCAATCTCTCTCGGAACCAGCCTGTAGTATATTATATCTAATATATATATGTGTATGCATGTATATGTAGATATATATATGTATATATATATATATATATATGTGTTGTATATATACATGTTTATGTATGTGTTGTATGTAGTATATTATATCTAGTATATATATATGTATACATATATGTATTATGTATATGCATGTTTATATATATGTAGTGTTTTTTATGTAGTTCGTATAGGCATTCTATTTAGGCATTCTAAGACAAATTCATTATGCAAGAATATAGATTGGGGATTCAAGTCTATTATACACCTCAAAAGGGTGTCCAGGTGTCATCTCTTAATCTAATCAGTAGTCGCACACATCAAAGACAATGTTATCTGTTACCCTTTGATGTGTAAATCTTATGCAAGTTGTGTGTGTGAGGAATAGCCTTTTAAACTAGTATTTACTGATGGTAATTAGAATTGAGGGGGGTATTCATGGTAAACATTTGGTTGACCCCCCCCCCCCAGTGTCAGATCAGTATATGAGAAGACAGGCAGGTTGTCAGCTAGTCTCGAGAGAAAGACGGGTCTAGGAGAAGATATTCCTTGTCATGTACTCGGTTGGATTTTGTCATCTGTAAGAATGTTCTGTTTTGGAAGTCAATAAAATCTCTCTCTGGGAGAATCGGGTTTTGCTGCGGAGACAATACTTTTAATAACTATATACCATCTATGAGGAAGGAACGACGATTATATATTAGATCACTACATTGGTGCCGTTCAAGCGACCAGAAGAGCATTTTCAGAAGTTGTAACAGAAGTCGTGGTGATAACAATCCGTGAGTTGGACAGAAGTCTGATGGAGACCCAAGACCTGTGCTGTGACTCTAACGTCTGGTTGTGACATAAGAGAGTCTGATCTACAAAATCAAACAAGTTTGGAACCCCAGAATTATTCTCTGGAGACTGGAAACGAAGAAAAGGACTGTATCGTGTACCAGAAGACCTGAGCTGGAAGCTGAAGGAGTAATTAATGCGGTGAGTAAAATATTTCTCTCTTTTTAAATTATTAATAATATAGTAAAAATGCTTACTCAGTGTGAAGCTAGTGTCAGTTCTGATAAAGTTAACAGATGGGTGTTAAAATGTATTAAGCGTCATGGCGGGCCTTATGAAGTGCCAGAAAAATATAAGCAGACATGGACTATGATGAATGAATTTTTAGAAAAAACTGTTTTTGATAGCAAAATTTCAGAAAGTAAAAGAAAAGGTTGTATTGTACAGGGCTTGTTATCTTGCTGTTTAACAATGGAAAGTTCGTTGAAGGATAAGGTTGAGGAAATTACCCAGTTACAGAGTGCAGTTGATAATAGCAACAAGGTTTGTCAGAGGTTACAAAACCAATCAGAATCTGAGACTGTAAATTTAAAATTGCATGCAGTCACCATTGGGGAAGCTCTGCTTGAGAAGTCTAAACGTTGTAATGAATTATCAGAGGAAAATGAGAGATTGAAATTAAGAATTATGGAATTAGAGAAGAGATCTCAGGAATGCAGATATGCATCGAATCGTGGATTCAGCAATCTGCAGCAAAATGCAAATACAAACATTCTATCAAATGAAACAGAACCTCATATTAAATCTGATAATTCATTGCCAGCCGCACCCACTGTGACCACCACAGTTTATAACAATAATAATAATGCAGGTGAAGTTCAGCTTGTAATGAAGCCTTTGAAACCAAAAGAATTAGATGCAATTCTTAAAGAAATAGGAATGATTCCCTGCCATGATTTAAACAGATTTTTAAAATGGTTTTGTGACTTGCAGAATGTCAGAGATATGTACAATCTCAACCCATCTGATTTAGACAGAGTTATGCAACATTCTATAGGAAATAGTCTTTGGGTGAGAATTAAGCAGATCTGTACTCAGCCAATGAGGACAAGGGACATATTGATGGAATTATTATGTGTTTTGTATGGTGTACGTTCTGATGTTACTGTTCATGGGAAGATCAAACAAATGAAAAGCGAATCTCCCTACGAACTGTCAGAAAGGGTAAAATCTATTATGGAAATATTGGTCAGTAATAATCTTGCATTTGAGCATGGTGGCTTGTTACATATGAGTATATTTCTACATGCTTTAAATGAAGAGATCAGACAAAATATTTTACTAGTTACCCCAAATCCTCATGATTTAAAAGACGTATTGTTGAAAGCAGACAATTTATGGAGAAAGTCAAATGAGCAAGCTGTCAAGATTGATTTAGCCACATTGTTTAGGACAAATACTGAACATAAAGATCAAAAGATAATGTCTTATGATAACAATCAAAGAGGAGACACCAGGTCAAATATAGGTGATATTAATATGAAAAGCAGAGCTGACCAAAATCATAATAAAAAGGTATCTAAGGCTTGGATACCATTTTCTCAGTTAAAACAGAAATATGACCACTTGAAGATTGAGTACGATAAAATGAAAATGGAACATAACACATTGCTGGGACAGCTAAACAGATTACATTATCCAGATCTGTTTTTGAATACAAGTGACATTTCTCTAGCAGTGGGGGTGGTTTAGTTTCAACCTGGGGATGTGTAAATAGTCCTTTGTTTTAACTTCAAAGAATGTTTAAGGATCTTGCTAATTAGTTTTGTTGGAGAGTTTTTTTGTCTTTCAGATATATTGAAAATACGGCATCCGCATAGCATGTGAACTGCAAGCTGAAATTTCTGGCTAGTGGGGGAGAAACACTGAATAAACAATATCATGGACTCTCTCAATATTCATCAAGCAATTTACTTTTTTTTTTTGACTTTTTGACTTGGACAATGGACTTTTCCCTATATTTTATTTTTTTTTTTTCACCCTTTCCCATTTTTATTCATCAAGCCCTATTTTTTATTTTTATTTTTCACCCTTTTCCATTTTTATTTTTATTTTTTTTTTTATTTTATTATGTTTTTTTTTCTTGAACTTTATCTTAAAACCAGAGCGAAACATTTAAACCTAAAATAATTTTCGTGTTACATAACATGTTGCATATTACATATTGCATATTGATCAATATATTTGACATCTAAGGTGAGATGCTGCACAATGGCTTGGCATAGCATATTTTAATTAAGTCTAAAGCTATATTATCTAATGACTGTTTCATGGGGATATTTTAGAGGCTGGTGAAGAGAGATGTAACCAGTTTCAACTTTATATTTCATATGAGCCATTGTGAAGCATCCAATACCTCAAGTCGGTAATGCTATGTTTGTTGCTCGATTTATGGGTCAGTTCTAGTAGTTAGAACGACCCAAGTGGGGGTATATGTAGTATATTATATCTAATATATATATATGTGTATACATATATATATATATATATGTGTTTATATATATACAGTATGTATATATGTATACATATATGTATTATGTATATGCATGTTTATATATATGTAGTGTTTTTTATGTAGTTCGTATAGGCATTCTATTTAGGCATTCTAAGACAAATTCATTATGCAAGAATATAGATTGGGGATTCAAGTCTATTCTACACCTCAAAAGGGTGTCCAGGTGTCATCTCTTAATCTAATCAGTAGTCGCACACATCAAAGACAATGTTATCTGTTACCCTTTGATGTGTAAATCTTATGCAAGTTGTGTGTGTGAGGGATAGCCTTTTAAACCTAGTATTTACTGATGGTAATTAGAATTGAGGGGGGTATTCATGGTAAACATTTGGTTGACCCCCCCCCCCCCAGTGTCAGATCAGTATATGAGAAGACAGGCAGGTTGTCAGCTAGTCGAGAGAAAGACGGGTCTAGGAGAAGAAATTCCTTGTCATGTACTCGGTTGGATTTTGTCATCTGTAATAATGTTCTGTTTTGGAAGTCTAGGAGAAGATATTCTTTGTCATGTACTACACAGCCCAGTGGGAGTATTGTCTTGCTGTGAATTCCGGGAGAGGGTACTTAAGGTCTGTAAGAATGTTCTGTTTTGGAAGTCAATAAAATCTCTCTCTGGGAGGATTCCAAGGTGGTCCGGTGCCGTCTCGTCTGTGGAGAGGCCCAGCAACTGAGGAAGCAACCAGGGGAGGACTCTTCGGAGACAATACTTTTAATAACTATATTCCATCTACACTCGTACGGTATCGCCTGACTGGCTGCAAGACACTGGTACCGTATGAGAGCTCTCTAAATTTGTCTACATCCTTCAGTTACAACCAAGTCTGTGGCAGAGACTTTATTCACAAGTTCTACAACCAAGTCTGTGGCAGAGACTTCATTCACAAGTTCTACAACCAAGTCTGTGGCAGAGACTTTTCTTTATTTCAACACTCAATTGGCTGCTAGGCCTAGTGAAAGAAGGTTTATCCGATAGCTGTGAAAATCCAGTTGTGAATGGATATTCTCTGGATTCTATAGTGGGAAACATTCAGTTTTGAGCAGTTCCAAGAGTACCTGGACTTTCTGACTAAACCCTCTATCCTTTACTGAGAGACTGTGTTTGTCTACCCCTTTTGCTAATAAAAATCCCAAAGTGGATCCAGTGTCAGTTTCTGCAGTTCTTTGGGCCATCTACCTCGGGAAACCCCTAGACGCATACGAGGTCAAGAAGGTAACGATAAGCGCAAATCAAACCAGCAGCTCCTTCGGGGGTTAGTGCAACATACAATTTTTTTTTCATCACCTTAAATATCATCCTTGTGTGACCCTCCCCCGCCTCTCTCCATCAGCTTTGGGGTCTCATTACCTGAGTGATGGAGAAAAACTGAGGGAGAAGAGAAACATTGGAATACTAGTCAGTACCAGTTTGCAAAAGAGTATTTGCTTTGGAAGAATAAATTACTTATAACTTTGGGTGTCCTACGTGTGTGGATGTTGTTGCATTAAATAAAACAATTAGAATAGTTTTTACATTTTAGATAGGGATGCCGCAAGACTGTCGTTAATTTCGGAGGAGACCTCGAGACTGTCTATAATTTTGGAGGGTGCCTTGACAAAAAAATGGATGAGAGACACTGACATAGAGTACAAAAAGTCCCCAATGTCATGATTTTTGGTGACAGGTTCCCTTTAATGAGACATCTAAAAGACCCCCCGTTGTCTCCCCTGTGCTGCACTGAATGTAATTCAGATCACACTGCATTATATTCTTTCCCAGCTTTGATAGTCGGGAAAACTGTCACCGGGGACATGGAAGTGATGTCATACACGTCACTTCCGGGTCAGGAAGAAGAAGGGGAGGAGAGCGGATGTGTGTCCTCTCTCCTCCCTCCCCTCTACCCATCATCACCCGCTATGCTGGTCCCGGGTCCACAGATGGGTAATAGGAGCCTGGGATACATAGCAGGTGTGTGTCGAGTGGGGGCACTTTACCAGGGGGTGTGGAAACATTCGCTCAGCCACCCGAATGCTTCCATCAGACAAGTAAACCTGCTCCTTGCTTGCCCACAGCAGGGCTAAATGTTAAAAAAAAGTTCATAAGGAGATCAGAGATCACCAAAGACATGGATGAAGTGTTATACCGTGTTGGCCATTGATAGCAGGAGAAAAATAAAAATGAAGTCATTACCTTTCATTGGCCGAGTACATTTTGCATACCTAACAACATTTTGAGATGGAAATGAGGGACACCTACTAACAAACTTATGTAGGCATAGGACATGCCCCCTGCCACACCCCCTTAAAGCAGAATTAACCCCAAAAAAAGGTTAATTACTGTAAATCCACAAACATAGAGGAACTATTAAGTCCTGTCCCTTACTATTTTTGTGTTCTTGGGATGTGGTGACAAAATACCTGGTTCTGTGGATAGTAATATCTTTTTCTAATTAAATCCACAAGGGCTTTTTTTTACCACTACTATTTCTTTATATTGGCTTTTAAAATGTACAAATGCAGCAATTTAGAAATTGGATGAAAGGTTTAGCACTGGGAAACACTTTTTGAGAAATAAAAAGTGCATTTTTTTACACAACTATATAGATCAGACCAAAAAGAGGGACAAATAAGGAGGAAATAGGCACATTGCTCCAAATCTGGAACAGTGCCTCGAAATCAGGGACAGTTGGGAGCTATGCATTTTGTGGTGTAACCGTTCACAAACATTTAGAGGTCTATTAACCGCTTCCCGACCGCCTAACGCCGATATACGTCGGCAAAATGGCACGGGCAGGCAGAATCACGTACCTGTACGTGATCGTGCATGTGCCTGCCTGTGGGTGCGG
>CM053028.1:562054067-562162044 GCA_028564925.1 Lithobates sylvaticus | reverse complement strand
CCCATCCTAAATATATTCGACTATTTCCATGCATCTGCTGCATCCCTATTGACATTGACTGCACTGCCTGCACAGGCATGTACAGAACACCATGCATCCCCACACGGTACCCGCCCATCACACTGGGCATAGACACATATGTTCCATGTGAATGAGACATAATTGTCATGTGGGCCAGATAGCAGCAAAGAGGAGATGTCTGGGATCTAAAATAGAAGTATGGGAATTATATTTTAGAATCATACTTACCTGGGTGGATTCTGCATCTGTCCCCCGCCGGCTCTAAGGCTGAGAACCGAGTAATCAAACACTGATGATTGCTCGGTTCTCACAGCTCCCTAAGTTGGGAGCTGTCAGTATCTGGCTCTCTGCTGGCTCAGGGTCTCGGCAGGTTGCCAAGAGGCTGAGCTTGATCCCGGTCCAGGCATGTGAGTGGATTCCAACTATATGGTTGTGATCTTTCCCCAGCCTGGACCGATTCTGTGACATCACCTGACACAAGACTATGTCTGGGTGACTTTAATTAAAGTCAGAATGAGAAAGGTAAAATGAGAATTAAAGTCACCCAGACATAATCTACCCTGATGAAGCAATACACATGGTTCATTCCGAAACATGTTGGGCTATACGCAAGAAATCCCTAATGACTATCCATAGCCCATCTCTGGCAGCACAGGGCATACTTGCCTTTTGTTGGGGTTGACCAATATGTTTCGATGTACCACATTTTTTCTAGTTTTGTACTGTGTGTTTTACATTATTTGCCTTGTTGGCGGCTATGTCTATATATAAACAAGTTTTTATGTTTTGTATTAATAAAAGTGGCATTATATTGCCTTTTACTATAAAATTATCTTTAAGACCATTTCTGCCTAAAAAGTCCAAGGGAGCTGCTCCAATCCTGCACTACGGTGTAAGTGTACAAACCTTTTGTCTCCTCTGCACCCTGCTCCCCGAATCCATGTCCTTTCCCAACCCCACTTTTCAAGTCCAGGGCCTTCTCTACAGTCTACACCCCGAGTCCACGGCCTTCTGTGTACCCCCCTTCACTCCAGCACCTCCTCTGCACCCCCAGTTCAGGGCCCCCTCTGTAACCCTATCCTCCCCAGTCCAGGGCCTCTTCTGCATCCCCCCTCAGCCCAGGGCCTTCACTGCACCCCACCCCAGCTCAGGGCCATCCTCTACACCCCTCCCCCCAGCCCAGGGCCTCCTCCACACACCTCCAGTCCAAGGCCTCCTCTGCACCCCCGTTCAGTCCAGGGCCTTCTTTGAAGCCTCCCCTTCTCTGGGATGCACACAGAAAATACATAGGATGTCCCTAGGAGGGAGACCTGCCTGTCCATTACACTTGATCAGGCAGCAGTGACACCCTGAGAGCAGCGGTTCCCAGTGCAGGTGGGGGCTGAACCCCTGGCGACACCCCCTAGATGCGTAGACCTAGGCACCTGGAGTATAGGCCTTGGGTCTTCTGCCCCATATTAAAGTTCTAACAGCATCTCTGACAGAACAATCCCCCCAGGGTTACTTGTTCTGTTGTCTGCTGGCTGTGCCGGGTGGAGGGATATGTCTGTATAGTCTCAGACCCAAGTCACTGAGTGCAGTCTCAGGAGATGGGAGGCAGCGGTGTGGGTAAACAAGTAATTGTTTAAGCTTCCACTGGTTACAGAATACCAATATTATGAGTCCTGACCCTTACACTGTATAATTTATATTGTACATTACATACTCCTGACCCCTGCAATGCCAACTGAAGGGAGGGAGACACAACAAAAGTAGGGCAATAAGAGACTAGAGGACTAATACTGCAGCCTGCAGCACACTGCGCCTAAAGGCAATATCCACATGACCTTTTACATCTATTTGATAGAATCTGGTAAATGTATAGACTGAAGACCTAGTTGCGGCCTTACAGATTTGAGCCATCTAGGCCTGGGGATGCACTGCCCAGGAAGCACTAACAGCCCTAGAGGAGTGCATCTTGATTTGAGAGGGTGGAATCCACCTCTTTAAACCATAAGCTTGAACTTGTCTAATCTATTTAGAATAGTAGATTTCGATGCTGCCTGTTGTCTTGGACATGGCCATCACGGTGCTGACAACACTGCCCAGAGCACTCAGGGACGCCTACGGAGGATCCCAAGTCATGCCCGAGCATGCGGCGCGCATCAGCGCACATTGGCGCATGCCGGCGCGCATTGGCAATTACAGGTTCCCATCGGCGCGCATTGGTGCATATAGGTTTCCATCGGCGCACATTGGCGCATACAGGTTGACCTTGATTCCTTGATCTGATCTACTCGTTGTGACCCGGCCCGCCTTGACCTTGCTACCTGATCTCCTAGACCGACCCTTGGCTTGTTCCTGGACTCTGTTTCTGCTTCCTGACCTCCTGGCTTGACCTATGGCTTGTACCTGGACCCTGCTTGTGTTTGACCTCGGCTCGCCCCTGTGTATTTCCTGGACTGATCTGCCTGTGTATGACCCCTGGCCTGGCTCCTGGTTTCTCCATTTATCTGAATACAGCAAGTTCTGCTCCGCCTGCTCCGGCCATTCCTCAGCAGCCGAGCCCATCGAACTGCAAGCAAGCACCCGGCCATCCGTGCTTCTTTGGGCACTGCGCTCCTGTTCCCAACTTCAGGAACTCACTGCACTTAGGCGCAAGGGGAGCCCTATTAGCAACTCGATCTCCATACCCGCACCTGACACCTGTCCTCTTTTAGGACCTTCAGGCAACACAAAACAAAAAACATCCATTTTCCGAATCTGAGCAATCGCCTTTAAGTAGACTTTGCCTGCTCTCGCCACATTAAAAAAATGTAGTGATTTTTCTTCCAAAGAAGAGGGTTCTGGAAATAAGACGGTAGAAAAATATCCTGGTTTAGATAAAAACCTGATACTACAATTGGTAAAAAGGAGTATGAGGACGCAATACTACCTTATCTTTGTGAACAATAAAAATATGGCTCTTTACAAGAAAGAGCAGCCAATACTGATACCCTTCTTGCAGCAGATATTGCTACCAAAAAAATAGTTTCCTTGTCAAAAAAGGACCGAGGGACTATGTCGTATTGGCCCAAAAAAAGTCTGTTTTGTAATGCCGACAAAACAAAATTCAAGTCCCAAAGGTTAAGGGGTTACTTAACCGGAGATTAAGCCATGTTACCCCCTGAATAAAGTTATGGACCAAAGAATGCGAAGCAAGTGGTCGTTAAAAAAAATACCGATAAGGCCGAGACCTGTCCTTAGAAAGCACTCAAGGCCAGCTTTATTTCTCACCCCATCTGCAGAAAAGTCAAGGACTCTACCTAGACTTATTTCCTGGGGTGCAGCTCCTGGTTTCACACCAGGAGACATATTTTTCCCAGAGTCCATAAGCTATAACCACGGAGGCCGGCTCTGCATTAACCAAGGTAGAAAACGACCAAACCTGACAGCCCACGCTTCAGAGTGTGGACCTCAATAGTCAAACCGTTAAATTTAGCGTTTGTAAACTAGGGTGGAACTTCGGACCTTGCGAGAGAAGGTCTGGCCGTGAAGGTAGGGTCCATGGGTTCCCTACTGCCATCTCTACGATCTCTGCATACCAAAATTTCCTGGACCCTGCTGGGGGTCACAAGAATCAACAACTTCCTTTCCTGCTTGATCCTGTGAAGAAGTTGTGGATGCAGGCAGAATAGGGAATGCATAAATCAGTAAGTAGGGATGGGCCCGGTGCTCGATGCGAACCCATGTTCGCATCGAGCACCGGGCGTTCGCTTGCTCGGCGAGCCCAGAACTATTTTGGCCGCGCCCAACACATTCGTGTGATGCGAGCGGCCCCGCAATGCATTGCGGCCGGCGCGGCCGGCGCAGTGCATTGCTGGCTGATGATTGGCCAAGCATGCACTGTGACCCCGCATGCTTGGCCAATCACAGCGCCGGAAACTCGGAGAGCCATAATTGGCTACAGGCAGGACGCCTGTAGCCAATTACAGCTCAGGGGCTTTAGTACACGCCCCACCATTTAAAAGGCCGCCACGCCGTCGGCGCCGGTCACATGAGTTCCGGCTTTAGGAGAGATCAGGCTGATTCTGTGTCTTTGCTAGATTCATTCATATAGAAAGATTTGCTCTACTTTGCTAAACCATTGGCTATTTATTTGCTAAACCATTGCTACCTGTCATTGATCGTCCATTGCTGCTGGTTAGTGTGTTTTTAGCTGCTGCTGGGGATTAGTCTGGTGCGTGTTTTACTGTTAGTACAGTATTTCAGTAGTACCAACCGCAGTGCTGTTAGCACAGCATTGCACCCCAAAAGCACCCATAGGACTTCTAGTGTGTTAGTGGCAGCAAACAGAGCTCCTATATTTTCTTCCCAGAAGCACCCATAGGACTTCTAGTGTGTTAGTGGCATCACACAGAGTTCCTATATTTTCTTCCCAGAAGCACCCATAGGACTTGTACTGTGTTAGTGGCATCACACAGAGTTCCTATATTTTCTTCCCAGAAGCACCCATAGGACTTCTACTGTGTTAGTGGCATCACACAGAGTTCCTATATTTTCTTCCCAGAAGCACCCATAGGACTTGTACTGTGTTAGTGGCATCACACAGAGTTCCTATATTTTCTTCCCAGAAGCACCCATAGGACTTCTACTGTGTTAGTGGCATCACACAGAGTTCCTATATTTTCTTCCCAGAAGCACCCATAGGACTTGTACTGTGTTAGTGGCATCACACAGAGCTCCCATATTTTCTTCCCAGAAGCACCCATAGGACTTCTACTGTGTTAGTGGCATCACACAGAGTTCCTATATTTTCTTCCCAGAAGCACCCATAGGACTTCTACTGTGTTAGTGGCATCACACAGAGCTCCCATATTTTCTTCCCAGAAGCACCCATAGGACTTCTAGTGTGTTAGTGGCATCACACAGAGCTCCCATATTTTCTTCCCAGAAGCACCGATAGGACTACTACTGTGTTAGTGGCATCACACAGAGCTCCCATATTTTCGTCCCAGAAGCACCCATAGGACTTGTACTGTGTTAGTGGCATCACACAGAGCTCCCATATTTTCGTCCCAGAAGCACCCATAGGACTTCTACTGTGTTAGTGGCATCACACAGAGTTCCTATATTTTCTTCCCAGAAGCACCCTTAGGACTTGTACTGTGTTAGTGGCATCACACAGAGTTCCTATATTTTCTTCCCAGAAGCACCCATAGGACTTGTACTGTGTTAGTGGCATCACACAGAGTTCCTATATTTTCTTCCCAGAAGCACCCATAGGACTTGTACTGTGTTAGTGGCATCACACAGAGTTCCTATATTTTCTTCCCAGAAGCACCCATAGGACTTGTACTGTGTTAGTGGCATCACACAGAGTTCCTATATTTTCTTCCCAGAAGCACCCATAGGACTTGTACTGTGTTAGTGGCATCACACAGAGTTGCTATATTTTCTTCCCAGAAGCACCCATAGGACTTGTACTGTGTTAGTGGCATCACACAGAGTTCCTATATTTTCTTCCCAGAAGCACCCATAGGACTTCTAGTGTGTTAGTGGCATCACACAGAGCTCCCATATGTTCTTCCCAGAAGCACCCATAGGACTTGTACTGTGTTAGTGGCATCACACAGAGTTCCTATATTTTCTTCCCAGAAGCACCCATAGGACTTCTAGTGTGTTAGTGGCATCACACAGAGCTCCCATATTTTCTTCCCAGAAGCACCCATAGGACTTCTAGTGTGTTAGTGGCATCACACAGAGCTCCCATATTTTCTTCCCAGAAGCACCCATAGGACTTCTACTGTGTTAGTGGCATCACACAGAGTTCCTATATTTTCTTCCCAGAAGCACCCATAGGACTTGTACTGTGTTAGTGGCATCACACAGAGTTCCTATATTTTCTTCCCAGAAGCACCCATAGGACTTGTACTGTGTTAGTGGCATCACACAGAGTTCCTATATTTTCTTCCCAGAAGCACCCATAGGACTTCTAGTGTGTTAGTGGCATTACACAGAGCTCCCATATTTTCTTCCCAGAAGCACCCATAGGACTTCTAGTGTGTTAGTGGCATCACACAGAGCTCCCATATTTTCTTCCCAGAAGCACCCATAGGACTTCTAGTGTGTTAGTGGCATCACACAGAGTTCCTATATTTTCTTCCCAGAAGCACCCATAGGACTTCTACTGTGTTAGTGGCATCACACAGAGTTCCTATATTTTCTTCCCAGAAGCACCCATAGGACTTGTACTGTGTTAGTGGCATCACACAGAGTTCCTATATTTTCTTCCCAGAAGCACCCATAGGACTTGTACTGTGTTAGTGGCATCACACAGAGCTCCCATATTTTCGTCCCAGAAGCACCCATAGGACTTGTACTGTGTTAGTGGCATCACACAGAGTTCCTATATTTTCTTCCCAGAAGCACCCATAGGACTTGTACTGTGTTAGTGGCATCACACAGAGTTCCTATATTTTCATCCCAGAAGCACCCATAGGACTTGTACTGTGTTAGTGGCATCACACAGAGTTCCTATATTTTCTTCCCAGAAGCACCCATAGGACTTGTACTGTGTTAGTGGCATCACACAGAGTTCCTATATTTTCTTCCCAGAAGCACCCATAGGACTTGTACTGTGTTAGTGGCATCACACAGAGTTCCTATATTTTCTTCCCAGAAGCACCCATAGGACTTGTACTGTGTTAGTGGCATCACACAGAGTTCCTATATTTTCTTCCCAGAAGCACCCATAGGACTTGTACTGTGTTAGTGGCATCACACAGAGTTCCTATATTTTCTTCCCAGAAGCACCCATAGGACTTCTACTGTGTTAGTGGCATCACACAGAGTTCCTATATTTTCTTCCCAGAAGCACCCATAGGACTTCTACTGTGTTAGTGGCATCACACAGAGTTCCTATATTTTCTTCCCAGAAGCACCCATAGGACTTCTACTGTGTTAGTGGCATCACACAGAGTTCCTATATTTTCTTCCCAGAAGCACCCATAGGACTTCTACTGTGTTAGTGGCATCACACAGAGTTCCTATATTTTCTTCCCAGAAGCACCCATAGGACTTCTAGTGTGTTAGTGGCATCACACAGAGCTCCTATATTTTCTTCCCAGAAGCACCCATAGGACTTCTAGTGTGTTAGTGGCAGCAAACAGAGCTCCTATATTTTCTTCCCAGAAGCACCCATATGACTTCTACTGTGTTAGTGGCATCACACAGAGTTCCTATATTTTCTTCCCAGAAGCACCCATAGGACTTCTAGTGTGTTAGTGGCATCAAACAGAGCTCCTATATTTTCTTCCCAGAAGCACCCATAGGACTTCTACTGTGTTAGTGGCATCACACAGAGTTCCTATATTTTCTTCCCAGAAGCACCCATAGGACTTCTACTGTGTTAGTTGCATCACACAGAGCTCCTATATTTTCTTCCCAGAAGCACCCATAGGACTTCTACTGTGTTAGTTGCATCACACAGAGTTCCTATATTTTCTTCCCAGAAGCACCCATAGGACTTCTAGTGTGTTAGTGGCATCAAACAGAGCTCCTATATTTTCTTCCCAGAAGCACCCATAGGACTTCTACTGTGTTAGTGGCATCACACAGAGTTCCTATATTTTCTTCCCAGAAGCACCCATAGGACTTCTACTGTGTTAGTTGCATCACACAGAGTTCCTATATTTTCTTCCCAGAAGCACCCATAGGACTTCTACTGTGTTAGTGGCATCACACAGAGTTCCTATATTTTCTTCCCAGAAGCACCCATAGGACTTCTACTGTGTTAGTGGCATCACACAGAGTTCCTATATTTTCTTCCCAGAAGCACCCATAGGACTTCTAGTGTGTTAGTGGCATCACACAGAGCTCCCATATTTTCTTCCCAGAAGCACCCATAGGACTTCTAGTGTGTTAGTGGCATCACACAGAGCTCCCATATTTTCTTCCCAGAAGCACCCATAGGACTTCTACTGTGTTAGTTGCATCACACAGAGCTCCCATATTTTCTTCCCAGAAGCACCCATAGGACTTCTAGTGTGTTAGTGGCATCACACAGAGCTCCCATATTTTCTTCCCAGAAGCACCCATAGGACTTCTAGTGTGTTAGTGGCATCACACAGAGCTCCCATATTTTCTTCCCAGAAGCACCCATAGGACTTCTAGTGTGTTAGTGGCATCACACAGAGCTCCCATATTTTCTTCCCAGAAGCACCCATAGGACTTCTAGTGTGTTAGTGGCATCACACAGAGCTCCCATATTTTCTTCCCAGAAGCACCCATAGGACTTCTACTGTGTTAGTGGCATCACACAGAGTTCCTATATTTTCTTCCCAGAAGCACCCATAGGACTTGTACTGTGTTAGTGGCATCACACAGAGTTCCTATATTTTCTTCCCAGAAGCACCCATAGGACTTCTACTGTGTTAGTGGCATCACACAGAGTTCCTATATTTTCTTCCCAGAAGCACCCATAGGACTTCTACTGTGTTAGTGGCATCACACAGAGTTCCTATATTTTCTTCCCAGAAGCACCCATAGGACTTCTACTGTGTTAGTGGCATCACACAGAGTTCCTATATTTTCTTCCCAGAAGCACCCATAGGACTTCTACTGTGTTAGTGGCATCACACAGAGTTCCTATATTTTCTTCCCAGAAGCACCCATAGGACTTCTACTGTGTTAGTGGCATCACACAGAGTTCCTATATTTTCTTCCCAGAAGCACCCATAGGACTTCTACTGTGTTAGTGGCATCACACAGAGCTCCTATATTTTCTTCCCAGAAGCACCCATAGGACTTCTACTGTGTTAGTGGCATCACACAGAGCTCCTATATTTTCTTCCCAGAAGCACCCATAGGACTTCTAGTGTGTTAGTGGCATCACACAGAGTTCCTATATTTTCTTCCCAGAAGCACCCATAGGACTTCTACTCTGTTAGTGGCATCACACAGAGTTCCTATATTTTCTTCCCAGAAGCACCCATAGGACTTCTACTGTGTTAGTGGCATCACACAGAGTTCCTATATTTTCTTCCCAGAAGCACCCATAGGACTTCTACTGTGTAAGTGGCATCACACAGAGTTCCTATATTTTCTTCCCAGAAGCACCCATAGGACTTCTACTGTGTTAGTGGCATCACACAGAGCTCCTATATTTTCTTCCCAGAAGCACCCATAGGACTTCTACTGTGTTAGTGGCATCACACAGAGCTCCTATATTTTCTTCCCAGAAGCACCCATAGGACTTCTACTGTGTTAGTGGCATCACACAGAGTTCCTATATTTTCTTCCCAGAAGCACCCATAGGACTTCTACTCTGTTAGTGGCATCACACAGAGTTCCTATATTTTCTTCCCAGAAGCACCCATAGGACTTCTACTGTGTTAGTGGCATCACACAGAGTTCCTATATTTTCTTCCCAGAAGCACCCATAGGACTTCTACTGTGTTAGTGGCATCACACAGAGCTCCTATATTTTCTTCCCAGAAGCACCCATAGGACTTCTACTGTGTTAGTGGCATCACACAGAGTTCCTATATTTTCGTCCCAGAAGCACCCATAGGACTTCTAGTGTGTTAGTGGCATCACACAGAGCTCCTATATTTTCTTCCCAGAAGCACCCATAGGACTTCTAGTGTGTTAGTGGCATCAAACAGAGCTCCTATATTTTCTTCCCAGAAGCACCCATATGACTTCTACTGTGTTAGTGGCATCACACAGAGTTCCTATATTTTCTTCCCAGAAGCACCCATAGGACTTCTACTGTGTTAGTGGCATCACACAGAGTTCCTATATTTTTTACCCAGAAGCACCCATAGGACTTCTACTGTGTTAGTGGCATCACACAGAGTTCCTATATTTTCTTCCCAGAAGCACCCATAGGACTACTATTGTGTTAGTGGCATCACACAGAGTTCCTATATTTTCTTCCCAGAAGCACCCATAGGACTTCTAGTGTGTTAGTGGCAGCAAACAGAGCTCCTATATTTTCTTCCCAGAAGCACCCATCGGACTTCTACTGTGTTAGTGGCATCACACAGAGTTCCTATATTTTCTTCCCAGAGCACCCATAGGACTTCTACTGTGTTAGTGGCATCACACAGAGTTCCTATATTTTCTTCCCAGAAGCACCCATAGGACTTCTACTGTGTTAGTTGCATCACACAGAGTTCCTATATTTTCTTCCCAGAAGCACCCATAGGACTTCTACTGTGTTAGTGGCATCACACAGAGTTCCTATATTTTCTTCCCAGAAGCACCCATAGGACTTCTACTGTGTTAGTGGCATCACACAGAGTTCCTATATTTTCTTCCCAGAAGCACCCATAGGACTTCTAGTGTGTTAGTGGCATCACACAGAGCTCCTATATTTTCTTCCCAGAAGCACCCATAGGACTTCTACTGTGTTAGTGGCATCACACAGAGTTCCTATATTTTCTTCCCAGAAGCACCCATAGGACTTCTACTGTGTTAGTTGCATCACACAGAGCTCCTATATTTCTTCCCAGAAGCACCCATAGGACTTCTAGTGTGTTAGTGGCATCACACAGAGCTCCCTTATTTTCTTCCCAGAAGCACCCATAGGACTTCTAGTGTGTTAGTGGCATCACACAGAGCTCCCATATTTTCTTCCCAGAAGCACCCATAGGACTTCTAGTGTGTTAGTGGCATCACACAGAGCTCCTATATTTTCTTCCCAGAAGCACCCATAGGACTTCTACTGTGTTAGTGGCATCACACAGAGTTCCTATATTTTCTTCCCAGAAGCACCCATAGGACTTCTACTGTGTTAGTGGCATCACACAGAGCTCCTATATTTTCTTCCCAGAAGCACCCATAGGACTTCTACTGTGTTAGTGGCATCACACAGAGTTCCTATATTTTCTTCCCAGAAGCACCCATAGGACTTCTACTGTGTTAGTGGCATCACACAGAGTTCCTATATTTTCTTCCCAGAAGCACCCATAGGACTTCTACTGTGTTAGTGGCATCACACAGAGTTCCTATATTTTCTTCCCAGAAGCACCCATAGGACTTCTACTGTGTTAGTGGCATCACACAGAGCTCCTATATTTTCTTCCCAGAAGCACCCATAGGACTTCTCCTGTGTTAGTGGCATCACACAGAGTTCCTATATTTTCTTCCCAGAAGCACCCATAGGACTTCTACTGTGTTAGTGGCATCACACAGAGCTCCTATATTTTCTTCCCAGAAGAACCCATAGGACTTCTAGTGTGTTAGTGGCATCACACAGAGCTCCTATATTTTCTTCCCAGAAGCACCCATAGGACTTCTAGTGTGTTAGTGGCATCACACAGAGCTCCTATATTTTCTTCCCAGAAGCACCCATAGGACTTCTAGTGTGTTAGTGGCATCACACAGAGCTCCTATATTTTCTTCCCAGAAGCACCCATAGGACTTCTACTGTGTTAGTGGCATCACACAGAGCTCCTATATTTTTTCCCAGAAGCACCCATAGGACTTCTAGTGTGTTAGTGGCATCACACAGAGCTCCTATATTTTCTTCCCAGAAGCACCCATAGGACTTCTAGTGTGTTAGTGGCATCACACAGAGCTCCTATATTTTCTTCCCAGAAGCACCCATAGGACTTCTAGTGTGTTAGTGGCATCACACAGAGCTCCTATATTTTCTTCCCAGAAGCACCCATAGGACTTCTACTGTGTTAGTGGCATCACACAGAGCTCCTATATTTTCTTCCCAGAAGCACCCATAGGACTTCTAGTGTGTTAGTGGCATCACACAGAGTTCCTATATTTTCTTCCCAGAAGCACCCATAGGACTTCTACTGTGTTAGTGGCATCACACAGAGTTCCTATATTTTCTTCCCAGAAGCACCCATAGGACTTCTAGTGTGTTAGTGGCATCACACAGAGTTCCTATATTTTCTTCCCAGAAGCACCCATAGGACTTCTACTGTGTTAGTGGCATCACACAGAGTTCCTATATTTTCTTCCCAGAAGCACCCATAGGACTTCTAGTGTGTTAGTGGCATCACACAGAGCTCCCTATATTTTCTTCCCAGAAGCACCCATAGGACTTCTACTGTGTTAGTGGCATCACACAGAGCTCCTATATTTTCTTCCCAGAAGCACCCATAGGACTTCTAGTGTGTTAGTGGCATCACACAGAGCTCCTATATTTTCTTCCCAGAAGCACCCATAGGACTTCTACTGTGTTAGTGGCATCACACAGAGTTCCTATATTTTCTTCCCAGAAGCACCCATAGGACTTCTACTGTGTTAGTGGCATCACACAGAGCTCCTATATTTTCTTCCCAGAAGCACCCATAGGACTTCTAGTGTGTTAGTGGCATCACACAGAGCTCCTATATTTTCTTCCCAGAAGCACCCATAGGACTTCTACTGTGTTAGTGGCATCACACAGAGTTCCTATATTTTCTTCCCAGAAGCACCCATAGGACTTCTAGTGTGTTAGTGGCATCACACAGAGCTCCTATATTTTCTTCCCAGAAGCACCCATAGGACTTCTACTGTGTTAGTGGCATCACACAGAGTTCCTATATTTTCTTCCCAGAAGCACCCATAGGACTTCTAGTGTGTTAGTGGCATCACACAGAGCTCCTATATTTTCTTCCCAGAAGCACCCATAGGACTTCTAGTGTGTTAGTGGCATCACACAGAGCTCCTATATTTTCTTCCCAGAAGCACCCATAGGACTTCTAGTGTGTTAGTGGCATCACACAGAGCTCCTATATTTTCTTCCCAGAAGCACCCATAGGACTTCTAGTGTGTTAGTGGCATCACACAGAGCTCCTATATTTTCTTCCCAGAAGCACCCATAGGACTTCTAGTGTGTTAGTGGCATCACACAGAGCTCCTATATTTTCTTCCCAGAAGCACCCATAGGACTTCTAGTGTGTTAGTGGCATCACACAGAGCTCCTATATTTTCTTCCCAGAAGCACCCATAGGACTTCTAGTGTGTTAGTGGCATCACACAGAGCTCCTATATTTTCTTCCCAGAAGCACCCATAGGACTTCTAGTGTGTTAGTGGCATCACACAGAGCTCCTATATTTTCTTCCCAGAAGCACCCATAGGACTTCTAGTGTGTTAGTGGCATCACACAGAGCTCCTATATTTTCTTCCCAGAAGCACCCATAGGACTTCTAGTGTGTTAGTGGCATCACACAGAGCTCCTATATTTTCTTCCCAGAAGCACCCATAGGACTTCTAATGTGTGTTAGTGGCATCACACAGAGCTCCTATATTTTCTTCCCAGAAGCACCCATAGGACTTCTAGTGTGTTAGTGGCATCACACAGAGCTCCTATATTTTCTTCCCAGAAGCACCCATAGGACTTCTAGTGTGTTAGTGGCATCACACAGAGCTCCTATATTTTCTTCCCAGAAGCACCCATAGGACTTCTAGTGTGTTAGTGGCATCACACAGAGCTCCTATATTTTCTTCCCAGAAGCACCCATAGGACTTCTAGTGTGTTAGTGGCATCACACAGAGCTCCTATATTTTCTTCCCAGAAGCACCCATAGGACTTCTAGTGTGTTAGTGGCATCACACAGAGCTCCTATATTTTCTTCCCAGAAGCACCCATAGGACTTCTAGTGTGTTAGTGGCATCACACAGAGCTCCTATATTTTCTTCCAGAAGCACCCATAGGACTTCAAGTGTGTTAGTGGCATCACACAGAGCTCCTATATTTTCTTCCAGAAGCACCCATAGGACTTCTAGTGTGTTAGTGGCATCACACAGAGCTCCTATATTTTCTTCCAGAAGCACCCATAGGACTTCTAGTGTGTTAGTGGCATCACACAGAGCTCCTATATTTTCTTCCCAGAAGCACCCATAGGACTTCTAGTGTGTTAGTGGCATCACACAGAGCTCCTATATTTTCTTCCCAGAAGCACCCATAGGACTTCTAGTGTGTTAGTGGCATCACACAGAGCTCCTATATTTTCTTCCAGAAGCACCAATAGGACTTCTAGTGTGTTAGTGGCATCACACAGAGCTCCTATATTTTCTTCCCAGAAGCACCCATAGGACTTCTAGTGTGTTAGTGGCATCACACAGAGCTCCTATATTTTCTTCCCAGAAGCACCCATAGGACTTCTAGTGTGTTAGTGGCATCACACAGAGCTCCTATATTTTCTTCCAGAAGCACCCATAGGACTTCTAGTGTGTTAGTGGCATCACACAGAGCTCCTATATTTTCTTCCCAAAAGCACCCATAGATCTTCTAGTGTGTTAGTGGCATCAAACAGAGTTCCTATATTTTCTTCCCAGAAGCACCCATAGGACTTCTACTGTGTTAGTGGCATCACACAGAGTTCCTATATTTTCTTCCCAAAGCACCCATAGGACTTCTACTGTGTTAGTGGCATCACACAGAGATCCTATAATTTCTTCTCAGAAGCACCCATAGGACTTCTAGTGTGTTAGTGGCATCACACAGAGTTCCTATATTTTCTTCCCAGCAGCACCCATAGGACGTCTAGTGTGTTAGTGGCATCACACAGAGTTCCTAGATTTTCTTCCCAGAAGCACCCATAGGACTTCTAGTGTGTGAGTGGCATCACACAGAGCTCCCATATTTTCTTCCAGAAGCACCCATAGGACTTCTAGTGTGTTAGTGGCATCACACAGAGTTCCTATATTTTCTTCCAGAAGCACCCATAGGACTTCTAGTGTGTTAGTGGCATCACACAGAGCTCCCATATTTTCTTCTCAGAAGCACCCATAGGACTTCTACTGTGTTAGTGGCATCACACTGAGCTCCTATATTTTCTTCCAGAAGCACCCATAGGACTTCTAGTGTGTTAGTGGCATCACACAGAGCTCCTATATTTTCTTCTCAGCAGCACCCATAGGACTTCTAGTGTGTTAGTGGCATCACACAGAGCTCCTATATTTTCTTGCCAGAAGCACCCATAGGACTTCTAGTGTGTTAGTGGCATCACACAGAGCTCCTATATTTTCTTCTCAGCAGCACCCACAGGACTTCTAGTGTGTTAGTGGCATCACACAGAGCTCCTATATTTTCTTCCCAGCAGCACCCATAGGACTTCTAGTGTGTTAGTGGCATCACACAGAGCTCCTATATTTTCTTCTCAGCAGCACCCATAGGACTTCTAGTGTGTTAGTGGCATCACACAGAGCTCCTATATTTTCTTCTCAGCAGCACCCATAGGACTTCTAGTGTGTTAGTGGCATCACAAAGAGCTCCTATGTTTTCTTTGCAGAAGCACCCATAGGACTTCTAGTGTGTTAGTGGCATCACACAGAGCTCCTATATTTTCTTCTCAGCAGCACCCACAGGACTTCTATTGTGTGTTAGTGGCATCACATAGAGCTCCTATATTTTCTTGCCAGAAGCACCCATAGGACTTCTAGTGTGTTAGTGGCATCACACAGAGCTCCTATATTTTCTTCTCAGCAGCACCCACAGGACTTATAGTGTGTTAGTGGCATCACACAGAGCTCCTATATTTTCTTTGCAGAAGCACCCATAGGACTTCTAGTGTGTTAGTGGCATCACACAGAGCTCCTATATTTTCTTCTCAGCAGCACCCACAGGACTACCGACTACAATGGCTGGAAGACCGCCAAGGGGAGGCAGAGCGTGCAGAGGCAAGAACACAGGGCAGGCAGGCTCTGTTTCTAGTGGACGTGGCCGTGGACGTGGTCGTGCATCGTCATCAGCACGTGTCCATGGGACACGCGCGTCTTTGTTTTCGGCAGCTGGACATGTGGAGCCGCATCATGCTGAAGGCTTGGTAGAATGGATGACCAAGCCCTCCTCATCCTCCTCATCCTCTCTCACCCAGGCTCAGGGTACTGGCAGAGCAGCTGCCAACGTGTACTCAATGGCATCATCAGCCACCCCTTCCCTAGACCCACCATGTCCTCCTGAGGAGTCCCCCGAACTCTTTGAGCACAGTGTTGGGTACATGCTCCAGGAGGATGCCCAACGATTCGAAGGCTCGGATGATGATACCCAGCTTGAGGAAGTCAGTAGTGTGCGCGCAGAGAGAGTGGATGCTGAAGGACAGCAATCTGGCAGTACTGTTCCACCAGCTGCAGCTTACTGCCAGGTTTGCTCTAGTGGTGAAGAGGGAGGGGATGATGAGGTCACTGACTCCACGTGGGTGCCTGAAGGGAGAGAGGATGTGGAGGAGGACGAGGAGGAGGAGGATACGGCGTCACATGTCCAACGAGGCAGGATGCCCCCTGGAGGCCAGCTAGAGGCCAGCACAGCAACTGTACAACACCGCAGAGCTCCGCCTGTGCAGGGCGCTGCCTCTGCACGTTATCAGAAAAGTTCTTTGGTGTGGGCCTTTTTTGAGACGAGTGCATCAGATCGCACCACTGCTATTTGAAATATTTGTCTCAAGCGTATCTCGCGTGGCCAAAACATCAGCCGCTTGGGCACCACAAGCATGAGCAGATATATGTCGACCTGCCATGCAGCTTGTTGGCAAGCACATATAAAAGACCCACACCAAAGAACTAAGCGGACCTCTCCTTGCTCCTCATCAGCTGGGATCAACATCCCCACTACATCTTCAGTCCTCTCTGAAAGCTGCTCTGAGAGGACTGAAGGTGTAGAATTAGGTGTGTCACAACCAAGTACTTGCAGTACACCGACGTCCGATTGTAGCAGGCAAATTTCCCTGCCCCAGCTGCTGGACCGTCAAAAGAAGTACACTCCCAGCCATCCACATGCCCAGCGGTTGAATGCTAGCTTGGCTAAATTGCTAGCACTTCAACTGCTGCCTTTTCAGTTGGTAGACTCGGCCCCCTTCCGTGAGTTTGTTCAATGTGCGGTTCCTCAGTGGCAGGTTCCCAAACGCCACTTTTTCTCACGGAAGGCGATTCGGTCTCTCTACCGGCATGTGGAAGGTAATGTCCATGCCTCGCTGGACAGGGCGGTCAGCGGTAAGGTGCATATTACCGCTGACTCATGGTCCAGCAGGCATGGACAGGGACGTTACCTTTCTTTCACGGCCCATTGGGTCACTCTATTGGCAGCTGGGAGGGATGCAGGACAAGGTGCAGTAGTGTTGGCGGTTGTTCCGCCACCACGCCTCCAAAATGCTACTACTGCTACTGGTTGTGACACACCTCTCTCCTCCACCCCCTCCTCTTCTTCTTCCTCCAGTGCTCTGTCCTCGGAACCAGCGGTGCTCCATAGGCGTACAAGGGGCTACGCAAGTACGCAGGCAAAAAGATGCCATGCCGTGCTTGCGCTGGTGTGTTTGGGGGACAGGAGCCACACTGGGCCAGAGGTTCTGGCAGCTCTGCAGGGGCAGGCCGAGAGGTGGTTGACGCCACGCCAGCTTAAGCCAGGAATGGTCGTTTCTGACAATGGCACCAACCTCCTCTGCGCCCTGCGACAGGGGCAGCTCACCCATGTGCCCTGTATGGCTCACGTCTTCAACCTGGTGGTGCAGCGGTTCTTGGGCAGGTTCCCAGGCTTACAGGATGTCCTGAGGCAGGCCAGGAAAGTCTGTGTGCATTTCCGCCGATCTTATAATGCCAGTGCTCGGCTGACTGAGCTGCAAAAGGAGCTGAACCTGCCCAAGAACCGCCTAATATGTGACATGCCCACCAGGTGGAACTCAACGTTGGCCATGCTGCAGCGACTGCACACGCAGCAGAGGGACATCAATGAGTACCTTTGCGACTACGGCACCAGGACAGGGTCAGGGGAGCTTGTTTTTTTTCCCCACGTCAGTGGAGCATGATCAGGGATGCAGGCACTGTCCTCTCACCATTTGAGGAGGCCACGAGGATGGTGAGCAGTGACAGTGCATGCATCAGTGACACTGTACCTCTTGTCCACCTGTTGGAGCATACGCTGCGTGGGATAATGGACAGGGCACTTGAGGCAGAACAGAGGCAGGAAGAGGAGGACTTCCTTGCCTCTCAAGGCCCCCTTTATCCGGACAGTGTTCCTTCTGTCCCACCCATCACACAGGAAGAGGATGAGGAGAGGAGGAGGAGGAGGAGGATTGTGTGAGCATGGAGGTGGAGCCTGGCACTCAGCATCAGCAGCAGCAGTCTTTTAGGGATGATGTACAGTCCCAACAAACCAGTGGACTTGTACGTGGCTGGGAGGAGGTGGCTGGTGATCATGTCATCCTCAGTGACCCAGAAGACTCCGGACCGAATGCCTCAGCTAACCTACGCTGCATGGCCTCCCTGATCCTGAAAAGCCTGCGGAAGGATCCTCGTGTTCTTCGGATCAAGGAGAGGGACCATTACTGGCTGGCCACTCTCCTTGATCCACGGTACAAGGGTAAGGTTGCGGACCTTATCTTGCCGTCGCAGAGGGAGCAGAGGATGAGACATCTCAGGGAGGCCTTGCAGAAAGGTCTGTGCAACGCGTTCCCAGAAACTGGGAGGTTACAAACTCCTGGTCCTGGACGACGAGTTGCTGAGGCTTCGGTCAGTAGCAGAAGGAGTGGTGGGGAAGGTGGACGTCTGACCGATGCGTTCAGACAATTTTTTAGTCCGCAGCCCCAAGGTATGATCGGTTCCAGCAACCATCGCCAGCGTCTGATATACATGGTGCAGGAATACCTTGGGGCAAGGTCAGACTTGGACACCTTTCCCACCGAAAATCCTCTGGCTTACTGGGTCCTGAGGATGGATCACTGGCCAGAGCTTGCACAGTATGCAATTGAGCTACTGGCCTGTCCTGCCTCCAGCGTTCTTTCCGAACGCACATTCAGTGCTGCTGGAGGATTTGTCACCGATCATAGGGTGCGCCTGTCCACCGACTCGGTTGATCGACTGACCTTCATCATAATGAATCAGTCTTGGATCACCACCAGCTACCAGGCACCTGAAGCGGATATAACGGAATAATTTATAATGTCACATCCCTTCAAGACTGCCTATGCTGAGTGACTGTCCTGTTATGTTCACTGACTATCCTCTTCCTCCTCCTCAATGATCCATGCCACCACACCAGTGCCTAAGGCACAATTTTTCAGCCCCTGTATAACAGGGGCGTGTACTTACAATTTTTTTAAAAAAAATGCTTCGCAACACGTGTGACTGCTGTGCTCCAAGTACAGTATCTGTGAGGGGTTGCAGTGTTGTGACACCAGCACCAATGCCTAAGGCACAATTTTTCAGCCCCTGTTTAACAGGGGCGTGTAATTACAATTTTTTTTAAAAAAATGCTTCGCAACACGTGTGACTGCTGTGCTCCAAGTACAGTATCTGTGAGGGGTTGCAGTGTTGTGGCACCAGCACCAGTGCCTAAGGCACAATTTTGCAGCCCCTGTTGGGGCGTGTAATTACAATTTTTAGGCAATGCTTTGCAACAGGTCTCATTGCTGTGCTAAGAGTACAGTGTCTGTGAGGGGTTGCAGTGTTAAGGCACAATTTTTCAGCCCCTGTTTAACAGTGTTGTGGCACAAGCACCAATGCCTAAGGCACAATTTTTCAGCCCCTGTTTAACTGTGAGGGGGCGTGTAATTACAATTTTTGTTTAAAAATTATTTATTAAAAATGCTTCGCAACAGGTGTGACTGCTGTGCTCCAAGTACAGTATCTGTGAGGGGTTGCAGTGTTGTGGCACCAGCACCAGTGCCTAAGGCACAATTTTGCAGCCCCTGTTGGGGCGTGTAATTAAAATTTTTAGGCAATGCTTTGCAACAGGTCTCATTGCTGTGCTAAGAGTACAGTATCTGTGAGGGGTTGCAGTGTTGTGGCACCAGCACCAATGCCTAAGGCACAATTTTTCAGCCCCTGTTTAACAGGGGCGTGTAATTACAAATCTTGATCTAATAGTTCACAGCAGGGCCCATCCCTGCGCCCACCAAGAGTAACTATGAGGGCCTACAGTCTTGTGGCAACACCGTCCACCACCACCGCCAAAGGCCCAATTTTTCTGCCCTGTTCAACAGGTGCATGCAATTACAAATCTTGATCTAATAACTCACAGCAGGGCCCATTCCTGCGCCCACCAAGAGTAACTGTGAGGGCTTACAGTCTTGTGGCAACACCGTCCACCACCACCACCACCACCACCAAAGGCCCAATTTTTCTGCCCTGTTCAACAGGTGCATGCAATTACAAATCTTGATCTAATAACTCACAGCAGGGCCCATTCCTGCGCCCACCAAGAGTAACTGTGAGGGCTTACAGTCTTGTGGCAACACCGTCCACCACCACCACCACCAAAGGCCCAATTTTTCTGCCCGGTTCAACAGGTGCATGCAAGTACAAATCTTGATCTATTAACTCACAGCAGGGCCCATTCCTGTGCCCACCAGTCTTGTGGCTACACCAACATCTAATAGGGCAAATTTCTGCAGAGTATATACGGCAGGCCCCTACTTTCAAACATCCAACTTACAAACGACTCCTACTTGCAAACGGAAAGAGAAAACAGGAAGTGAGAGGAAATCTACCCCTAGGAAGGGGAATTCTATCCTGTTAGATTTAATTTGGGAAAAAGGTATCTCCTCTCTACTGATGCTTTATCACCAATCCTTGTTTCAATTCAAACCCCACTTTTCCAAAAACATTTGTCATTGGGACGGAAAGTGAGGTGACATGTTCTGAACAGATGTGCAAAGACAGCAAATGTTACAGGGGTGATAACCCCTCCCTATGTTCTCCAAAAAGCTTAAAAATAGATTTTTTTGGGATGGAGCTACACTTCATAATGTACCTGTTCAGATTCTACTTAAGAACAAACCTACAGTCTGTGTCTTGTTTGCACCACCTATATACTGCTGTTCAGAGTATATAGGGTTGTAGGTATAGGGTTTTATTTTGGGTGCGGGGTCCCCCTTAATATCCATACAAGACCCAAAGGGGCTGGGGTGGGGGGGGGGGGGTGATGGGGTAGCCATGCCATTTTTCTCAAGGATTTTCAGCCATATGGCGGCCAGGACAAGACATGACATTAAAGCCGCAAGTGGTTTTAAATGGCTTCTTTTTTTCCTTTACAAATGTCATTTTGTGCAAGGACAGTTCTAAACACGGGAAACACATGCACTTCACAGGCATACTTTAGACACCCCCCAGGTACCATATTTAAAGGAAAATTTCACATTTTTTTTCACTTTATGCATCATTAACCACCTGATTACTTTGCACTTAAACCCCCCTCGTGACCAGACCAATTTTCAGCTTTTGGCGCTGACGCAATTGGAATGACAATTGCGCGGTCATACGACACTGTACCCAAATGAAATTGTTATCATTTTTTCCCCACAAATAGATCTTTCTTTTGGTGGTATTTGATCACCTCTGCGTTTTTTATTTTTTGCGCAATAAACAAAAGAAGAGCGACAAATTTAAAAAAAAAAAAATATTTTTTACTTTTTGCTATAATAAATATCCCCAAAAAATATATAAAAAAACGTTTTTTCCTCAGTTTAGGCCGAAACGTATTCTACATATTTTTGGTAAAAAAAAAAAATCGCAATTAGCGATTATTGATTAGTTTGCGCAAAAGTAATAGCATTTACAAAATAGGGGATAGTTTTATAGCATTTTTCTTAATATTTTTTTTTTTTACTAGTAATGGCGGCAATCAGCGTTTTTTTTATTGTGACTGCGACATTATGGCGGACACATCGGACATTTTTGACACATTTTTGGCACCATTGTCATTTATACAGCAATCAATGCTATTTAAATGCATTGATTGCTGTATAAATGACACTGGCAGTGAAGGGGTTAACCACTAGGGGGCGGGGAGGGGTTAATTATGTTCCCTGTTAGTGATTCTTACTGTGGGGGGAGGGGACTCACAAGGGGAGGAGACCGATCGGTGTGTCTCTGTACAGAGAACACACCATCGGCTCCTCTCCTCTGACAGGACCGTTGATCTGTGTGTTTACACACACAGATCCACGGTCCCGCTGTGTTACCGGGCAATCGCGGGTGCCCAGCGGACATCGCGGCCGCTGGGCACGCGCATCGGGTGCCCAGTGACACGGCGAGAGCGCGCGCGCGCCCGCGCGCTCCCTGGAGTGCACAGAAGGGGAGGACGTCATATGACGTGCTCCCGGCACAACAGATCCGCGCTGTAGCCGTCATTTGGCTATAGCGCGGATCTCAGCTAGTTAAAATGACTGCTCCCGAAAAAACGTTAGTTAAAAGTTCTTTTTGCATTGATATATGTCCCCTGGGGCAGGACCCGGGTCCCCAAACCTGTTTTATGACATTAACATGCATATTGGCCGTTGTAATTAGCACTTTTGATTTTGAACGTTCGCGTCCATTATAACGTATAGGGTTCGAAAATTTGCGCGAACTTTCGGTCGGTTCGAAGGTTCTGGTGCGAACCGAACCCGGGGGTGTTCAGCTCATCATTGTATGAAAACAGCATTTGTTTGAGAATTCTACTCAAACCAGAGACTTGTTTGTAATCTGATCAACTAAACTTGTAATATTCTCCCATGTAATGTTATGTCTGATGTTAAAAAAATCATATTTTAACAAACGCAACACACGGGGGCGGGGCCGAGTCCAGCATTCATGTCTATGGACGCTGATCACTTTAGCCCCTTGATCTCCCCCTAGTGTTAACCCCTTCCCTGCCAGTGACATTTACACAGTAATCAGTGCATTTTTATAGCTTTGATCGCTGCATATTTGTCAATAGTCACAAAAATTGGTCAAAAGTTTCCGATCTGTCCACCATAATGTCGCAGTTAAATCGCTGATCACCGCCATTACTAGTAAAAAAAATTATAATATTAATACAAATGCCATAAATCTTTCCTCTATTTTGTAGACGCTATAATTTTTGCACAATTATTACCAAAAATATGTAGAAGAATACATATCGGCCCAAAAAGAGGATATTTATTATAGCAAAAAGTACAAAATATTGTGTTTGCCTGTGAGTCACCAGCTCTGCTCTAGGCCACTCTCAGCCCACACAGATCAAAACAAACAAGCCTAGACTCCAGGTAGGCCTGCCTAAATTTACCTGCCGTTTCCAAAAACCTACTTCTAGCACCTACCTAAAGTAGAAGGTGCTACATATACTTATGTTAATGTGTATTCTACCTTCTGAGCTTGAAGCCGCCACGTTTGATCTGCAATAATACATCTGAGTCATCCAGGTGGCTAATTAAGGATCCTTTGTGATGGGATTAGCCATGAGTCAGCTGTTGCTCATTAGCTAAACCATTGTGTGATGTTTTGGCTAAATATATTGTTAATGTGGTGAGTGACCTCCTTCTCAAGTGTATAAAAGCCTGTATTCTTGTTCAAATAAACAGTTCTTATTCTGGTTTACTCCAAGACTGGTGCTGTCTAGTTCTTGGGGTAACTAGAGCCAGATCCACTGGTCTCGTGTTCCAGAGCTTAGGAAGCAGCTTCTTGGCGGAGATACCCAGTCGGGGTGTCGGGAGTCCGTCACAGGTTCTATCTCACCTCTAAGTTAAGACTTTTTTTTTGAGGGTCTCTTACCCTCCATTCCCTTACTTAATTTAATGCCCATAATGACTGGCCAGTCTTCTCTACTTGTGCCTATACCCTCTTGCCTCTAAACTACTTTATCTAGCCGATGTGTACTACATATACCTGTGAACACTCCGATGGAGAGTAGACAGTGACAAAATAACATATAGCCACCAATTATTACAGTTTGATTAAGAGGAGTAAAATAGGTACCCTTTGTCCCCAAAATGTCTTACAGATCAAGGAAGTCTGATAACTAACTAAATAACTAAATGTAAGCAAAAGGCTGATTATCAGAAATTCCTGGATTGTCTCAAGCTCCTCAGTTTAGATTCTCAGGGTCACCTGTAAATCACCTCCTAGGCAAAGCTTGCCATCTGATATGGAATTTTATTAATAGGCAACTCCTATCCTCATATTGATTATTATACACGATTTATATAGTGCCAACAGTTTACGCAGCGCTTTACAGTGTATAGGGGGGACAACACAATTACAGTACAGTTCAATACAAAAGGTACAGGAGGGCCCCGCTCGTAGAGCTTACATTCTCAAGGGACAGGTGGTGGTGGTACAAAAGGTAATAACTACTGCGGTAGGGAACAGACACAAAAGAGACACTTCGCATCTTTCCAAATAACTGTTGTGTTTTATTATGACGCAATTGAAGGTTTTTATACACATGATTAAGTAGGTATCACATTATTATTACAATTGTACTTGTATGGTTACAAGGGGTGCAACATAGGCAGGCTAATTCTAATCAGGACTCGAAAGAATGCAAACATGTAATGAAAACATCATTAGTGCCGTGTGCAATACATACAAAATAGAACACAATTATATACAGAACTTACACATTTCCTCTACAGTAAAAACATGCCCCCAAATGACCTCATTTTGAAAAGTAGACACCCTAAAGAATTTCATAAAAGGCATGGTCAGTATTTTCCAGATCGCATTTTTGCCACAAGGTTTTGAAAATTTAAAAAAAAATTTCTTCTTTCTTTTCCAGAAACTTGTGGCAAGAAATAAGATCTACAAAATACTCACCATACCTCTTATCAAATACCTTGGAGTGTCTTCTTTCCAAAAAGGGGTAATTTGGGGGTGTTTATCCTAGCATTTCAGGGCCTCCAAAACTGTGATAGCCAAAAAGTGTCTCACATGTTGAATCTCCATAGTTTGTCATTTTCCAAAAATTTGTGGCAAAAAAAAAAATCTTCCATGCACTCAACATGCCTCTCAGCATGAATGAACAAAGTATATGCTGAAGCAAAGGTGCTACCGCCCACTGACCACCCCATGCTTGTAATGCTGATTCCTCCATTCACATTGACCAATGTTGATGAAGAAATCTCTGCCAGAAAAAAGTGAAAAAATTATATGCTGAAGCATAGGAGCGATCGGCCCACTAATCGCCCTAGGCTCCTCATGCTTGAGCGTACACATTTTTTTAAAACGGTGGATGAGAAATCTCCTCCTGCAGCACTGCAGGCATGGATGTATGTATTCTGAGAGCAATGCCCTGCTGCTGTCAGAATAAACAGATCAGTGCTGCAGCAGATTGACGTCCCTGCAAAGCAAACAATGGTTAACAATAAAACACAATAATGATATGAGATTAACTCAATAAAACAACAACTTTTTTTAACTGAAATCTATACCAAAAAAGTGAAAAAATATATATATGCTGAAGCAAAGCAGCAATCCATTTACTGACTACACAGGCCCCTCATGCTTGGGCATACACATGAGAAATCTCCTCCTGCAGCACTGCAGGCACGGATGTATGCATTCTGAGAGCAACGCCCTGCTGCTGTCAGAATAAACAGAATAAACAGATCAGTGCTGCTGTCTATTGGTGTTCCTGCAAAGTAAACTACAATGCTTAAAGCGTAACTCCACTTTTGTTGAGAAAAAAAATCCCCCCTCTGCCTGATCTATGCACGTTGCATGGAATATAACAACCTTTGTTGTGGATTCCTACCTTTTGTTATTCTGAAGAAATCCCTGTGTGTTTGTCTGTGCCTCTGTGCTGAGTGAGTCTAATGGCAGTGATTTCATAAATAACTGTCAGGTGTGCAGCTGCAGGGCACTAATGAGCAAAGCTGCTGGGCCTGCATCCCTTTAGATGTGTTCCTAATGAAAGTTGTGCTCCAAAAAATAAAAATTTTGTCGCAGGGGATGCCTGAAATCTAACTTGTATCTTCTTGTTGTATCTTCTGGGAAAATTGGTGAGCCAATCACACAAGCAGGAAATTATGTTTCTGGGGAGTGGTCAGTACACACTCTGTGTACAGAACAGCTCCAGGTAGCCATATTGCAATGTATTCTCAGAAAATTACAGCGGCTGCAGATTGAAAAGGAAAGGTGATTTTTAATAACATTCAATAGTTTTGCTATTATATGCGCTATACTATTTTTTCTTTATTTGCTATTTTTTTCCCCACAAAAGTGGAGTTAACCTCTAACCACTTTGTGCAAATCACCGTAACCATACGTTGGTACTTTGACGCCAAATACCATTGTTATGGCAGCAGCTAGCTGCAATGACCCCGGTATTTTCAGGAACAGCATGCATTTCTCATTAAATAAAAGTGGTGTCTGCGGCGGATTTGCCCCAAAATCACTTTTATCGGTGGCAAGAGAGGGGCACCCCCCACCCTCCAAGGTGGGCAGTGAAATGTATGATGGCATCATCTACATAGATACGCTGCAGAATCTGTAGGCTGCCAATCAGCATTTGCAAGCAAATCTGGGGGAACACTATGAGCTCTATGGATCTGTGGTTGAATTATTAGTGTCTGCAGGATGATACTAGTGCTAGCCACCTCACCAGCTTGGACTGCATTTGGAGGACTCGCCAGGTTAACAAAAAATACTTCTGTCCTGGTATGTAAAAGACTAGGATGTACTAGGCTGCTGGTGCCTGACAGCGCATTAAAAAGGTAGTGGGGCACTAGTACTGGCATCCTGCTGCATATAAGACAAATCAAGTGTTCCTAGGACTTCAGCTACCTCTCCATCCTCTGAGCTCCCTGTCAGGGTGCCGCTGCTCTCTACAGGTTTGTATGCAGAGCCTGATTCTGTCAGTGAGGACTCCTTCGCTCTCAGCTGTCATACTCAGAATCCTGTAGGCCTCTTCCCTAGAGTACCTTTGTTGGCACATTTCACAGGTACCTAGCGCGACTCACAGGAAAAAGAGCTCCTGGTTGTCAGGGACTGTTTGAACTACTACAAATGTAGCAAGGTCTCTGGCCTCCTTCAGTCTAATGAGAACTTCCAGGGCCAGAGATAGCTAATATCCTTCTGTATATGGTTGGTTGTGAGGCATAGTGGGTGCAAGGTGGAAGTAATTGGGCACCAGACACTTCTTGAATGCAAATGAGATGTTACAAACTTTTTGAAAGAAAAGAGGGTTAGGGACAGGACACCCTTGAGTAGTTGCAAGATTAATTAGCAGAATCCGAAACTTCAACAGAAGGTCAGCCGTGCAGGGAAAGGCATCCAGCAAGACGCCACATCTGCACGTGCAGGAATGCTGTCTCCTATGGCAACAGTCTTTAACCGTTCCTAACACAAAGCATAACAGTTCTTTCACCTTCACTACAACTTCTCCTTGTAGTTCTTCAGCCCACTGAGCTCCAGTTCTCTCACTAGATCCTCTGATTCACTGACTCTGAATCCCTTGAGCTTCTCCAATCTTCACAGTGGTATCTTCCTCAAGCGTCACCCCCGCCTCTCTGCTCGGTCCCTAGCTTGGCACTCCAGATACTTCTCAAGCTTCACCCCACTGGCCTGTTCAGTCCCTGACTTGACACACAAGGCTGCTCTACAAGCGTCACCTCTGCTGGCTGGGTCCCTGACTTGATCACCGCCTCAAGTTTCCCGATTCTCCACCATGCCCGTTCGGTTACAATACTGCTCCGTCACTTGCTTCAGTTACACACTGTGGTCCCTGGTAATAAGGTGGTTGGTCCCTTAGTGGCGAAAGCTTCCCCTCTACCTCCGACCATGACAGGTTCTCCGGCCAACAGAACCGTCACTTCTGGTTGGGCTGCAAGCCGCAGTCCCAACCCTGCGCTGCTCTCTTATTTCTGGATAGGACCTAAGACAGCCTAGCAGCCAGATCTGCCCGGGATAAGCCCAATCTCCGGTCTAGCAGCCCGGGGCAATACAACACACGTCCACCCAGTCATCCAGGAGGCACAGAACATCGATCACCTGACTCCACCTCAATATATAGGCTCTCCCAGCAGGCCAAGGGATTCAAGAAAACCCCTGCCCATTGGCTGAGATACCCCATATACCCATAACCTGACCTTGGGTTGCCCTTCTCATATTTAGTACCACCAAGTACCCGGCCACCTAGTGGTAGAAGAGAAAAGGGTAACAAGGCCAAACTTAGGGAGAAATCAATAGATCTCTAACAATCAACCAGGATAACTACTCCTGGCAAGTAAATTTGTGAGGAGCTCCCTGACTAAACTCCAGGGTGCTACACAAATAAAACTTACCTGCTAGTGCTAGAAGAGATCAGGCCTGATTCTGCCAACACTGCGGTTATGTGTGCAATGTATCAGAGGTGCCGGTGATCTACTGACACGGCACTTGTTGGGGTGCAGAAATTACTGTAGTCCTATGGGTGCTTCTGGGAAGAAAATATAGGAGCTCTGTGTGATGCCACTAACACACTAGAAGTCCTATGGGTGCTTCTGGGAAGAAAATATAGGAACTCTGTGTGATGCCACTAACACAGTAGAAGTCCTAAAGGGTGCTACTGGGGAGAAAATATAGGAACTCTGTGTGATGCCACTAACACAGTAGAAGTCCTATGGGTGCTTCTGGGAAGAAAATATAGGAACTCTGTGTGATGCCACTAACACAGTAGAAGTCCTATGGGTGCTTCTGGGAAGAAAATATAGGAACTCTGTGTGATGCCACTAACACAGTACAAGTCCTATGGGTGCTTCTGGGAAGAAAATATAGGAACTCTGTGTGATGCCACTAACACAGTAGAAGTCCTATGGGTGCTTCTGAGAAGAAAATATAGGAACTCTGTGTGATGCCACTAACACAGTAGAAGTCCTATGGGTGCTTCTGGGAAGAAAATATAGGAACTCTGTGTGATGCCACTAACACAGTAGAAGTCCTATGGGTGCTTCTGGGAAGAAAATATAGGAGCTCTGTGTGATGCCACTAACACAGTAGAAGTCCTATGGGTGCTTCTGGGAAGAAAATATAGGAACTCTGTGTGATGCCACTAACACAGTAGAAGTCCTATGGGTGCTTCTGGGAAGAAAATATAGGAACTCTGTGTGATGCCACTAACACAGTAGAAGTCCTATGGGTGCTTCTGGGAAGAAAATATAGGAACTCTGTGTGATGCCACTAACACAGTAGAAGTCCTATGGGTGCTTCTAGGAAGAAAATATAGGAACTCTGTGTGATGCCACTAACACAGTAGAAGTCCTATGGGTGCTTCTGGGAAGAAAATATAGGGACTCTGTGTGATGCCACTAACACAGTAGAAGTCCTATGGGTGCTTCTGGGAAGAAAATATAGGAGCTCTGTTTGCTGCCACTAACACACTAGAAGTCCTATGGGTGCTTCTGGGAAGAAAATATAGGAACTCTGTGTGATGCCACTAACACAGTAGAAGTCCTATGGGTGCTTCTGGGAAGAAAATATAGGAACTCTGTGTGATGCCACTAACACAGTAGAAGTCCTATGGGTGCTTCTGGGAAGAAAATATAGGAGCTCTGTTTGCTGCCACTAACACACTAGAAGTCCTATGGGTGCTTCTGGGAAGAAAATATAGGAGCTCTGTGTGATGCCACTAACACACTAGAAGTCCTATGGGTGCTTCTGGGAAGAAAATATAGGAACTCTGTGTGATGCCACTAACACAGTAGAAGTCCTATGGGTGCTTCTGGGAAGAAAATATAGGAGCTCTGTGTGATGCCACTAACACACTAGAAGTCCTATGGGTGCTTCTGGGAAGAAAATATAGGAACTCTGTGTAATGCCACTAACACAGTAGAAGTCCTATGGGTGCTTCTGGGAAGAAAATATAGGAACTCTGTGTGATGCCACTAACACAGTACAAGTCCTATGGGTGCTTCTGGGAAGAAAATATAGGAACTCTGTGTGATGCCACTAACACAGTAGAAGTCCTATGGGTGCTTCTGGGAAGAAAATATAGGAACTCTGTGTGATGCCACGAACACAGTAGAAGTCCTATGGGTGCTTCTGGGAAGAAAATATAGGAACTCTGTGTGATGCCACTAACACAGTACAAGTCCTATGGGTGCTTCTGGGAAGAAAATATAGGAACTCTGTGTGATGCCACTAACACAGTACAAGTCCTATGGGTGCTTCTGGGAAGAAAATATAGGAACTCTGTGTGATGCCACTAACACAGTACAAGTCCTATGGGTGCTTCTGGGAAGAAAATATAGGAGCTCTGTTTGCTGCCACTAACACAGTACAAGTCCTATGGGTGCTTCTGGGAAGAAAATATAGGAGCTCTGTTTGCTGCCACTAACACACTAGAAGTCCTATGGGTGCTTTTGGGGTGCAATGCTGTGCTAACAGCACTGCGGTTGGTACTACTGAAATACTGTACTAACAGTAAAACACGCACCAGACTAATCCCCAGCAGCAGCTAAAAAACACACTAACCAGCAGCAATGGACGATCAATGACAGGTAGCAATGGTTTAGCAAATAAATAGCCAATGGTTTAGCAAAGTAGAGCAAATCTTTCTATATGAATGAATCTAGCAAAGACACAGAATCAGCCTGATCTCTCCTAAAGCCGGAACTCATGTGACCGGCGCCGACGGCGTGGCAGCCTTTTAAATGGTGGGGCGTGTACTAAAGCCCCTGAGCTGTAATTTGCTACAGGCGTCCTGCCTGTAGCCAATTATGGCTCTCCGAGTTTCCGGCGCTGTGATTGGCCAAGCATGCGGGGTCACAGTGCATGCTTGGCCAATCATCAGCCAGCAATGCACTGCGCCGGCCGCGCCGGGCGCAATGCATTGTGGGGCCGCTCGCATCACACGAATGTGATGCGAGCGGCCAAAATAGTTCTGGGCTCGCAGAGCGAGCGAACGCCCGGTGCTCGATGCGAACATCGCATCGAGCACCGGGCCCATCCCTAGTGATGATAATTACCTTAATGTGATCAATAATCTTTCAGCAGGCTGGATACTTTTTCTGAAGCTCGTGTTCTGACGCTCCAAGCGAGGGGAGATTAAGCCCAGCAATTCGTCAAAACTGAGTAAATAAAAAATAAATTCATAAATACATGTGGGAAAAACATTGGGGCATACTGTATAAAAAAGAGTAAGGTAAGTGGTTAAGGACATTATTTAGGGTAACAAGGCAGGCATCCTTAGTTCCAATCTAATTATGGCTAAATAAGTGGCAGGAAAAATAAATGGCATATGGGTCCTCATTTCAACAAAGAAGAAGCCACTTGCCTTTTAATTTAACAGTAACAATTGTCTGAGCCAAAAATGCTAAATAAAGCTGCGTGGCATCACCACAACCCACAAAGCAACTTGTCACTAGCAATTTTGGGCCAAGGTATTTGGGGGGTAAAATATCCACACAAAAAAAAAGGGAATATGACCTGGCTTACACCAGGAGGGGGGGGGGGTGCTAGCTGACGCTCATTTTGTGCCCTTGAGGCTGCATGCTGAAATAATGTACAGTTTGTATTTGGGGGGGGAGGGAACAAGGCTTATTAGTTACAATAATCTTAGAATGACATAATCACACATAGGTTAGACTGGATGGACTTGTGTCTTGCAAATAGAAAACACACTATACATCAATGGCTACAAATTAAGTATGGTTTGGCAGAAACAGTACTCACCTAATTGACGTGCGTGTGAAATTGAAAATTTTTTCTTCATGCCCACGGAGGTGCCATACAAGATCATGAACTGGCCTCTCTCTTCGCGATTTGCAAGATTGCTGCTGTTGCAGCAACAACTGTTGGCATTATCATTGGCAGAGCAGCACACATCTTGCAAAGAAACACACAAAACACAGGTACAGACTGCTGGACAACCAGGAAGTTTACACAGACCTACCAGGTTTTATAAGCAGCCAGACAGACAATCAGCAAAAAAGCTTGCTCAGCACAAAATTAGCAACTCAAATTAGGCAGGAAGGGTTACTAATGAATGCGCAGCGGATTCGCACCTAAAGCGCGTACAATCCGCAGAACAGCCGCCGTTTCACTGCGCAGTCACGCAGGGCCTTCAATTCGCACCGCACTAGTCTGAACCAGGCTTAAATTTTGTCTGTCTCTTTCCTGCGGAAATATTTTCATCAAAGTACTCGTCCATAGAGTTTGATGATTCAGCACTTTCTTCAGTTGGGGGGTGTTTTGGCTATCCAAGCTGATTTCACTAATGCTTGAAGCTTTCATCAGACCTGCTTGCTGCTCGGGTAAGATTAGTAGCACTAGAGTCGTTTTTACCACTAGGTTACTCTTGGGTCAAAAGAAATCCTTGCTTTGATACTAACGTCCCTTTGTCGGCCCACAAAATGGTAGATCCGAGCCAAATATTGATTATATTTGGGTTCCACTCTTGGTGCTAATCTCTTGATTGCGAGGTTGCCTGGTGAATTGGTCAGGTACGTCAGACCTTTCATCTTTGTCCGATCCCCAGTCTGTTCCTAGGGGGGCTCACAATCACTTGGGTGAATCAGGCCATCAGATTTATTCCTCAGGATGAAGTCTGGCCCTCCTTCCCCTGTTTCAGGACTCCGACTCGTTTGTCAGTTTACGAGCAGAAGCACGACCCGATTTAATTCATGTGGGACCAGTTTTTTGTGTTTCTGGTATGTTTTCCTCCATGTTATGGATGCATATTACCACAGCGTGTTGACCTTATCCATCAACACCAGCAAACATTTCTATCAGGTATCCAGCACTTCAGACCCCTGCAAACTCCTGTCAGTTCGTCCATGTTTGCAGCTCACCCTCTCAAACTTCCCCATACCAAGTGTAGCACCGACACTTTACTAACGTGTGCGCTATGCATGTGTAAATTTTGTTTTCCAGCACTGCAACAGAGTTCTAGGGGTTAATTGTACAGGTTTTTACTTTGGCATCAGTCTGGCTGGGCTGTACTGAAGTTTCGCCTGGTCATAGGTGCATTGAGGCACCTGCGACAGGCTGACAACCAAGGCTGGTTGTACGTGAGGGGTCCCGGACCCAGGAGTGTCTGCCGTCCCCACAAGCATGGTCACCCTGACCAGCCCGAGAGGCCCTCGTGGTCTGGGGTGGGGATCCGTCCATTCCAGAGCCTCAGAACTGGCTAGTTGAGGCTCAGTAACTGAAGGAGGATTCGAAAGCGTCACGGTGTGCTTTTGGTGTTGGAGGGACACAGCAACTCGTACAAGTGACCAGGGGAGGACTCTTCGGAGAAGGGCCAAGAACCTGGCTGCTCGGTAAGAGCCTGGGAGCTGAGTTGTATGGACACTAGAGAATCCACACTTCCCACAGTATCACCAAAAAGGCTGAGAGATCCAGGAACTGTGGGAAAGGTTCCTACTTCTCTTCAGTTACAATCTAGTCTGTGGCAGAGACTTTGCTAAGTTTCTGGATCACATGCTGGCTGCTAGATCTATGGTTAGAGGTTTATCCAGCAGTGAAGCACCCAGCTGCGAGTGGCTACTCTCTGGGCTAACTAGAGACATTCAGTGGATGTCAGCAGTTCAAAGTGCCTGAGTTTCATCACCCGTGCCCTCTATTCCCATCTGAGACTGTGTTACTGTTGGATGTTACCCCTGCAAAATAAAAATTCTCAAAAGGACTTTTGTGTGTCAGCTTCTGAAGTTACTGGGTACTAACCCTGGAAACCCCTAGACAACGAAAGACGAGCTACGAGGAGGTAATTGGTAAGCCCAGAAAAGTCAAGGCCGCCCCTAGGGGTTATGGCCGCTACACAAGTATAGACAGACAGGATAGGGGCTCGTGGGTATTCAAAGAGCTACTTGTCTGACGTCTGGTTTTCAAGTGTGGTCAACCTCGGCAATTATTTTGCAAGGCTTCTCTGGGTCAGCCCTTTCTCCCTTTTCCCTATGTATCCTCTCGCTACAAGCAATTCATTCCCATGCCTGTGTTTCTCAGAAAGTTCCAAACAGGGGGGTTCCTTCTTATCATCTATTAATAGGATGCTGGTTTTCTTGCTGTTATAGCTGATACATACCGGATCCATAGACTGAGGCCATCCAGGCGTGTGCTACTCTACTAGATGGATTGTTACCTACCCTTCATCAAGCTTTCTTATCACACCAACTTTTGTGTCTTTTTTGCCCTCTTTCAGGCGTACTGACCAGCTAGGCCAAGGCACACCATAGGCCTTGATAGTTAGGGTATCACATTTCCAAGTGAAGACTCCGACTACAAATTATTATAACAAAGTATTGTAGAAAAGATCACACCATAGAAAAAGGGGGAAAATAGAAAATAAACCCGGATATGAAGGTGAAATTTGTGTATGAGGAACACCCTAAAAATTACCACCATTTTATTCTCCAGGGCCTCTGCTTTCAGAAAATATATGTTTGGGGGTTTTATCTAATCTTCAAGCCCAAAATCTGCATTTTACCATGTGTGCAAAAATAATGCAAAACCAGCTCTGGCAGTGAAAGGGTTAATGTGAGCTAGATGGGATCACTCTGCTGTGGTCACACTCTAAACATTAGAGCTCCCCCTAGCTGCAGCCCGGTAATAGCATTGCAAGGATGTCTATTCATTTATCTGCTACATACTTCCCATCTTTATATAAACGTCTCCTGACATTTAGGGGTCTAGTCATGAATAATTTACATAATAATTCACCCAATGAAAATACATGTACATTCCTTCTGTGTGAATGAAGGGAAAATTAAGTTTAATTGGCTATTTGCTGGTCGAATAATATCCATTGATTTAAAATAGAAAATACTACATTTGCAACTAGCTGGAGATAATTGCTATTATACTTAGCGCCATCTAAAGTCCAAAAATAGTATTTCTCATTTTAATTCAATGGTTAGTCTAATAGTGTTGGCTTATTTAAGTTCTATCCTTCAGTGTGTACTGTACTGATAAGTGTGTGAGTATGATCTCAGGTATTAGTATGAAGACATGTCTGATGAAGGAGACTAAGAGGTCTATTTTTCAAAAAAAATATTGGACTAATGTGACAATCATTCATCCAGCTGTTACAATTTCTTGGCTGTGATTTAACACAGTGATTTCCTATGATCATCAGCTCCATCTAGTGGCCATAATCGGGTATTTTTCCTGAAATACCTCAATTAGTGCAATACTGCATTATGGTCATTAGGTGGAGTCAAGGAAATCAATGTATGAAATAAAATACGGCCAATATTCATCATGGCTGGGCGAATGCCGATCATAACCGTTCAACTATTTTTTTTTTTAAATAGACCTCTAAGTGTTTGTGAAATTTTACACCACAAAATGTACTCAGCCAATGAGAGGTAATGACTCCATTTTTATTTTTATACTGCTATCAATGGCCAACACGGTACAACACTTCATCCATGTCTTTTGTGATCTCTGATCGCCTTATGAACTGTTTTTTACATGATGAAGATCAGCCATGGAGTATATCTGAGGTGTATATCTTCCCCACATGAGAGCTGTGATGTCCAGCAACATCCATATAGAAGACATTTCCCACACTCAAGGCACTAATACACCTCGAGGGTTGTGTGGGATACCTGATGTACAGGAAGACAGGACTTCAGTGAGGAACATTTCCCTCACTCAGGACAGGAATACGGCTCTTTCCTGTGTGAGATCTCTGATGTCTGTTAAAACTGGAATTGTCTGAAAAACATTTCCCGCACTCAGGACAGGAATACGGCTTCTCCCCCGTGTGAGATCTCTGATGTGTGGTAAGATTGGACTTCACTGAAAAACATTTTCCGCACACAGGACAGGAATACGGCTTCTCCCCCGTGTGAGATCTCTGATGTGTATAAAGACTGGACTTCCGTGAGAAACATTTCCTGCACTCAGGACAGGAATACGGCTTCTCCCCTGTGTGAGATCTCTGATGTGTGTAAAGACTGGACTTCACTGAAAAACATTTCCCGCACTCAGAACAGAAATACGGCTTCTCCCCCATGTGAAATCTCTGATGTGTGAAAAGATGGGACTTCACTGCAAAGCATTTCCCACACTCAGGACAGGAATACGGCTTCTCTCCTGTGTGAGATCTTATATGCACATTAAGATCAGATTTAAAACGGAAACACTTCCCGCACTTAGTACAGGAAAGGCTCTTCTCTGTTGGAAGGGCGGCACCGTCCCGCACAGTCTGAGGTTCCTCAGGATAAGAGGAATACGATGGTCCATCTACACTGTGTGGTGCCGGATGGATATAGGTAGTCGGGTTTTCTCCTGGACTATACTGTGTGATGTCCTCATCTTCTACTTTACAGTCTGGAGACAAAGTGAGACAATCCTCTGAGGTTTTCCTCATCTCCCGTCCATCTACTAAAATAGAAATAAAAAGATTATTACTAGACATGAGCAGATTGGTTCCCCTAAACCAGGACTCCGCCCACATCAGGCAGCTTTGTCTCTGAGGATCTTACAATTCCCTCCTCAAGGTAACTAGTAAATGGGTCCTCTGTAGGGCGGCAACTAATGATTATTTTCAGAATTGAATAGATGGATGATTATTGTTTCAATTAATCGATTAATTGGATAAAAACCTGAAAAAAGGTTGGTGTATAATTGAGTTAATATTCTTGAATATCTATATACAGCGGTAAATATAAATATCCAGATATATAGTTGGATATTTAATCCACTCTGAGAATAACAGACAGATAGATGTATTATTAGAGGGAGAATCTGCTACATATCAGAATCAGAGATCAACATTATTAAAATGTAAAAAAAGAGGTAAAACGCTGTTTTGCAGATGATCAGACAGGAGTGTAATATAATATGATGGATGACAGACTCCCTTGTCATAGAAAGGTAGGTGGGTACAAGCTCCCTGCACCTGATGTCACTTATGCTGGCCGTACACAAACTAATTTTTCTTTCAAAAAAACATTCATCCAATTTTCTAACCATTAGTGGGGACAAATCGACATTCATTTTCCACCACAGTGATGGGAAAATTCAAAGGAGCAGAACAGAAAACTTTTCTCCATCGAACAAATTTTCACATCATGTATGTGGTTTTTGCTCAAGTTACGTTCATTTTATAATTGATTGTTAGCAAGTGGAATTTTAGAACTACACTCTTCTATTCATTCAATGTACAAATATTTGTGCAAATATTCTCATCCAAAAATCGATTAGTGTATGGTCAGCATAGAACATTTAGTAGCAGCAGCATGATTTTTGTTTAATCATCTGTTATGATGGGGTTAAAAAAATAGTCGTTTATAGTACAAAAACAGCAGATAATCAATACTATAAGGGATTCATTTGTACTGTGAAATAGTGAAAGTAATATATCTTATATCATATATATATATATAAATATACCCAGAAGTAGGATATACAGTGGTTTACAAGTGTTTTGAAAAACGAGCAACTTTTTTTAAATTCTGACTCAGTTTGCGAGTGTTGTCTTGCAAAACAAGCAGAATTGAAGCTAATGGTGTGTGCATTACTGCATTTGGCTAGAGGTGCAGTGGCACCTGTGACATTTAGAATGGTTCGGAGCCATTCGGAAATACTCTGTATCACTCAGAAACACTCGGAAATACTCCGTTCTTGAGCGTTTCCCAGCCTTTCCAAGGCTTTCCAAGTTCAGCCGAGGTCAATGAGGTCAATGAGGAATGAATTATCTTCGTTTCCATTGACTTCTATGGGGAAACTGGCTTTGATATGCGAGTGCTTTGGATTACAAGCATTCACCTGAAACGGATTATGCTCGTAATCCAAGGTTCCACTGTATGGGGATTTTACCTGTGAGTCACACATGAAGATATATAGGGGACTTTTATATTAAAGTAATACTGAAAGCTGAGATTAATTTTTCATGGATATAATAATTTCTTTATCATACATCACAGGACACAGAGCACCAAAGTCATTACTATGTGAGTTATAGGCCACCTATAGGTGAATGGACACCTTCGGTATGAATTCAAGCAGGTTATTAAAAGAGTTCCTGCTCAAACTGAAGAGGCACAAAGTTTAGCTGAGCTACCTAGGGCCCTATACTTTGCAGTGGACGCTATCAAGGATTCTATCCATCAGGCGTCTTGTCTTCTGTGGCTAAAGAACTGGTCAGCTGAGTTACCATGCAAAAGGCTCTTGGCTGGGTTTCCCTTTCATGGAGAAATGTTGTTTGGAAAAGATTTGGATAAATATATCCAAACGATTTCTGGGGGTAAGAGTACCCTTCTGCCTGTTAAGAAAAAGAACAGACGGCCTTCTTTCAAAAATTCCCCTCCGATGCCTGGGGCAACAGCCTCCAGGCCGTCTTAACGGCCTCCACCATCGGGGGCAAAGGGAAAGCCTCATAACCAAACACATAGCCACAAAAAGCCCTGGGGTCACAAGTCCACAAAACAGAATCCCAAGGCTTCCTTGTGAAGGGGCGCCCCCGCTCAATTGAGTGGGGGGAAGACTGCAGTGGTTTTCAGAAACTTGGCAAGAGGAGATCCAAGACAAATGGATCCTTCTGTGGTAGCCCTAGGCTACAAACTAGAGTTCCAAGAGTTTCCCTATCCCGTTTTCTAAGCTCAAACATTCCCAAGGACCCAGTAAAGAAAAAGTCTTTATTTCTGGCACTAGACCGATTATTGTCTGAGGGAGTAATAATAGAGGTCCTCTCAAAAGAGAGGCACATGGGGTTTTATTCAAATCTCTTTATGGTACCAAAACCAAATGGAGATGTCAGACCCATTCTAGATCTCAGAGATCCGAATCACTTCCTAAACATCTGCTCCTTCCGAATGGAGTCGATCCGGTCAGTTGTTTCCACCCTATGGGGAGGAAAAGTTCTAGCATCCATGGATATCAAAGATGCGTATCTACATGTGCCAATATTTCCCACTCACCAGAAGTTTCTGCGGTTTGCGGTAGAGCAGCGCCACTTTCAGTTTGTAGCCTTGCCTTTTCGGGTTAGCCCAACTGTTCACAAAGGTGTTAGTCCCAGTACTAGCAAGACTAATGGGCCAGGGTATAGCAATAATAGATAGCATACCTAGATGACCTGCTACTGGTAGATCAGTCAAGATCAGGGTTAAACCAGGGGGTGTCCAGAACAGTCAGTTATCTGAGACACCTGAGTTGGATTCTCAATCAATGAGAAATCATCCTTACAGCCAGTAAGAAGGCTGCAGTATTTGGACCTGGTCATAGACACAACCCATGAAAGGGTGTTTTTACCTCAGGCAAAAGTCAATGCTCTGAGAGAGTTGTACCAGGCAGTCAAGGCAAAGAAGGGTCCTTCCATTCGCCTTTGCATGAGATACTAGGGAAGATGGTAACTTCCTTCAAAGCAGTTCCCTATGCCCAGTTTCATTCAAGATTGTTGCTACACAGTAGTCTGTCTGCTTGGAACAAACAAATCCAAGTCTTGGATTATCCAATGACTCTGACTCCAAAAGGTACGCCAGTGTCTCAACTGGTGGTTGATAATCAGGAATCTACAGAAGGGGAAATCCTTCATTCCAGTTTCCTGGAAAGTAGTAACAACAGATGCCAGCCTATGGGGCTGTGGAGCAGTTCTAGAAGAGACCACTATTCAAAGGAAGTGGCCAGACTCCAAAAAGACCTTGCCCATCAATATCCTAGAGATTCGGGCAGTATGTTTGGCTCTAATAGCCTGGATGTCCAGATTGCAGAATGCTCCTGCCAGGATACACAGCAGTGGCCTATATCAATCACCAAGGGGGCACCAGAAGCCACGCAGCCCAAAGGGAGGTGGACCGATTTCTGTCCTGGGCAAGAAACATGTTCCTTGCCTATCTGCAGTTTACATTCCAGGAGTGGAAAATTGGCAGGCAGATTTCTTCAGCCGTCAACAGCTGTTGCCGGGAGAATGGTCTCCACATCCCGATGTCTTTTTGGCCATATGCCAAAGATGGGGTATGCCAGATGTAGATCTATTGGCGTCCAGGTTCAACAGGAAGTTGGACAACTTTGTGGCGAGAACAAGGGATCCACTTGCACTAGGAATAGATGCGTTAGTGACCCTGTGGGACCAGTTTTCACAGATTTATGCATTCCCTCCAGTTCCGCTATTACCATGGCTGCACCACAGGCTCAGAGAAGAAGGGAAGCCGATAATCTTAGTAGCCCTGGCATGGCCCAGAAGACCCTGGTATGCAGGGATCGTGAGAATGGCAGTAGGAGAGTCATCTCATCTGGACCTGCTGTTGCAGGGACCGGTATTCTATCCTGCCTTACAAATGCTAAATTTAACAGCGTGGCTATTCAAGCCCACATTCTGAAAAATTGGGGGCTTTCAGGTTCAGTAGTAACCACCCTGGTTAATTCCAGAAAGCCGGAATCCAGGACCATTTATTACAGGGTCTGGAAGGCCTATGTCTCCTGGTGTGAAACCAAGGGTTGGCATCATCGAAAGTATGTCATAGAAAGGATTTTGGCCTTTCTACAAATTAGGAGTATAAATGAAGCTGGTCTTGTGTACAATCAAGGGTCAGATTTTGGCCTTGGCAGTGTTTTTACAAAGGCTGTTTGCTTCGCATTCTTTAGTCCGGGCATTCATACAAGTGGTAACTCGGATAACTCCGGCAGTTAGGTCTCCCTTGTGCCCATGGGATTTGAATCTGGTTTTGTCAGTGTTGCAAAGACAACCCTTTGAACCTATACGGAATATTCCTTTGATCCTTTTGACAAGGAAATTGGTATTCCTAGTTGCGGTAACCTATGCAAAAAGAGTATCAGATTTGGCTTTCTCCTGTAAAGAGCCATACTTTATCATTCACAAGGATAAAGTGATACTGAGTCTGCAACCAACTTTTTTTTACAAAAGATAGTGTCTGGCATTCATTTGAATAAAGATGTTTCCTTACCTTCCTTTTTTCCAGAACCTCGTTCTGCAGAAGAAAAATGATTACATTTTCTTCATGTAGTGAGAGCAAATAAAGCCTGAAAGTATGAAAGCGACAGCTCAGATACGGAAAACTGATGTTTTGTTTCTGTTGCCGGAAGGCCCCAGAAAGGGTCAGGCAGCATCGAAATCTACTGTTGCTAAGTAGATTTGTTAGGTGATTAGTCAAGCTTATGACCTGAAAAGAAAGGTTCCTCCCTTTCATATTAAGACGCACTCTACCAGGGTAGTCAGTGCTTCATGGACAGTGCATCACCAAGCCTCTATGGCTCAGATTTGCAAGGCTGCTACTTGGTCGTCAGTACATACATTCACAAAATTCTATCAAATGAATGTAAGATGGCAGGAGGGCACCGCCTTTGGGTAGCAGTCTGCTGTGGGCAGCAGTATAGGTCCTCGCACCTGGCGGCGGCTGTTTGCTTTGGGTCTCCCTCCCCTCAGGTGGCATTGCTTTGGGACATCCCACATAGTAATGACTATGGTGCTCTGTGTCTCGTGATGTACGATAAATAAAATAGGATTTTTATAACAGCTTACCTGTAAAATCATTTTCTTTGAGTACATCACGGGGCACAAAGGTCCCCGCCCCTCTTATTGGGATAAGTATATATTGCTTTTCTACAAAAACTGAGATCATTAAAATTCCTAAAAAAAATACAAAAAAACATTTGGAATTTTTTTTAACTCGCCTCTAAATGCCTGTTGCTAGGGGGTCCCTCGTAGTCTGCCTCTTTCAGTACCTGGGCTGGTGACATCACTTCCCCTCGGTGCAGGAAGGGCTCAGCTCTGCCCCCCTCCCTCCTGTCAGTCATCTGGGACACGTGACAGGTCCCAGATGACTGTGTGGCCAATCACGGCTAGCGGCGCTGCTCGCGCATGCGCAGTGGGTGCCCGGCTGTGAAGCCACAGCCGGGTGCCCACAGTTAGAATGCCGGCGCCACCGAGCGGACGGGGGGACGAGCGGGGCTTCGTTACCTTGCATCGCTGGACCCTGGAACAGGTAAGTGTCCGATACTTAAAAGTCAGCAGCTGCCGTATTTGTAGCTGCTGACTTTAAATTTTTTTATGGAAACTCCTCTTTAAAGTCATTGTAAATGTTGGATTTCGTTTTTACACAAACTTGTCATACTTACCTTTAGGGATGCACAGAAATTTCAGCGGGCGAAAAAAAAACTGCTGAAAATTGTGTTTTTAGCACATTGCTGAGCACATGACTGAGGACATAATACAAGAGATGGTTAGAGACTGGGGACATGATACAAGATATGACTAGAGACTGAGGACATGATACAAGATATGGTTAGAGACTGAGGACATGATACAAGAGATGGTCAGAGACTGAGGACATGATACAAGAGATGGTTAGAGACTGAGGACATGATACAGGAGATGATCAGAGACTGAGGACATGATACAAGAGATGGTCAGAGACTGAGGACATGATACAAGAGATGGTCAGAGACTGGGGGCATGATACAAGAGATGGTCAGAGACTGAGGACATGATACAAAGATGGTCAGAGACTGAGGACATGATACAAGAGATGGTCAGAGACTGAGGACATTATACAAGAGATGGTCAGAGACTGAGGACATTATACAAGAGATGGTTAGAGACTGGGGACATGATACAAGAGATGGTCAGAGACTGGGGACATGATACAAGAGATCGTCAGAGACTGAGGACATGATACAAGAGATGGTCAGTGTGACGGACCTCGTACCCAAGATGTCCGCCGTAACTGCTTCCTCTGTCCGGTACCACACAATCCAAGACCCCCTTAGCTTACCCAGTCACCAGACAACACCAGTGTAGGGTACATCAGGAATGAATCTTTATTTTACATGTCACACTTATATACAGTTGACAGATGACTCAAGCCTAACCTAATTAGCATGAGCTAATTATCTCAATCAACACTGGGCTCCATCATTCAATTGCAGGGTTAATTAGCACATACAACAATAGGTGAAACACTCTTACAAGCCAGACTATAATCAATTAACACAACAGACAGGTGGCTGGAGTTCATGAGTCATGACATTAGCGTCTCTTGCTAATATGCCAAATACACATACAGATTCTATGTGTATTGGGGGGGCCAGCATGGACCTGAATCCAAGTACCACCAGCTCAGGTGTCCCAGGCTTGCAGCTCAAAGAGCACTGTTCCCCCAAATGCCAGGGCCCATAATCCCAAGGTAATAGGCTCGCGTTCAGTCCCCTCCAACAGCCTGTGTCCCAGCCAGGTCTGTCACATTTCTCCCCTTTCGGCAGGAGACTAACACAGGAGGAGACCCCAGACGGGTTGACTCCGAAGTTAGTCAGTGGTTCCAGTCCTCTAATGCCTGTACCCACACAGTACCCCAAACAAATTGTTCCAAACAGAGCACGACTCACCCAGCCAACTTCTGCCTCTCTCAAAGAACATATCTGCCGCTGGGGAGAGGCCTGGACTGGCCCTTCTCCCTGGAGTCTTTTCAGCCGCTGGAGAGAAGACAGGGTGACTGGGCTCACTCCATCATGCTGTTGGGGATCTGGGCCGACAGCCCAGCATCCCTGGGGTATACAGGTGGGGACTGCATTCCCATCCCCCTTTACAGGAAATCTGCCCTCTGTTAGTTGTGGGCAGAGGCCAGCAGCACTCTGTTCCGTTGCCAGCAGTTCAGGTGGGTGTAGGAGCTTCCCTACATCATCTCCTCCAGCTAACTGTTGGGGAGAGAGGCCGACTGCCCCGGCTTCCTGGAACTCCACAGTTGTTGCTGGTGCTGGACAGGGGTGGGCAGCACTCTGCCCTGTTGCCAGCACTTCTGCTGGGGACTCCACATCCTCCGCTCTGGCAAACCATTGGGGCAGGAGGCTGGCTTCCTTTTCCATTCCCTCATCTGGCTGCTGGGACAACATGTCTCTGGTACTGTCTCCCAGGTGCACAAATCTTTGCTGGGGAGGAAAGATCGCTTTCTCCACCCTGGCCAACTGTTGGGGAGGGACGACAAACACCTCCTCTCCCTTCTCCCCCTGTATCTGCTGCTGGGAAGTGATTGCCACCTTCTCACCCTGAGCCTCCATAACTGACACCGGTGTGGGGCAGAGGTCTTGGACCCTCTGTCCGGTGACCTGCGCTTCAGCTGGAGAAGTTCCTTGTAACTCCACAGATACTGCTGTTGGTGCTGGGCAGAGCTCAGTGAGGTTTGGCCCTAATACCAGCTCTTCTGATGGAGGCTCATGAGGTTGTTTTTCCTCAGCAGAAAAGTCTATTAAATCCCCAGTCTCTACAACTGATGGCTGGGGATAGAGGTTCACCACCTGTCCGTGGAACCTAGAAGATGCCATCGGTGCTGGGCAGAGGTTAGCAGAGCTCTGCCCTGTTGTCAGCACTTCCTGCATCCGCCATAAGACCTCCGCATCCATAGCTGCGGGGGCAGGTGGGCAAAGCACTCTGTTACTATGCCACATCGCCGACTCTTCAGCCAGGATTTCAGAGCTGTCTGCTGGTATTTCCTGATAGTCCCAGGCAAAGGGAGCCCCACTCTGCTGCTGAGCAGAGTCTAGCAGCTGTATGTAGGCGATCTCAAGCTCCCATTCCTGAGCGGCCAGGAACTCCAAATCTTCCTGTGCCCAGAGCACTTCCGAGACGTTCAATCTTTGCTCTCTGTACTCCATTATTTCCTCCAAACGCCACTCCAGATCACTCCCAAAGTCGGGGTCCTCGGACAGCCTCCAGTACAACAATCCCAGGCCATTATAATCAAAGCCTTCCGTGGGCGTGTCATCCGCTGTCCACGGGCACACTTGGGCTACATACCACCGGAGGGCTCTGTAGCTCTCGTCCAAACGCATTTCTGCCCGGATCAGCCTGCTTAACTCAGCTGTCCACTCCTGCTTCGGTTGTTCCCCCAATAACAACATTCGTACTTCATACTGCGACCAGTACCTTACATGGATGGAGGGGAGAACTTTTCCCTGGTGTCGCTGCTCACAGGCTAGCGCTTCTTTCCAGAGTTGTAGGCGAACAGAATCATACCATCCCAGCAGGACCTGCACCGATACTGGTCCTCTGTGCTGTATCCGCATCTCTCGCAACCTCCTTCCGAATTCCTCTTCCATGACGTATCTGTACCTCTGCTATCCGGGCCTTGGATCCAGGTGATGGTTTGGATGTGTTCACGACAAGGAAGCACGATCCCACCGCTGCCAGCCAATTGTGACGGACCTCGTACCCAAGATGTCCGCCGTAACTGCTTCCTCTGTCCGGTACCACACAATCCAAGACCCCCTTAGCTTACCCAGTCACCAGACAACACCAGTGTAGGGTACATCAGGAATGAATCTTTATTTGACATGTCACACTTATATACAGCCAGATGACTCAAGCCTAACCTAATTAGCATGAGCTAATTATCTCAATCAACACTGGGCTCCATCATTCAATTGCAGGGTTAATTAGCACATACAACAATAGGTGAAACACTCTTACAAGCCAGACTATAATCAATTAACACAACAGACAGGTGGCTGGAGTTCATGAGTCATGACATTAGCGTCTCTTGCTAATATGCCAAATACACATACAGATTCTATGTGTATTGGGGGGCCAGCATGGACCTGAATCCAAGTACCACCAGCTCAGGTGTCCCAGGCTTGCAGCTCAAAGAGCACTGTTCCCCCAAATGCCAGGGCCCATAATCCCAAGGTAATAGGCTCGCGTTCAGTCCCCTCCAACAGCCTGTGTCCCAGCCAGGTCTGTCACAGGTGTGATGTCATAGGACATATAGACTCTGGATGGAGGGACATTGGGAGGAGGAGCTGTGAGGTCAGTGTGATGTCATAGGACATATAGACTCTGGATGGAGGGACATTGGGAGGAGGAGCTGTGAGGTCAGTGTGATGTCATAGGACATATAGACTCTGGATGGAGGGACATTTGGATGGGGGGATTTGAGGGGTCCTCTATATGAGGCTGTGCAAACCAAATCATTGTTCCTGGGTGCGTCCTTCCTCTTTTAAACTGAAGAGTGAACTTTGACCTTTACCATACAGAAATCTGTCAGGAATCTGTGAAAGTAAGCTCTCATGTGATCAGGTGACGTGCGGAGGAACAGACAATTTTCTCCAGAGCTTATAATGGTGGGGATGGATTTTGCTGAGTGCTGGTGCCAAGTTTCCACCCCCCAGGATCACTGCAGGTGTGGAGAAAAGCTGTGTAAGAGGATATGGAGGAGAGATGAGGAGGAGATCCAGGAATCAGCATAAAGGTCAGGACAAGCAACAGACGAGCGCATCCAAGAGATGAAGCCGGGGTCACTACACAGAAAATCAATCCAAGGAAACAACAGGCAGGACGAGGAATAGCAAGAAGGAGCTCAGAGACAAATAAGAATATTGCTCAGCCAATGGGAGATTAACTCAGCATGACTTACATAATGAAGGAGATGAGGGGGAGGGGAGGAAGTTACTTATGGTGACCATAGAGACATGGAAATTCAGCTGGTTCAGCAGGAATCGGTCACATTTCCATCCATGTGTGGTCACTGCCGGATAAAAGTCACTTGATCAGCAGCTGCAGCCAATAGCTTCATCACTGATCTATGTATTCTAAGAGCGGAGGAGTGCCAGAATTGTCAGAATACAATAGTGCAGAGGGGAGGATTCCCCCATCCCCCTCCAATGTGAGGAAGGGGGAATCACTTCCGTTTTTACCTCTCATCCCACTGGATGAATGATAAAACTGAACCATGTATGGCCAGCTTCAGAAGGAAGATATATTAATGATCAACTGATCCCCCTGAAGGGGTTAATCTACATATTACCTCCTCTGCCGCCAAATCCAGCAACATCTCCTCTTTACGTCCTTCCAAATGGAATGCCCTGTGTATCTGACATCACTTCCTGTCTGTACCTGACATCACTTCCTGTCTGTATTCCATAGAGACGTCCTGTCTGGGTAGAAGGGAGATCACCACCTTGTGGAGCCCAGAGAAACTGCAGCTGAAGAAACGTCTCGTAGTGTGAACGAGGCTGTTTCATGTATAGTAATGAAGACACTGCAAGCTGTTTGAGGAGTCATGTTAAATTTTATTACAGTAACAGCAAACACAGAACAGGAAACAGGAAGTACAAGCAATGCAATATTACCATAGAGTCACTGTATTTGTTTAGTAACTCTATAACACCGGCCTTGTGCTGTGTATGTACTGTATATCCTTCCTCTTTCTCTCCTCCCTGAGTGTGTATGAAGAGGCGGAGCTCTGAGTGTGTATGAAAAGGCGGAGCTTCTGAGTGTGTATGATGAATCGGAGCCCTGAGTGTGTATGAAGTGGCAGAGCTCTCAGTGTGTATGAAGAGGAGGAGCTCTGAGTGTGTATGAAGAGGCGGAGCCCTGAGTGTGGATGAAGAGGTGGAGCTCTGAGTGTGTATGAAGAGGCGGAGCTTCTGAGTGTGTATGATGAATCGGAGCCCTGAGTGTGTATGAAGAGGCGGAGCTCTCAGTGTGTATGAAGAGGAGGAGCTCTGAGTGTGTATGAAGAGGCGGAGCTCTGAGTGTATATGAAGAGGCAGAGCTCCTGAGTGTGTATGAAGAGGCGGAGCCCTGAGTGTGTATGAAGAGGCGGAGCTCTGTGTATAAAGAGGCGGAGCTCTAAGTGTGTATGAAGAGGCGGAGCTCTGAGTGTGTATAAAGAGGCGGAGCTCCTGAGTATGAAGAGGCAGAGCTCTGAGTGTGTATGAAGAGGCGGAGCTCTGAGTGTGTATGAAGAGGCAAAGCCATGATTGTGTATAGAGGCAGAGCCCTGAGTGTGTATGAAGAGGCGGAGCTCTGAGTGTGTATGAAGAGGGGGAGCTCTGAGTGTGTATGAAGAGGCGTAGCCCTGAGTGTGTATAAAGAGGCGGAGCTCTGAGTGTGTATGAAGAGGTGGAGCCCTGAGTGTGTATGAAGAGGTGGAGCCCTGAGTGTGTATGAAGAAGCGGAGCTCTGAGTGTGTATGAAGAGGCGGAGCTCCTGCTGGAACAGCGGTCGGAGTAGGAGGAGTCTAGGAGGGAGACTGACAGAAAGCGCAGCAGACTTGCAGGAGTGAGCGAGGAGGATCCAGTTCCTTTGCCATCGGAGGTGAGGAGAGTGTGAAGGATGTTGGTGACTCTGGTAGATGAAAAGCTGGGAGTCATATTGCTCTAGTGAGTGGGGAAGCACCACTAAGGGGGCGCCCTCACCATCACGTGTGTAAGAGGTGGAAGAAGGCGTGGCTACACTACAGCTGGCACAGTTCGGAGCACCAAGAACTTTACACCTTATCAACTTCTCATTGATTGGTGGATTTTTTATTTTTATTTTTTTTATAAGTTCATTGAAATAGATGCAAAGTGGAAGCAGTGGACTTGCAGAGAACACTATATTGAGCACAATATATTGTATGATTACATTATTTTTTCACAGGTTTCTACTTTAATATACCAGCAAACATTATGAGATTAAAGAAGTAGGTGCAAAGTGGAAGCAGTGGATCTGCAGAGAATATTATTTGAGCCCCTAGCACTTTATATATGAATGTCTCCACATATTTTAGGGTATTTGTGATGATTTATGTGCACACACAATAGGACAGCGCTGTGACACATAATGCTCTTCTAGTTGATAAAGGGAATACTTACCTTTGTTACAGCAGCAGTCCGGTATAAGTTATTTCTGTAGGTATTTAAGTTGGAATCATCACAAGTACCGATCCCTCACTGTGTGTGTTCATTCAGAAAAGGAAGGGGCTGGTAAATTACATATTTAATGGCCCCTTCCCCCACTCTCCATCCTGAAAAATCCCCGTGTGTGTTTACAGCCACTGGCAGGAGGGGCAGGAGGGGCGGGAGAAAAAAAAGCTATTTAAAATCACTCTGCTCCATAACACAGAGAACAGTCATTCATTGATATAAAAAAAAAAAGCGTAGGGGTCCCCCCAAATTCAATAACCAGGCCCTTCAGGTCTGGGATGGATTTTAAGGGGAACCCCGGCCAAAAAAAAAAAATGGCATGGGGTCCCCCTCAAAATCCATACCAGACCCTTTATCCGAGCACGCAACCTGGCAGGCCGCAGGAAAAGAGGGGGGGACGAGAGCACCCCCCCTCCCGCCTGAACCGTACCAGGCCACATGCCCTCAACATTGGGAGGATGCTTTGGGGGTCTGAGACCCCCAAAGCACCTTGTCCCCATGTTGATGAGGACAAGGGCCTCATCCCCACAACCCTGGCTGGTGGTTGTGGGGGTCTGCGGGCGGGGGGCTTATCGGAATCTGGAAGTCCCCTTTAACAAGGGGACCCCCAGATCCCGCCCCCCCTGTGTGAAATGGTAAGGGGGTACAAAAGTACCCCTACCATTTCACCAAAAAAAGTGACAAAAATGGTAAAAATGACAGGAGACGGTCTTTGACAATTCCTTTATTAAAATCTTCTTTCTTCTTTCTTCTGGTCTTCCTTCTTCCTTTCTTCATCCTTCCGTTTATTCATCTACTCCTTCCGGCATCTTCTTCCATTTTATTCTTCCTCCGATCCCCTTCTTCTTGCGCCGGTCTTCTCGTCCTTCTCGTCCGGCATCTTCTTCCATGGCGTCGGCGTCTGTTCTTCTGTCGGGCCGCTCCTCGCAATGGGAGGCTCCCGCTGTGTGAGGCTTCACTCCGGCTGACAGGTCTTTTATAACGGAGGGCACCTGGTGACCCCGCCCCCCCTCTGACGTCATGGGGAAAGCCATAGGGAAGTCCCCATGACGTCACTGTGCATCAGAGGGGGCGGGGTCACCAGGTGCCCTCCGTTATAAAAGGCCTGTCAGCCGGAGCGAAGCCTCACACAGCGGGAGCCTCCCATTGCGAGGAGTGGCCCGAGAACAGACGCCAACGCCATGGAAGAAGATGCCGGACGAGAAGACCGGAGGAAGAAGATGCGGATCGGAGGAAGAAGAAGATGGAAGAAGATGCCGGAAGGAGAAGATGAAGAAACCGAAGGATAAAGAAAGGAAGACCAGAAGAAAGAAGAAAGAAGATTTTAATAAAGGAATTGTCAAAGACCGTCTCCTGTCATTTTTACAATTTTTGACACTTTTTTGGTGAAATGGTAGGGGTACTCCCTTACCATTTCACACAGGGGGGGCCGGGATCTGGGGGCCCCCTTTGTTAAAGGGGGCTTCCAGATTCCGATAAGCCCCCCGCCCACAGACCCCCACAACCAATGGCCAGGGTTGTGGGGATGAGGCCCTTGTCCTCATCAACATGGGGACAAGGTGCTTTGGGGGTCTCAGACCCCCAAAGCACCCTCCCAATGTTGAGGGCATGTGGCCTGGTACGGTTCAGGAGGGAGGGGGGGCGCTCTCGTCCTCCCTCTTTTCCTGCGGCCTGCCAGGTTGCATGCTCGGATAAAGGGTCTGGTATGGATTTTGAGGGGGACCCCACGCCATTTTTTTTTTGGCCGGGGTTCCCCTTAAAATCCATCCCAGACCTGAAGGGTCTGGTATGGATATTTAGGGGGGACCCCACGCCATTTTTTTTTTTTTTGGCTGGGGTTCCCCTTAATATCCATACCAGACCTGAAGGGCCTGGTTATTGAATTTGGGGGGACCCCTACGCTTTTTTTTATCAATTAATGACTGTTCTCTGTGTTACGGAGCCGACATTTCATTAGCTGCGAGTGATTTTAAATAGCTTTTTTTCCTGCAAAAATGACACTTTGTGCAGGAACAGTTGTCTATATTAGATATACTGAATCTCAAATTCATTCAAAGCATTCGTTATATCCGCTATTATAATTTCTTTCATATTAATTGAAATTCGATATTTGCAGTTGGATTTATTAATGATTCGTAACGATTCGTAACTTGAAATTGAAATTCGATATTTGTAGTTGGATTCGAATTGTTCTCTGTGTTACGAGAAACGGCAATTCATTAGCCTCTTGAGAAACGGCAATTCATTAGCGTTAACGATTCGTAGCTATTCGTAACTTTACTAACGATTCAGAAAAAAAAATTACGATTCGTACGAAATTCGTATTTTGTACGAATTCGAATGGAATTTCGTACAGGAATTACGATTTTTTTTTATATACGAAACGGGACGAAACTAAACAAATTTTTTGACAGTTCCCATGTCTAACACCAACAGCCATTGCATCTTCGTTTTGTTTCCTTGTCTCATCGTATTTTTCATTCAGGTTTCTTGTACACCTGGGTTTAGTCAGCCAGTGCTCACAACTCAGGATCTGTCACGTCTACAGATCCATACGGGCTGAGGTTTCATTTTTAAATGATTGTTCACCACAATCTTCTCATCTGTATACCACACGTCATACGATGCATGTTAATTTCTTACATCTGTACGACTACCCACCATGGTCTGTGGGTACAATGGCCCTGAGTGTTTTGTTTTTAATCACCTGTCTCTGCACTCCAGGTTACTCGGGCTCACTTACTACATACACCAGGGTGGGAGCTGTCATCAGGTCCATTCACGCGCTGTGGTCTGGTCATTACTGCTCATGTCCTTATGCTCAGGTAAGTACAGAGGGGTGGTGTTCTCATGTCCGGTTGTCACTTTCTTTGTGTTTTCCTTGGGTTGGGCATGCCGCACGTTTTGGGGGTACATATTCACGTTCATCCCTTCTTCTCCACGTGGGGGTACTGAACAAGATAGCACTCCGTCACCAAGGAGTTGGTCCATACTTAAGCACAGCGGAGCTTCGGCACAGGGGTTTCCTTTTCTGGCCTCAGCCGGGAAGGCAGTGCGCTTCGGATTGTTTCCAATTAAATCCCAGCTACTCTCATACACCAGCATGGTACATGTTCTGGGCATTATTCTTTAGGCACAACTTCATGCGGGCTAAACATGCTCTCCACGGCCTCTTACAATTACAGGACAGGATGGAGGTGAATGAAACTCGCTCAGTCAGAGGCGGGGTGTCAGTGCACCCCCAGCCCCTGCATTCCTACAGGCAAGGTCAGCATCTCCTTAGTTCACCGGTCTTGTTAAGCCTTCTGGTTAAATATGTCAGAGCCAAGCAATGTTTCTTGTCAGGGGCTGTGTTGGAATCTCTCATCCCCGGGCTTCAGACAGCCCCTGCTGGAAGAATTTTTCAGGTCCGCACGCAGGCCTCTTCACTATCTCGTCTGAGTCTTTTGTATTTAGTATCTTGGCGTCAGCAGACAGTCATGCTTTCATTGTCAATCAAGGTACTTGAGGCAGTAATTTCCATTGGGCCCATGGTCTGGATCTTCACCTTCATTCCGAAGAGGGTGGGTCGGCCCACCAGGGTGTCCAGTGGCAAGTTTTCAACATTGTTTGTTAAATTTTGGCTGTCTCTTTCCTGCGGAAATATTTTCATCGAAGTACTCGTCCATAGGGTTTGATGATTCAGCACTTTCTTCAGTTGGGGGGGCTATCCAAGCTGATTTCACTAATGCTTTGAAGCTTTCATCAGACCTGCCCGCTGCTAGGGTACGATTAGTAGCACTAGAGTCGTTTTCACCGCTGGGTTACCCTTGGGTCAAAGGAAATCCTTGCTTTGACACTAAAGTCCCTTTGTTGGCCCACAAAATGGTAGATCCGGGCCAAATATTGATTATATTTGGTTCCACTCTTGGTGCTAATCTCTTGAATGCGAGGTTGCCTGGTGAATTGGTCAGGTACGTCAGACCATTCATCTTTGTCCGATCCCCAGCCTGTTCCTAGGGGGGCTCACAGTCACTTGGGTATGCTGAATCAGGCCTTGAGATTTATTCCTCAGGATGGAGTCTGGCCCTCCTTCCCCTGTTTCAGGACTCCGACTCGTTTGTCAGTTTACAAGCAGAAGCACGACCCGATTTAATTCATGTGGGACCAGTTTTCTGTGTTTCTGGTATGTTTTCCTCCATGTTATGGATGCATGTTACCACAGCGTGTTGGCCTTATCCATCAACACCAGCAAACATTTCTATCAGGTATCCAGCACTGCCCTGCAAACTCCTGTCAGTTCATCCATGTTTGCAGCTCACCCTCTCAAACTTCCCCATACCAAGTATAGACAGACATGCCAGGGGTTTGTGGGTATTCACAGAGCTACTTGTCTGACATCTGGTTTTCAAGTGTGGTCGACCTTTGCAATTATTTTGCAAGGCTTCTCTGGGTCAGCCCTTGCTCCCTTTTCCCTATGTATCCTCTCGCTACAAGCAGTTTGTTTCCATGCCTGTGTTTCTCAGAAAGTTCCAAACAGGGGGGTCCCTTCTTATCATCAATTCATAGGATGCTGGTTTTCTTGCTGTTATAGCTGATACATACCGGATCCATACACTGAGGCCATCCAGGCGTGTGCTACTCTACTAGACGGATTGTTACCTACCCTTCATCAAGCTTTCTTATCACACCAACTTTCATGTCTTTTTTGCCCTCTTTCAGGCGTACTGACCAGCTAGGCCAAGGCATACCTCAGGCCTTGATAGTTAGGGTATCACATTTCCAAGTGAAGACTCCGAATACAAATTATTATAACAAAGTATTGTAGAAAAGATCACACCATAGAAAATGGGGGAAAATAGAAAATAAACCCAGATATGAAGGTGAAATTTGTGTATGAGGAACACCCTAAAAATTACCACCATTTTATTCTCCAGGGCCTCTGCTTTCAGAAAATATATGTTTGGGGGTTTTATCTAATCTTCAAGCCCAAAATCTGCCTTTTACCATGTGTACAAAAAGAATACAAAACCAGTTCTGGCAGTGAAAGGGTTAATGTGAGCTAGATGGGCTCACTCTGCTGTGGTCACACTCTAAACATTAGAGCTCCCCCTAGCTGCAGCCCGGTAATAGCATTGCAAGGATGTCTATTCATTTATCTGCTACATACTTCCCATCTTTATATAAACGTCTCCTGACATTTAGGGGTCTATTCATAAATAATTTACATAATAATTCACCCAATGAAAATACATGTACATTCCTTCTGTGTGAATGAAGGGAAAATTAAGTTTAATTGGCTATTTGCTGGTCGAATAATATCCATTGATTTAAAATAGAAAATACTACATTTGCAACTAGCTGGAGATAATTGCTATTATACTTAGCGCCATCTAAAGTCCAAACATAGTATTTCTCATTTTAATTCAATGGTTAGTCTAATAGTGTTGGCTTATTTAAGTTATATCCTTCAGTGTGTACTGTACTGATAAGTGTATGAGTATGATCTCAGGTATTAGTATGAAGACATGTCTGATGAAGGAGACTAAGAGGTCTATTTTTCAAAAAAAATATTGGACTAATGTGACAATCATTCATCCAGCTGTTACAATTTCTTGGCTGTGATTTAACACAGTGATTTCCTATGATCATCAGCTCCATCTAGTGGCCATAATTGGGTATTTTTCCTGAAATACCTCAATTAGTGCAATACTGCATTATGGTCATTAGATGGAGTCAAGGAAATCAGTGTATGAAATAAAATACGGCCAATATTCATCATGGCTGGGCGAATGCCGGTCATAACCGCTCAACTATTTTTTTTTTTTTAAATAGACCTCTAAGTGTTTGTGAAATTTTACACCACAAAATGTACTCAGCCAATGAAAGACTCCATTTTTATTTTTATACTGCTATCAATGGCCAACACGGTACAACACTTCATCCATGTCTTTGGTGATCTCTGATCTCCTTATGAACTGTTTCTTACATGATGAAGATCAGCCATGGAGTATATCTGAGGTGTATATCAGGGTGTGCTTCTTCCCCACATGAGAGCTGTGATGTCCAGCAACATTCATATAGAAGACATTTCCCGCACTCAAGGCACTAATACACCTCGAGGGTTGTGTGGGATACCTGATGTACAGGAAGACAGGGCTTCAGTGAGGAACAATTCCCTCACTCAGGACAGGAATACGGCTCTTTCCTGTGTGAGATCTCTGATGTCTGTTAAAACTGGAATTGTCTGAAAAACATTTCCCGCACTCAGGACAGGAATATGGCTTCTCCCCCGTGTGAGATCTCTGATGTGTGGTAAGATTGGACTTCACTGAAAAACATTTTCCGCACACAGGACAGGAATATGGCTTCTCCCCTGTGTGAGATCTCTGATGTGTATAAAGACTGGACTTCCGTGAGAAACATTTCCCGCACTCAGGACAGGAATACGGCTTCTCCCCTGTGTGAGATCTCTGATGTTTGTAAAGATTGGACTTCCGTGAGAAACATTTCCCGCACTCAGGACAGGAATGCGGCTTCTCCCCAGTGTGAGATATCTGATGTGTGAAAAGATGGGACTTCACTGCAAAGCATTTCCCACACTCAGGACAGGAATACGGCTTCGCCCCTGTGTGAGATCTTATATGCACATTAAGATCAGATTTAAAACGGAAACACTTCCCGCACTCAGTACAGGAAAAGCTCTTATCTGTTGGAAGGACGGCACCGTCCCTCACAGTCTGAGGTTCCTCAGGATAAGAGGAATACGATGGTCCATCTACACTGTGTGGTGCCGGATGGACATTTGAGGAAGTCGGGTTTTCTCCTGGACTATACTGTGTGATGTCCTCATCTTCTACTTTACAGTCTGGAGACAAAGTGAGACAATCCTCTGAGATTTTCCTCATCTCCCGTCCATCTACTAAAATAGAGATAAAAAGATTATTACTAGACATGAGCTGATTGGTTCCCCTAAACCAGGACTCCGCCCACATCAGGCAGCTTTGTCTCTGAGGATCTTACAATTCCCCCCTCAAGGTAACTAGTAAATGGGTCCTCTGTAGGGCGGCAACTAATGATTATTTTCAGAATTGAATAGATGGATGATTATTGTTTCAATTAATCGATTAATTGGATAAAAACCTGAAAAAAAAGGTTGGTGTATAATGGAGTTAATATTCTTGAATATCTATATACAGCGGTAAATATAAATATCCAGATATATAGTTGGATATTTAATCCACTCTGAGAATAACAGACAGATAGATGTATTTTTAGAGGGAGAATCTGCTACATATCAGAATCAGAGATCAACATTATTAAAATGTAAAAAAAGAGGTAAAACGCTGTTTTGCAGATGATCAGACAGGAGTGTAATATAATATGATGGATGACAGACTCCCTTGTCATAGACAGGTAGGTGGGCACAAGCTCCCTGCACCTGATGTCACTTATGCTGGCCGTACACAAACTAATTTTTCTTTCAAAAAAACATTCATCCAATTTTCTAACCATTAGTGGGTCAAATCGGCGTTCATTTTCCACCACAGTGACGGGAAAATTCAAAGGAGCAGAACAGAAAACTTTTCTCCATCGAACAAATTTTCACATCATGTATGTGGTTTTTGCTCAAGTTACGTTCATTTTATAAGTGATTGTTAGCAAGTGGAATTTTAGAACTACACTCTTCTATTCATTGAATGTACAAATATTTGTGCAAATATTCTCATCCAAAAATCGATTAGTGTATGGTCAGCATAGAACATTTAGTAGCAGCAACATGATTTTTGTTTAATCATCTGTTATGATGGGGTTAAAAAAATAGTCGTCTATAGTACAAAAACAGCAGATAATCACTACTATAAGGGATTCATTTGTACTGTGAAATAGTGAAAGTAATATATCTTATATCATATATATATATATATATATATATATATATATATATATATATATATATATATATATATATATATATATATATATATATATATATATATATAAATATACCAGAAGAAGGATATACAGTGGTTTACAAGTGTTTTGAAAAACGAGCAACTTTTTTTAAATTCTGACTCAGTTTGCGAGTGTTGTCTTGCAAAACAAGCAGAATTCTAGCTAATGGTGTGTGCAGTACTGCATTTGGCTAGAGGTGCGGTGGCACCGGTGACACTCAGAATGGTTCGGAGCCATTCGGAAATACTCTGTATCACTCGGAAACACTCGCAAATACTCCTTTCTTGAGTGTTTCCCAGCCTTTCCAAGGCTTTCCGAGTTCAGCCAAGGCTATTTCCGAGGCTCTCTGGTGCTCCCCACCTCTGGCCACATGCGGTATTGCAAGCAATAGAAGTCAATGAGGAATTAATTATCTTCGTTTCCATTGACTTCTATGGGGAAACTGGCTTTGATATGCGAGTGCTTTGGATTACAAGCATTCACCTGAAACGGATTATGCTCGTAATCCAAGGTTCCACTGTATGGGGATTTTACCTGTGAGTCACACATGAAGATATATGGGGGGACTTTTATATTAAAGTAATACTGAAAGCTGAGACTTATTTTTCATGGATATAATAATTTCTTTATCATACATCACAGGACACAGAGCACCAAAGTCATTACTATGTGAGTTATAGGCCACCCATAGGTGAATGGACACCTTCGGGATGAATTCAAGCAGGTTATTAAAAGAGTTCCTGCTCAAACTGAAGAGGCACAAAGTTTAGCTGAGCTACCTAGGGCCCTATACTTTGCAGGGGACGCTATCAAGGATTCTATCCATCAGGCGTCTCGTCTTCTGTGGCTAAAGAACTGGTCAGCCGAGTTACCATGCAAAAGGCTCTTGGCTGGGTTTCCCTTTCATGGAGAAAGGTTGTTTGGGGAAGATTTGGATAAATATATCCAAAAGATTTCTGGGGGTAAGAGTACCCTTCTGCCTGCTAAGAAAAAGAACAGACGGCCTTCTTTCAAGAATTCTCCTCCGATGCCTGGGGCAACAGCCTCCAGGCCGTCTCAACGGCCTCCACCGTCAGGGGCAAAGGGTAAGCCTCATAACCAAACACAGGGCCACAAAAAGCCCTGGGGTCACAAGTCCACAAAACAGAATCCCAAGGCTTCCTTGTGAAGGGGCGCCCCCGCTCAATCGAGTGGGGGGAAGACTGCAGTGGTTTTCAGAAACTTGGCAAGAGGAGATTCAAGACAAATGGATCCTCTCTGTGGTAGCCCTAGGCAACAAACTAGAGTTCCAAGAGTTACCCCATCCCGTTTTCTAAGCTCAAACATTCCCAAGGATCCAGTAAAGAAAAAGTCTTTATTTCTGGCACTAGACTGATTATTGTCTGAGGGAGTAATAATAGAGGTCCTCTCAAAAGAGAGGCACATGGGGTTTTATTCAAATCTCTTTATGGTACCAAAACCAAATGGAGATGTCAGACCCATTCTAGATCTCAGAGATCCGAATCACTTCCTAAACATCCGCTCCTTTCGAATGGAGTCGATCCGGTCGGTTGTTACCACCCTGTGGGGAGGAAAAGTTCTAGCATCCATGGATATCAAAGATGCGTATCTACATGTGCCAATATTTCCCACTCACCAGAAGTTTCTGCGGTTTGCGGTAGAGCAGCGCCACTTTCAGTTTGTGGCCTTGCCTTTCGGGTTAGCCACCTTATCCCAACTGTTCACAAAGGTGTTAGTCCCAGTACTAGCAAGACTAACGGGCCAGGGTATAGCAATAATAGATAGCATACCTAGACGACCTGCTACTGGTAGATCAGTCAAGATCAGGGTTAAACCAGGGGGTGTCCAGAACAGTCAGTTATCTGAGACACCTGAATTGGATTCTCAATCTAGAGAAATCATCCTTACAGCCAGTAAGAAGGCTGCAATATTTGGACCTGGTCATTGACACAACCCATGAAAGGGTGTTTTTACCTCAGGCAAAAGTCAATGCTCTGAGAGAGTTGTTCCAGGCAGTCAAGGCAAAGAAGGGTCCTTCCATTCGCCTTTGCATGAGATTACTAGGGAAGATGGTAACTTCCTTCAAAGCAGTTCCTTATGCCCAGTTTCATTCAAGATTGTTGCTACACAGTATTCTGTTTGCTTGGAACAAACAAATCCAAGTCTTGGATTATCCAATGACTCTGACTCCAAAGGTACACCAGTGTCTCAACTGGTGGTTGATAACCAGGAATCTACAGAAGGGGAAATCCTTCATTCCAGTTTCCTGGAAAGTAGTAACAACAGATTACAGCCTATGGGGCTGTGGAGCAGTTCTAGAAGAGACCACTATTCAAAGGAAGTGGCCAGACTCCAAAAAGACCTTGCCCATCAATATCCTAGAGATTCGGGCAGTATGTTTGGCTCTAATAGCCTGGATGTCCAGATTGCAGAATGCTCCTGTCAGGATACACAGCAGTGGCCTATATCAATCACCAAGGGGGCACCAGAGGCCACGCAGCCCAAAGGGAGGTGGACCAATTTCTGTCCTGGGCAAAGAAACATGTTCCTTGCCTATCTGCAGTTTACATTCCAGGAGTGGAAAATTGGCAGGCAGATTTCTTCAGCCGTCAACAGCTGTTGCCGGGAGAATGGTCTCCACATACCGAAGTCTTTTTGGCCATATGCCAAAGATGGGGTATGCCAGATGTAGATCTATTGGCGTCCAGGTTCAACAGGAAGTTGGACAACTTTGTGGCGAGAACAAGGGATCCACTTGCACTAGGAATAGATGCGTTAGTGACCCTGTGGGATCAGTTTTCACAGATTTATGCATTCCCTCCAGTTCAGCTATTACCATGGCTGCTCCACAGGATCAGAGAAGAAGGGAAGCCGGTAATCTTAGTAGCCCTGGCATGGCCAAGAAGACCCTGGTATGCAGGGATCGTGAGAATGGCAGTAGGAGAGTCATCTCATCTGGACCTGCTGTCGCAGGGACCGGTATTCTATCCTGCCTTACAAATGCTAAATTTAACGGTGTGGCTATTCAAGCCCACATTCTGAAAAATTGGGGGCTTTCAGGTTCAGTAGTAACCACCCTGGTTAATGCCAGAAAGCCGGCATCCAGGACCATTTATTACAGGGTCTGGAACGCCTATGTCTCCTGGTGTGAAACCAAGGGTTGGCATCATCGAAAGTATGTCATAGGAAGAATTTTGGCCTTTCTACAAATTAGGAGTAGAAATGAATCTGGTCTTGTGTACAATCAAGGGTCAGATTTTGGCCTTGGCAGTGGTTTTACAAAGGCTGTTTGCTTTGCATTCTTTAGTCCGGGCATTCATACAAGGGGTAACTCGGATAACTCGGGCAGTTAGGTCTCCCTTGTGCCCATGGGATTTGAATCTGGTTTTGTCAGTGTTGCAAAGACAACCCTTTGAACCTATACAGAATATTCCTTTGATCCTTTTGACAAGGAAATTGGTATTCCTAGTTGCGGTATCCTCTGCAAAAAGAGTATCAGAATTGGCTGCTTTCTCCTGTAAAGAGCCATACTTAATCATTCACAAGGATAAAGTGGTACTGAGTCCGCAACCAACTTTTTTATACAAAAGATAGTGTCTGGCTTTCATTTGAATAAAGATGTTTCCTTACCTTCCTTTTTTCCAGAACCTCGTTCTGCAGATGTAAAATTATTACATTCTCTCGATGTAGTGAGAGCAAGTAAAGCCTGAAAGTCTGAAAACGACAGCTCAGATACGGAAAACTGATGTTTTGTTTCTGTTGCCGGAAGGCTCCAGAAAGGGTCAGGCAGCATCGAAATCTACTGTTGCTAAGTAGATTTGTTAGGTGATTAGTCAGGCTTATGACCTGAAAAGAAAGGTTCCTCCCTTTCATATTAAGGCGCACTCTACCAGGGTAGTCAGTGCTTCATGGGCAGTGCATCACCAAGCCTCTGTGGCTCAGATTTGCAAGGCTGCTACTTGGTCGTCAGTACATACATTCACAAAATTCTATCAAATGGATGTAAGATGGCAGGAGGACACCGCCTTCGGGCAGCAGTATAGTTCCTCGCGCCTGGCGGCAGCTGTTTGCTTTGGGTCTCCCTCCCCTCGGGTGGCATTGCTTTGGGACATCCCACATATTAATGACTATGGTGCTCTGTGTCTCGTGATGTATGATAAATAAAATAGGATTTTTATAACAGCTTACCTGTAAAATCCTTTTCTTTGAGTACATCACGGGGCACAAAGGTCCCCGCCCCTCTTATTGGGATAAGTATATATTGCTTTTCTACAAAAAATGAGATCATTAAAATTCCTTGGACCCTGGAACAGGTAAGTGTCCGATACTTAAAAGTCAGCAGCTGCAGTAGTTGTAGCTGCTGACTTTTAATTTTTTTTATGGAAACTCCTCTTTAAAGTCATTGTAAATGTTGGATTTCGTTTTTACACAAACTTGTCATACCTCTAGAGATGCACAGAAATTTCAGCGGGTGAAAAAAAAAACTGCTGAAAATTGTGTTTTCAGCACATTGCTGAGCACATGACTGAGGACATAATACAAGAGATGGTTAGAGACTGGGGACATGATACAAGATATGGCTAGAGACTGAGGACATGATACAAGATATGGTCAGAGACTGCGGACATGATACAAGAGATGGTCAGAGACTGCAGACATGATACAAGAGATGATTAGAGACTGGGGACATGATACAAGAGATGGTTAGAGACTTAGGACATGATACAAGAGATGTTAGAGACTGGGGACATGATAAAGGGGATGGTCAGAGACTGGGGACATGATACAAGAGATGGTCCGAAACTGAGTACATGATACAAGAGATGTTAGAGACAGGGGACATGATAAAGGGGATGGTCAGAGATTGGGGACACGATACAAGAGATGGTTATATATAAATGGTGGTTGTATATAAAAATTTAAATAATTTTAAAAAAATGTCATTCTCGATATCGGTTTTCGGCCTAGTGCATCCTTCATTTTCAGATTCAGCACCAAAATTTCCATTCAGTGCACTTCCCTTCTGGATCCCCCGGGACTTCTGGCTCCTCCTGCCTTCATAATTCCCCTATAGGGACCCGCAAAATATAGTATAGAGTTCCCCTATAGGAATCAGCAAAGTATAGTATAGAATTCCCCTATAGGAAGCTACAAAGTATAGTATAGAGTTCCCATATAGGAAGGTACAAAGTATAGTATAGAGTTCTCCTATTTGAAGCCGCAAAGTATAGCATAGAGTTCCCCTATAGGAAGGTACAAAGTATAGTATAGAGTTCCCCTATAGGAACCTACAAAGTATAGTATAGAGTTCTCTTATAGGAAGTCGCAAAGTATAGTATAGAGTTCCCCTAGAGCAGGGATCTCCAAACTACGGCCCTCCAGCTGTTGTGGAACTACATGTCCCATTAAGCATTATAAAACTCTGACATTCACAGACATGACAAGGCATGATGGGAATTGTAGTTCCTGAACAACTGGAGGGCCATAGTTTGGAGACCCCTGCCCTAGAGGAAGGTACAAAGTATAGTATAGAGTTCTCTTATAGAAAGGTACAAAGTATAGTATAGAGTTCCCCTATAGGAAGCTACAAAGTATAATATAGAGTTCTCCTATAGGAAGCCACAAAGTAGAGGGGCGTGGCGACTGAGCTCCAAGATGGACGCCTGAGCTAGGAGCTATGCAAATGGTGCTGACCAAATTTGTTTTCATAGGTCCAATCCTCGCAGCAATTTTGGCTCTGTACTCATGCCCATCAGCACAAGTGCATACATCGAGATTCCTATCCAAGACATTCAATTTCTAATGGTACTCATCAGGGCTGCCCTCTTTCCCCCACAATATTTAATCTTATGATAGAACCCTTAGCTGAAACCATCAGATCACATACTAATATCACAGGGTTTACCTTTGGTTCCAGTAAACATGTCATGAACTTGTTCGCAGATGATGAGATCTTATTACTGACGCACCCACAAACATCCCTCCCACAGGCCCACAAAACCTTAACGGACTTTGGAGACATATCTTACTACAAAGTCAACTTCACCAAATCCATGATACTGGATGTAGGAGTCTCCCAATCTACTAAAAGCTTACTACAAGACACTCTGTATACTCATGGAGTACAAAGGGTATTTGTCTCTAAAGAGGTGTGCCCATCAAAAAAAATTATTTTAAAGTCAGCAGTAAGGATGAGCTCCGGCGTGTTCGCAAACGGCATGTGCAGAGCCCACCAGGATGTCGGCACGGCGCTGCGCTAATCACAGGCAGTGAGACATCTCCCGATCTCTGCAGCGGCACATCGGCAAAATATCTCACTGCCTGTGATTAGCGCTCTGCAGTTCCGACTTCCTGGCAGGCTCTGCACGTGTCGTTTGCGAACACTCCGGAGCTCATTCTTAGTCAGCAGCTACAAATACTGCAGCTGCTGACTTTTAAGAATCAGACACTTACCTGTCCCAGGGTCCAGCGATGCGGAGGAACGAAGCCCCCCCTCATTCCCCGCTCCGCTCACGGTGCCAGCATCCTTACTGTGGGCACCCGGCTGTGGCTTCACAGCCGGGCACCCACTGCACATGCGCGAGCGGCGCCGCACACCATGATACGCCGCACAGTCACCTGGGACCTGTCACGTGTCCCAGATGACTGACTGCCGAGGGGAAGTGACGTTTCTAGCCCGGGCTGAGGAAGAGGCAGATTTCGTGGGACCACCTAGCAACAGGGAGAAATAGGTTAGTGACATTTTTTTTGTTCTCCAATTATTTTTTATTGTCAGATTTAATGTAAAAATACACAATGTTGTCATTTTGGGGTAAACACCACTTTAAACCGTTCATAGTCAAACTAGAACAACTCACAACCATCTCCAAAACAGAATTATCCTGGTTGGGCAAGATAGCGGCATTTAAAATATCTATCCTTCCACAGATTCTATATATTTTCCGATCCCTGCCACTCCCCATACCACCTAAATCCCTCTGTCCAAAACCATATGGAAATTTACCCGGGGAGGTAAAAAATCTAGATGCTCAGGCAACAACCTTATCCCACACAAAAAGGTAGGGGGTCTAGGATTTGCAGACATTCAAGAATATCTATGGGCAATAAGACTAGACCAGCTTAAACATTGGTTTCATGACAATAACTGCTCACTATGGGTAGAAATAGAAAGCTCATCACTCCCGATAAGCAACCCTATCACATTCCTAATAAGTGACATATGGGAACCATGGGAAACAGGGGGCCTATCAACATCCATTCAGATTTCTTTACAGGCTTGGAGATTCCTCCAAAAACTCGGTGACAGCGACACACATGACTTAGTATATGACCTCCCAATAGATCTCTTGGGGGTAAAGATTCCTATGCTCTAAACCACAAATCTTCAAGCATGAGGCATAAAACACATACAAGACCTTTTTAAGGGAATAACACCCAAATCTGCAGAACAAATTATGGCCGCACATCAATTACCCAATAATTTGCTGCTCTCCTGTGTATGCATTTCCCACTTTCTAAGGGCACATCCCATACCCAAATTCAAAATATCTTCTACAGCATGGTGCTTCTACACAAAAACGCCTCAGTCTGCTAAAGGTATATCATTATTCTATAACCTCATTCAAAACAAACATACTTTTAGTAAAACAGCAACCATTAGGAAGTGGGAAAAAGAGCTGGGCATTAAGTTCTCAGATGAAAAATGGAAACACGCTCTCAAGGAAATACAAAAAACCTCCCATTGTGTGAATCATTGAGAAATGATGCTTAAAATCACCAACAGATGGCACTATACCCCATATAGACTTGCCACCTTTTTCTCAGACACATCTCCCATGTGTTGGAGAAATTGTGGACAAATAGGTAATCTGTTACACACATTATGGGAATGCTCGAGCATAACCAGCCACTGGAACAAAACTTTTAAACTAATCTCGTCATCCACAGGGATTTTAGTAACACCAAACCCTGCATTAGCAATCCTTCACACTGGGAAAGAGAGATTTCCACCAGAATACAGATCAGTCACCACACACATATTACTGGCAACCCGTACCCTTATCCTTCGGAGTTGGAAAAACACCTTGGCCATCAACACATATGAGGTGATTACACTAGTCAACAGAAATCACACATTTCCCCTATAGAAAGGTACTAAGTATAGTATAGCGTTCTCTTATAGTTCCCCTATAGGAAGCCACAACGTATAGTATATAGTTCGCCTATAGGAAGTCACAAAGTATAGTATAGAGTTCCCCTATAGAAAGCTACAAAGTATAGTATAGAGTTCCCCTATAGGAAGGTACAAAGTATAGTATAGAGTTCTCCTATAGGAAGGTACAAAGTATAGGATAGAGATCTCCTATAGGAAGATAAAAAAGTAGGCCTTTAGAATCACTTGCTTCCTTCTCTTGCCCAGGACTACATGTCCCATGAGGCATTCAAGTTCTCAGGCATTTACTGACATATATGGATGGTGTACGGAGCTGTATTTTCTGATGTGTAAATAAATAATGAATTCTGTATGCAGGCCAATTAATCGACTGACCAACAAATCGATTATGAAAATAGTTGACAACTATTTTCATAATCGATTAGTTGTTTCAGCCCTACATCTCTGAATCTCCTACCAGTTCATTTCTTTATTCATGGACCTTAGTCAGAGAGTGAGAAAACAACAAGAACTGACTTTTATAGGCGTGATAGTGATGAGAGATTATAGGACGAGTGTCCCGACCCCCTCTATCACTCATTGCCATCTTCCCAACACAAGAAGTCCTGCACTTCCTTATTTAGTCCATGATTTAGTCATGAATAACAGTGGGTCTGAGCCCCACCAGATGTCAGAGAATGAGGATGGGGGAGAACCACCAAGATGAAGACTGGACTGATCATGAAGACCACCATCATTGGGTTATTGACTCTTCCCTCATTATCACTTTCTGTTTAAGATTGCAAAGTTTGAGGATGTTATCACATTATCAACATGTAAAAATCTGTGCTCCAATCAAATCATCAGATATAAAATGTCCAGCTGGTAGAAAATAGGTGTAAAAAAAGTCAGGACTATGTAATGTACAACTTATTATATAAGTAACACCGGTTAGGATTTTATAGTATCAGAATAATATAATGTACAACATAGAGTATATAGTGCAGGGGTCAGGAGTATGTAATGTACAAGATAAATTATACAGTGTAAGGTCAGGACTCATAATATTGGTGTTCAGTAATCAGTGGAATATTAAATGTTTACATGAGACAAGTTGCAGAGGTCCCACACTGCTGCCTCCCATCTCCTGAGACTGCACTCAGTGACTTGGGTCTGAGACTATATAGACATATCCCTTCACCCGGCACAGCCAGCAGGCAAGTAATCCTGGGAGAATTGTTCTGTCAGACATCTTGCCATACCCGGTTATGGGGCAGAAGACCAAAAACACATACCCCAGGTGCCTAGATCTAGTAACATATATGGTGAAAATTACCATTTTTCTGCCAGCTGAACCCCAGAATCTCCATAAATCCAGTCTAGATATACAAATTGTTTCTGCAGCACAGAGAAGGAAGATTATCCAAGAGAAATACAGGAATACAGGAAGGGGAACACAGCTCAGGAAAGTGACCAGGGGATTACAGGCTGATATCACCCAGTCCCATCCCTACTCTGGACCAATCAGTGAGCAGTATGGGTGGAGCAATGTATTTAGTGATAAAGACCCACCTGTGCTGATCTCTGTAGGAGTGTCCCCCTCTATAAATGTCTCTGTCATTCCATCCTCCTCCATAGACTGCTGATAATCCCTCACATACCTTTCTTCTTCTTCTGATTTAACCTCAAATTCTATATTGATTGGATCTCCACTCTAAATCAAGAAAATGAGAGAGACTATCATCTGTAAAGATATAAGCTATATTATTATCACATCAAAAATATACACATTGGTGTTCATTTACTAAAGGCAAATCCACTATGCACTACGAGTGCACATGGAAGTTACTGTAGATCTGAGGGGAAAAAAATCTGAAATGTGGGGAAGCTCTGCTGATTTCTATTATACAATCATATGCAAGCAAAAATGCTGTTTTTTTTATTTTCCTTCTATGTTCCCCTCAGATCTACACCGACTGCACAGTGGATTTGCCTTTAGTAAATAAACCCCCCTGTCTCCTAAAGTTCATGTTCTAGATGATCCATCCCACCAACCGTGTAACAGTAAGGGATGGTGTGATCTTCCTGTGTGGAATCCCAGGAATACAGAGGATGGGGACATCTCTCTGGTGGGTTCCTGGTATTAGGTGGCTCCATCATATACTTGTGTCCTTCTGAAAACTCCACCATCACTTCATCCTCCTGTTTAACATCATAATTATCATCCCTGAGGTTTCCACTCTGAATAAATAATAAAACATTAATTGTAACAATCATGCTGTGTATCAATCAGAACTACCAATAATTGTTAATCATCTACCTGATGATGGTGGGGGATGGTGTGATCTTCCTGTTTGAAATTCCAGGAATATAGAGTGCGAGGACATCTCTCTGGCGGGTTTCTGTAGCTGGATGACTCCACCATGGTGTCCTGGTACAGATCTTTGCATTCCTTTAGAAACTCTGACTCCTCCATCACCCCATCCTCATCATCCTCCTCTTTTATCTCTTCTTTAACTTCAACTTTAGAATCTCTCAGGTTTCCACTCTGAATATATAATAAAAATGACATCAATTGTAACAATGCAGATAATGTACAGATCCTAATGATACTATCAGTGATTGTTCCTCATCTACCTGATGATGGTGAGGGATGGTGTGATCTTCCTGTGTGGAATCCTGGGAATACAGAGGACGGGGGCATCTCTCTGGTGGGTTCCCATTACTGGATCCATCTGTAGGAAACACACACACTGACTGAATACATTTTTTCTATGTGTTTATCAGATGATGGGGGATCTAGGTGGAGCCTCCGTACTGCTCTCTCCTTTACAATAAAGTCTCCTCTTACCCGGTGATGTGAGGGGCGGCTGATTGTTCATCATGACATCCTTGTAGAGATCCTTGTGTCCTTCTAAATACTCCCACTCCTCCATGGAGAAATAGACAGTGACATCCTGACACCTTATAGGAACCTGACACACACAATGATACAGTCACCATCCAAACACATCCCTTTTCTGTTACTGGATAATGTCCCAGAATTCCCAGCACCGCTCACCTCTCCTGTCAGCAGCTCCATCATCTTTTTGGTAACTTCGCAAATCTTCTGCATGTTGTGTCTCTCATATTTTAGGGAGTCACATGGAGGCACTGTGATGGTCATATAATCACCGGACTTCACAAGAGAAAACCTCTGTATTGGAGAACGAATAGGAATATCATGTTAGCATCCCAGAATCCTCCTCACCTCTACAGTCAGGTCTGTGTTTTATTAATAGACATAAGAGTGATGTCATGTGACCTCCCAGAATCCTCCTCACCTCACCGGTTAGGTCTGTGTTTTATTAATAGAGATAAGAGTGATGTCATGTGACCTCCCAGAATCCTCCTCACCTCTCCGGTCAGCAGGTAGATGATCTCCAGGGTAAGGTTTAGTATCTTCTCAGTCATGTGACTCCGGTCCTCTTCCATCCTCATTGGTGCCGTCATTTGATCTATATAGGTAGATGGATAACTTTGGGAAATGAAAGTAAGTATTATTTGGTTGGTATTGGTCACATAATAATAGGATATGGGTTTGGGGGGGGGGGGGGGTTGCTGTACATTTAAGAACTACTGCCTTTATGCCCCTCTAAAAATGTCCCCGTCTATTTTGTGTCTGCAAAATATTTCTTGATAAGTGAGATGGTGAGGTGAAGGCCCTTCGCTTTCTGGCAGGAGTTCTTTAAGAAGGTCATAAAAGTAAGTGCAGGTGGGGTGGGAGGACCATCAGAGACCCCTATGAGCCCTAAAGCCACCTCTTACCTGAGAGCCTTGAAGCCTGACTACCCTCTTAGAGGCCCCCACAGCCCTTCAGCCCCACTAACCTCTCAGAGTTGTTCAGCCCTATTACTTCCTAAGAGACCCACAAAGTCCTTCAGCTACACTTCCTCCTCAGGGGTCCTAGAGTCTTTCAGAGTTGACTTGCAGAGTCCTTTAGTCCCACTAGCTCCTCAGAGACCCTACTTTACTCAGAACCAGTGGCAGAACTACCATGGTCACAAAGGCCACACCTGCCACGGGCCCTGGCATTCTGCCACAACGGGGAGGGCACCAAGACAGCAGAAAAGAGTGCTGGGATCAGTGGAGACTTCCCCGGTGATCGCCAAGCAGGATTGCTGAGAACAGGGTGTGAAGTACATTCAGCCTTTTCAGAGCCCCCTTGCTGTCCCTGATCTGCCCCCAACGCAGGCACAGCACCCTCCAACATCAACAACAGCTTGAAGTTCTACATACCTCGCTGGGCACTGCAGGAAGCGATCGGGGGAGGTGAGCCCTGTGTGTGCGATCGGAGGAGGTGAGCTCTGTGTATACGATCAGAGGAGGTGAAACTACCAGGTCGCAAAGGTTGTACTTGCAATATGGCTCTGCTGTTTCACTATCATGGGGGGCAAAGAGAGCAGGAAAGGTCCCACTGCAGAAGTAAAGGGCAACAGAATCAGTGGAAGGGGCCCTAGGACCAGTGGAGCTCTTCATGGTTTCTTGCACCAGGGCACTGAAGGTTCTAGTTATGCCTCTGCTCAGAACCCTCAGTATTTTCCTCCCTCTGACACCAATGATGGATCATATTCTTCATGGCAGGCTGGGGAAAGTTTTCTTCCTCCTGACCAGCAATGTAAGGGGCTCTATGCTCCATACTCCTGACCCCTGCACTCCATCATTGTGTTGGCTGAGTATTGTAATGATTGCCCATTGGCTGCCTGTGTAGTGTAATAATTGCCTTTTGTAGGCCGTGTATGATCAGGATGGTCATTGTCGTGTCTATTTATTGTCAGTGCTGTTTGTTTAGAGGACCATATTACTAGAATAAAAATATTGAAAGAATTTCGCGCAATACGTAGCTAAAAATAAAGTGCAATAAAGGATGTTCCAGTCATATAAATATTATAAAAATATCAATATTACTGGTGAGAGGTAATCAATAATACAGTACTAATAAGCGTAGGTGTCTACATTAAGTAGCATATAAAGTGACTTGTGCATATGTGCAAAAGACTTATTAGTAGTAACCATATAAAAGTGCTGTGAAATACAGGTGAAATAAATTCAAACGATCAAATAAAATAAATTCAAACGATCATAGTGCATAAAAGTGCTATGCAATTAAAATGATTAATAGTAAAACGTCAAACAATGGATGAGTAATCAATACTCTAAGGCAGATGAGTGGTTAACAAATACTAATGGTAAAAGTTGATAAATATAGTCCCAGGTTGGATAAAATATATATGAATATAACAGTGTCCAAGTTAGTCCATCCGGTCCTGATAATATAACTATATGTAGTCAGGTACCGTGTTCACTCTGATCATGCAGTAATAGTGTATTCCATTCACTCAGGTTATCAACACTAGCTGCGTGATTTAAATATTAAATCCTGTGTATTTTAAAAGTTCTGCAGTGGATACTTGGTCCTGATTTTCATAAAATTCAATCCAATCGCCAGTCTCTCAAAACTCTCACCTCAAATATATAAGATTGAAGCTTTTCGGGCATATCCTATAGCCCCATGGACTGTAGATACAAATTATTCAGCATAAAACTGGTAAGGGTAAAAAACTTCTCCTTTAAGGGCGTTTTAAATCTTGATTCCTGCAGTGCTCAGTGTCAAAATATGACAAAGGGCCAAAAAACAAGAAAGAAGGGGAAGCCTCCACTAGTGTAGTATTTTAGTTGAATACAAGCATGTTTATTTAAACACAGTGGGTGGACTCTTACATTAAAATCAAGGTATATAGGCAAAAAACGGCATAGACAGATATAGATAAAAGTAGCTCCTAGGCGTTCTCAGCGCCTTCTCACGTCTCACGTCTCCTTCTCTGCCTACGGCCACTCCCTACGCGTTACGACACGTCACGTGTCTTCATCTGGGGAACCGGATTGGCTAATTGGGCTTTGTTTATATTGTGTGTAACCGGAAGTTGATATTCGGCCATCTTAGTTGTGGTCAGGTATCTACTAGGCGGCGGCCATTTTACCGGTGGTATATTAATTAAGGCGGATATGTTTTCGACGGTGCGTTCCACCTCAGCGTTCCACCGTTATGGCGGCCATTTTCTTGTGGATTGCTAGATTGTTAATATGTGGCCGCAATATTTTGGTTTCTAGCTATAGTACTATAGCGCGAATGATATTGGTGCATCCCAGGATATAATATAATCATAGTCATGTTATACAGTCCCCACCTGAGTAGTGTATATATGCTATTAAAGGCCACATATGTTACGTATCTATGATGATAAATTTCAGTAGTATATATAGGTTACTCCTAATGTTTATAATAGTGTTCTTATTATGTTAACATGGGTAGTAGTCCATATTGGAGGCAAATTACTGCTAAAATTAGATTGGTAATTTTAAAATTGGATAATATCCTGTATATAAATAAACCAAGTCTGTGTATTCCCAATACACAGATACTGATATTATCATGGCATCCAACATTATGTATATGTGATGGATTCCAAAGTTATTATAAGGTAAAAATATTTAAATAATTAAAATATTAATAAAATCAATGGTGCATAAAGTATAAATGCACCATGAAAGATGTGTAGTGCTCTACCAAGTGTACCCTAAGTACATATGTAGAGTAATATCTAGATGTTAGAGTGAGAGAAAGCCTTGAGGTACCTTCTATTCATTAAAAATATTATACATATATAAACAATCCATCAATATATTTATAATAAAAATATATAATAAAAAACCAATCAGCCACTCTATAGGCTGTATGCATAAATTGAGTATTATGATGAATCGTGTGGTAAAATATATGTGGGTATAAAATTATAGATAAAACAAAATATATATGAGTACTATAATTAATTTTATGTGGAGACATATATTTAGGGTGTTGTTTCATCCACTAACTTCTTGTATATGTTAATGTGGGTATATGAATGCTGGCTCCTTCTTTCAGGGTATATGTTCCAAAATTGTTCAGAAGTTACTTAGAAAACAGTTCAGATCGAACTCGACATTGAGTCCTCCAGGGGTGAGAGTACGCATTGTGTGAATCCATCTCGATTCTTTTTGGCTTATTGTTCGTATTTTGTGACTGCCTCTCCATGCTTTATTGTATCTCTCTATTCCCCAAAATTGTAGGGAAGATGGGTCTTTGTTGTGTTTTAGTGCAAAATATTTTGACACATTATGTTTAGGGAACCCGCGTCTGATATTTCGCACATGTTCCTCTATTCTTACTTTTAATGCCCTTTTAGTTCTTCCCACATATTGGAGATTGCAACTGCATTGTAGCACATACACAACTCCCTCTGTATTGCAGCCTATAAAGTCTCTTATTTTATGGGTTTGTCCCGTGTTTATGGCTGTGAAATCCATTCTCTTCTTTTGGGGTTTTTGTGTGTGCCTACAGGCGTAACAGTTGCGGCAAGGATAGAATCCCTTCCCAGAGAAGAATGTAAAAGTCGGTTTTGGTGGCGGTTCTACTACCGATTTTACTACTAGGTCCCTGATAGTGGGGGCCCTGGTGTAGATTATATTTGGTTTTTGTGGTAGTATAGTTTTTAGATCCTTGTCCCTCTTAAGGATGTGCCAGTGCCTCTCTATTAGTTTGGCTACATCTTTATGCTGTATGTTGTAGTCCAGAATTAGACAGGGTGCCTCATTTTGGTAGCTTTTTTTCGGTTTATTCTGAAGCATGATTGTTCTATCCATTTTACTGACATCCTGTATTTGTTTCTCTATCCATTGTTCATCGTATCCTTTTGTTTTAAATCTTTCTCCTATTTGTTTTGCCTGGATTTGGTAGTCTTCTTCTTTCGTACAGTTCCGTTTTAGTCTTATTAGTTGCCCCTTTGGTATGTTATATAACCATGGTTTGTGATGGCAACTATTAAGAGAGAGGTAGCTATTGGTGTCTACATTTTTGAAGAACGTTTTAGTTACTATTTTATTTCCATCCAGACTAATTTTCAGATCCAGAAAGTCCACCTCTTTTTCATCGATTTTCCATACAAGCTTAATATTGTTTTCGTTTTCGTTTAGTCGCGTAAGGAATAGTTCTAACGCGTTTCTGTCTCCGTTCCACACGATAATTACATCATCGATGTATCTTTTGTACAAAGTAAGTTCTGCTGGGGTATCCTTGTATATCGTTTCTTCTTCCCATTGAGCCATGAATGCATTCGCCACTCCCGGGGCAAATTTGGCACCCATGGCTATGCCTATGGCCTGTTTGTAGTAGGTCTGGTTGTGCCAAAAGTAGTTGTACTTGAGGCAGAAATCCAGACATTTGATGAGGTATTTTCTTTGTTTACATATGTAGTTACTATAGTTCCTCAATAGCCATTTAGTTGCTGAACATGCATTATGGTGTTGTACTATCGTGTATAACGATGTGACATCTGCTGTCGCTAGTATGGTCCTCCCCTCCAATACTGATGTTGTTTCTAGGAGTTGTAATATATGTTTGGTATCTTTGAGGTAGGCTTTCGTCTGTTGTACCGCTGGTTGGATATATTGATCTATATACTGCCCCATTCGTGACGTTAGGGAATCTATCCCGTTGACGATTGGTCTTCCTGGGGGATTTTCCTTACATTTATGTATTTTGGGCACAGTATATATTATGGGTATCCTACAAGTTTCCGGTATAAGATATTTGGATTCTTTAGTGTTAAGGATCTCTTTCTTTACTCCTAGTTTCACTAGTAATTCCAATTCTTTTTTGTATTTTGCAGTCGGATTACCCAATAATTTAATGTACGTTACTTCATCATTAAGTTGTCTGTTCAATTCATTCTGATATTGTTCTTTAGATTGTAGTACTATGGCTCCTCCCTTGTCAGCCGGTCTGATTACTAAATCTTTTCTCTCCGTTAATGTTTTGATTCCCTTTTTAATGTGTATGGGATCAGATATATTCTTCAATTTCAGAGAATCCAGGTCTTGTAATACTAAGTTTTTAAACACTTCTATGTGTTGGTTATTGGATACTTGAGGGTTGTACACCGAATTGTTGCGTAACATACTATGTATCACCATAGGAGATGTGTTTCTTTCCTCATTTTGGGGTCTCCATGGTTTGTTCATGATACATTTTTTGATGTTGATTTTTCTGATGTATTTTTGTATTCCTATGTACGTGTTGAATTTGTTTAGGTTTTTGATTGGGGCATGTTTCAGACCCTTATCTAATACCGCCAACTCCTCTGCTGTAATGGATATATTGCTAAGGTTGACTACATTTTCTCCGACTATTCTCTTTTTCGTTTGGATTCTCTTTCCCGCTCGTTGTCCTCTCTTCGTTCTGGGCTGTTTCTGTGTTCTTCTTGTGGGCGTCTCCGTTCTGGACTGTTTCTGTAGTCTTCTTGTGGGCGTCTCCTTGGTGAGCGGTTTGCTTCGTATGTTTGTCTCCGAGGAGAGTATTCTCTCCTCTCCCGGTCTAAAAAAGGTCGCTGTGTATTATATTCATATTGATTCCCATAGTTATGTTCATTGTCATGTTGTTCGTGGCAGTCTCTTATAGTGTCGTATCGATTGTATGTGGGTATTGGTGCTCTTCCATATCCTCCATAGTTCTCGTATTGGTATGGTGGCCCTCTATATTCCCGTTGGTTTCTCTCATTGTGGTTCCAATTGTTAAAAGGTTTTTTAAAAGGTTTTTTAAAAGGTTTTTTTCCTTTTTTCTTTGGCGTTTGTTGTCCGTATCCGTTATTGGGTCTTTGGTTGTTTTGTGATCTTGGTGTTTCAGGATATCTATCTCTTTCATCCCATCTTGGTGGGTTATATGTGTGTGAAGTTGTTGGGTCCTGAATTCTGACCTCCTTTTCCGGTGTAGAGTACGTTGAAGCCGGTTGTGTCTGTTCTATTTTTGTCTGTCATTTAAAAACTTGATCAGTTTTGTAGTCTGTTGTATCTCTTATGTATTTTTTCATCTTTCTCTGTTGTGCTTCCAAATCTTTGGTGATTAAGTCTTTATTTAGTTGTGTTGCGAGTTTTTTGAAGTCTGCCGATTCTTTGTATGGTTCTAATTTTTGTTTAATATCTTCAATTTGTGTTTCCAATAGTCTAGTTTTCTTTAATTTCCGTTGTAATAAAAATTTGAGTCCTTCTACACTTTTATTGTTGTAGAACTCAAACCATTCATCCATTGACTCCTTGTCTACCAAACCATCATTGGGTGGTAGTTCCCAGCGGAGTCTTCTGGGGACGATATTTTCTCTTATATATCTCTCGAAAGTATTAGTGTCCCACCATAGGTTCACCTTTTTCTCCATATGGTGTCCTAATTTTCTCACTATACTTTCCAAATCCATATTGCGTGTTTTGGTTTGGGGGTTAAAAACCTCATCCAAATTGACTTTTCTACTCTCCATGAACGTAAACACATCCATTGTGGCTGCAAGGGTTTAGTTAAGTGACTCAAAGAAGTAATGTGAATGTGTGCCCCTCGCGCTACTTGGAGTACGTGAAATAGTCAAAAATAAATAAATAAATAGTGCTCTGCTGCAAAATGTGGTGTGTTCACAAATACACAATAAGTTATAAATATTGAAAGAATTTCGCGCAATACGTAGCTAAAAATAAAGTGCAATAAAGGATGTTCCAGTCATATAAATATTATAAAAATATCAATATTACTGGTGAGAGGTAATCAATAATACAGTACTAATAAGCGTAGGTGTCTACATTAAGTAGCATATAAAGTGACTTGTGCATATGTGCAAAAGACTTATTAGTAGTAACCATATAAAAGTGCTGTGAAATACAGGTGAAATAAATTCAAACGATCAAATAAAATAAATTCAAACGATCATAGTGCATAAAAGTGCTATGCAATTAAAATTATTAATAGTAAAACGTCAAACAATGGATGAGTAATCAATACTCTAAGGCAGATGAGTGGTTAACAAATACTAATGGTAAAAGTTGATATATAATTTTATACCCACATATATTTTACCACACGATTCATCATAATACTCAATTTATGCATACAGCCTATAGAGTGGCTGATTGGTTTTTTATTATATATTTTTATTATAAATATATTGATGGATTGTTTATATATGTATAATATTTTTAATGAATAGAAGGTACCTCAAGGCTTTCTCTCACTCTAACATCTAGATATTACTCTACATATGTACTTAGGGTACACTTGGTAGAGCACTACACATCTTTCATGGTGCATTTATACTTTATGCACCATTGATTTTATTAATATTTTAATTATTTAAATATTTTTACCTTACAATAACTTTGGAATCCATCACATATACATAATGTTGGATGCCATGATAATATCAGTATCTGTGTATTGGGAATACACAGACTTGGTTTATTTATATACAGGATATTATCCAATTTTAAAATTACCAATCTAATTTTAGCAGTAATTTGCCTCCAATATGGACTACTACCCATGTTAACATAATAAGAACACTATTATAAACATTAGGAGTAACCTATATATACACTATTACTGCATGATCAGAGTGAACACGGTACCTGACTACATATAGTTATATTATCAGGACCGGATGGACTAACTTGGACACTGTTATATTCATATATATTTTATCCAACCTGGGACTATATTTATCAACTTTTACCATTAGTATTTGTTAACCACTCATCTGCCTTAGAGTATTGATTACTCATCCATTGTTTGACGTTTTACTATTAATCATTTTAATTGCATAGCACTTTTATGCACTATGATCGTTTGAATTTATTTTATTTGATCGTTTGAATTTATTTCACCTGTATTTCACAGCACTTTTATATGGTTACTACTAATAAGTCTTTTGCACATATGCACAAGTCACTTTATATGCTACTTAATGTAGACACCTACGCTTATTAGTACTGTATTATTGATTACCTCTCACCAGTAATATTGATATTTTTATAATATTTATATGACTGGAACATCCTTTATTGCACTTTATTTTTAGCTACGTATTGCGCGAAATTCTTTCAATATTTATAACTTATTGTGTATTTGTGAACACACCACATTTTGCAGCAGAGCACTATTTATTTATTTATTTTTGACTATTTCACGTACTCCAAGTAGCGCGAGGGGCACACATTCACATTCATATTACTAGAATGTATCTCCGAAATGAAGAGAATGTTCCGGCCCCATAAATAGGTGAATGTTCTGACCCTGAAGGGGTCAATCTACAAATAAATGTTGGGGCAGCGCTTGCACTATGGACGAAATATCTGAATCCACAACATGATAGTTCCAATAAAACTTTCTGATAACAAAGTGTCAGACAACTCCTGGGGTAACCTGGCAGCACTTACAACCCCGGTTGTGGATAATAGGTGTGCTGGACTCTGTAGTCCCACAGAGTTCATGGTGCCTGTGAATCAATAGATGCTTCTATAGCAGTAAATAGGGAATACCAACATAAGGAGCAAAAGAGCCAATCCACTGCCAGAGTACTCCGGCAGATGGCGGGCCGGATTCCCCTTAGATGTAAACAGAGAGGGCGCCTTTCCTAACCTGGGGACATCCGATGTGTTTGGAATGGAAAACACCAATCATTGTCCAGGAGGTCGATTGGCAAATGAAGAGGTTAAAATGCGCTCCTACCCCCACCTAGATTCCTTAACCATTTATAGCCCAGAATTACATCTTCTATATGATCATATATCACTAAATTCATACAAAACTTTATTTGTAATCATAAATAACTGGTAGAATTATATAAAAATGCAAAAAAAACAGATGAATCAAAAGCAAAGAGCTCAATATCAATATTCAGTCCAGCCAGAACAATTGTATTCAGCTGAAAAATCAATTTTCATTCCCATCTGGACGTCTTTTTCATAAAATTGTCCCCTCCCCCACTCCAGGTTCACCATCTCATCACCCCAAAATCCAGACCCTTTCAGTGTCTCTGGAGGGGGCGCTGATCATTCCCGTGTAAAATCTTACAGAAATCTTCCCTAATCCCAACCTTTAATTATCATTTCATTCCCCCCACATACAATGTCTGGAACCGACATTTACTGACATCAATAACTCCCCTCGTGGTACAGACTAAGGATGAGCTCCGGCGTGTTCGCACAGCCCACGTGCAGAGCCCGCCAGGAAGTCGGCCTTCCGCTAATCACAGGCAGTGAGACATTGTCCTGATGTGCGGCTGCAGAGATCAGGGTGTATACTGGGTGTAAATAGAAAATAAGATTATTACCTCCTCTGCTGCCACTTCCAGCAATGTCTTCTCTCTACTTCCTCCCGACTCACCTCTCACCTGGAACTTCCTGTCTGTACCTGACATCACTTCCTGTCTTCCATTGAGACTTCCTGTCTGGATATGAGTGAGATCACCACCTTGTGGAGTTTAGAGGAACTGCAGCCCCAAGAAATGTCTCATATTAACCATTCCTTTAACCACCTCAATATTGGACACTTTCAACCCCCTTTCATACAACACTGTATCCATATAACAGTTTTATCATTTTTTCCCACAAATAGAGCTTTCTTTTGGTGGTATTTAATCACCGCTGGGTTTTTTATTTTTTTTAGCTACAAATGAAAAAAGACTGAATATTTTTCTTAGTTTCTGTTATACATTTTTTTTTTATAAATTTGATTGAAATTTGCAAATTACAAAAGACAGAGGTGACAAGACACCTCAACAGACATTGGGTAGCAGATAGTAGATACAAGGATTGAGAATATATTTAAAAACCACAACTGATTGAGGCAACAACCGATAGGAAAGTAGGGTATCAAACGTTGCTAAGATCAAAGAGACGTGGATGGATGAGAACAGAGGAAGGTTGATAGACCTCACATAGGGTCCAGAAAGGTGCCCTAACAGCAATGCATTTCCTGACCCTAAGATAAGGCTAGTGGTTGGAATGAAGGATATAGCTAGATCTAGCTACTAGAACTCTCAGAATGTTGCAGGAGTTGATCTTGATCATAACAAAATGAAGTGAGTAAAGCCAGCACTTCTGAGTCTGAAAAGGTGGAATCGATAAATATTTGCCATCTGGAAGTTAAACTTATTGCACATTTCCAGGTCAAGCTTTTCACACTAGAACAAGGTTTTGCCATGCACAGCTGTTCCAAATTCTGTGTGCTCTAGTTTTGATAAATTCCCCTAAGGGCTCATTCAGACAGGCACTGAGACAGGTCCTGTATGCTGAACCACTTTTTGCTGCATCTGCATCCACCAGAGAGTTTCACCTATAGAAGTGGGTGCACAGATCTGAATGCAGACATTGTGCGTTCGGATACATGTATCCCATCCTAAACATATTCGACTATTTCCATGCAGCTGCTGCATCCCAATTGACATTGACTGCACTGCCTGCACAGGCATGTACAGAACACCATGCATCCCCACACGGTACACGCCCCTCACACTGGGCATAGACACATATGTTCCATGTAAATGAGACATAATTGTCATGTGGGCCAGATAGCAGCAAAGAGGAGATGTCTGGGATCTAAGAGAGAAATATGGGAATTATATTTTCAAATCATACCTACCTGGGTGGATTCTGCATCTGTCCCCCGCCGGCTCTAAGGCTGAGAACCGAGTAATCAAACACTGCTGATTGCTCGGTTCTCACAGCTCCCTAAGTTGGGGGCTGTCAGTATCTGGCTCTCTGCTTTGCCCCCCCCACTCCAACACCGGGCTGTGGAGGGGGCGGGAGTAGCTGGCTCAGGGTCTCGGCAGGTTGCCAAGAGGCTGAGCTTTATCCCGGTCCAGGCATGTGAGTGGATTCCAACTATATGGTTGTGATCTTTCCCCAGCCTGGACCGATTCTGTGACATCACCTGACAAGACTATGTCTGGGTGACTTTAATTAAAGTCAGAATGAGAAAGGTAAAATGAGAATTAAAGTCACCCAGACATAATCTACCCTGATGAAGGAATACACATGGTTCATTCTGAAACATGTTGGGCTATACGCAATAAATCCCTATTGACTATCCATAGCTCATCTCTGGCAGCTGAGGGCATACTTGCCTTTTGTTGGGGTTGACAAATATGTTTTGATGTACCACATTTTTTCTACTTTTGTACTGTGTGTTTTACATTATTTGCCTTGTTGGCGGCTATGTCTATATATAAACAAGTTTTTATGTTTTGTATTAATAAAAGTGGCATTATATTGCCTTTTACTATAAAATTATCTTTAAGACCATTTCTGCCTAAAAAGTCCAAGGGAGCTGCTCCAATTATGCACTACGGTGTAAGTATACAAACCTTTTGTCTCCTCTGCACCCTGCTCCCTGAATCCATGCCCTTTCCCAACCCCACTTTTCAAGTCCAGGGCCTTCTCTACAGTCTACACCCCCCAGTCCAGGGCCTTCTGTGTACCCCCCTTCACTCCAGCACCTCCTCTGCACCCCCAGTCCAGGGCCCCCTCTGCAACCCTATCCTCCCCAGTCCAGGGCCTCATCTGCATCCCCCCTCAGCCCAGGGCCTTCAATGCACCCCACCCCAGCTCAGGGTCATCCTCTACACCCCTCCCCCTAGCCCAGGGCCTCCTCCACACACCTCCAGTCCAAGGCCTCCTCTGCACCCCCGTTCAGTCCAGGGCCTTCTTTGAAGCCTCCCCACTCTGGGATGCACACAGAAAATACATAGGATGTCCCTAGGAGGGAGACCTGCCTGTCCATTACACTTGATCGGGCAGCAGTGACACCCTGAGAGCAGCGGTTCCCAGTGCAGGTGGGGGCTGAACCCCTGGCGGCACCCCCTAGATGCATAGACCTAGGCACCTGGAGTATAGGCCTTGGGTCTTCTGCCCCATATCCCAGTTCTAACAGCATCTCTGACAGAACAATCCCCCCCAGGGTTACTTGTTCTGTTGTCTGCTGGCTGTGCCGGGTGGAGGGATATGTCTGTATAGTCTCAGACCCAAGTCACTGAGTGCAGTCTCAGGAGATGGGAGGCAGCGGTGTGGGACCTCTGCAACTTGTCTCATGTAATCATTTAATCTTCCACTGATTACTGAATACCAATATTATGAGTCCTGACCCTTACACTGTATAATTTATATTGTACATTACATACTCCTGACCCCTGCAATGCACACTGAAGGGAGGGAGACACAACAAAAGTAGGGCAATAAGAGACTAGAGGACTAATACTGCAGCCTGCAGCACACTGCCCCTAAAGGAAATATCCACATGACCTTTTACATCTATTTGATAGAATCTGGTAAATGTATAGACTGAAGACCCAGTTGCGGCCTTACAGATTTGAGCCATCTAGGCTTGGTGATGCACTGCCCAGGAAGCACTAATAGCCCTAGATGAGTGCGTCTTGATTTGAGAGGGTGGAATCCACCTCTTTAAACCATAAGCTTGAACGATTACTTGTCGAATCTATTTAGAATAGTAGATTTCGATGCTGCCTGTTGTCTTGGACATGGCCATCACTGTGCTGATAACACCGCCCAGAGCACTCAGGGACGCCTACGGAGGATCCCAAGTCGTGCCCGAGCATGCGGCGCACATCAGCGCACATTGGCGCATGCCGGGGGCATTAGCGCGCATTGGCGCATACAGGTTCCCATTGGCGCGCATTGGTGCATACAGGTTCCCATCGGTGCACATTGGCGCATACAGGTTCCCATCGGCACGCATTGGTGCATACAGGTTCCCATCGGCGCGCATTGGCGCATACAGGTGCGCATCAGCGCACATGCACGCACAATACTGCGCGTGCGCAACGGCGCACACTGGCGTGATGGACTTTGGTGCCAGTGGCTCTATTTAAGCCAGCCTGTAGCCACAGGACAGCGCTGGATTATTTCCTCAGCTCCCTTGTGTACCTTGACCTTGCTTCCTTGATCTGATCTACTCGTTGTGACCCGACCCGCCTTGACCTTGCTTCCTGATCTCCTAGCCCGACCCTTGTCTTGTTCCTGGACTCTGTTTCTGCTTCCTGACCTCCCGGCTTGACCTATGGCTTGTACCTGGACCCTGCTTGTGTTTGACCTCGGACGGTGTATTTTCTGGACTGATCTGCCTGTGTATGACCCCTGGCCTGGCTCCTGGTTTCCCTATTTATCTGAATACAGCAAGTTCTACTCCGCCTGCTCCGGCCATCCCTCAGCAGCCAAGCCCATCGAACTGCAAGCAAGCACCTGGCCATCCGTGCTTCATTGGGCAACTTCCCAACTTCAGGAACTCACTGCACTTAGCCGCAAGGGGAGCCCTCTTAGCAACTCTTAGCAACTCGATCTCCATACCCGCACCTGACACCTGTCCTCTTTTAGGACCTTCAGGCAACATTAAACAAAAAACATCTGTTTTCCGAATCTGAGCAATCGCCTTTAAGTAGACTTTGACTGCTCTCGCCACATCAAAAAAATGTAGTGATTTTTCTTCCAAAGAACAGGGTTCTGGAAAAAAGACAGTAGAACAATATCCTGGTTTAGATAAAAACCTGATACTACATTTGGTAAAAAATTAGGATGAAGAAGCAATACTACGTTATCCTTGAGAACAATAAAAATATGGCTCTTTACAAGAAAGAGCAGACAATACTGATACCCTTCTTGCAGCAGATATTGTTACCAAAAAAAATTGTTTCCTTGTCAAAAAAGGACCGAGGGACTATGTCGTATCGGCCCAAAAAAAGTCTGTTTTTTAATGCTGACAAACAAAATTCAAGTCCCAAGGGTTAAGGGGTTACTTAACCGGAGATTAAGCCCTGTTACCCCTTGAATAAAGTTATGGACCAAAGAATGCGAAGCAAGTGGTCGTTGAAATAATACGGATAAGGCCGAGACCTGTCCTTAGAAAGCACTCAAGGCCAGCTTTATTTCTCACCCCATCTGCAGAAAAGTCAAGGACTCTACCTAGACTTATTTCCTGGGGTGCAGCTCCTGGTTGCACACCAGGAGACATATTTTTCCCAGACTCCATAAGCTATAACCACGGAGGCCGGCTCTGCATTAACCAAGGTAGAAAAGACCAAACCTGACAGCCCACGCTTCAGAGTGTGGACCTCAATAGTCAAACCGTTAAATTTAGAGTTTGTAAACTAGGGTGGAACTTAGGACCTTGCGAGAGAAGGTCTGGCCGTGAAGGTAGGGTCCATGGGTTCCCTACTGCCATCTCTATGATCTCTGCATACCAAAATTTCCTGGGCCCTGCTGGGGGTCACAAGAATCAACAACTTCCTTTCCTGCTTGTTCCTGTGAAGAAGTTGTGGATGCAGGCAGAATAGGAGGGAATGCATAAATCAGTGAGAACCGATTCCACAGGAATAGCAAGGCATCCGTTCCACATGCTAACTGATCCTTTGTTCTTGACACAAAGTTGTCGATCTTTTTTGTTGATCCTGGACGCAAACAGATCTTTGTCTGGGATCCCCCATCCTTGACATAGTGACAGGTAGATTGTATTGAGTAAACTGTATATTTATGTTTTTAATAAATTTTATTAATTTAGATTGTACGCCTAAAAAGTCCATCGTTCTCAACACAAACTAGTTGATATTCTTTCAAAAAATATTGACAGGTAGATATATCGGGGTGAAGGAACCATTCTCCCAGGAACAACTGCTGGCGACTGAAGTAGTCCGCCTGCCAAATTTCTATTCCTAGAATGAAAACTGCCGATAGGCAAAGTACATTGTTTTCTGCCCAAGATAGGATAAGATTCACCTTTCTCTGGGCCGCACAACTTCTTGTGCCCCCTTGGTGATTAATATAGGCCATTGCTATGGCATGAACAGATTGAATCCTAGCAGGACAATACCTTAAACTGAACATTTCAGGCCCTCAGGACCAAGTGTTCTGCCTGAATGTCTAAATTGTTAATGGGCAAGGTAATTTCTGATATAGGCCACTTCTCTTGGACAGCTGCCTCTTTCAGGACTGTCCCCAACCTAAACAAAAAAAGGTTGGCATATGTTGTTACTATTTCCCAGGTAACTAAAGGAAGGATTTTCCCCTTTGCAGATTTTTGGACGTTAACCATAAACTGAGGCTCCGGCGCACCCAGCATTTAGCACCTCATATTTCCAGGTGGTCTTTCATCCGGGTACTAACCAGGCCCGACCCTGTTTAGCCCCCAAGATCAGACGAGATCGAGCGCTATCAGGGTGATGTGGCCGTAGGCTTTGGAGTCAGACACATTGAGGATATGGAGCTTGAACTCTTTGTTTCAAGCCGATAGGATACTGTTTTGCAGCAGTCTAGAATGAGACTGAGCATAAGGAACGGCCTCGAATGAAGCCACCATCTTTCCCAACAACCTCACGCAAAGTGGAATAGGAGAAAATCATCTTGCTTCGACTACCTAAATCAGTTCCTTTATGGCACTAATCTTAGCATGGGGTATGAATACCCTTTTCTGGATGTACCTATGATCAGACCCAAGTATTTTCTTCATGTTTTAAAGAAGATTCCTCCTAGGTTGAGAATCCGACCTAGATATTCCAGGTAGTCGAATGTGGTGACCATACGTTGGTCTAAGCGGCTACCGACTGGTCTAACAAGAACAGATCAACTAGGTAAACCATAATCGTTAAACCTTAAGCCTACGACACCTAGTATTCCCAGGCCCTCAATATGGCTAGAAAAGGAGCCAGAACCTTGTACTTGAGGTGTAGCAGCTAGATCGGACAGCAAAGTTACATACTGGAAATTAAGATTTTCCACTTTGAAAGAAAATATTACTAGTGAGCGAGGCATATGGGGATATGCATCTTTGACGCCGATTGACACCAGAAGATTTTCCAAAAAAAAAAAAAAAAACTTTGAAAGAAAATATTACTAGTGAGCGAGGCATATGGGGATATGCATCTTTGACGCCGATTGACACCAGAAGTTCTCCTCCTTGTAGGATGGAGATAGATTGGATTGACTTCATGACAAAAAAGAGAGGTTATATTCAGGAATTGAATTTTAGACCTTTGAGATCCAGAATGTCCATTTGGATTTAACCAAACCCCAACCTCTGCTCTTACATGGGGGCCACCATGAAAGCTTTTTGCCAATGCTAGAGAGTTTAATCTGAGAAAAACAAGGAGACGGAAACTCTTGGAACTCCAGTTTGTACGTGAATCTATTGAGGAAGTCCCTCATTCATCTTGACACTCCTTCTGCCAGATCCCTGAGAACTGCAGAAGAATTCTCCCTATTGAGCAAGCGGGGGCACCTCCTCATAAGGAGGCTACAGTATCTTGTAGGCTTCCTCCCTCAAGACCTCTTTTGTCCCTGGGGTTAACGCTGAGGATTACCTTTGGAACCTGATGGCGGAAGCTGTCGTGACAGCCTGGAGGCTGATGCCCCTGGCACAGAATAAGGAGCTTTGAAAAATACATTCACTCCTAATGGCAAAAGGGGCATCTTTATTTTACTAGAAATTCTTTGACTATATTTTTTCAAAAATATCCCCAGATAGCTGTTTCACCGAAAAAAGGAAAACTTGCCAGGAGCTTCTTGCATGATGCTTAGCGAAGGGCGCAAGGCCTAAAGGATAGAGCTGTCATAGCAACTATTGCAAAAATAAAGTTGCCTCCTGGACCTGCTGAGCAGGATAACCTTAAACACCTGTTTAAACTGGTTTCTCAACGATTATCCAATTACTGTTAGTGCAGGCTGAGACACTCAACCTGCCAGAGACAAAAGTGTTTGAGTATTGTCTCCCGCCTTCAGCTGGCAAACTTTGTTGGGAAACTCCCCCACCCAATTAGATCGAAGGATAACTACACATCCCTGGAGAAGATATGTGTAGCAAAAGGGGTAAAAAAAAAAGATACATCCCACTTATATAAAAATGCTTCTTGCAGAGGGTCGGCTGGAGGTACCTCCATCCCTTATAAAATGGGGAAACGAATTGGATTCACATGGGTATAAGCACAATGTTAAAAAAATATTGAAGTTAACACATAGATCAGCAATGGATACTAGAACCGCGGAACAAACTACAAATGTCTCTCAAGATGGTATATGACACCTAATAGAATTAATAAATTTCAGCCTGGGAACTCGCAAGATTGCTGGAGAGGGTGTAGCCAACGGGGCACAATGGCCCACATTTGGTGGGAATGTCCAAAAATTAGGAAATACTGGAAAAATATTTTGGACTTGATAAACGAAATTACCGGTATCAAAATAGTGGAAGACCCTTGGGTATGCCTATTCCATAATACTACAGACTCAATAAAAGTATACGTGAAGACGTTAATTCCGCACATGTTAAACGCTGCGAAGGCACTGATCCCTAGGAGGTGGCAACAAGATGAACCACTGACGGAATTAGAATGGATAGGAAAGATGGTAGAGATATATCATTTGGAAAAACTTAGATATAACGGGGAAGAAGATGGAGAAGACGCTATGACTAAATGGAAATGTTGGCAGGACTTTAATCAGACATGGAGGTATGCGGAAATAATAACTTAATCAGAAAAAGTTTGGATATTTAAACACACAAGAACAAAATGAAGAGACAAATGAGAGAGGCACATTGGGGTGGGTTGGGAAGGGTGAGGGGTGGGAGTGAAAAATGATGATGAGATGAAGCTAAGAAAGATATTAGAGATAATCGAGGGGATTATGCGTTTGATGTAGATGAATATTTACGTCTCTCTTTCTTATTCAATAAAAAACGAAAGTTCCACAATGATGATTATAATGGAAGAGATATAGATGAACGTTAAGTTGAACAAAAATCTCTTTAATGTTTTCTGATGTGGAAAAAAAAAAAAAAAGGAGTATTGTCTCCCGGACAAGTCAAACTTACTCACAAAGGATATAGTAGTGATAATTGCTGGTATACCCCACTTAGTGAATTTTCACTATGATAGGATAAAGTGGAGGCTTTAGCGAACCCAAACACTCAGTTAAGGGTACATAAATGTGGAGCGGGTCATTCAGCAAGAAATAATTGTACCATCAATCTTACAGATTGTGAAAGCTGACTCTCCCGCATTTGACACCTCGGAAGAAGAGTCATCTGCCCCAACGGCCCCCTGAGGGAATCGTCTTCTCCTGCCCCCAGTTCCTCAGTCTGAGGGTCCTAAGAAAATGGAAGAGAACCTGTCGCAATCTTGACCACACTGGGATGCGATTGAAGTCGCTAAGCACAGGCCTCTGATCCTACAGGACCAACATGTGAGGGGAAAATCTTGCAAGGAGGGTGCCTGGAAGCCGCTGAGTAGCGGCCTGCTGATGTTTTTTTTCTTCCAGCGCTCTTCCTCGTGAAGAGGGGGAGAATATAGCACAGGTGGGGGGTGTCTGGAGAAGAGAACCCCCCCCCCAGACTTACTGGAGGTCTGCTGCTGGCTGGAGAAAAGAAGCCTGCTGCTCCGGACACAACGTGAGCTCTCTGAGGAAGCATGAGAAGGTATGTGCTCCATACAGCCCCCAGTGGTGACACATAAGCATGACAACATTTACTAATAAAAGGAGGTATTTCTTAAGAAAATTCAAATTTTGTAGAAAACTCCACTTACCTTTCCCGCCGCAGGGTTTTTTGTGGTAAAAACCAACAAACCCAATCTTCACCCTTCACGGTGGGTTCCGTTAGCAAACCTTCAGGAGCCGGGGATCCTCGGGAAACCCACAATCCTGGACCTCTAATAGCACCCCCGCCAGTAAAACTTTATGGCCTTAATACCAAAAGTACTGGATCCCGGGGTCCAGCTTTCTAAAAGAAAAGCATTTACAGGCAAAACCTAGTTTCTTTGGACACAAGGCCCAGGTACCATTCAATTTGGCCTAAAAGAATGGATCCGGCTGTATAGCTAGCTAGCCCCAGCAAGGATTACTCCAGTGGAGCTCAGCACAGCACATATTCTCTCGTGACCAACAGCTTAGACACTGGTGAAAAAACTGAGGTACTCCCAGTAGTGGGAGGGGTTATATAGGGAGTGCACTTTTTGTTTTAGGGCGTGCCAGTGTCCATCACCTGAAGGTGGCCTATAACCCACATAGTAACTATTATGGCTCTATGTCCCGTGATGTACAATTTTTATTGTAGAAATTATATTACTGTCCATCCTGCTGTATTGGTCTCTAGGGGCAGCATTGTCCATATATCATGTCTATGTATCCTGGATCAATGTTCAATGCCTTTTATCCTTTGTAACCCAACGTCATCAATTATCCTGGCCGCCATGGCCCTCTTTGATCACACCAGACGGTCTGGAGCCAAGCTTTTGTTCAGCCTTGATGGAGGCCTGATGTCTGATATGCTACAAAGCTTTTATGTGCAACTTGTTACATTCCAAAGGTCACCTGTCTGCCTCAACCAGGAAGTGAAACTCCAGAAATATGATATTAAACCATGTTGCCTTCCAACACATAACCCTTGAAATTTCCCACATTTTGTCATGTTACAACCAAAAACATAAATGTAATTTATTGGGATTTTTTTTTTAACTTGCCATTTATGGAAATTTCAAAAAGAGTATGCAGTATACAGACATACATGTGCATCATAAGTAGCAAAAAAAAAAGATACAGTAGGTGAACAATTCATATTAGTAGAGTGTACAAAGGATGAACTTAACCGTTATGGTAAAAAGTTTAAGACGTGATAAACTGCTACATTTAAATAGTGGGATGGATTTGAAGTCAGCTAACAGTAAGGTAAAGTATTATATCAAATGGGGGTATTCAGATTGGGTGTGGATAGGATATTAAGGCCATAAAGTAGGTGTAGATCACGTGAGATTTAGGCCTTTTTGGGTGTGTCAGCCAAAGTTCCCAGTGATTATGAAATTTTGGGAGTTGTAGGTGAGATTTGGCATACATTAATTACATCAGGCAGTTGTTGTTGAGGAGTGTGATCACTTCTGAAATAGATGGGGGAGTGGAGATTTCCACTTTCTAGCAATAGCTAGGCGGGCAGCTATAAAAAGTGTCAATAACCAGACCCAAAAGAACCATTTGTGGCGATAAGGAGAAAGAGGTGGAGATGATAGAAAGAATGGGCTTAGTTAGATTGGACCCGTAAAGAGTGAGTGTGGGGCAATTCCACCATATGTGCAGGGGAAATCTTAAGCTTCCACAGTTTCTCCAACGTGTGTTGGTTGTAGAGGGGTAGATACGTGCTAATTTAGCAGCTGTGAGGTAATAGTTATGGAATATTTTCTGGACGGATTGCTAGTGAAGTAGGCAGCGGGAAAACATTAACGGTGCATGAAGAGAGTGGTACCACTGCTGGGGGGTGTAAGTACGCTTTAGTAGTAGTTCCCAGCGGTCCATTGTTGGTGTCCTAAGGTCATGGGAGACGACGGTGAGGAGTTTGAGTTTGTAGATAAAGGAAATACCTCTGTGGTTTGGACAGGTATTGAAGAACTTCTGTCCTTCAGTGTGTACTGTACTCACCAGTTTATGAGTATGAAACCATGTCTGACAGAGGAAACTAAGGGGTCTACTTCTAGAAGATATATTGGACAAATATGACAATCATTCATCCAACCATTACACATTCTGGTCATAATGCAACACAGTGATTTCCTATCATCATCAGCTCCTTCTAGTGTCCATAATGAGATATTGATTCTAACATATCATATCACAATACCGCATTATGGCCACTAGATGGAGCCAAGAAAATCAGAGTATGAAATAAAATACATCCAATATTCATCACAGCTGGGTGAATGCCGGTCACATCCATTCAACTATTTTATTAAAAACAGACCTCTAAGTGTTTGTGAAATCTTCCACCACAAAATTTACTCAGCCAATAAGAGGTAATGACTCCATTTTTATTTTTCTCCTGCTATCAATGGCCAACACGGTACAACACTTCATCCATGTCTTTGGTGATCTCTGATCTCCTTATCAACTGTTTCTTACATGATGAAGATCAGCCATGGAGTATATCTGAGGTGTATATCAGGCTGTGCTTCTTCCCCACATGAGAGCTGTGATGTCCAGCAACATTCATATAGAAGACATTTCCCACACTCAAGGCACTAATACACCTCAAGGGTTGTGTGGGATCCCTGATGTACAGGAAGACAGGACTTCAGTGAGGAACAATTCCCTCACTCAGGACAGGAAAGTGGCTTCTCCCCTGTGTGAGATCTCTGATGTTTGTAAAGATTGGTCTTCTGTGAAAAACATTTCCCGCACTCAGGACAGGAATACGGCTTCTCCCCCATGTGAGATCGCTGATGTGTGCAAAGATTGAACTTCTGTGTAAAACATTTCCCGCACTCAGGACAGGAATACGGCTTCTCCCCCGTGTGAGATCTCTGATGTCTGTAAAGATTGGACTTCACTGAAAAACATTTCCCACACTCAGGGCAGGAATACGGCTTCTCCCCCGTGTGAGATCTCTGATGTTTGTAAAGATTGGACTTCCGTGAAAAACATTTTCCGCACTCAAGACAGGAATGCGGCTTCTCCCCGGTGTGAGACCTCTGATGTGTGGAAAGACTGGACTTCTCTGAAAAACATTTCCCACACTCAGGACAGGAAAACTGCTTCTCCCCTGTTTGAGATCTCTGATGTTTGTAAAGATGGGAATTATCTGAAAAACATTTCCCACACTCAAGACAGGAGTACGACTTCTCCCCTGTGTGAGATCTCTGATGTGTGGAAAGACTGGACTTCTGTGAAAAACATTTCCCGCACTCAGGACAGGAAAGTGGCTTCTCCCTCGTGTGAGACCTCTGATGTTTGTAAAGATTGGACTTATCTGAAAAACATTTCCCGCATTTAGGACAGGGATACGGCTTCTCCCCCGTGTGAGATCTCTGATGTGTGTAAAGATGTAACTTCTTTGAAAAACATTTCCCGCACTCAGGACAGGAAAAGGGCTTCTCCCCCGAGTGAGATCTCTGATGTGTGTAAAGATTGGACTTCTGTGAAAAACATTTCCCACACTCAGGACAGGAATACGGCTTCTCCCCTGTGTGAGATCTCTGATGTGTGTAAAGATTGGACTTCTGTAAAAAACATTTCCCGCACTCAGGACAGGAAAGTGGCTTCTCCCTCGTGTGAGACCTCTGATGTTTGTAAAGATTGGACTTATCTGAAAAACATTTCCCGCATTTAGGACAGGGATACGGCTTCTCCCCCGTGTGAGATCTCTGATGTGTGTAAAGATGTAACTTCTTTGAAAAACATTTACCGCACTCAGGACAGGAAAAGGGCTTCTCCCCCGTGTGAGATCTCTGATGTGTGTAAAGATTGGACTTCTGTGAAAAACATTTCCCACACTCAGGACAGGAATACGGCTTCTCCCCCGTGTGAGATCTCTGATGTGTGTAAAGATTGGACTTCTGTGAAAAACACTTCCCGCACTCAGTACAGGGAAAGCTCTTCTCTGTTGGAAGGACAGCACCGTCCCTCACAGTCTGAGGTTCCTCAGGATAAGAGGAATACGATGGTCCATCTACACTGTGTGGTGCCGGATGGACATTTGAGGTAGTCGGGTTTTCTCCTGGACTATACTGTGTGATGTCCTCATCTTCTACTTTACAGTCTGGAGACAAAGTTAGACAATCCTCTGAGGTTTTCCTCATCTCCAGTCCATCTACTAAAATAGAAATACAAAGATTATTACTAGACATGAGCTGATTGGTTCCCCTAAACCAGGACTCCGCCCACATCAGGCAGCTTTGTCTCTGAGGATCTTACAATTCCCCCCTCAAGGTAACTAGTAAATGGGTCCTCTGATCTCCTACCAGTTCATTTCTTTTTTTTTTTTGTATATTCTCTTTTTATTTTCATGAATTATTTAAATTTAACAACATTCTCAAATGTCAAAATATTGCATTACAAATAATTGAAATTATACTTAACCCTCCCTCCCCTCTCTCTCTCTCTCTCTCCCCCCCCCTCCCTCACACCTAAACACCTTATCCTACTCCTCTAGCATTCTTAGGTGTTCTGCCGTTTTTTTAAAACTCTATCCACCTCCCCCATATACTGCTGAATGTTTCCAATGAGTCCTCTCTCCTATGTATTGTTTCTTCTATTGATCTTGACCAGTCTATCTTTACTATCCACTCTTTTATTGATGGAGGGTCAAGAGACCTCCATACTTTTGGGATTAGACTCTTGGCCGCATTCAGCAGATAAGGTATCAAAGTATTCTTGTATTGGGCTACTGTTTTGCCTGTGTCATGGAACAGGCATGTCCATGGTTCCTTCCTCACGTGCTCCCCTGTTATTTGGTGAATATTGTCAATAATTTTTTCCCAGTATGACTGAATCTTTACACAATCCCACCACAGGTGAGCAAACAGTCCTGGAGCATCACAACCCCTCCAACATTTTGATGAGATGTCTACACTAAACTTTTGGGCTTTTTGTGGGACAATATACCATCTCGTCAGCAATTTGTACGACATTTCAATTGTTCTAACGTCTCTAGAGGTGGAGCATGCTATTCTCAGAATCTTACTTCTATGTTCCTCGTCCCGTAATTCCCCTATCTCTTCCTCCCATTTCTTCAAATAAGGCGGATACCTAGGTTCTATTTCCTCTCCCAATATTTTATATATTTTAGAGACGCTCTGTCCCAGGCATTGCGATGTGGAGAATAGCCTCTCAATAGGCCTCATATTTCCTCCTCCTCGCAGTGGCTGGGGGAGCGTCTGTGTAAAGTGTTGTATTTGTGCATATCTCCATCTATCCAATGGCCTATTACCCCATTTTTGTGTTAATTCACTAAAAGTGCAGACTCTATTTCCCAACATCACATCCTGTAAAATGATATCATTTTTCTTTGCCCACCTAGTAAAATACATATATTCATCCTTCCCCGGTTTAAAGTAATTTGTGTCTAATAAAGAAATGAAAGGTGAATTAGGATGCCAGTGGTATAACTTACTCAGTTCATCCCATATTTTAAAGACATTTTTTGTTAGTGGATTTGTGCTACTTGATAGTTCGGGAAAATGCCGTGGGACCCATACCCTTTTCCCTAAATCTACTTTACTTTGAGCTTTCTCAATATCTACCCACCCTTTACTACCCATATCGTGTATCCAACCTGCTATTCGTGATATGATAATTGCCTGATAATATCTCTTAAAATCCGGTGCTGCTAACCCCCCTAATTGTTTTCCTTTAACCAGTGTTGTATATGAGATTCTAGGATGTTTACGCCTCCATATGAATTGTAATACTAAAGTTTTCAATTTTGTAAAAAACTCTTGTGGGATTTTTATTGGGATCATCTGAAAAACATATGTTAATTTTGGTAATATAAACATCTTTAGAGCGTTGATCCTCCCTATCAGCGAAAGGGGTTTGAGTCTCATTTGTGTTAGATGTTGTTTAACATTGTTCAAGATAGGAGCATAGTTAGCCGCATATACAGTCGACAGAGATGCTGTAAGTTTTATGCCCAGGTACCTAAGCTCCTCCTCACACCAAACAAAAGGAAATGAGGGCTGAAGTGCGTGGTTTTCTTTTTTAGTCATGGTTATATTTAAGATTTCTGACTTTGATAAATTGATCTTAAAGTTTGTTATCTTACCATATCTATTCAATTCCTTCATTATATTAGGTATAGTTGTCCTCGGATCCGAAATATAAAATAATATGTCGTCTGCATATGCAGCCACCTTATACTCCTCTTTGCCTATTTTCACACCTCTTATATCAATATTTTTTCTAATAACAGCTAATAGGGGTTCCAAAGCCAGTACAAATAACATTGGTGACAGGGGACATCCCTGTCTTGTACCATTATGGAGTTCTAGGGGTGGGGATAGACTTCCGTTTATTTTTATTTTAGCTGTTGGATGTTGATTAAATGCATCTATCCATCACATCATTCTTTCTTTAACTCCCAAATATCTCAATGTTTCCATCATGAAGCCCCAGTCGACTGTCGAAAGCCTTTTCGGCATCAACCGACAGCAGTACGACTGGGGCTTCACTCTCTCTGGCTTCATGTATCACGAGTAAGGTTTTAAGACAGTTATCCTTTCCCTCCCTCCCTGTAACAAATCCCACTTGATCTCTGTGTACCCAACAAGGCAGTAGTAGTTTTAATCTCCCCGCTATTATTTTTGCAAAAATTTTTATGTCGGTATTCAGTAATAATATTGGTCTATAGCTTTCCGGTATCATTGGGTCTTTACCCTCTTTTAATAACAAAGTGATATATGCCAGCAATGCTTCTTCTCTTAGTTTTCCCCCCTCTGCCATGGCATTCATATAATCGCATTGTTTAGGTGCCAATATTTTTTCAAACTTCTTGTAATACATAATAGAGTACCCGTCGGGGCCAGGACTTTTTCCACTTGCCATTTCCTTTATTGCTCTTACTACTTCTTTCTGCGTTATTGGAGCCTCCAAGAGATCCAATTCTTCCTCAGGGACACTTGGAAGGTCAAGGCCCCGCAGGTACTCCATAATTTCTTCCTTCTTTCCTCTTTTTTCCTCTCCCTGTCCCACATTGTATAATTGACTATAGAAACTATGAAAAACACCTGCTATTTCGGGGGATGAATGCATAATTTTTCCTTTTACATTTTGAATTTTGGCTATAAATGATGCATTTTTCTTTTCCTTTACCACCCTCGCCAGCCATTTCCCAGATTTGTTTCCCTCTTGATATCTCTTTTTATCCACTATGTGAAAAGCTTGTTTCCTCTCTTGCTCCAGTAGTTCTGCTAATTCTTCTTTTTTATTTTTTAAATCTACTCTCTCTGGGATCCCCCTTGGTCTTGTCAGTTGTTCTAATTCGTGTATTTCCCTACGCAAGTTTTTGATCTTTTTCCCTTTTTCCTTTTTTTTCCCCGCCCCGATACTTATTAGGATTCCTCTTATATATACTTTATGTGTTTCCCATAGGGTACCCCTAGATATATCTACTGTATCGTTTATGAGAAAAAATTCTTCAAGCTCCTGCTCTATTTTTCTTTTTACTTCTAAGTCCTGAATCAAAGAGTCATTAAGTTTCCACATTTTACCCATAGGGGGACCTAGTGCTATTTCTAGTTGGACTATCACTGGAGCATGATCAGATATACATTCATTTTATAATTGATTGTTAAAAGCAAGTGAAATTTTCTAATTACACTCGTCCATTCATCGAATGTACAAATAATTTTCATGCAAATATTTGTATATCAAAAATCGATCCATGTATGGCCAGCATAGGACATTTAGTAGCAGCAGCATGTTTTTTTTTAATCATCTGTTATAATGGGGTTAAAAATAATCCTTTATAGTACAAAAACAGCAGATAATCACTACTATAAGGGATTCATGTATACTGTGAAATAGTGAAAGTAATATATCTTATATCATATATATAATAATAAATATACCCAGAAGTAGGATATATGGGGATTTTACCTGGGAGTCACACATGAAGATATATGGAGGTTAGAGGGGGAGGAGGGACTTTTATATTAAAGTAATACTGAAAGCTGAGACTTTTATTCATGGTTATAATAATTTTATATATAATGCAGAATACTAGTAAACTTTTACTTTATATAATAGTAATGCCTTATATCACCTTCAGTCTATCAGACTCCACCTTCTCTGGGGTCAGATGCTGATCTTCCCTGCACAGAGACCTTAAAGTCATTGTAAATGTTGGATTTATTTTTTAAACAAACTTGTCATACTTACCTCTAAGGATGCACAGAAATTTTGGCGGCCGAAAAAAAATGCCAAAAATTGTTTTTTCGGCACATTACCGAGAGGAAAATATTGCCGATAATCGAACAGAAAATGGTGCCACCCATTGCGGGGGTGTCATCCTGGCATGCCCCAGTCCTCCCCTCCCTCTTCTCCTCCCTCCCACAGAGCTTGATCTCTGTGTGCCAAGGAGCAGAATTGCCCGGGTTGCAGTAACAACATTCCGCCTCCTGTGATAGACATCACAATGATCCAATGGTGGGACATTGACTCTGTGACGTGATCACAGGAGGCGGGATATTGTTACTGCGACCCAGGCAATTCAAATACAGCTCCGTGACAAACAGAGATCGCAGCTTTAATCCGGGCACAGGCAGGCTGCATGACGTGCACTGGCGAGGCTGCATGACGTGCACTGGCGAGGCTGCATGACGTGCACTGGCGAGGCTGCATGACGTGCACTGGCGAGGCTGCATCTGATGGGCACAGGCAGGCTGCATGATTGGTACTGGTGAGGCTGCATCTGACGGGCACTGGTGAGGTTGCATTGATCTCCTGTATCATGTCTGCAGTCTCTGACCATATCCTGTATTATGTCTGCAGTCTCTGACCATCTCCTGTATCATGTCTGCTAGAGGTGCACCGAATGGACATTTTGCTAATACTATAGCAGTGTGTTTAAGTAAGAGATTGCAGACATGATATATATCAGAGACTGAGGACATGATACAGGAGATGGTTAGAGACTGAGGATATGATACAAGAGATGGTTAGAGGCTGGTGACATGATACAAGAGATGGTCAGAGACTGCAGACATGATACAAGAAATGGTCAGAGACTGCATACATGATACAAGAGATGGTTAGAGACTGAGGACATGATACAAGACATGGTTAGAGACTGGGGACATGATACAAGACATGGTTAGAGACTGAGGACATGATACAAGACATGGTTAGAGACTGAGGACATGATACAAGAGATGGTTAGAGACTGAGGACATGATACAAGAGATGGTTAGTGGCTAGGGACATGATACCAGAGATGGTCAGAGACTGCAGACATGATACAAGAAATGGTCAGAGACTGCAGACATGATACAAGAGATGGTTGGAGACTGGGGACATGATACAAGACATGGTTAGAGACTGGGGACATGATACAAGAGATGGTTAGAGACTGAGGACATGATACAAGAGATGGTTAGAGACTGAGAACATGATACAAGAGAGGGTTAGAGACTGGGGACATGGTACAAGAGATGGTTAGAGACTGGGGACATGATACAAGAGATAGTTAGAGACTGAGGACATGATCCAAGAGATGGTTATATATAAATGGTAGTTGTATATAAAAATATAAATTTTTTTTCAAAAACTGTCATTTTCAGTATCGGTTTTCTGCCTAGTGCATCCTTCATTTTCCATTTCGGCACCAAAATTTCCATTCGGTGCACCCCTACTTACCTCCTCTGTGTAATGGTTTTGCCCTGATTCTCCTCTTCTGGACCCCCCCCCCCCCGCGGGACTTTTGGCTCCTCCTGCCTTCAGAGTTCTCCTATAGGAAGCTGCAAAGTATAGTATACAGTTCTCCTATAGGAAGCCACAAAGTATAGTATAGAGTTCCCCTATAGGAAGGTACAAAGTATAGTATAGAGTTCCCCTATAGGAAGGTACAAAGTATAGTATAGAGTTCTCCTATAGGAAGGTACAAAAAACTTCTGCCCTTCGAATCACTTGCTTCCTTCTCTTGCCCAGTACTACATGTCCCATGAGGCATTGCTCCTCACACATTTAAGTTCTCAGGCATTTACTGACATGTATGGATGGTCTTCTGAGCTGTATTTTCTGTATGCAGGCCAATTAATTGACTGACCAACTAATCGATTATGAAAATAGTTAACAACTATTTTCATAATTGATTTGTTGTTTCAGCCTTACATCTCTGAATCTCCTCCCAGTTCATTTCTTTATTCATGGACCTTAGTCAGAGTGAGGAAACAATGAGAACTGTCTTTCATAGGAGTGACAGTGATAAGGGGATTATAGGATGAGTGTCCCCTCCCCCTCTATCACTTATTGCCATCTTCCCAACACCAGAAGTCATGCACTTCCTTATTTAGTCCATGATTTAGTCATGAATAACAGAGGGGCTGAGCCCCACCAGAGGTCAGAGAGTGAGGATGGGGGAGAACAACCAAGATGAAGACTGGACTGATCCTGAAGGCCACCATCATTGGATTATTGACTCCTCCCTCATCACTTTCTGTTTAAGGTTCCAAAGGATGTCATCACATTATTATCAACATGTAAAGGTCTGTGCTCCAATCATATCATCAGATATAAAAAGTCCAGCTGGTAGGAAATGGGTATAAAAGAAATCAGGACTATGTAATGTACAACTTATTATATAGGATACAACGGTTAAGATTTTATAGTATCAAAATAATGTAATGTACAACATAGAGTATATAGTGCAGGGGTCAGGAGTATGTAATGTACAATATAAATTATACAGTGTAAGGGTTTAGGACTCATAATATTGGTATTCAGTAATCAGTGGAAGATTAAATGTTTACATGAGACAAGTTGCAGAGGTCCCACACCGCTGCCTCCCATCTCCTGACTTGGGTCTTAGACTATATAGACATATCTCTCCACCCGGCACAGCCAGCAGACAACAGAACAAGTAATCCTGGGAGAATTGTTCTGTCAGAGATCTTGCCATACCTGGGTATGGGGCAGAAGTGCCAAAACACATACCCCAGGTGCCTAGGTCTAGGAGCTCCTATGCTGAAAATTAACATTTTGCTGCCAGCTGAAACCCAGAATATCCATAAATCCAGTCTAGATACATAAATTGTGTCTGCAGCACAGAGAAGAAGGATTATCACCCAGTCCCCACCCTACTCTGGACCAATCAGTGAACAGTATGGGTGGAGGAATGTATTTAGTGTTAATGACCCACCTGTACTGATCTCTGTAGGAGTGTCCTCCTCTATAAATGTCCCCGTTATTCCATCCTCCTCCATAGACTGCTGATCATCCCTCACATACCTCTCTTCTGCTTTAACCTCAAATTCTATATCGATTGGATCTCCACTCTAAACCAAGAAAATGAGAGAAAATATCATCTGTAAGATATAAGCTTTATTATTGTGACATCACATATAAAATCTACACATTGGTGTTGATTTACTAAAGGCAAATCCACTACACACTACAAGTGCACATGGAAGTGCAGTCGCTGTAGATTTGAGGGGAAGATCTTAAATGAGGGGAAGATCTGCTGATTTCTATCATCCAATCATATGCAAGCAAAAATGCAGCTTTTTTAAATTTTCCTTCTATGTTCCCCTCAGATCTACAGCGACTGCACCTCCAAGTGCACGGTGGATTTACCTTTTTTTTTTTTAACAAATGGTGCAGTGGATTTACCTTTAGTAAATAAACCCCCCTGTCTCCTCAAGTTCATGTTCTAGATGCTCCATCCCACCAACCTTGTAACAGTGAGGGGTGGTGTGATCTTCCTGTGTGGAATCCCGGGAATACAGAGGATGGGGACATCTCTCTGGTGGGTTCCTGGTATTTGGTGGCTCTATCATATCCTTGTGTCCTTCTGAAAACCTTTCCATCACTTCATACTCATCCTCCTCTTTATACTCTTCTTTAACATCAATATTATCATCCCCGAGGTTTCCACTCTGAATATATAACAAAACATTCATTGTAACAAACATGCTGTGTATAAATCAGAACTACCAATAATTGTCAATCATCTACCTGATGATGGTGAGGGATGGTGTGATCTTCATATGTGGAATCTCGGGAATACAGAGGACAGGGACATCTCTCTGGTGAGTTTCTGTAGCTGGATGACTCCACCATGGTGTCCTGGTACAGATCTTTGTGTTCTTTTAGAAACTCTGACTCCTCTATCACCCCATCCTCATCATCCTCCTCGTTTATCTCTTCTTTGATCTCAACTTTAGACTCTCTCCGGTTTCCACTCTGAATATATAATAAAAATGACATCACTGGTAACAATGCAGATAATGTACAGATCCTAATGATACTATCAATGATTGTTCATCATCTACCTGATGATGGTGGGGGATGGTGTGACCTTCCTGTGTGGAATCCCGGGAATACAGAGGATGGGGACATCTCTCTGGTGGGTTCCCATTACTGAATCCATCTGTAGGAAACACACACACTGACTGAATACATTGTTTCTATGTGTTTATCAGATGATGGGGGATCTAGGTGGAGCCTCCCTACTGCTCTCTCCTTTACAATAAAGTCTCCTCTTACCCGGTGATGTGAGGGGCGGCTGATTGTCCATCATGATGTCCTTGTAGAGATCCTTGTGTCCTTCTAAATACTCCCACTCCTCCATGGAGAAATAGACAGTGACATCCTGACACCTTATAGGAACCTGACACACACAATGATACAGTCACCATCCAGACACATCCCTTGTCTGTTACTGGATAATGTCCCAGAATTCCCAGCACCGCTCACCTCTCCTGTCAGCAGCTCCATCATCTTCTTGGTGACTTCTAGAATCTTCTCCATGTTGTGTCTCCCAGATTTTAGGGAGTCACATGGAGGGACTGTTATGGTCATATGATCACCTGACTTCACAAGAGGAAATCTCTGTATTGAGGAACCAATAAGAATATCATTTTACAATCCCAGAATCCTCCTCACCTCTCCGGTCAGGTCTGTGTTTTATTAATAGAGATAAGAGTGATGTCATGTGACCTCCCAGAATCCTCCTCACCTCTCCGGTCAGGTCTGTGTTTTATTAATAGAGATAAGAGTGATGTCATGTGACCTCCCAGAATCCCCTCACCTCTCCGGTCAGGTCTGTGTTTTATTAATAGAGATAAGAGTGATGTCATGTGACCTCCCAGAATCCTCCTCACCTCTCCGGTCAGCAGGTAGATGATCTCCAGGGTGAGGTTTAGTATCCTCTCAGTCATGTGACTCCGGTCCTCCTCCATCGTCATTGGTGCCGTCATCTATGAAGGTTTCCCTGTAGACAGATAACATTGATAACAGAGAATTATCTGGATTGGTTGTACAATAATGGGATGAGGATATCAGGAGGTAATATGAAGGTCAGTATGTATTTAACTAGTTGCCGACCGAGCGCCCGCCCGCCACAGTTATACGGCAGCAGGTTGGCTCTCCTAAGCAAATCGCCGTTCCTGCACGCTGTGGGAGCGTGTCCGCGGGTCGGGTGGATTCGATCTCTGCCGGCGACCCGGGATTGCCTTGTACACAGGCAGAATGTAAAGACGGCATTCCCCGTTCTGCCTAGTGACATGTCAGAGATCTATTGTTTCTAGTGATCGGGAAAAGTGATCTCTGTCATGTCACCGGTAGTGCATCCCCCCTACAGTTAGAACACGCTGAGGGAACATAGTTAAGACATATGCTGTTTTAAATCTTTGATCTTGTAAGTGTGCCTGTTTTGGGGCTGTTTTCATAAAGTAATAAGCAGAGAGCACTATGGAGTCTATGTTTGTGATTACATGTCAATAAGGGATTTGAGAGAAGCGGAGCTGAGCTGTAGGCGGACAGAGAAGGAGAGAGTTTCCTGAATGAAATCTATGTGAAGTTATCAGCACAAGCACCCAGTGGGGAGAGCGTAGGAGGATCAGCTGTTATGGCATGGATGAGAGAGATTGTGAAGGAGCAGAAGAATGACCATTATTTGATTTTTTTTATACTCATCTGTGAGGTGAGCCGGCAATATGGCTGGTGGTGGTGGGCAGATGATACTGGTCCCAGTGAGGACGGATGAGTACAGCGGGGCAGTGCCATCTTAAGAGCATTATAGGCCCCCGGGCAATACAATGCACTGGGCTCTGTTTACACAATCACGCACGATTGCCCATCAAATTAAGCTTTACTGTGCCCATGAATGCAGCCTCACTGTGTCCATGAATGCCACCTCACTGTGACAACCATTGCAGCCTCACTGTGCCTGTGAATGCAGCCTCACTGTGCCCACCATTGCAGCCTCACTGGGTCCACCATTGCAGCCTCACTGGGCCTACCATTGCAGCATCACTGGGCCCGTGAATGCAGCCTCACTGTGCCCACCATTGCAGTATCACTGTGCCCACCATTGCAGCCTCACTGTGCCCACCATTGCAGCCTCACTGTGCCCACCATTGCAGTCTCACTGTGCCCACCATTGCAGCCTCACTGTGCCCACCATTGCAGCCTCACTGTGCCCACCATTGCAGCCTCACTGTGCCCGTGAATGCAGCCTCACTGTGCCCACCATTGCAGTCTCATTGTGCCCATGAATGCAGCATCACTGTGTCAATTAATACAGACACACCATTGCCTGGTGACTCACCCACAGCGGGCATCTCCTCCTGTGTATCATGGAGCTGGGTGGGTCTGTGTTCGGCGGCCGCGCTGTAACAAGGTCCCGCCCCCTAGACCGGCTCGTGTGATAGACGGAACACTGATTCAATCTACAATTACACAAGCCGGTCTAGGAGGGCGGGACCTTGTTACAGCGTGGCCGGCGAACACAGACCTAGCCAGCTCCGTGATACACAGGAGGAGGAGGAGAGATGGAAAGAGCGGAGCTGCAACTCAAAGCGGCCCCAAGGCAGATGGCCTACTGGGAAATTTCCTGGTATCCTGGTAGGCCAGTCCGGCCTTGGCTGGAGTCGCTGGACAGGTGGGGCCCCCGGGCAGCTGCCCAGCGTACCCATGCAAAAAGACGGCCCTGCAGCAGGGGATGGTCTCACACACGCAATGTGTCTGGTGGTGGTGTGCACATGATACTGGTCCCAGTGAAGACGGATGAGCACAGCGGGGGATGGTCTCACACACTGTTTGATATAAACTAGTTCTCTATCAACACTGATGTTATTTAACACATGAAATCTTATATATATGGACTGCTTGCACTGTGCTTTTAATTACGTATATAAGAATACACTGGGAATATTGCATTTAGTTATTTCCATTTTATTTATTGGAGTTTCAAAGAATGATATATAGGTTATACAGCGCTGCACTATTATTTATTATTATTATTTAAGGTACTTATATAGCGCCATGAATTTACGCAGCGCTTTACATATACATTGTACATTCACATCGGTCCCTACCCTCTTACAATCAAAGGTCCCCAACTCACATTCATACACTAGGGCCAATTTAGACAGCATCTAATTAACCTACCAACATGTAGACATGTGCGATTAGTTTCCTACGAATCGAAAATTTGTACGAATTTCCGTAAATTTGTACATTTGGGAGGATCCGAAATATGAATTGCGATGCTTCCGAATTTTGTACGAAATTTTGTTTACGAATTTCGGATCCAAATTCCGTTGCAATGGAAACGTGACTGGTGTTTTGTCGACCAATCAGAGGTTTTCTTCTGCTGCTGAGTGGGGGTTGGGAAAATTACCTTTTATAATATGGGAGTGGGACACTGGTACTGGTAGATGGGAGATTCAGAACCGGACAAAATAAGAATGTTCGTTAATTACCATTATTCGTTATGATGAAGGTAAAAAAACAACAGGAAGTCATCACAGCACAGGGATGGTGGGAGCCCCTCATAATAATAAATTCATAGCGAACATTCTTTATTTTTACGAAAAGTTTACGAACCTAATGCAAATTCGTATTTCGTACGAATCCAAATTGAATTTTGGACACGAATTACGAATTCAGTTTAATCCGAAACAAAATTTATTGACGGCACACCTGTCTACCAACATGTCTTTGGAGTGTGGGAGGAGACCCACGCCGACACAGGGAGAACATGCAAACTGCAGGCAGGGGGTGTCGGGGTTGGGATTCGAACCAGCGACACTACAGCAACTTTTACTGCTAGGCGAGAGCGCTACCCACTACACCACTGTACCTCCCGTATCATAATAGAACTGTGTAAAATGTGTGTGGTGGTTATTTATTATTATTTTTATTTGTTATAATTGTTGCACATTAGATTGTTATTATACACTTCATATTAACCCCTTGGTCACCCCCCTAGTGTTAACCCCTTCCCTGCCAGTGTCATTTTTACATTGATCAGTACATTTTTATAGCTCTGATCAATGTAATAATGTCACTGCTCCCCAAAAAGTGTCATTTGGGGTCAGATTTGTCCGCTGAAATGTCGCAGTCCCGTTAAAAAAATTGCAGATCGCCACCATTAGTAGTAAAAGCAATAAATAAAAAATAAAAGGTCCCAAAATCTATTCCCTATTTTGCAGAGGCGATAACTTTTGCGCAAACCAATCAATATATGCCCGTATATACCACCAAAAGAAAGTTCTATTTGTGGGGAAAAATCGTCGTCAGTTTTTTTTGGGTACAACGTCGCACGACCGCGCAATTGTCAGTTAAAGCGACGCAGTGCCGAATCGCAAAAAACGGCCTGGTCATTAAGGGGGTAAATCCTTCCGGGGCTGAAGTGGTTAAGCGCTATGGTCCCCAGTGGGAAAATATTTAATCTGGACAGTTTAGTGTTCACTATGATTCTTGGGCTCCGGGAGTCTCGTAAAATGTGACCTTCTGGATCACAAATTCCATTCTCTATGTTGGGTGTGAGAGGAGGAGGAGATCCAGGAATCAGGATAAAGGTCAGGACAAGCAACAGACGAGCGCATCCAAGAGATGAAGCCGGGGTCACTACACAGAAAATCAATCCAAGGAAACAACAGGCAGGACGAGGAATAGCAAGAAGGAGCTCAGAGACAAATGAGAATATTGCTCAGCCAATGGGAGATTATCTCAGCATGACTTACATAATGAAGGAGATGAGGGGGAGGGGAGGAAGTCACTTATGGTGACCATAGAGACATGGAAATTCAGCTGGTTCAGCAGGGATCGGTCACATTTCCATCCATGTGTGGTCACTGCCGGATAAAAGTCACTCGATCAGCGGCTGCAGCCAATAGCTTCGTCACTGATCTGTGTATTCTGAGAGTGGAGGAGCGCCCCCATTGTCAGAATACAATAGTGCATCGGAGAGGACTCCCCCATCCCCCCTCCAATGTGTGGATGGGGGGATCACTTCCGTTTTTTCCTCTCATCCCGCTGGATGAACGATAAAACTGAACCATGTATAGCCAGCTTTGGAAGGAAGATATATTGATCAACTGATTCCCCTGAAGGGGTTAATCTACATTTCCGCACTATATATGTGTGTATCATCATCTGCTGGAGATAAAAGACATCACAGTGACTATGGAGTTAGAGGACGGACATGACGGGGGGGGGGGGTTACTGGGTGTAAATAGAAAATAAGATCTTATTACCTCCTCTGCTGCCACATCCAACGTCTCCTCTCTACTTCCTCCTGACTCACCTCTCACCCGGAACTTCCTGTCTGTGCCTGACATCACTTCCTGTCTTCCATAGAGACTTCCTGTCTGGGTAGTGGTGAGATCCCCACCTTGTGGAGCTCAGAGGAACTGCAGAAATGTCTGGTAGTGTGAACACGGCCTTGTGCTGTGTGTATGTACTGTATATCCTTATAGATGGGGTCATCTCCACTCCCACCAAGGGCGATAGAAATATATAACTGCTCAGGGGGGGGGGGGGGGACATTTTGGCCCCTTTGATTTTGCAGTAAAATTGATGTCAGATTTAGTCATGTAGAACATCTGTTATATGGATACAAAGATCCCCAGCCGAGAGTAAAGGGTGGAAATGGCTCCTGATCCCCAGATTTGGGCAATTATGTCACCAATATAAATAGAATTAAACCTGCGCTATGTGTAACAACTCAAATACCTACAGAAATAACTTATACCGGACTGCTGCTGTAACAAAGGTAAGTATTCCCTTTATCAACTAGAAGAGCATTATGTGTCACAGCGCTGTCCTATTGTGTGTGCACATAAATCATCACAAATACACTAAAATATGTGGAGACATTCATATATAAAGTGCTAGGGGCTCAAATAATATTCTCTGCAGATCTACTGCCTCCACTTTACACCTACTTCACTGATCTTATGGTGTTTATCCATAAATGAAGTAAACTGATCCATGTGCAAATTCATATACAACATAAAGTGCTTTGTGCTCAAGATGCTGTTCCCTGCAGATCCACTGCTTCCACTTTGCACCTACTTCTTTGATCTCATAATGTTTGCCGCTATATTAAAGTAGAAACCTGTAAAAAAATAATGTAACCATACAATATTCTGTGCTCAATATAGTGTTCTCTGCGAGTCCACTGCTTCCACTTTGCATCTTTTTCCATGAACTTATTAAAAAAAAAAAAATCCACCAATCAATGAAAAGTTGATAAGGTGTAAAGTTCTCGGTGCTCCAAACTGTGCCAGCTGTAGTGTAGCCACGCCTTCTTCCACCTCTTACACATGTGATGGTGAGGGAGCCCCCTTAGTGGTGCTTCCCCACTCACCAGAGCAATATGACTCCCAGCTTTTCATCTACCAGAGTCACCAACATCCTTCACACTCTCCTCACCTCCGATGGCAAAGGAACTGGATCCTCCTCGCTCACTCCTGCAAATCTGCTGCACTTTCTGTCAGTCTCCCTTCTAGACTCTTCCTCTTCCTCTTCCTCTTCCTCTTCCTCTTCCTCTTCCTCTTCCTCTTCCTCTTCCTCTTCCTCCTCCTCCTCCTCCTCCTCCTCCTCCTCCTCCTCCTCCTCCTCCTCCTCCTCCTCCTCCTCTTCCTCTTCCTCTTCCTCTTCCTCTTCCTCTTCCTCTTCCTCTTCCTCTTCCTCTTCCTCTTCCTCCTCCTCCTCCTCCTCCTCCTCTTCCTCTTCCTCTTCCTCTTCCTCTTCCTCTTCCTTTCCTCTTCCTCTCTCCTCCTCTTCCTCCTCTTCCTCCTCCTCCTCCTCCTCCTCCTCTTCCTCTTCCTCTTCCGACCGCTGTTCCAGCAGGAGCTCCTCCTCTTCATACACACTCAGGAGCTCCGCCTCTTCATACACACTCAGAGCTCCGCCTCTTCATACACACTCAGAGCTCCCCCTCTTCATACACACTTAGGGCTCCGCCTCTTCATACACACTCAGGGCTCCGCCTCTTCATACACACTCAGAGCTCCCCCTCTTCATACACACTTAGGGCTCCGCCTCTTCATACACACTCAGGGCTCCGCCTCTTCATACACACTCAGGAGCTCCGCCTCTTCATACACACTCAGGGAGAAGAGAAAGGGGAATTATATACAGTACATACACACATAGCACAATGCCATGTTCACACTACTAGACATTTCTTAGGACTGCAGTTCCTCTGAGCTCCACAAGGTGGTGATCTCACTTCTACCCAGACAGGAAGTCTCTATGGAATACAGGAAGTTCCGGGTGAGAGGTGAGTCGGGAGGAAGTAGAGAGGAGACGTTGCTGGAAGTGGCAGCAGAGGAGGTAATAAGATCGTATTTTCTATTCACACCCAGTAATCCCCCGTCATGTCCGTCCTCTTCCTCCATAGTCACTGTGACGTATTTTATCTCCAGCAAATGATGATGCACACATATATAGTGTATCAATGTAGAATAACCCCTTCATGGTAGGGTGACAGACATCCCCGGTATCCGGGGACAGTCCCCGGATTGAGGACACTGTCCCCGAACCAAGTCTGTCCCCGGTTTTGTTCCCGGATTGGATTTGGACAGGGGCTGGGGCAATTTCGGTGCAAATCTGAATTACACCCCCCCGCCCCGCTCTGCCGCTCCTACTAGCTTTAGTACTACTAGAATTATGGTAGTTATTCTGCGCTCCTTTCTGATGATCATGTGCTGGTCGGAGCGGAGAGAATATTTCTTGAGTTTCGGGTGCATGCCGTTCCGCTCCTGCTCGCATGTTCTTCTGCCTTGGCTCAAGTCCCGGCCAGCCACCTGCCCATCTCCTTGCCTTCCCTGGCGAGGTGATCTTCCTCCGCTCTCCACCCAGTAGTAGCTGGGGCCCAGAGAGTAAGACTTGACAGGCTGTGAGCGGGGCGGCGGCGGCGAAGGGCAGAGGGTCGCTAATTGCCACCATTACTAGTAAAAAAAAATATGTCCCCGGATTTCATTAAAACAATCTGGTCACCTTACTTCAGGGAGATCAGTTGATGATTAATATATCTTCCTTCTAAAGCTGGCCATACATGGTTCAGTTTTATCATTCAGCTAGTGGGATGAGTCAGGTTGTCACCTCATCCCTTTAAAACCCGAACACATATGAATTACACGGGTTCTGTGGCTGATTAAGGTGCTAATTAAACTCAGAACCTGTGTAATTCAAATGTGTTCGGGTTTAAAGGGATGAGGGGGAACCCCTAGGGCTGAGTAAAAAATTTGAACTGATTCTCCCATCCACACATTGGAGGGGGATGGGGGAATCCTCCCCGCTGCACTATTGTATTCTGACAATGGGGGGCGCTCCTCCGCTCTCAGAATACACAGATCAGTGATAAAGCTATTGGCTGCAGCCGCTGATCGAGTGACTTTTATCCGGCAGTGACCACACATGGATGGAAATGTGACCGATCCCTGCTGAACCAGCTGAATTTCCATGTATCTATGGTCACCATAAGTGACTTCCTCCCCTCCCCCTCATCTCCTTCATTATGTAAGTCATGCTGAGATAATCTCCCATTGGCTGAGCAATATTCTCATTTGTCTCTGAGCTCCTTCTTGCTATTCTGCCTGTTGTTTCCTTGGATTGATTTTCTGTGTAGTGACCCCGGCTTCATCTCTTGGATGCGCTCATCTGTTGCTTGTCCTGACCTTTATCCTGATTCCTGGATCTCCTCCTCATCTCTCCTCCATATCCTCTTACACAGCTTTTCTCCACACCTGCAGTGATCCTGGGGGGTGGAAACTTGGCACCAGCACTCAGCAAAATCCATCCCCACCATTAGGAGCTCTGGAGAAAATTGTCTGCTATTTACACTCCGTTCCTCCGCACATCACCTGATCACATGAGAGCTTACTTTCACAGATTCCTGACAGATTTCTGTATGGTAAAGGTCAAAGTTCACTCTTCAGTTTAGGAAAGGAAGGACACACCCAGGAACAAAGATTTGGTTTGCACAGGAGCCTCATATAGGA